>JAWWEV010000083.1:29445953-29500829 GCA_035583235.1 Hafferia zeledoni | reverse complement strand
CAACACCACCAACAAAAACAAACCACCAAAAAACCCCACACCCCCCCCCCCCCCCACACACACGTATTTCCCTTTGTCCTCCTTCCACAAGGTTTTAAACTCTTAGGATTGAAAATGAGAAGATAAGGCAATTTATTCTGAAGAAGAATGAAAACAGAATTTGAAAAGATGACTTCTCCTGTCTCCTGAGTCTGTCAATCTCTGTTCAGTGTTCTGGAGACTAGAGTCCTCCACAGGAATGGGAGCGACTGTGCAGAAGGGACACATCCACCAGACCAGGCAGACTGTGGATGAACATGCCTGAAACTCCCAAGAAAATGCTGGAATGCTCAGATCATAGGTACAGAGCAGAGGGAAGCTGACTCAACACAAAAGCCCTCCTTGGTGGTGCATGGGCAAGGTGATATTCTCTCAAAATACTTCCCCTCAAGAGCATAATGGAGCTTGGGGAGCAGACGAGCCCACGAACTGGCAGCCAGAAGGACCCAGGCAATGTCAATGCTTACAGCATTAGGAAGCAGCCCAACAGCTGCTCTGGGAATGCTAGTGGATGCTATCCACTGGATTGAAAGAGCCAGGGCCATGAGCACCCATCATTGATGTTCTGCATCTAAAAATATGATCTTAAAAAAAAAGTCATAAATGCCTATAGTGTAGATAATACAGGATTTTAAAGAAGGCAGTGTTGTGATTCTAAAAATCTATATTTTTCAACAGAATTCAGTGGTTTTTTGTTTTTTTGTTTTGTTTTGTTTTCTTCAGTGAACTTCAGAGAGTCCTTCTGTGCTTCACAGCACCTCCAGATACAAGGTAATTATTACTACATTTTGTGACTGATGAACTAGGAACAGAGAAATATTCATCACAAACTTTATGCAGCTCATCACCAGCAAAGGGACATTCTGACCCCTTATTTTAACAAAAACCTGACTCTGTTTATACAGGTAGCATTCCTCCATAATCATAATTAGTTACATTTTTATGACTGCAACTTCAGTCAGTACTATTATATCTACTGTAAAAAGGTATCTTGTATTTGTGTGATCATATAGGTACCCTCCGGACCTCACACTGGTTTCCTCCTGCTGTGAGCCAGGGATATAGATGCTAGATATAGATACTACAGATATGGACAGAATTAAAAGCAGAAGCCAGAGGAAATACATCACAGCATCAGAAAACATCCTGCATATGTTTGAAATCTCATCTTACTTAGGAAGCCAGTCTACTGTCCCTAACACACACATTAAATTTAGTCTAAAAGTCTGCAAAATGAACAGATGTGCTGCTGCCAGCACTCCTTACAGGGTCCCAGCAAAGTCAGGATTGCCTGACTCCATGTATAATAACTCTCACAGACTGCTGACAGGAAGCTCAGCATTAGAACTCTGCTATGAAGAACTTACATAGTTATTACTGTATGAAGAAGAAATGGGAGATCTGATGTGATCAATGCGTTTGTTCCCCTCTGACACCTCCTTTAACAAGGTTGTACCACTTGGGAATTCAGTCATGGAATTATGCAGCAGATAGTGAAGTCTCTCCCTTAAGCATATTTTCCTCTAAATTTATAGACATAGTTCACAATGTCCATAAAATTCCTTTCTTAAAGATATGTGCATGACATGAGGAGGTGATAGGTGTTGCACAGTTGGGATAATCCTTCCTGTATCATGCCTTGCTTCTTCATTCTATTCGATCCAAAGATGGACATATGAGGTTGGAGCTCAGCTTCTTGCTGTGATCTGATTTTAAACTTTCCTCTGAGCTGCTCAGATATTAACTGGTGTTCATATTACAGTTGATGATTCATTTTTATGTGCAGCTGTGGAATTTTCAGATCCTTTCCCACTCACCTCTGAGATTCACAGTGTGTAAGTCTGGGCTTAGATTTTCTCTGGGTTCTCACAGGGTTCTCTTCAGCAGCTTATTCTGATTCTTGAAGAGCATAAAGGATGTTCCAGACTTTTTGAATCATGTTCTATCACCCTACACTGTGAAGGTTCCATCACCATGGATCTGTGGGTACATGGTACTCAGCAACCACAGGAGTCTCATTATGCTTGAAATACAAGTATACTTGTCCTCACCTTCCTGGTTACCTGTAGTTAAGAGCAGGTATTTTGAGCATAACACCTTAGACTTCCTAAGAGAGTCTTAAAGAAAGAAGCAACCCAAATTTACAGCAGAATAACTGTTATTCTGTGACATGTACTACCCTGCTTCCTTCATGCATTCATAAAGATGCTTAAGACATTTTATATAAGAGGATCTAACAGAATTTATCTTGAAAAGTCACTAATGCTGCTCAAAGGAATTCAAAGTAATCAGAGAAGTGAAGCAGAAAAGTTTTGAGAAATCACCTGTTCCCTAGGAAACAGTTTTCCAAAATTTCTCGCTCAACTTGTAATGTGGTATAGGGCTTTGCTTTACATGTATTTGTGAGGGCTTGGTACACACAACCTATGCCTGTTCTGACCCGTTCATTCATTGAACCCCTCATGTTAGCACAGGGCATAAGGACAGGGCTGATATTTCTTTGCTTAGTTATAAGAACCACAACATTAGTGAGAGTCTTGAGATAACTTCCTTCCAAGTTCCCTGAAGCCTCATCTAAAATGGTTCAGTTGCTATCCCATAAACAAGTGCAGTGTTTATTGACATTTTTGTGTTCTTTGCAATCTATATTCAAATCACAACAGCCAATGCATCTAACAGGGTAAAGAAAAGGTCTAGTTCCTGTGTGAGGATTGTTACACAACCCAAACAGTTTTCTCTTTTCTGAAGGTTATTTAAAAACAAGGAGCAAGTGAAGAAAAAACACAAAGAAACTACAGGATATGATTCATAAAAATCCCATGTCTCCTCTATATGCTCTTCTTTGAAAAAATAAATAAAAGTTTTTGTTGTTTAGCAATGTTCCAGTAATACACATGCCAGAGAACAAGCAAGCTCAAAACAATGAGCTAAAATTAGAAGAGGCAAATTCAGCACTACAGTCACAAATACACACATACTTACTTTATAATGTGAAGGCATCTGGAAGAAATATAGTCACATGGACAGTCTGGGTCCTGGCATAAAAACTACAGCTCTGGAGATTCTTCCGTCAGCTACAAGCTCTTTGTGGATCCTCAAAGAACTCTTTTAGTCCTATCTGTGAAAAGAGGAAACAACTGGCCTTTCTGTGGCTGTTATGAGAATGAAACACTGCATGTTTACAAGGATCTTGGACTTTTGTGTTGAGTGCCATCAAAACAAAAATATTTCTCCAAACCACTCAGTTTTATAAAGTGCTCAAAAAGTAATTCACTTTGAGACATTTTGCTATTCAGAGTAAGCCTATTTCCTACTGAAATGGAAGAGGCAGAAAAAGACATGGTGCACACTAGTACTGACCATTTGTCAGCACTTCAGTATTAATATCAATCACATTTTTTCTGATGCATTTTCCTCCAAACAAAAAAAAAAAGAAAAAAAAAGAAAAAAAAAGAAAAAAAAAAGTTCTGTGCAGCAGATATGTGCTAGCCATGGCCAATTCTCAGTAGACTTTACCAGTTCAGTCAATAAAACACTTAAATTCCCATAGGAGACGTTCAGAAACAGCAAGATCTATGTAAAGCCTGTGCCCAGGAGCACTCTTCCATGGGTGTGCCTCCAGGCAGCAATCAGAGTGATTTACACCTACAGTAGAGGAAAGGACAGCAGTTATGACTACATGCAAATTTTGACATTACAAAGAGGATTCAGGTGGACTTATCTGATAACTCTCAACTTACATCTCCAGGTCAGACACAGGCTCTAAAGGAGATAACAGAGCTGTCGTAGATCTAAGAAGATGGAAAGATTTCATTGGAAGGCAATACTATATTGTGATGATGATTCTCATGAAATAATTTGCTGGGCATTTTAAAGGAGAATTTTTGAAGTTTTCCTGTTCTTTTTGCTGTGTAGAAATGATATTGCAGTTGTTCTTAAACTATGTACTCAACTTTCAGTAGAAACCCAATCACCCACTTCAGGCAATAGTAGCTCAGAAGGAGCCAGGACTGGTTCCTTCTTGCTAAGGTGGCAGAGACAGAACTGCTACACATCAGATCTAGTAACAGACAATACACATTTGCATTTGAGTTAACCTAGTACATATTTATACAACATGATTTTGAAGGGAGGAGGAGATGCAGCTGAGAATGAGAGAAACCAATTGCAGGATTATTTTTGGTTTTGTTTCCTAAGAGTCAGTTTTATTTTTCCTGCCATATTTGGTAGCAAGAACAAGGAATCATCAAATTTATTCCTGCTTGAAGACCAAATTAATTATAACAAGACCAGATAATTACAGACTCTATACTAGGTTAACTACAGCTGTTCCAATAAGAGTCTCAAGACTAAATTACCTAAAATACAGAGAAAAATATTAAGCTGTTAGAGAGCATCCAATGGAGGGCAACAGAGATGGTGAAGGGTCTTGAGGGGAAGCTGTATGAGGAGCAGCTGAGGTCACTTGGTCTGTTCAGCCTGGAGGAGAGGAGACTGAGGAGAGACCTCATTCCTTGTGAGGGGAAGAGGAGGGGCAGACACTGATCTCTTCTCTGTGGTGACCAGTGACAGGACCTGAGGGAATGGCCTGAAATTGTGTCAGGGGAGGTTTAGGTTGGATGTTAGAAAAAGATCCTTCACCCAGAGGGTTGTTGGGCACTGGAACAGGATCCCTGGGGAAGTAGTCACAGCACCAAACCTGACAGAGTTCAAGAATTGCTTGGATGATACTCTCAGGCACATGGTGTGACTCTTAAGGAGTGCCCTTGCAGGACCAGAAGTTGGACTCAATGATCCTTGTGAGCCCCTTCCACCTCAGCATATTCTGTGATTCTGTGACATAGCTGAAGTTGAAGAGCAGAACTTAGACAATGAAAGGCAAGAGAAGTTGAGAAGAAATTAAAAATTACTCCAGTTATCTTGATACTCTGCTCCTATGCATAGTCTGGTGGAATTGCATGCACTTATGCTGGGCTCCTTTCCAGCTAGGATAGGTACCGTGATTATGGAAAATAAACCTATACTGCCTTGGGGGAACACAAATATTTCTAATACATGCTTTATCTTGATCGATTGATGGATATTTTGTTTTGATAACAATTAATAACTTTAACACAGACTAATATTTATTTAGATTAAATAGTTAAAAAACCAATGCGTTCAAATGCTGTAACCATCTGAATGTTGTAAAATTATGTTGTTCGTATGTCAAATATATCACAAAATAGGTAATAGGGATTTACCAAGAATGTTCTATTCAGTTATTACTAATCTGTGAAGACATTCAAGTGGCAGTCATAACAGGCTGGGTATTTTTCAGTGATATGTGAACAGAGAAGTTCAGCCTGAAGCAGCATACAAGCTAAGAGTTTAAAGTTTACTCAAAATCCTGGACCTATACCCTTACTCAGCTTCTAGTACAGGACAGAACTTCATTTTGGGTTTTTGCTGAACCTGTTCCTTTTTACAGGCATAAAAGGATGTAATAAGAATTTGAAACCCTATTTTACAAGTCTCCAGGAGGCCTGTAAGATTGACCATACCTGGGCCATTGTGACAGCAAAGGTTAAAACTGAACTTTTATCTTTAAAAACAAACAAAGAAACAAAAAGGATAGCTCTAGTATGCTGAAAGCATGATTTCAATATCCTACTCTTCTTATTTGGCAGGAGAAAGAAACAGAAAGAAAGAACAAGAGCAGTGGCTCAATACATACTCATTGAGTTTTATCTCACTAGCCTTTCTGACAAAGAGCCATCCAACTCTGGATACTCCTTTCAAAGCTGCCAATGGAAAGAAAGTTTTTTCCTGGGGAGGAGGATCTCCAGGGGAAGCAGTGAAAAAGCATGAGGGAGGGAATCTGGAAGAATTCACTCCCACCCACCTACAGGAGATTCCTAGAAGTATTGTTAGCCTGAAGGTTTCCAAAAAACCCACTTCACTTCTCAAAGGCAAGGTCAATTCTGGCAGGTTGATTTTAAAGCAGCAACAGTGTCTAGATAGAATCTCTCACAAGGTTGGAATGTTAGAAGTAGACCCAGGAGAGAGGGTTTAATGTACAAAATGCAGGTGAAGCAGCCAGAAAGATATGATGAATGCAATTTATCACAGGGCTCTGCAATTTATCACAATGGAATCACAGGAAACAAGCAAAGCAGAGAAGTGGATAGATAGACTGGAGAGATTAAGATCCTTGGGGCATAGCACATTTTTGAAACATGCCAATGAAATTACATGTTACATGTTTAGATCTTCAAACAGTATTTTATTGATGGAATGGAGCTGTGTGTTTCAGGAGTTGGGGTGCCTTTCCCCAGAAAAGAAAAAGATGTGCTATTATGAAGAATGAAAAAAAAAAAAAAAACCCCAAAAAACCAAAAAAAAAAAAACAAAAAAAAAAAAAAAAAAAAAGAAGCCAGAAGTATAAGATGCTGTTTTGCTTCATTTTGGATTTAATCCCTTTCTGGAGCAGCTCTGGATATGTGCCAGGAGGTAGGAGTTTCCATATGCAAACAAAGTGCCTGTACTTCCCAGCTACCCTCATGCCCACTCAGTTTTAAAGTTCAGGTGTGTGAAGCTCCACACAGGAGCAATTTCAATCTGTGAGTTATTTTTGACAATGTGCAAGTGATCAAAATGTGCTCACAGAAACACAAAACTTCTTCCTCACTCTACTGCTTTTGTGGTGTGCCTTTCTCAAAACAGGTCTGTTCTATCAGGGTAACACTTTTACAGCAGCAGGGCTGACGCAACACCGGAGTCCAGAGCATTGCTGCAGCATGCTGGCTATTCCTCACCTCCCACAAAGTAGGGGCCTTACGGCTTTCAAAACAGTGCATGTACAATTTAAATTGCTTCACTGGGAGGAGAATTATGTGTTCTGCAACGCCTCAGGACAATGAGCCAAAGGAACTATAGAACAGGAGCTTGGTGTTTGAGCCGGAGCTCTGCAATGCTCTGCTTTGTGTTTCAGCTTGGTATGTAACATTACTTTTACATTAACATTTGTGGTTCCTTTTTTATGCACTCCAGCTTCACCATGCTTCCCCTTTTACATTTTAACAGTCAGAATCCTATGATCCAACCAGGGTGGCATGTTCAAAGCTCTATTTCTTTTTAGCACTGATTAAAAAAGAAAATAGGAAAAAAAAAAACAACCCTGAGAGGATTGAACAAGCTTACTTCAAATAGCTTTTATTAACACTAGGACAAGACTATAGCCAAAGAATTATACAAAACACAAAACAAAAAGGATTTTAACAACTTGGTTGAAGACTATTTCACGCCAATCCAGAGCTCATATATCTATAAACAACAAAGTTTTGGAGCACAATATTACTTAACATTACTCATTGGATGCTTTCAGATACAAAAATGTATCAGGAATAATAACAATGGTTCCTTTTACTCTTATGGAAATACTACTATTGACCTTTAAAAATGTTGCCCTTTGGGTCAGTCCCACTGATACTTTATCCCTTATATTCTGCTCTGCCTGGAAAGACAAAATACAGATAAACTTTCAGAGATGTGAGCAAAAGGACTGTTTTTATTGTAGAAACAGATAGCAACATCAATTTCCAAAGAAAAAAAAATAGACATTTCAGCTGTGCATCCCTAGACCAAAAAGTCAGTGTTGTAAAGACTAATGGCAGTAACTTTGCTTAGAAAGCTTTAGTTATGACTTCACCAGGTATTGCTTTACGCTTTCCTACTGCATTCTAACTTAGAATATTAAGCCAGTCACAAAATTTAAAATAGCAGTAAACCATACAGCAAAAGACATGTGAACCTGTTCCCATAAGACATGATGTATACACTTTTGTGAAGCCAATAGAACAGATCCACGACTGTCAATGCTCTTTCAGACAGACTTTTCTAGAAGCTTAACTGGCATTTCACATCACTTATTTTGTGGCCAAGCTTAGATCTGTTACCTTGGCTTTTTTTATAATTTTGTGTGGCTGAGTGCAAAGTTTCTTCTCTAGCTGCCTCATAGATACTTCCCAAAGTGTGTTAGAGGAGGGATTTCAGTGGTCTTTGAATCAGGACATCCAGTGGCTCTGTTAACTGCAAATGTGGCTCTGGCCAAGCAGGAATACCATCAAAAGGGGGTAATGTGTGGAGATCTTAGCAGAGAATCACTCTCACTGCACAGTACCAGTGCCAGTGGTTTCATGCATCCCTTGCCTTTAAGCCATCCACACAGGAGCATGTAACTTATAAATTACAGCCCAACTCACAGTGTGCTAATTGACATCCAAAGAGCGGTATCTTTGATGGCACAGAACAATTTATACTTTGTTATAATTTATTCTAATATGCTGAACCACGAAGCATGGCACTATAACAGGATGAAGGATTGTGCAGAAGAGATATCATTGATAGTTGCTGGAACAACCTTTTTGGTCTTCATTCTCTGTGGTGTGTTATTTACTAGGGATTAAAACTGAGCTAGTAACAAGATGTCATGGGACAAAACCCTTTCAGAACAAGTGAAAATATTACATTGTTAAAATCAAAATGGGTCCCTTTTGAGGTTAGAGAGGAATGTAAGTTTCACAATTTCTTTTTTTAACAGTCAGCAGACAGCCAGCTAAATCGTACTCTTAAAATACCACCCCAGTTTGGATCTGTCCCAAAAATGAAGCATTTAATTTCTGCTAGAAGTGACAAAGATAAGCTACTCTCATTTCCACACCAATGGCAGAGGCATCTGACACAAAAGACAGACTTTTTTGTGTGGTTTTCTATATGCTACAAGCGAGGATTCAATTATAGGTAGTGACATGACAAAGAAAAATCTTGAATGATAATTTAGAACCAAACTCCTTCAAATCCAGGATGAAAAGCAGGTAGCGGAAACTTGATTTAAGAGAAATTCTTTCCTGGCAGGTTCCACACACCACATCCCCCCTCCCCGGGTACATATTCTGTTTTACTTCCATATGGAGTCTGTAAAAAAACAAAAACAAAACCAAAAACCAACCCCCACCAAAGTACAATGGTTCACAAAGCTCAATTGTGACCTTTAAAAATAAAACAACCATGCACTGCTATGCTTCTGGAAAGGCCACTATTGAGAAAAAAAATAATTTCCCCTATCAGTCACCTTATGAAGTGTCTGCTGGAGGTTGATAACTTCTCGGGCAAATACACAGTGTACACGTAAGGACAGGACACCTGGCTGTGGCTGCTGCTGCTGCTTAGGAGAGGAAATAGTACAGCAAGTTTCATGTTTGCATGTGTGTGGGCATGCTTGTGGGACAAGGGGGCATTTTGCAAAGAATAAATGCTTACAGAATACCTCGTTGTGCCTGTAAGCTAATAGAAGTTAGTTGTCTCACATCCATCAGTGCCTTTGGAAAAGTTCCCTCTAATTCTTTGTCCCAGACACATTGCCCCGAAAGTGTCCTGCTGTCTGTCTACAAAAATTAGTCAGTCTCTACATTCTTGTACTCTACAGGACCTCTGGTGTTGGCTGCAGCAAAACCTTTCTAATATTTCATCTCTGGTTATGACTCTCAGCTTTTTAGACAGCCTGCACTTAGATAAGACACCAACTAAAATACCACATGCTTTAGAGAGGGATTCATTTTGCTACTTACATTCAGTTGGCAGCATGTTGTTGACTTTTTGCAAAGTAAAGAAATAGCCATCTTTGTTTGCATAACATTTTCTTTTTCTTTTGTTTATAGCCTAATGATTTTATTTTCCTCAGATTCACTTGCTTGGAATTAATTGTTTCATTTTCACTGAAAGTCAAATTAAGAAGGCACATGATTAAAAAAGGGAATAATTCTGTCATCTTTACACTGGCAAAATTCCCATGAACTTTGATTATTCACTAGGAATGTTGCCCGAAAAGGGATCATGTAATCAAGCACTTAATTGCTGCAGATTATATTAAAGCCAAATGAGCACATACAGAATTCCCGCACACAGACTCCAAAAATGAAGTGCAAGACACTCAGGTTTCAGCAGTTCTGAGATTTGCTGTTGATGACTGTTGTCCCTCCAGCCCAGGTAAGAGCATTAAACTGGATAAAAATCATTCTTTTCTTGATAGCCTGAGTCATATATCTTTTAGTGCTCAGTTTCTACTGAAGAACTTAAGAACATAATAAAAATATTTAATTATCTAAAAGTATACAAGAAAACATAATAATACGTGAAAAGTCCCACTGAACTTAATATTTAGTCCCTAACACTGAAAAAAAACCCCAAAAAACAAACCAACAAACCATGAATTGGAGCAAGCATGTTAGTAGTACTTGCTACTGAGGCATCTCTCATTCTGGTAGCTGGTGACTTAGGGACACCTTGATGCAGGGGTAGAGTGCAAATTACTGCATGCTTCCCCTGTGAGGCAAAGATTTTCTACAAAGGAAATGGCAGCCTGGGGTGGGGATACTGCAGGATGTCCCTCCCCCTGCCTGCAGCCCTCCTGCCACTAGCACTAGGCAGGGGGTCACCCTGGCTCCAAGTGCTCTCTGCCACCTCCTCAACTGCACCTTCTCCATGGAATCACACACAGAAAGCAACTTTTTCTCATCTTGTTTATGCATTTCAGCTCATTTCTATATGTAATCTAAGCTCAGATGCAGATACTTTGGCAGCCAATGTGAAATATCTGGGACTGAATTTTCAGAGGTGTCAAACTCTAGCCTAAGGGAGAGGTCCATAGGAGACATGATAGTCTGATGTCTCCACAAAACCAGCTCCTAAGCCTCTGAATTTGGACATTTGAAACATGCAATTCTGAAATGTTTGCAATTCGTTGTTGAATCCAGTTAATTCTGGGCATTTTTAAGAATGTCTATGTGAATATTTCCCTGGAAGTATGACTAAAATTGCTGGAAGATATTTTAACTCTAACCCATGGGGAGCTATTGATGGTAATAAAAAATACTGTGAGAAGAAAACAGCAGCAAGTGAAACTGCCCTCTCAGAAAGCCCAGGTCTGCTTTGAAGGAAGTGTTGATATTCACCATAAGCCTCAATCATTTCCCAGAGGGCTGTATGGTGCCTTGTAATGACATAATCAAAAAGTAATGGTGTTCTGGACGTAAAGGACAAAAAAAAAAAAAAAAAATCAACCACCAAAAAACCCCACCAAAACCCATCAGAGCCTGATCATCTCCCATTGAAATCAAAGTGGATTTTGCTATTGACTTCAGTGAGAACAGAGTTCTGGACACTGGCAGTTTATTTGCACATTTGCTTATCCAAATGACCCTGACTTCAATGAATAGTATGTCTAGAAGGCTGTCTGGGACTATGTCTGTACAAATGTGTAAGTGTGAGTTTGTAATGTGGTTTAATTCAAATTATTCTGGCATTTTAAAAGTGTTTCCAGCTACAAAGGACAGCTTTCATTGATTTGCACCCCTGAATATAGACTTTGATTGGAAAAGCTTGTAACTCACATTTCAGGTTGCAATTCATATTCAATTTCATGCAACTAAGGACACAAACAGACTTTGCATTTTAATTAATTTTTAAACTCTATTATTATGCACTCAATTAAAACTTTGCAGACATTATTTCAAAATTAAAAGCTCCACAAATTACCCAATTCATCAACTATAGTCCTTGGTTTCCTTGATGACCACATTTCTTTGACGATCACAACAAAACTAGTAAATGGCAAGTAAGATTGCCATCCTGAGTCTGCTGAAAATGAAGGGTGAACTCCTCATTACTTTAGTCATGTGAACAATCCCTTCAGAACAGCCCAAAGTCAGGCAAGGTGGCTTACGCCAGGAGTTAATTTAGCCTGCTGGGACTCTGCATTACTAAAACAAGCAGGGTTTTGGCTTGTAAATGGGAGGTAGAATTTTATTTCATTTTCTGGAGTCAGAATTTTATTTTCCTTTCTAAGGGGTATACATCCATTTTAGAGTAAATCTTTCAGAATAAAAGTTTACTTCACATTATAGGAAATGACATTCTCTTTTTTTAGATTTCCCTTTTCAAAGCATGCCTCAGATTTCTAACTTGTAGAGGAGAGCTTTGGTATAAGTAATAAAAGTCTTTAAAATTAAAATGCTAATCGTAAACAAACCCAAATGCATGAAAGATATAGTCTGACTGGATAACAAAAGAGAATTATATAATTCTATTTGAGTGAAATCTTTCATCTTTGATTTACAGGTTTGAGTCTGACTATAACTGAAACCATATTGTTCCGTATCTTTCATATCATGGCCTTCCCCAAAATCTTGTTTTAATTAAGGTTCCTTTAAGATTTCAGAATAAAAAGCATGACGATCTTCACTTATGGCTTTAATTTTTTCCTTTTTTTTTTTTTTTGAATTTGGAAAATATATAAAAAATGAACATCACTTGCTTTTAAAAGCTGAACAAGCTATCAAATACTGCAAGCTGAATACTTCAAGGTATTTCCCCAGGTTCAATAAGTGAGAAAGTTGTAAACAAAATAAAAGTTACTATAGCAGAGTTTTGTTCATTTGAAGTACTCTTACATACATGCCCTATCTCTTTCTCTGACGGTAAGGCAACACGTGTAACAGTTTAAGCGTTCATTATCAGCTAAAGGCACAACTCTATGTAACGTTCTCAAATATGGAATGAAACAGCTAAAGTCACATTGCAGGGAGATCTTGCTGCACTTTGGGGACCTAAAATAAAGCCTAAACCCTTTGAAGCTTCTTAAGCAACATCGGTTCTCTTGATGCAGGACTACATAAAAGAATCAGTTCATGTTCACATCACAATCTGTAAAAAACACCCCACGCAACCTCCACAGAAACACCTGAGCTTCAAGCAAGCTGCACGCAGTTACTGAAGATCGTTGCTTTGGAGTCAGAACACAGAAACATTTCAGAACAAACTAAAAACACATTTGAAAAACTATCCATACTTGATCTCTGCTGCACATATGGTGAGCGCTACTGTCAACTACAGAGGGTACAGCACTTCTTTTTAAAGGCAGAAGATCAATTGTTTTAGAGAATTGTGAATGTGCTTTTATGATAGAAAAGATTACATGAAATGGAGAGGGATGGCCAGGAAAAGGGAAGAGAAAATAAAGCACCACCAAGCACAGGACTCCGGGGGATTTATAGTACTTTCCCTTTATCTAAAATCCCTCATCATAATTTAAACACTTCACTTATTCAGCTAAGAATTCTTACAGGAGATTAAAAAATAGCATGTAAAATAAGGGTGGGGTTTTTCTTCATTACACAGAGCAAATAAAACAAATTCTATTAACAATTTAACACAGTATGAAAAAAAATTACCGAGTAAAAAGTGTCAGAAAGTGATTCATGGAGTTCACAGAGTATGTTGCTGGCTGTTGCAATTCTCATATCTATAATCTATCATGTAGAATTTTGCAATACTCTATTTCACAATTTCTGTTGGTGAGTCGGTCAAATAGCATATAAAAAGCATGCTCTAGGCTCTTTCTCTCAAGCTGGTTTTACTGTAACTCTAGAATTGTAGCGGTTACATTTAAGGAATCTTTTGGGCTCTTTCAAGTCCATCCAAAGAACAAGTGAAGCTGCTATTCAGAATTTTGTGCCCAGTGTTTATATTCCATCTGATCTGTGCCACCCAAGAAGCAGACAAGACATGTCTGAGGGTGCTTTGGGGGATACACAATGATGTCACCCACAGGAAATTTCAGGGAGGACTTGGCACTTCACAAGGCTGGCTCTTCTTCCATGGGCTCACCAGCAGCTCTGTAAAAATAAACATGCAATCAGAATACGGCACAAAAGTACACAATGACATTGTAGATTTTCATGCATAATCAAAGCTGATTTTTCAGCTCTCTCCAATGTTTATTTGTGTTATTCAGTTATCCATAAATAGAGTTTCTTTCCTAGAAGTATAAACAAATGTCAAGTGGAAAAACATTTTAGATCCAAGCAATCACCAAAAATGTTCCTGTTTATATTAAAATATGTCAGAATATTTTATAACTTTTTGTCCAGAAACGTACATGCTTTGTGTCAACAGAATCAAATAATTTCATGAAAAAAATAGCTGTGATACTTTTATTTTACAAGCTTTTGCAACTAAAAATACATGCACTTATTTTTTCAAGCAAGCCCATACCATTGAAGCAAAATAGTTCACTAGTAGCCAAGTAGCGAGTAGTGTTTCCTCTGAGGTTCTGCTCCAGTCCCCTAATTTTTTGATTTTGTGTTTTCATAAACACATTGCCTGCCTGACAGCAACTTTTGAGACTAAATTCTGAACCTGATCACTGCCATAGAGATGGTATCTATTATAATATCAAATCAGATTATATGTATATCCTTTATTTGAAAACCTCGGGAAATACTTATCTTAGGCAAGATGAGCTCTCTAAGACAATCAATAAGAAAACAATGAGGACACATACACTGAGCTGGTGTAAAGTCTTGTAATTCCTTGTATCTGACAAACTACTGCACCTGAGGAATATGATGGCAATTATAAAGTGAGAAGCTTCTGAGATCAGGGCAAGACCTCACTATTGAAGGGCAAAGAATTCGGACAGAAACCATTTTTCATGTCAGTCTGTCAGAATACCATACAAAAAATGAGTTTAAGGACTCCTTTAGAATAATAACTTAAAGTACTTTTGAAATGAGAGGAGAACAAAAAGTAAATGCAAATTAATAAATGTTTACGAGTTAAATCTTGTAAGCCAGTATAATAATTGGCCTCAGTGAAAAATCCCTCAGAAAATACACACTCATGAGACCTCATGGAAAGAAAAGTAGTTAATGGGGGCTTGCTTGGGCTTTGCTAGTTTACTCAGCAAGGAGGCCAGAGAATTTCAAATGAATCTGGAATGTATTAAAGTCTTTCCCGATGGAAAATGCAGTATGTCTTTAAACTATTTTATAAAGGCTATTCCTTTATGATTTGGAATGATAACAGCTAGCATGTTGAAAAGTATGTCAGGTGAATGATATATGAAAAAGAAGATGTTTTTCGGACTAATCACTTTCCAAAGGGTATTGAACCTAAAAGATTATTAATCTATAAACCTCAAAACTTTTGTTCCTCACTACATGGTGGAGAATGTTTCCTATGTACAGTAACCATTGTAGCGCTCTCATTCCCAAAAGGTGAGGTGAAGCCCTTTTTTTCTGCTCTTGCATTGTTCTGGTTTACAGCAGACACCACACAGTGGCAGCCAGGGTGGGATGGAGCCCAGCTTGCTGCTGAGGTCCTCAGGCTTGATAAAGGATCACGTACCATGTGCAGAAATCATACTGATAGTTTGTATTGCTGTTGTGCTGAACACACACTTCCACTTTATCCAGCAACTTTTGGGAGGCCTGAACAACCTCTGGCATAACAGAGAAGTGCAATAAGCCCTTATTAAACATCCAGAACCTTATGGGTCTGTCCTGAAAGAGAATAATTTGGAAACAGATGACAGCTCAGTTTTTAGGTACTGCTGTGAGTAAGCAAATAAGAAGCAATAGTTGTCAATAGAATTCAGCTGGAGATTGACAGAGCAGGAAGAAGTGAAGCTCTGGAAAACCTCTGGAAGTGGGAATGGGGCTTTGGGATATTTATAAGAACTTAAGGAAGTAGTACATGCAACAATCTGTTCACATGTACTTGGCTTCTGGAACTGACATTCTCTTGACCATAATACAACTGGGAGGATCTTATTCAGGGCTTTTTTCCTGGGAAATTTTTCACTGACAAGGGTGTTTCTGAGTGCCAGGAAGCACTCAGACATCAAGTGCTATATTCTAATATATTCCAACAATAGGCCAATATTCTCTATCAACCAGAGTGAAAGCACCAATAAATTTTTTTATATGCAAGCACCAGGTGCAAGATCCTTTTTGGAAAAGGAGAGGAGGTTAGAGTGCCCTGGCAACTGAGCTGTTGTCTCTCAGTGTGGGTACTCCCACAGCCTTCTTCAGCCTCCTTTTGAAAACTTATATGATGCTTTAACTTCACTTGATTAGTATCAGAGGAATCACTGGATCTATCCAATGGTTTATCACTGTTATGAGATAACAGTCAGGCCAGAGCTTTGCGTGAGAGCCAGTACACTCTTGGGCCCATTTTGCCAAAATCAAAACCTCTCAAAATTAAAATCAAGGGCACAGAATTTGACAGGCCAAATTTATGTTACTTCAGCTTTGTCACTGTTAGTTACATCAATTCAGTCAGTCTTTCTGTAGCTGTCAGGAAGTTGGCATAAAAACATAAAACAGGCAAACCCCCCTATCGTGCATCGTAGGCTCTGACTGGTTCCTTGAGATGCAGCTGAGCTCAGGTCTCATCTGAACCAATTCCATGGGGTCAGCAGATTCAGAAAGACACCAATTGAAATAGTAATGATTGTAGACCCTCAAGTGCAATTTTTCTCCAAGGTTTCAGTGTGGCTCATTTAAACTGCAAGTTCCTAGGAGCTGAGCTTTCTTGCATTCACTGACTTTATCTTGATGTGCTGGGAAGCGTGCTCACCTTTATATCTCTATAGGTACAATTCTGACTATGGCAGAATGAAGTAGTTTCTTTGTAGTTAATGCTAAAGAAAATGTTCCTGTTTAAATCTTAGAACAAAATAAACAGATGAGGCAAAACTCCTACCTCTTATATGGATAAAAATCCTATCTCCTATATGGTTAAAATCTGGAAAAACATGTGACATCTTAAGTATTGTTCTGTGGCAGTTGAGAATAAATGTTATTTATGAGAATATTATTTAAAATAATTAATATCTACAATTTTAGAAAACTTAATATTCGAGAATACAAATAATCTCACTACATCATCCAAAAAAGTAAATATTTCTCTTACCTGAATTTTAAAATTAGAATTACAGAAATTCCTCTTAGCTACATCATCACGCATATAAAAATAAAAATTCAAGGTATGTTTCTAAGTTACAGAAACTGCTGAACAAAAGATAGATTTTCTGGCATGGTATGGCTGTTTTATGCCATAATCTGTTCCTAATTTAACTCAGCTGTCTCAGAAAAATCATTGTAATTGAAAAGCGATCCTTCTGTAGCAGAGAGCTGGGAAAAGAGAGGTACATTTCTATACCATGGAGATGATTTGGAGAGAGTCTAAAGATATTAAATAAGAGATCCTAAGTGTATATCCTAGTAAAAATGGACTTGGATCAAAGAGATCAAAGAGATCCAAGTGATCAAAATAGATCAAAGAGAAAGGAACTAAAAGTAAAAACCATCCTAGCTTAAGAGCAGAATAAGGTAACTACACACATGCTCTCAAAAGAGGAAGTAATGTCCAAATAAGGCAAATTAAATAGAATACAAACTCTGGCAAGTTAAATGTAAACCCTCAATGAAGCAGACCAAAGGAGAGTCTGAAGAGCAACATATTAAAGACATAAAGGATAATAATAAAAAGATCTTCAAAATACATCAGAAGAAATGATCAAAGCATAAAAGGAGCATCAAGGAAGGTAGACCGCAAAAGCAAAATGAACTATTTATATCTGGGTTCACTAGAGAAGTGTCAGGGAGATTTTATTATTTGCAGATGAACTGTCTTAAATTGAATCAGCACTAGAACAAACCAACATACCAAACATTTGCAAATTTCTAAGAGCAGATGATATTTATCCATTAACTTCCAGGGGAATGTGATTAGGATGTTGTTAAAAAAAAAAAAAACAAAACAAAACACCAGTCTTTGAGCGTATTCTACAGCTTAACTCAGCATTCACATAAGAAGTAAAGAAGTCAAGAAATGCAGTTTCCCTTCTGAAAACAACAGGAGATACAGTAAGCCTGTATGGGGAAACTGAAAACAGCTATAATCAGTGACAGGCATTTAGGTAGCCGTAATTTGGGTAAGAGTTAGTTCTTAACACTTATAAAGATGATAAACCTTACAAATTTATTTAAAGTTTCTGAAGGAAATTAGGGAAGAGGGATCAAATTACTTGCCTGGGCAAAGGAAGTCTTCCAACAATTTTGCCCAAGTGCTTTAAGGAACCCAGGTTATGAGAGAAGGTCCTCTCACAGATTACCAATCCATCAACAGGAGGAAATAGATAATAATATTGGTGAATTTTCATCAAGGACCATCTCAGAAAGACTAGGCAGACTACCAGTAGATTTAGGTGATAATGTTTGCTGACGGTGACAAATTGCTAATACTAGTCAGTTCTAAGATGCCTAAGACCATTTCTGAGTGGAAAAGAAGGTAAACAAACACAAACTAATACAGAATGCACAAAACAGGTGGGAGGACAGCTTTAGCTGTTTTAACAGTGATGGCTAAAACTGAGAGCTTGGAGTTAATGGTAGTGGAGCAGAGAGCAACAGAAACAAAAAACCCCCAATACTAAGCTACAGTGTAAATCCACAATGTGCTCAGCACCTTGAGTCCTGCACTCAGTTCTTACTCCATCTCATAGAAACTACAAAAAGCACAGAGAGGGACAAAAATCATCAGAGGTAAGAAATTATTTTCATACCAAGAGGAATACAGAGTCCTGAGAAGCTGAAGCCGCTAAAACCAGAAATGGGGCAAATATTATGAGCAAGAAAAGAGCTGGTTTCCTTTCTCACAATACAAGAACTAGAGTTTCCCTGGTGATTTTATTGGTTAATAAGTTTAGAGCAAAGAAAAAAGAAGTTCAATGCCTGATGAGGCTGTGGGATTCAAAGGTATAAGCTGGTTCAAAGAAGTTTTGAAAAGTTTCTGCCTGTGTATATCCCCTGGAGGCTTTTACACAGGATGGGTCAGATATAGCTGTCGAGATCTATCAACTCACCAGAACAAGGCTGGCTCTCAATCTCCTCTGCTCCCAGTTCTTTTCTTTATGCAACCACCACTGGGGGAGGAGAGAAAGGTGGGCAAGATAAGGCTGCAGGCTGACCAGGAGAAGCAGCTCCTGTGGGCCCAGTAGGTACTGGTTACTCAGCACAGCTGAGGTAGATACCCAAATAGTGAAATGCCAAGTGAAGCTTTATGAGTTGATACACAAATACCACAAGTGTCTCAGAATTGTGGCTAGCTGTACCCCATGATTCAATGAGTTGCACTAGTATATAATATAGTTCAATGTTAGTGAAACTGCAACTGCTAGCTCTGTAACACTAAGAGTAAAAATTATACTTTGTTTTCCTTTCCATTTGAGTAAAATCCATGCTCAGCTGAATCAGAGCCATAAAGTCAAATTCTGATAAATGCCATCTCAAGATTTACTGTTTCCTGTAAAAATAGTAAGTGCAAAAGATCTCCTTCCACACCCTTTTCTTTTTCCATTTTAAGAAGAAACATACAGAAGCTCCAATGGATCAGGGGCAGCAGGGTACTGAGTATTTTCACAGCACGATTTCTGAAACAAATATCTCGCCAAAGGAAAATTCTAATCAGCTAAATCTGTACTTCACATAGGGAATAAAGAGTTACCAACTCACAAAATTTCTAGTAGTTACAAATGTTTTATAGAGCATGCCAGTTCCTTTGATTGCATCTGTAATTAAATCTGTGTTAGCATCATGGATGTTTTCTTGTCTATCCACAAACTTTTTTTCTATACCTGCTCTCTTCTGAAGTCTATAATCAAGATTCAATTGGACCTTAAAATGTAGAGTTGTGTTTTGGTAAAATAAAACATCAAAAGCATAGCAGCTTTTCACGTTTTTCTTCATTTACCCTGCCAGAGAAAATCAAGTAAAAAAGTAATCAGCACAGTCACTTGAAGAAATGAAAGAAAGAGAGAAGAAAGAAATAGCAATACTTAATATGGGCCTTAGCCAGGAGCATTTTATCCTTTATTCATCAGTGGTAAATGAGTCAGATATAAGTTGGCCAGGAAAAGAGCTGTTTTACCCAAAATCTGAGTTTAAAGTGAGTCATCTCACTCCAAACACCAATATATCCTCCAACATAACTGGCAAGAGTTTCCCACAAAAAGACTCTTGCTGCTGCTCTCTTCATCTGGAGGCCTGACCATCCAGAGCTGAAGTTGACAGGATCTCTACCATCAAATCAGGGAAACAGGATTAGAGTTGTAGGCCAGAACTATCAGCCTGGCTGACTGTGGTGGAAATTAACAGGAAGTAAATTGACTCCTGGTGTAATGAAGAAGCCCTTCAGGTCACCTTGTCAGCCACAGTGCTTTCTGCTCTGATCCCACCCTACCTGTCACAAACAACTCTCCCAAACAAACACTCAACGCAAAATGTTCCAACAGGTCTTCAGAAGGTGACCCCATCCGCAACAGTAGGAGAAAGGGCACATCTGCAGTGTTCTTATAAAGGGAGCTTGAGACTTTACATGACTCCTCACATCCCTGCAGCCCCATGTTTGCCACAGGAAGTGGTTGGAGAAGAAGAATTGCATATGTAGTTCTTTATTACAACAAACAGTAAAAAATGTGAAAAAACAAAGTTGAACTCACCTCTACCTCACTGAATTTTGTGTTGGTATGTGCCTATGAAATGAACAGCGTGCTTATGTGAAATGAATGGTATCAGACAGAACCAAAAGTGTGCAATGCCACAGAATCAGTCCCTGGACATCCCATAATGAACTTTCATTCATGTTCAAAGTGTAGCCAGGTCCTCTCAGGTCTCCCTGCAGTTCAGAGGACCCCCAAAATCAGACCTTTAGGGGAACCATTTTTGATTCCATATTCTTCCTTAACTTCAGGAAGCAAACAAAGAGAATGATGCCCAGGAGACACAGAAACCTATCAAATTTGGACTAACAATCAGTGGGACATGACTTTTTTTGTCCTGTCATTCTCTGATGGCAATCTGGCTTCATGTGACTTCTTTGTGGGTAACAAATGTGGAAGCAGACTCCAGAACACATGTGTAGGCTTTACTTTTGTGCTGCTGACAAAAGTCTCCAGTACCACAGAAGATATTTTAAATGATGACATTTTTCCACCAAAAAAAAAAAAAAAATCATCTCAATGGATTGGTCCTTGTAAGAGTCCAGAACTGAGGAAGTAATGAATCTGGCAGCCACATGAATTCCACTAGTGTACATTTCAGCACACCTATTTTTTTCCATTTTTCTCAGCTCTGCAATGAAATTCTGTTTTTAGAATGAGTGGAAACTGTCACAGGTTATCAGTTAGTAGGTAAAAAGTACAATAATTAAGTGCAGCATTAGCCAAAGGGTTTTTATTTTTGAATCATGTAGGATCAGCAGTTGCTCTCAATAGTTGCAGGTTTAAGTGAGTGAAGGCACGTAACAAATACAATTCTTGGTTATTCTGAGCAATGCGAAAATACATAAAATTAAACATACCCTTTTCCACACAATTTAAAGCTTTTCTACATTTGACTACACTAGTTCCAGCACTTTAACTAAAAGTCTTTATATTTCAGAGCTATGCACACACATATGCATATTTCTGTCCCTAGCTAGCAGAAGCATCTCATAACTGTTAGAAATTGATATGGAAACCCTTACATTATTCCTTAGCTGAGCACTGATTAGCATAGTCACAAATCTAAAATACATCTTGTGTTCATCATGGATTCTTCTCTAAGCTTTTGTGAATTTGCAATAATACTAGCACAAGAATAGCCATACCATATTAAAATACAATTACCATTGGAAAGGTAATTATGAAAATACTGTGAACTTTACTAGCAAGCTCTACCCCCTGTGTCTCCCTTTGAGCCGTGCCTCTTAACTCATTGACAGATGAGTGTTCCCACTGTTGTAAGAGATGTTCACTCCCGAACACATCCATAGCTTTGAGCACTGCACTAGTCCCCTGGGTGCCTATTAGTTCAGTTCTGATTAAAAGATCCAACGTGGGAGACAAGAATTGAAACAAATATGAAGAATTTATTTAAAAAAGACGTTGTCACAATATGGGAAGCATGGACTCTTCTGGCTTTGATCCTACCACTGCTCTGCCTACCCACAGCTCACTTCTTTCTTTCCTGTTGCTATAGCTCTGCTCCACACCCTGCAGGGAGCTGATGAGTCTCCTTATAAGGCTTTTTCCATCTTTCCTCCTCCCTCTCCTGTTTTCTCTGTCTGATGGAAACTGAGTGCTTCCATTACCTTTTGGATCTTTCTCTACTGGTGAAGACTAGGAATGTTTGTCCTTAAAATGAAAAAAATAGGAAACTCTAACAACTTCTGTGGTGACTTTTCTGACTGTAGATGACACAGTATTCAGTGGCTATGGATTTTTCTTTTTTTCATCTGTAATTGGCAAAAAACACAACAGCACTTTCTGTATCATTTTCTCAATTTGGAAATTGAAAACAATCTTCATTAATGTAAAAAGCAGATGACAAACTGGAAACAACAATGTTCTCATTCTTTGTTGGTCTACCTTCATCTTGGTACACAGAAAATGTTGGCCCTAAGCCTGGGCAGAATTGGTTTAAGTTTTATACTGGCACCATTCCATTACTTCCAGGGAAGTAACTTTTAATGCCTGTCTAATATCATTTAATAATGATTTAAGTCCATCCTTATTATATTTATCTGACTGTGTGTTAAACACCTTCCTAGAAAATTAAAACTAAAACAGATTTGAAAAGCTTCCAATGAGAAAAGAATATGGTTGATTACACTTGATCATGTTTATTTACCTCATATGGATATTGCACTTTTTATGCACTAGCGAGCATCAGACACAGGAAGAAAACAAAGTTCTTGTACTAATCATGAGCTTTAGTAAAGAAATAGACACACCAAAACAAACAAAAAACCAAACAAAAACAACAAACAAGAACAACCCCCCAAAAAACCCAAACCAAACCTGCTAGCGCAGAACACCTCTACTTCCAGAGGCCAAGTGAGAGTACTCAAATCCAGGGATGAAAAATTCCAGTATCCCAATTAGCAGATAATTTTGACACAACTCTAGTCTATCTATTTCTTCATCTCAGTTGGCTGGAGCAAAAGGCTTGTTCTTTACAATGATTTTATACACTTACCTGCTGCCTTCCTGAGGGATACACTGCTCAACATCCACTGAAAGAGAGGCCATAGCAGATACTGTTTCTGTCTCCTCTCTCTCTTGTTGCTGAAACTCAGCCAAAGCACAATCCACTGGCACAGAGTATGGCTCCACTGACTTCCAGTACTTGCCTAAGGAAAACACGTAATAATTTATGGGAATTTTAGCTAGCACAGTGGTGGTACAAGCACAGTAATCAGTTAGTTCAAGACTGAGTGATTATAATTTAAAATCGCTGTGGTGTAAGCAGTACAGTTGAAATTTCAGACTGCATGAAGACATATATTTTTGAACCTAAGAATGCCAAGTTGGAAAGTGCTTTCATTCCAAGGGCTGTGTCACACCCTTACCCAGAAGGTAATAAACTGGAGGAGTAACACACAGACTTAATGAACACAGATTGTCAGGCTATTGCCTTTATTATACAAGGTAAAGAGAGTTCAGAGCAGGGCTAATAACTAGAAGCTCTGATATGGCAGACAGTCAATGCATATACAGCAAAATGTAAAAAAATGTACACTGTTGTACAAAGTGCTCACACAGCACTGTCCTGAAAAGGAAAAAAGTCAGAAATGCCAGCTCGGACTGAAGTAGTGTTGCCAGAACAATCAGGTTTGTTAGTCCTGGATGTTCTTTCTCCTCCAACCTCAGGGCGTATACCAGAACAATAATTTATTTAAAACTTTCATATATGAACTAGTTGTTGCTTGGAAAGCTGCCAGGTATCATAAGGAATAGAGCCTTCTGGTTAGCTGTGTAAAATTTGCCATGTACAAACACAGCAGTGGATTAAAAACATGAATATTTTCAGCTTTCTGCCTGCAACAGAAGAGCTCCTCAAGTGACACAAATAATAATGACAGGTGACTCATCCTCAACATACAAAATGGTCTGCTACTGCAGTGCTATTAATAAACAGGTGGATTACTGGTAGCCATGTGAATAACTAAGAATTTACCTATATATTTGTTACAGTCCAGCAAAATACTGAGCACTCACTAATTGCCAGGTGGATGACACCTGGGTATTAGGAGCTTTGGGAAGTCTGGACCAGAGCTTATTCAATGTTTAGCAAGAAGCTTTCAGCAGCTGCTAGAGAGGTTGGATCAGGGTACTTATCTGGGAATTGCAGAGAGGGTTTCAACAGCTGTGAAAGAGTGGGGATCGAGTAGGGGAGTTTTCCGAGGACTAAAAAGAGGACTTTGGCAGCTGGGCAGTGGGCTGAGCTGAGGTGCTTATCCGGAGGCTGGCTGGAAGCTTTGACAGCTGGGAGGCCATGCTAGCAGTGGTGCTGCCTGTGCTGCACATAGGCTGCTGAAAAATGCCTCTTTCGTTAACAGAGTTTTAGGCTTTTGGAAAGATGAACTTTTCCCTCCAGTGAGAAAGCAGCTGTCAATAAAGCCAGAAAATGTCTTTATTCAAAAACATCATTGTAAGATGAAAGCCCAAGTCAATCTTCAAGAACAACCACTGAGCATGGCCAGACTGTTTCTTTGAACTCTAATAGTGTGCACGTTTGAGTAGTTAGCAGAATCTTTAAATAACGGGGACCTTCTGGGGATAAAATGTGAAGTGTATTAAATATCCTACAAAGTTGAGATTAAGTGTTAGGAGGTTGGCTTTGCTCCAAAAACATGAAAGACAGAGCTAAAACGTTATGTACATAACAGTAGGCTCAATGATTGGAGCCTGGCAAATTTTATAAATACAAGACAAAATATTCTCTATTATTACTGTGCTCAGAGACCATATTCTGTATTCATTAAAAAATACACTAAAAATGAAAACAAAAAAGTTATATGGGCATTCCACAATGTTCTCACAGATCATATGTGCAAAAGTCAGTCTTTGCAATATACACCCAATTCAAACCCTATAATTTATGAGCTAAATGTTCACAGAGTGGGTGGGGGTTTTGTTGCAGAAACAGATGTGCAAGAAAATCAAATCTGTTGGCATGGGAATAATACCCCCTCTTGCCTATAAAAGAAATGAACCCATGTTCACTGCTGGAGTTTTCAAGGGCTCTTATTCATAAAATAAAATATTAGTACCCAGCTACCACTGTGTTGCTCTCCTGCAGCAACAATAAAACAGCATCAGTGAGGATTGCTACATCACATTCATTCATTCACACACAGGCTCATACACCAGCTGCCCCCTGAATCCTGACTTTCTTGCAACATTAAAACTCAGGACCATTTCAAACATATTAGTGGGCTCTCTGTGCCCATTTAACTGCTCTTCACTCCCAGGCAATAGGTGATTTTCCTTCTTTCTCTGCATTGAGAATTATGAGAGGAGTTTCAGCGATAAAGAGAGTCGAGTCAGGCCAGGACACAGGTAATAGCACCTATGCTGCAGTGGAGGATCCTGGAGGAGGGAAATACATGGCAGGGTGTTTGTGGGTTTGTGGAAGGAAATTTTAAAGTAGTCTCAATTAGGAGTAGCATCCAGGTAACAGCAGGTACCTCACGCAAAGAGGGCTTTGTGATCCTTGTGAAAAAGCAATGACAGATTTTTCTTTAAAATCAGAAACTCCTAGTTCACAGACACCTGGGATAAGCAGAGCAGCTTTGCAAGCTCCTTTTTATCTAGGACAATGTTTATGTTTTGTACACAAAAAGTGCAGTTCTTGAATGTGTGCTCAGACAAAAGATTTGCAGGCAAAGTGTTGTGGAATGGAGAGGCAATCATAGCATGCAGCCGCAAAGGAGTTTTGTTAGAAGTCCTAGGTATGCTGTGGATTGACAATTAAATGAGCTCAAAAAGCAACTGCCTCATATTGCTCACATCTCTGAAAATGCCATTTCTACTGTGCTGAACTGGAATGTGAAATTCTACCAGTCCTGTTACATTCATTGAGAAGAACTTGGTAGAGCTCAGGGGAAAGAGTGAAGCATGTTGATGGTTTCATTCATACAAAACTTGAGCAATAACAGCTTGTAATAAAACCCAAAGAAATCCAATCAGTCTTCTAGGTATGCTTTAGCTTTCAGCATGAAAATGTGCTTAAGTCTCCCTCAAAGATTAGTGGGAACACTGATTATTACCAGGAAATAGTAAAGGGAATGTTTCTGTCAGTGCTACAGGCAGTTTTAACTGCCTTTCACAGATAGATTTGGACATGCTGCACCATGGCTTGTTTCAAAAAAAAAAAATAATGTTTGAGGGTGGTATTCAAACCAGTGAACAGGATTGTTTAGAAATAGCATATTATATGGGTGTGTGAACTACTATTTCCAAATATATTAAATTTCCAGAGGAACTTTGGATGACTGTCACAAACAAAATATTTATACAAATTCTATTCTAGTTAGAAAAAAGTTGTTTCTTATTTTCTGACTAAGTATTGTAGCTTCAACTTTTAAAAATCCCAGAAGACGGACTTGGTCTCAAATATTGCTAATATTCATTATGAAAATTGGATCACAGAAATGCAAACCCAATGTATGTGCAAGGAATGACCCAAACAAATCAGGCTTTCTCAGTATCTCTTGAGGTGCTACTCCACAGCCTAATGCTCTCCAGCCTGCATTACTCCCTATAATATTCAACATGTACTTGCTCCTCTTAGATCTAAATATGCATCCTCCATAAAGCTGCACTGAACTTCCTCAGTGCTCCTTTCTGTCATCCAAGCATACTCCTTTCTAATACTTGAACTCTCTCCAGACAAAATGAGGTATACATAAATCTTTAGGTGATATCTGCAAGCAAAGGCAGAATATTGAGTATGAATAACTCCAAACCCTGAGCAGCCTCACTTAGGTTCCAGAAGAACAGCCCACTAGACTGCTTGACTGTAGCAGTTCAGCTCAAACCTAAGTGTGGCAAAATTAAGTCACTGTGCAGAGCTCTGGACTAAGATTTCACACTTACACTATATATTTGTTCCTAAATCCATGCCTCCTCTCTCAACTGTTATCATTTGTGTATATTTCTAGTAAAGACACTATGCCTTTCTAGAGACATTTTTTTGTTTGTTTCTCAATTCAACCCTTTTTCAGTTTCAGATCCATTTTCTGTTAAATATATGTCTTATTTCAAACAGAATTGCTTCTCCTTTCCTTCTGTCTGTGGCCTGTGTGCAGCATTCTGCCCTTATTATAATTTGCAAATCTGTTCTATCTTGCACAGTATGTGAATGCCTTTAACTTGCTGACTCCTTCCAGATCATTAACAGATTACTAACAGGGAATTTTAACTCTTGAGCTCCTCTAGGACATACAACTCAGCAAAAATTACTTACTGGAACATGTCACATACAGCTAATTTACTCAGGCCATTTGCATATCTAGGTATCTACTGGATGTGAAGGATGAGTTACATACCTATAACAAACTTTATTTGTTACTTTATAGCTAAAATCAGATTAGGAAGTACTGCATGATCAGTGGATAATGCATGGTGTCACTTTTAAAAACTGCATTTATTTTATGTATATGAATCTCAATTATTTGTGATTCATCTAAAATGAAGGAAAACACTTATTATCCATTTGTTACTGTAAAGAAACCAGAAAACATTAAAACACAGGATGCTCCCACTGGCTTGGTGAAATGGTAGACCGCAGAAGATGAGAGAACTTAAGGGAAGTGTGCTCAGTTGGATTAAAGCAACTGATGGCATAGAGAAAGTTCTTCAGTGAGCAAATTCCCTGAAGCATCTGGGTAGTAAAAGGATTGGTGTCAGGGCAGAAAAGTGAAGCAATAACGTACTCTCTGCACCAGAAAGAGAATAATGTATTTTTTTTAGCATTGTTCCGTGGATCAGTGCCCAGTTTGAGCTTTTTAGCTTTATCTCAAGCTCCTATGCAGCTCAAAGTGAGTGCCTTGTAAAGGACTGCACAAACAGAATCTGAAGAAACTATTTGTCAGAGCTCTAATTTACCTTTCTGTTATAGTCCCTCACTGGCAAACATCTATTTCATTCAAGCTGTTCTGGAATGGATAGATTTGGAAATATTAGGGAATATCCAGGAATCAGAAATCTCTAAATAATTTCATTGTGTTAGTTTTTCAAGGCTAAATACACAGCAGAGACAATGAGATGTCAAAGAAACAAAAATAAAAGCATATATATGTGTATACATATATATATTAGATACAGCATTATTGTCTACATATAAAACTATTGTCCACTCTTTTCTCTGAAACAATAATGTCTACGACATTAATTAATAATAAAAATAACCCCAATCCCACTAACCCACCAACTCAAACTGAGAAACATACTTTGAATTTCAGTGGTCTTTTTTAAAGAAGCTATTGCATTCATATTGGGGATTTGGTGCATAATATCTTCCGGGAGAGGCTCCAGCTGAAAGAATAGAATAGAATAATATAAATATTCAATAAACCACAGAGACATAAAACAAACTGAAGCAATCTAATCCTCAGTAAAAACTCAGCCCAAGAACTGGTTAACATTTTGCTGGTATCAGTTCTAAATGTATAGCCATGATTTTGTTTTCTGTTTTCCAGCCATGTAATTGAATTCCAAGGGGCTTTTCTATTGGCTGCAAGACTAATCTATGGAGTCTCTGAAGCAGGTGCATGTCTGTGTATTATTCATTAAAAAAATGCTAGTTATTTGTGTAATTTTTGTAGGTTTCTCACAAACCAAATTCCACTGCGTCTGTATATGCAGCTGGGCACTCCAAACAAGACCTTGCTGAAGCCACACTGGAACCAAAGTGTGCACTCTATTATCTTTATTTTTCTGGTATTATTACATCTAACCATCTTACACATTTTAAGGTTTATAGGGGAAAACCATAAAACACAGCTGCTTTTACTAACTTTACACTAATTTCAAATAAAGTGGTAGATAAAAAATGGTTATGCAGATCAACAGTAATTTCTCTAAGTAATTTTTTTATAGAATCAGCTGCATTTTAATTAGCCAGTTTTAATTGTGTATTCTTTTGAGTAGGCCTGCATTATCAGAAAGAAGTATTCAGTTACTGCATAGTTATTTTTGTCCTGAAATGGATAAACATACCAAGCAAACTGTATTTTGAAATCCATCCACATATGATTTTTTATCCACCTTCCATACATTTTCTCTTAGACAAAGGGTATAAAATTGTTTGGGCTAAATGTTTCTTCTTTCACTCTAATAACTATATTCTGTGCTTTGAGTCCAGCCAGCTTTTGTGTAGCCCCGCGTAGGCTGCCATGGCTGGGTGTGCAGGCATGCTTCCTGAGGAGTAGCAACTGTGTCAAGGTGGACCAAAAAGAGCAATATCAGTACCAATCTCTCCTCTCTAAAGCTAAGGAAGTTCAACCACCGTTGACAGGGGACATCTGTACTGCAGACAAAACTTCTTTCTTAAGCATGCCTGGGTCTATTTTAAACTAGGTCAAGTGAAGCCCACCCAAGGAGCTTCCTCTGTGAAGTTAATAGTTCAGTAGCCATCATGCATTGTCCTCTGGGTTGCTACTGCTGCATTGCTACTCACCAACTAGATAAAATCAACTTTGATCCAAGCAAACAAAGTGGGAAGTAACTTCAGTGTGGATACTCCCTTAGTGGTGCTATTTTAAGCAAGCTCAGCTACAAATCCCAGAACTTCTGGGATCCAGCAGTGAATGCCTGTCAGCGATAAAGACACTGCAAATATCAGCAGTCTTTTGGAGTCTTGGTAAGTAAAATGAATAGGGCTGTTCATGTCATTATTGCCTTAGAAGCCCATATGGTCCTGCAGCTGGAAGATTTTCGTGTGACTAGAAACAATAGCACCATGTTTTGTTTTCAAATAGCATAAATTACTTCATTCTGCACAGTGACCAAGTATGCAGAGAAGTGCTGGTTGGACCTGACTGGGTCCCAACTCTTCTTGGTTACCCAAGAGGCCAGAGTGCAAAGGAAGATTGCTGCTATCTAATATGTATCATGGATTAGAACAAAGACAGCAATTACAATACAAATAATATTAACAGATATATTTGCAATTCTTGAACCACATTTACTTTATGATCTTCATAGGTTACTGTATTTGGTAACTCTTGCAGGTGCCTGGGGGAAAACTGTATCTACAAAAATGCCCATCAACAGATCAAGCTTTACAGATTTTAGAGCAATAACCTATACCTTGAGATACATAGATAAATATCATTTGGTTTATCACTAGTCACTTTCTGTTTAATCTATCATTTGTCCAGGAAGAGTACAAAACTGAAGGTCTATTTGGTCATGCTGTGTACAGGAACACATAAGGGGAAGCAAACAGTAGGTTAAGATTTTGTTTTGAAAATTTCCTAGTTCCTAAGGCTTTGATGACCAATTCACTCCCCTGAAACAGAAAAAAATAGCTCCAGACTATAGCAATGGGAATAATAGTAAAAGATATGGAATTGCCAGACTGCAGTATGTGAGAGCCATGTCTTGCTTTGCCCTTTGAATACCTTGAAATTTGTTATGCAGACTTTCTGTACTAATTATTAAATAGGAAAAAACTGATGCAGAGACAGCCGAAGGAGATTTCCTATTAAAAGGTGGATATTTTGTTGCCCTCTTTAGAGCAGGACTTTCTCAGGAGCCAAAGCAAGGGTTTGACTTTTCCTAATATATAAACCTCACCTCTTTATTTATCAACATAGAAATATTTTTTTTAACAAGCAGGCTGCACTTGAATATCTAGACATATCAGCTGAATATTTTGAAATGGCAGGTGTGTTTTTAGAAATCAGTGTAGGCTGATGAATCCTTAAAGAAAGAGTGAAACATCCAACACTTACCCCAATCATTACTCCATCTGTTAACTCTACTAACAGATTTGTACACAGTGTGAGTATAATGGTGTTTTTTTGACCATTTCCTCAACTGTTTTTTCCACAAAATTTTCATTTTGTACACCAAACTTGGCTGAAGCAGACTCCTGAGCTATTATGTCTTCTCACCCTTACGACTTTGGACCATCTTTTATATCAGGGCAACTTTATCAGGCTCTACAATAAAGTTCATTATATCATATACCCTGCTCAGCCCAAAATGCAGTATCATTAGAAAAACACTGCAGAAATAAAGCCAGTGGGTTACAGCAGCTATTTCTATACACTTTGAAATGAGACTGTCTGCATTCAAAAGAAGGATTTCTGTTGGCAGTGATCCACTGGCTGGATACAACTGTATAGACATAGAGGCGTCTCTGGAAAATATCAGCAGTTAGACCCAACACTGAACAAAAGAAATCACTCTACACCTGGCATACATGGCACCATCACCTTCCCTCCTATACTTATGGGCATTCAGACCATGAAGTCTATTAAATCTGGAGGCTAACAGAAAGGAAGCTGAAAAAAACACCGGAAATACACTATCAGGAAAGAAATCTTTCAGAGAAGAAGAGCCCAAATCTGCAGAAATAACCAAACCACTGGACACAGTTTGAACCAGATGCATATGGTCACATTTTCAAAGCTCTTAAAATGATTGAATTGGGCTTTTGTGCCAAAAGTAGCAGATGAAAGTAGAAACTGTGTCCACTAATCATTTTCAAAGGAGAAAAAAACAATGTAAATGGGCAAAAATCACTTGGGCTGCCTAAATCTGCCAGAGGCATATCAACAAAAGTTTGAAGAAGGAATTAATGATGGAAATTTCATGTGCCCAGAAAGGGATCTGAATTGATCCTTGGGAACGTGGAGAGAATTTGAAACTACAGCAGTCTGTACTGAGATGAAAATTCTAGCAATATCCACACTGTCCTTAGCACTATCATGTTTTAAAGCACCAAGATTAGCTTAAGTGAAGATTGTTGCAGAGTACAGTTAGAGATTACTGACAAGTGAGGCAAGTGCAAGCATAAATAAAAAAGCATAGAGCACCCTGCCAGAAGCAGAGAAAGGGGAGAAGGCAGACAAGTTTGTCAGGGATGCCTGGGCTGCAGGGGGAAGCACTACAACCCCCCTTTCCCAGTTACACTGTGTAAAAAGCATATCAGCATATCAGCACAAAGACTGAGCTCTGTTGCTCTTAGAGTTGCCTATGATTATGGAGGACTAAGTTAAAAGATCTCACAGCTCCTCTCATATTATGTGTTCTTATAAGCGCAATCTTCTTAATGTTTCTGCACTCTCTATAAACAAAACACTTCAGGCAGGTATTTTTGTGATCCACTGTTACAATGCAGTATAAAAAACCCCCACATTTCAGCAGGGAGTAAGTTCAAAAGCACGGAGTCATTAGCACCTACCAGTTCCTGATTAAAAAAAAAAAAAAAAAAAAAAAAAAAAGAAAAAAAAGAAAAAAAGAAAAAGTGGTGCCTTGGAATTATGTAACTTTGTAATCAGAATATTCTCTGTTTCCTCAGCCAAACCACTTGGTGACTAGCACTGCCCACCTTGGGAACTTTGATGTCACCATGCTGGCCTCTGGCTCATAGATTGCTCCAGTTTCCTATCTCATCTAAACCTCTATTTCTAGGCTCTGAGTTTATGCGAGCAGCAGTTGACAGTTATTGTAAAATCAGTGTTAATTATTTTCTAGTATTAGACTCAGTTTAACAATGAGGATGTGAGATTGTGAGCAAGTTTAACATGCAGTTCAAAATTGATCTCAGGCCATATTCACTTCCACAAATATTTTCCATTTTGGAGAGAGAAATGCTTACCTGTTGTGGTAAATAACCCCTTTTAACGCAGTCCAGGACCTCTTGGCAAAGCTCATTGCCTAGCTGGCAAGCAGCCCCAGATTCATGCTGCATTCCACAAAGGAGAAAATGCCAACTTTTCATCATCAGCAGGAAAGCTGCAGAGTATGAGCTTTCCACTTAAATTACCACCCCCTCCTAAAAGCCAGCTCAACAGATTGTAAGAAAGAAGCACATACTTCACACTCTGCAAGAAAATTGTCCGGTGTAAGTTTTCAAGTATGCTTGGGAGCCAACCAATCACAATGTTTTGTCAAATTCTACTTCAGACTGAAATTCAAGCCAGAAGAATATTTACTAGAAGATGTTAAATTTAGTAACTTAAAAATGTTTTTACCCTCAGGGCCAAATTCAGTGTTGGCCGCCACAGTCAATGAGAGCAGACATGCATCCTCTCTGCGCCTTTGTTGCAGGGTCCCGCTGGGCACAGCACACTGTGGACTGCACTTCTCTGCTTCCTCATGCAAAGAAGAGCATGACCCTGTCTGTGACTAATTATCACTTGTTACAGACCACAGCAAACTGCTGTACCACCAAGAGCTGAGAGACAGTCCCCAAACCTGTAGACAGATCAGAGGGACCATGACGTTAGACTTCTGTGTCCCATGGAAATATCACACCTTGGCTGCTTTAAAAGGGATGGGATGAAGGAAGAGCCAAATCCTTAATTTTTGACATAAAGAGCTCTATGATTGAAGAAATCCTTCCATACTCTTTCTGGCTGCAGAAGAATGCCTACCTGAATGCCTGGAAATAAGAGGCAAGATTTAGTATACTGATCTCAGGGAAAGCTTAGATCCAAGTAATGACTCTTCAAAAGTAATGTGGAGGAAAGAAAGCAGAACCTACCCTTGCACGTCTAGAGCATCTTACAGCCACCTGGCACCAAAAGTCATAGCTGAGGTCTCATAGCACCAAAATAGTGTGGAATTTCCACACTTCATGACAAAGCTTTTTGGGGAAGATCTCAATTCTCAATCCAATTTTCACAGACTTCTTGGAATAAAATACAAATCTGAACATTTAATGTTTGTTTGTTTGTTTGTTTTAAATTGAAGTGATAAGTGTATCTAGATTCAGTTTAAAAATGAGTGTTTAAAGCTATATAACCATCTGGGGAAACCTGTAGAATAATTTAAAGAGTGTCACAATAAATAAAATAATTTAATTTTAAGCACATACATCATAATCTTAGAAATACTTACGTTTAAAAGCAATGTGGGTTTCTTTCAATTATCTGAATCCATCTTTTCCTTTGTTTTGACAGATGCTCTTTTAATGGACAAGTTCTCAAATCATGTTGAGAAAATTCAGGGATATTTTAAGGCAATTGATGCCCATCTTGCCTTTTCACTGTCCAGAAGGTTTTCCATGTTTACATTTTGGATTTAAGGGAATCCAGCTGCTTAATCTCTTCTCACCTTTAAGGAAGATTTCCTTCCAAGGAGATAACCTACAGTGCTCCTAATTAGCTCTGCAAATGGTCAAATGGATTTTTCTCAAAGTAACATGAAAATTTTGTGCTTGTGACAGAAGCATGGAGAGGAAAATCTAAGATATCTAAAAATTTTAAAAGTAATTTTAAAATAATTTTATATGTAAACTTTCTAAATAATAATTAATCTTCATAAAATTTATCCTTAACTTTAATTCTATAATTTCCTTTTTAGTTTGCCCATTATTTAAGGAAGGATTCACAAAACCAAAACAGATTATGCCATTTCAGATACTATAGGGTGTCTTGCCTGCTTTTTAGTTGCTGCTCAGAAGGTATGTGGATCTTTTCTAAGTTCTGCGTTAATTCTACCAGTCCTTCTACACTCAAATTATTTAAAGAAGTTTCTTTGATAGGATATTCTTTTCCTAGTGTCTTCACTCACATTCTTTTAAGAGAAGATTGAGAAATTATCTTGCTGAAATTATCACTAAACTATAAGCTATATATAAATAAGAACAAAATATATCTATTTTGGATGTCAACCTGTTTTCCTTCTTGGTGGCCAGAGAGAAGTAAAGAAAAGAAAGCTTTTTGCACTTGTAAATTTGGTATTACCTCTATATATCAGACCAGTGCTCCATCAAAGTTGGAAGTTGTGGCTAGCTTTACAATTTTTTAAAAAAATGTTATTCTGCTGGTAATAGAACACATGACACAGTGGATTTTTGTATTGAGAAGTCCTGGCCAAAAACAACAATAGAAAACAAAAGGTTTTAAAAAAGCTCTGCAAAATATTTATGAATTCTAATCCTCAGCACATGAATAAATACATCTGACAAACTGCAGGGTACCTCATAAAGGCCTTTCCCAACCTTTCTAACTTGAGTTCAATTACATGTGTAGTGTTTAGAAATGAAGTTCATCTTGCCAGTGTTTTTAAACTAGGGTTGCACTGCATACCACTATTTCTAAAAGTGAAAGATAGATAATAAGTTATAATTATCCCATTAATCACCTGCAAAGAATTGCATTCAGGGAAGAATGCATCCTCAAATTACAGTGACCGGTTGTTTAAATTTTTTTTTTTTTTTCTGTCCTTGGAAGAACGTGCTTGGAATTTGCTGTGTAAGTTCATGATAGTGAGCTGAAGTCAAGCAATGTATATCCTGTGAGCAATGTGGCATATATTGCCGTAAATCTATAGGTGTCAACAGAGGTGCTGATTTCTAACTGCCAACTAGGTATCAGATTTCCTCATTAATGTCTTCTCCTTGGCAACACCTTTACTTCTTTTTTTAAGCCAATAACAGTTTCTTATGGTAATCTTGGTAACAACATCCTCTCTAGAGTACTTTTTTTCTTCTTAGCAGCCACAGAATATTTTGTCTTTGAAATACTGCTGCACCAGGCCATTTGATGCATGTCCTGGAAGACAATGCTGTGAGTGAGAGCACATAAGAATAATGCTTATTGCATGAGATGTTTCAAGTTATTAAGGACCATGTTCCTTTACAAGGGAATTAAAAATGGCTACATGGTTATTTCTGTCTCCATTCTTAGTGAATTTTTGTCTCTCCTGAAATTTACTTGTTATATTTTGCAGACAGACTGACTCGTCATTTACCTGATTTCCTGGTCTCGTCTCTAAAATGGAAGAAAATCTTTATTCTAGTATACTTAGCCCATTTCCTTTCTCTCACAATCACTACTTTTTCTTGGGTAATGTCAGTGACAGCAGAAATAGAAGGTGGGTGTGATACAGTGTTAAAACAAAATAAGGCAGTTTTCATAAATGGGTAGCACCACCGAATGGTGATACCTGGATAGGGGAACCCAGGCAACCACATAGAGGAGGACACATCACATCAGCATTGTGCCACTCATATTAGTCCCACAGGGGTGCAAATTTCAGGGAATGGGTTTAGAAGTGCTATGAGAAGCCATGGATGTCGTAAGTTACTATCACAGGGAAGATGACAACAGAAACCTGATTGAGAGTGCCTTGGAATGGCAGCTGATCAGGAAGGTGATGTTGTATTTACTGAGATTATCAAATGCCTCAAACTGGGTTATGTAATCCACATTTCAACACCTAAATAAAAGGAGCTGAGCTGAGCAGCTTTTTCAGTAGCACATACCAAAAGGCTGGAAAATATTCCTTATGGAGCTTTTCAAAGGTGACAGTAGATGAAACCCAACAAAACCCCCCTTTTTCTGGGGGAACTACTTCACATTTCTGAAAAAGCTAACATTTTATTCATTGTATATATAATGTAAAAATAATAAGCATAAAAATATTGTTCTTGATGTGTCATAAAGATGAAAAGTAAAGGCTTAAAAGAACATTTAGAAAATCCTTCTATCCAACAGCCATCAGAAGACATGTATGAAGCTGTGAAGGTATGAAGCCTTGAAATGGAAGTGGACTGGCAGACTAGCTGGTAGTTTGGCACTAATACATTTGATTGGAGAGGTTATACAGCTATTAACACTTCCCCAAGGGGAAAAAAAAGTAACACACTGTACTTTCTAGCAAGGTCTTGCAAAATTCACAATTTTTTCCCTTCATAAATTATTTCGGCTGCACCTTCAGCAAGTTTGTTTTCCTTCTCAACAAATTTATGAGAGGAAAGATATTTTCTAGTGGACAACAGAAAAAAAAAATCACTAATATGAATGCTTATCTTGCATTTGTGTACTTAAATAGCATATAGTCTTATTTACTTAGTCTTATAGTCTCCTCTCAAAAGTTGTTAAATAATATATCCAATGCTTGATAAATCTTAGAAACTTCATTTAAATTACATACAGCTCAACTTGAATCTTAATTTATAAGTTGTTGAGGTTTTTTTTCAAATCTTGGATACATTTTTATTAAAATTTCAAAGTGTCAAAATACTGCAAAACCCCATGCCTTTGCAATGTCTAGTTCCTAAGATTACGAGATACCTTTCAAAAGACATTTTTTTTCCATGACACATGGCAAAAAGGTTCATTTCTGATGCACACCAGTGACTAACAATGATGTCAAATCTTGTATTCAGCCCACCAATAAAAGCAATTTGGAGGTATTAAATATTACTCATAATTGGGAATAATTTAGGCATATACTAAAGGATTTGTATAAAAGTCTAATTTAGAGGTATTTATCCAAACCAGTTCATTTGAGGTCTGCTCATTTCTAAGACATGTTCAAATTCCATGGTTTTTATACCAAATGAAAAAAGGACTGACACCATTGTTACTAAAAGAATATCAAAGATAGCAGCTTCAGCAAACTTGGATCATTCTCTCCAGCTAGTATGATTTATGTTTTACCTCATTTCCTAAAAGGGCGTTTATACAAGCTTCAGATGCATCGCAGATGGCAGTAAGGTCATGTCCTCCCTCCAGTGCCAGCACAACACGGCCATCCGCTAACTTCAGCAATTGCTTGGTTAGGTGACCAAAACCTAGTATTCAAATACAGTAGCAAAAATAATTAAAGCAGAACAGATATTACAGATGTATTTCACATCTGGTGCAGAGGAATTTAGAAGGCTCTCAAATATTGTACAGGGAGCATAGGATATAATTAGTCCAGTATCCTTTTTCTGACCATGGCCACACCAGATGGACTGGAGGCAGATGTGAGATAATGTCCCTCATGCTGATACCTCATTGCTGGAGATTAGTTGAAACATGAGGCTGTCTCTCTTCTTACCTTTGCTAACCATTACCACCTTGGATTCTCCTGCTCTTTGTATATCAGTGTGACATATACCCATGTTTTTTAGGGAGATCTGATATAACTGTTCACTTATGGCATCGACATGACAAATTATATTGTAGTTAAACTATGGTGCTAAAATTAAAAATAACCGTGTTTTTTAATGAGATGATTAATTATTTTTTATTTACAAATTGCTTCCTCCTTTGTATTTAGGGTTTCAGAATAATATAAAAGCATGGACTGAAAGGTGGTGGAAACATATGTTACCTCTTAGCTCCATCTTGAAGTGTTTTTGGAAGCAGCACTGACAACTGGATCACTTATTTGGTTTCAAGGTTTTGGTGTAAGTTGAAACAGTCCAGAATTTCATGGCTATCTCTACCAGTATTGCTCACTCCTGATCAACAATGTTCAAAGAAACTGTGCACCACAGCCAAAAATGACGGCACTTCATTTTCTGTGATGATCTATAACTACACAAACACTACCACAAAGTTTTCATCTGTGATTCAAGTAAAATCAATTTATTACATTTTTAATGGTAAAAAAATTGCATGAAATATGTCAATTTGGAGTGAAGATTTTTGAAAGAATTTTTGTGGTGGTTTCTTAGGACACCTATTGTTTTTGTTTAATCTCTTTTAAGTACGCAATAATAAACAAAGCTTTGAAACTATTGATGTTAAATAAACATCACATCTTGTTCTTAACTTTTCCACTTGATCTGTACTAGTTGCTCTGTGGATGGTCATCACTACTCATTACAGTGCATTTTATATCCTTAAATAAATCACTTAGAAGGCACCTGCTAAAGCCTGGGCTTCTATAAAGTCAGGAATATCAACATCTTTTTAATGCATTCCAGTGAAGAAGGCCATCAAAAATTAAAGACTACAAAAATTACAAGCATATTTTCCAGCAAATTTTCCAAGACACACATTTAAGACCTGATCTGGTACACAAGCAATCTCACATTTAGTTCCATTTATATCTTGGGACTTTGTTAAGCACAAGTCCAACTGTTTTTAGAACAGGGACTTTAATGATCCCAGAGTTGGATTAGCTGTGCAGATAAAAAAAAACCCCAAAACAACAAAACCTCCTCTACTTTCCACTTCATCTATAGATGATCACAGAACACTTGAGGTGAAATATTGTTTCCTTGTGCCACTGCACAATCTTCCATACCCTATAAGTACTGCAGTTTGGATTCTAGCCAAGTAACTAGACTGTGGTTTAAATTATATAAGGGGTTGAAAAACAAATAAAACCTTAAAATCTCATTTAAACTCAACCTTTCCTCATGAAATAAAAAACCCCCCAACAACCTCAAAACCAAAAAGCCCCCCACCCAATCCTCTACAAAACCCCAAATTTAGACAGGATAATAAAAGTGAAGGAAGGAGTGGAATGAGGATAACCTTTGATCTTAAGCCAATTTCTAGTTTCTTCTACCTATAGGATTTATTTCTGTCTGCATGTTACATGAAATCTTTGGGTTTATAAGAAAAGAGTGCCAACAGCACAAAGTGAGTCGTAGATACAACACTTAAAGAAAATGAAGAAGAATGAACAGGCACAGACTCCCTACATCTGTGACTCTCTCTTGGGTCTGTGAGGAATCCAACACCACTTTTAAGATAATATTATCCTTCGTGTTATACATATTCTGTGAAGGGAAAACTCTATCTATGTTTCCGGTGCACATTTGGAATTTTTTTTATTACTGCAAATATTGCTACTGCCACACTGTAATCTTCTGAGGTATGTGTGGCAATAAATGTAAGGATTCTTGCTATGCCTTTTTCTTCTTTTAGATAACCATACATAATGTAACTCATAGACATTGTTACAATATTAGTTTGTCTACTTGGTTTCCTAATGATTTTCCTAGTATCAATGCTATAATAATCATTCCTGACTGAATCAGGACACAATGAGCCATACAGAAAGTATCTTTCAGAATAGAGATCATGGTAACAAGATAAAGTGTTTCCAAGTCAAATTAAAATGATGGGGCTTTTCTTCAGTGTAAATACCCTGAGAAAGTAAAGGTGACTTGCTAGAAAGTGGCGAAATAACTTTAGCCAACATTGCCAGGTGACTGAAGGAGTTATGGAAATTCTTAATAAAGAAACTTGGATCCAGTGTTACTGCAACAACCTAGGAAAGACATTAGGTTCCTCAAGGAAATCCTCTGGAGTGCAGAAGTAAGAAAATGGAAAGAAAGGAATCTCAGAAAAGTAATAGTTTTAAGATGGGCTGTAGTTCATGCCAATTAAGGAAAACAAGAAGAAAATAGTAACAAGCATCATTAAAAGAATCCATCATCTCCCCTGATATAAGGAGATCAAGCACTAGCCAACGCTAAGGTGAGAAAGGAGTCAGACAAATATTTTGAATTCTGGATCCCCCAACTCACATGAATTTCTAGAAACCAGCAGCAGTTCTTGGCCCTTCTATTGTGCCTGCTGAAATCTTGTAAATGTGCTCAGTGACTCTGTACTTCAGAGAAGCAGCAGCTTGCTTTTTTTTTTTTTTTTTTTTTTTTTTTTTTAAATTACGTTCATGCAATATGCCAGGAAATTGTAAGAATGGATTTGTGTGAACTATTATTTCCATAATTTCTGTAACTTAAAAGTACCTGTTTCCTTCACAGATCTAATATTTAGATATCCTGGTTAGAACTTGCAAAAGCATTTAATAGTCATTTGCCATGATCTGATTATATATTATGATTAACCTGAAATTTCCACAATAAACAACATTAAAACACTAAGTAATTTTAAAATCCCCACTCATCAACTGTTGTATATTTTCTTGACCATAAAAAAAAAACCAACCAAAAAACAACTGTGGGTGCAAAACTGTACAACCAAGCAAAGAAGACTAGTTTTAAAACTGTAATCATTATAAACTACATTATGAATGGGAGAGATAAGCAGTATATGAGTCATTAGTGGACCTTGAAGTAAAAATATAAACTTTCAAAACAAAAAATAACATGTAATTTTTAATTATACCCTTTATCCTCTTCCAGTGCTACTTTTGGAGGAGATACAATACTCAGGCTTATGCAAGCAAATACTCTATTGTGGGAAGGCAGGAAGAGAAAAAAATTAATATTGTATTATACTACTGAGCAACCTGTCAGGTTGTTATTGAAGGACACAGTGTACTAATCACTTGAATTACCATCTAAGCAAGTCATTCATCTTTTATGGGGTTGATGCTCCAGTAAGGACTCTGAGTTTTTTTCTGTTTGTAACAGACAAGCTCCCTGCACACTCCTTGTAGTTCTGCCATGCAGCAAGGAATGACATGGTTGAGACTTCTGCCTCATTTGACCAAAGTTGCTGGAGCAACTATACTCTACCTGGATTTACCGGAAACGAAGAAAAAAATGTTAAATCCTATTAAAAGGGAATTCAGAGTTATTTCAATTTTCTTTTGTTGTTTTTGAGGTACCTGAAATGGAAAGGGGCAAACAGAAGCTAGGTTGAACACCTCTTATTCAGGTCAGTTCCCCTCCATTATACAACTGTGTGTTGTGCTAGATGAAGTAAAGCTAACAGGTCAGAGTCTGTATGCACAGCCTCTCATTTTGCAAAAGAAACGTTTGAGAATGAAGACAACTTGTGAATATTATTCTTTTCACATCTTTTCCTCAGCAGCCAGGGAAAGGAACCATATGGATGGGGTCCACTCCCAACAAGCACTGCACCACTCCTTGTTTGCATAAACAGTTGTATATGCAACTCAATTTGCTCACCAGCAAATGTACAAACACCCAGTTATTGGGGACTAAACCTGCCTCCACAGAAAAGAGACACCTTTCCTCTTCCCCACTGTGCATAAGGAGAGCAGATGTCTCCTGAACAGTCATTTTTTGGGTGACAGCAGGCTAAACAAAGCCGTGGTGCTGGCCCTTGCTCATTGGAAGCAGCTGGTGAAGGAATGAGGACACATCAACAACAGAAAGGTTGGCAAAGCTTTAGAGTTATGGAGAAAGCCTCAGCTTTCTCAGCCTCAGGAGCAGGGCCCCAACAGCTCTTCTGGCTTCAGTATTTTAAAAGCTACAACCCAGCCCAGAATTACAGGCAGAGTTCTGGTGAGCTCTTCTGGATACTTTGAGCAGCCTGGAGAGGAATACATGCAAAACACAAAAACTCCACAGTCTCTGTCCTGGACCTCCAAGCATGTATTTAACTATTATTTACCATTTAATCATGTCATTACTCTCTAATTTACTTGAGAATGTGTTTTCCTCTCATTAAAACTGTTGCAATGATCGCTGCCAGGATTCTACCCACCAGTGTTCTGTGCTCCTTCCCTGTGGTTCTTTCGTGACTATTTGATTAATTTTCATTGATATTCTTCCAACAATAGCATCTAAAATTAACTGGGTCAGTTTTTACATAACTTCCTGACTCACTAGGGTATGTGTCCTAAATAAATATGACCATACAGGAGTCAAATGACCCTTCCAGCACTAGCAGGAGCTGGGACATTTTGCAAAGCTTGTGTTCTATGATAAGAGAATACATTTTATTCTCAGCTCTGATTGAGGACCTTTTATTCAATCAAAACTTCATTTGGATTAATGTAGAGGTTTGACTCAGTTGGCAGGACATGGTCTTGAGTGAGGGGGAAAGGGAGAGTAACGCCAAATACATTCTTCTGAAAAACATTTTCCAAATGGCTGAAAATACAAAAGTTAGTGTTGAGGTACCTGAATTTAAATGGCACTTCTGGCCTCCAGGCATTAGCTGATGATTTCTTGCTTTTAATACCAGAGAAGGAAGCTCAGTAACACTTCAAATTACATGTCCCAAGCAGGCATTTAATTTAGATTAAATTAGACAGTAATTGTATGTTAAATAAATACGAATGGTCTCAGGAACACATTTTTTATGGATTAACAATTTATGTAATAGATGTTTTTATTGCATGCCTGTTAGGTCTACAGTAATATGTTTTTCACAATTAGCTGCTCTTTAGCTGCTACACTAAACATAACTTATTAAATCTCTATTAAATATATATTCCAGGATACCTAAGATAACTCTTTGAATGCAAGAAAATGCAAACCTTTCTCACTACAGTAAAAGGCCACCTTGACAATGCTCAGTAGGATGGTCTGGGTATCTTCAACTCTCTTGAGATTTGGATGTATCCAAGTGTGTCATATAGTCTGTTGCATTTGCTTAGTCATTTAGGAAGGAGGAATTTGTACACCTTCACCACACAATGGCAGCACTGACCACTGGACAAAGTGTTCCCCAGAGAAAATACAAGCAGGAAGAAGACTCCCCCAGACTCTTCAACTTAATTCATGCTAAGAATAAAAGGAAGGGATTTCTTTTGTAACGTGAATTATCAAGCACTAGGGATTGTGCATCCTCCAAGTAAAGGTCATAGTAATGTACAAAATAATGATGAAGCTTTTAGAGCCATTATAGTGCTATCATGTGGATTCAGAGGGAAAATATTCAACCACAGATTACAGCTGCCAGAGTCAAAGCGGCAAACTTTGGATATTGGCTGGATATTTTTAGCCCTATTCTTACTATCTCTTTCCTCTGTCCCTTCCTTTCTTCTCTGTTTCCTCACATTCCCTTCATCTCTACCCAGTGTCACAGCTGGCCCAAGTAATAATTTTTCCACTCTCCTGTTATCCTTCCTCTCTTTTATATTTTGCTATTTAGTAAATCCTCTATTAAGTAAAGCCAGCCAAGATGCAAAATGATCCAACCAACAGAGTTCTTCAGTGTTTTTTTTTCAAGAACATGTAGCTGTTCTGTATCAGAAAGCAGAAGCCAAGAGAAGAAATATAGAACTCAAATAGCAAGGTGGCATTTCAGAGTCTCAGATTCAGATCTCTCTGAAAAAGCTGTTGCTTCATCTGTGAGGTGAGGGGATTCTCTGTGGAGTTTGAGAGATTTTTCTTTTTCCTGGAGATTAAAAACCCTCTAAAGGGATTCTACGGAGATAGACTAATTAGAGTAATAATCATCTATGAAAGTCTGTCCCATGTACTGTGAAATCTGCCAAGATGATAGTGCATGTGGTATTACTGTTATCTTGATAATTTCTTCCAAATCTGATCAAGTTGCTGATTTAAACTGATACACAACATATGCATCTGATGTTACAAGTTACAGATTATTAGATCTCCAAATATGAGTCTAGACTCAGTAAGGGGTTGGCTAAAAAACAAGATATCTGATAAAAAAATAATTCAAAGTATGAGGAATTTGTGTCTAATCTACACTAGGATAAAAATCAGATACTACTATTGACCATCCAAATAAATCAGTAAGCTTGATTAAGTTTGGAGAAGCTTATTATAATGCTACTGCCTATAAAATCAACTTGACACATTTTTAAAATATGTGGGGTGAAGTTTCTGATATAGCTGAAATGTGGGCACTGAGTTATGACTGAAAATGATCTCCTGGAAAGATCTAGTCTTACTTCTTTTTCTATCTGATGAAAAGCCAAGTCAGTTAATTTTGAATTGACCCAGGAGACTAACACAAAGGATCTGGTTTAAAGCCCATCACTCAGAAGCTAAGAATTGACTGCCATTTTCTGAAGATGGTCTACAAAATTCTGCCAAGAAAAGCAACATAGACTAAGCGATCTTTCTAACTTATGCAGTTTCTCAGAGACTACAAATTAAGGTTCTCACTTTATTTGCAGTCATTTATTGACCCTGCCACATCAACATATTGGATTCAATTAAGACCTAGTTCCTTAGCCAGTGTTCGTCAGCACATACCATTATCTAAAGACCTAGTCTCCAGATGTGGATCATTCATCATTCTAAGACGAGCAACATAGATACAATAAGCATATCAGGGATAGGTTCCTTTAGGTGGATAGCTTGAGGTAAACACTCTATTTCCTCACTAATTTGGCATCATGTCTCCTGGTGAGCTCAGTATTAGTGTCAGAAGTCTAGTGCCCCTCGGGATTTGGATCATGTTGTTTAATAAACATCATTTTATAAAATCAGAAGGGAATAAGGCAGTGCATTTCTAAGGGATTACTGTACATCTCAAATAGTTATTCACTTTCCCTCTGGCCTTGTGCCCATTAACCCCACCTGACATATGCTATAATCACCCAGAAATGCACTGCCTGTCACCACTTATTGTGAAGGTAATGTGTAAAACTCACTAAAGGAAATGGTATTGAAACTAGGTTTGGGGTCTGACTCCTTATAGTCTTCTGATTAATTGCAATTTCCAAGTAAAATACATTGAGGAACTTTCTATTATGCTGTTCTATTACAAAAACATGTTAGAATTAAGGATGTGATTTCAACCCATACAACAGCCCCTTTGTACGTTTTCATACTATTAAAGGACACACAGATGCCTTGAAAAACCCCACTGAGTAACGGCAACTGTAGCTACCATTTGAATGACATAGGTGGCTCTATTCAGCCTTCTCCATGCATAGAGAAGTTATGTCAGAACCTTGTCAGTCATGTTATTACACAGCAGAGTTTGCAAGAGCCTTAATGTGGTGGGAGCACAAGGAAAAAGGCAAGAAGCTGTGCAGGCCTCAGGTGAAGGCAGGATGGATGCTACTTTGTTCTGATGCAGAGGAGGTGGAAATATGTAGAAGATATTTTCTGTTCACTCAGACTGAAATATATGTCTCATCCTCATTACAGATATGTATCCTTTTACATTAGGGCTAAGTTTGGCTGCTGGGTAAATGAGAGAGTTTCAGGTACAGTGCAACTTGTGATCTGGAACAAATTAATTGGAATATAAGTGGTCTCTTTGCTTCCCCGGAAATCCCCCTCCCCCACCCAGTCCAAGAAACACATATGAGAATAAAATATTTTTAGAATATTGAATATCTCATCCCTGTCCTTCCAGTCTCCCAACAGTTACCAGAAAGAGCCTTCCTGTGAGCTCCTGCAGCCAAGTGGTGACCCACAAATTACTGCTTGAGAACTAGTGCTTCAAAAGCCCCCATGGAATTCTTTACTCAGTGGTTTTCTACCTTTTCTCAGAGAAAGTTAATATGAGCCTAGGTGAAAAAAATGCCTCCAGGCTGAGCAGTTAAGTAGTACAATTTTCTGGACCTTCTCAGAGTGAGGAGCAGAGTGACTGATTCTGCAAGATATGTATATAGGCAAATTACTACTTTCTGCTGCTACCATAGCATGACAGCAGTATTAAGGGGAGCTAGCAACCCTAAAATAATTGGTAATCTCAATTGAACAATAGAAACATCAAGACAGACAATGACATTTCTGTGCTACACTCAGACTTAAATCCAGCTAACTAGTGTCAAGGTAATTTGAGGACTCCAGATGTTGTTGCAGCTGCAACAGTCATCTTAGTCATTCTCTTTAAAAGTGGGAAGTTCACAACAGGGCAAAAATCATTCATTCCACATTGAGATGCTGTTTCTTGAGCAGCAACAGTACTTTCTTCTTTAGCTTTTCTAACTGGAGACACTAAAAATCTACCAGTGCAATAGCTACTGTTCCTCCCTCCAGAGATTTAACAGCTAGAAGTAAAATAACCGGCTGCCAGAGCTCAAAGCTCCCTACTGGCTCTAGAATCTTAGAAAACAAGGTATACCAACTTGCAACATCAGGACTGCATTTATTCTTCCTTCTCACAAAAGCTGAAGAGCCACAGCAGCTGAAAGTTTTGACAAAAATTGTCCAAACCTCGTAGCAAAGCCACTTAGAAACTATAGACAACAAAGTTGTTCAATTGTCTCACTACAAATAATTAGCGAAGATCAACAGGAAAAAAATATCCACATCAGAACAGTTACTCTCATTAGGGCAGGCAGTGCTCTCTCTAGAAGGATGAACTCTTCAGTCATTCTCAGTTTTGGCCAAAGTGGTGATGTCATTTCATAAAATAAATGGTCATGGACCAAAATTTCAGCATCTTCCCACTGTTTTTACCTAAATTTTACTGCTGGACACTATGTTAGAGGGAATTAAAAAATCAGTTAATTAATTAATTAATATATTAATAACATATGAGAGAGAAAGATGAAAGGAAACAACAAATGGAACATTAGAGAATTGGAGAAAGAATAAAACTGTATGTTGTGTTAATAAAAGAGTCTGTTATTAAATAAGATGATAAATACTTATGTGATAAATACTTCTGTGACTAAAGACAATAAATGCATGTAAGTAAAATTACCGGATAAGCAGGAACAAAAATGAACATGAACACAAAAAAGGTCTAAGCACAGGCAGCTGGCACAGTGTGTTTCAGGTGACAGGTTTGTATGTATGGGCAAAAGTGTTCGTAATACTTAAAGCAACTAAAGCAATAAGTAAGAAGATACTTGACAATAAGTTGGTCTCCCTAGGAGCAATGACATCACTTATACTGTCACAGAAAAAAAAAAATCTAAAGTAATCCAATGGACAAATTCCTGAATTTATAGCAGTTGTTCCTTCTAACTTTTTAGTTTTTTCTATATCTTCCCAGACCATGCCTTATTCTTATGGCTCATCACAAATACCCTTGAACTATTCTCCCATATATACAAATCCTTAGAGGCAGTGGAAAAGGTAGCCTCTGTCTCTCTCCTAGGTGATGTATGACTCCATCTCAAGCTGACAAGCTATACCTGATACATCTAGTCTAACATGGAACAGCTCAAAAATGGCCTGGAAGACTTTTTAACAAAAATAACAAAAAACGGATTTTCTTTTACTTTTTCTTGTATGCAATGTGAACTCAAACAACAAATCTTTGCATTCATTATAACACTTGCAAGGACTAAATGTTCACATCTGAGTAGAAAACACATCTGAGTAGAAAATATATCTGAGGACAAGTCCTTGCAGATAGGTAAAGAAAAAAAATTCCAAACTGAAGATGATTTTTGGCAATTATAGCTATTAATAAAACACAGTTCTTTAGTGCTAAAATCTATACAAATCAGAGTAAGATCTGGATGTTGCCTATTCAAGAGATGTGAAATCCAACACATGCAGCCAGAAGGGCTGACATAGGTGTGATCAAACAGGTGTGTAGTTGCAGGCAGAGGAGGCTGTAAAAGCCACTCACCTTTTTTTTTTTTTTTTTTTTTTTTTTTTTTTTTCTCCTTTTTTTTTCTTTTTTTTTTTTTTTCCTTCCCAGCTTATCCTGTTTCACATGACTCAAAACCAGGCAGGAATAGTCCTTGTGACCCGTTCAGACTTGGAGGTTTGTACCTTTTGTACATGCTGTACTGGGTCTTCCTGTACCCTCACTGTGTCTGTAAATGCTCAAGAGAAATTATTTTTGACATGACCATTACCTGTTCTACGGGAATACTATATAACACTAGGGATTTAATAATTATATCAGAGGTCTGCCTGAATTTCTGGCTGTGATTTTTTCATGGGCAGTTGCAATGCACAAGTGACCAGATAGTTAATGTTACACATTTGAAGATTAAAAAAAGAAAAACATTTTTATTTATTCTGAAATTAAGATTCAAGAAATAAGAAATTTAGGGCTCCACAGTGCCATTTTTGTATTACCCACAGAATTCATGATTTTTTAGTCTGCTTTTCATTATAGAAAAATTGATAACAGAAAAAACCTGATAAACAGAGTTATATGAGTATAAAGGTAGAGGAACATTTATTTCATCTATGGTTTAGCTTTAGGCAGAAACTATGAAGTTAGCATTTACTGCTAGTTTATACTCACAACCTAAACTACGCAGGGAAAAGCAAAGGCTCAGAATAGTAGATGTTCATTTAATTAATATCTCTATCTTACAGCATATGCAAAAAGGATCCATTGTACAAGAAATCATAAATCTCACTTGGTCTAACTTCAGAGCAATTGACCTTACAACCCTGTTCCTCTGTGCACAGCTTTTGTATACAAGTTCTAGATTTACTGTTTTAAAGAAAGAGTGTATAAACAATTTCAGGCAAGACTAAAGTGAGCAACTCATTCATCCTACAGGTGAATGAAAGTTTGTGCCAAACTGGAAAATTTGTCCTGGAAACAGTCTCTATTGATGCTACTTTCAGTGGATCCAGATTCAAATTTTTCATTTCTTTAATTTTACATGCTGCTGCTATCTTAATTAGGAATGAAACAAGGAGAAGAGAAATGACAGGGTTTAGCAGTTCATTGGACAGCAGATAACATTACATGGAAACGCAATGACATTTTGCCAGTCCAAGAATATTCCCCTGTCAGTCATAAAATGACTGCTACAAATAAAAACTTCTGGGGACTTCTCCAAGAAAAAGGCAAAAGAGAAAACACAGACAGCACAAATGTAAATTCTACTTGCTCTTACTATAACTGTACAGTATCTTAAATTCTTGATATTTCTTTTTTATGTAAATAAAATTCCAGGCCACATCTTAAAAATTCAATGTGAAAAGCACACATATCACTTCCATACATGTGTTCTAGGTGATGTCTGTGGAAACAATGACAAACCTTTTCCTTGATGAAATACTGTAAAGCCTTTATTAGAAAATTTGACAAAAATGAAAATGTGTTATCTGTATGAGTAGTGCTCATTAAAAATCTCAAACTGGTTCCAAGATGAATTTTGGCAGACTCTGAAGTCCACATATGGGAGTGGCAACTTTAGCACTTAGTAAATACCTAAAAATCTGCAATTAATCCTAAGAGATTCTTTCGGGGTTAGCCACTTCTGGAGAGCTCGGGTACTCTTGAGTCAGCCTCTGGAGGTGCCATTAGTCACTTCAGGGACTTGGGCTTTTAATTTAGACACCAAGGTAGGGTGGTTAAAGCTGGGGCAGCCCAAAATATCTCAAACTCCCTAGGAGGTTATCCCTGTCCTTAGATACAAGTATGGGCAATCTTTTATACATTAGACGAACTGATTGAAGTAATAATAAATGACTAGTTCAGAGAGCGTAGTTCTGCTTTATGTTCATAACACTGTTTGTGAGCACATTTTGGTCTTTGCTAAACGTTATGTTCAGCTTAGAGACTCCCAGCACACTGCTTACTTTGACTTCCTAAACTTAATTATCCATTTCTTATCTGTGCTCATAAAATGACATCCTATAGTATCTGCTCTCTTAATGTGTAACTGAAGCTTTATATACAACAGGACAGGGATTAATTAAGATAAAGTGATAACTAGTAAATAACCAGTACTCTTGATCACACAAATATTCAGGAACCTTTGCAAAGAAATACCACTCCTCTGACTTAAATGAGAACATAAATTAGAGTCAGTGAGTATTTCTTAATATGAATTGAAAAAAGAACATGAACAGGGTAGGATGAATGAATTCTAAAAGTAAAAGAAATGTTTATGAAAAAGAACAGCATTTGCATTCCTATTTGCCTGGGCCACTTGCCCCTTTTGTAACCTGATAAAACAAACGAGTCAATACAAATCAAGATGACTTAGTGGAAGAACAGCAAATGGCCATTGTAAAAGTAGAGGCCAGAGGAAAAGGGACGCCACAAAGGCCGCAGTCATGCAATTTTTTTTTTTTTTTTTTTTTTTTTTTTGCAAGCAGATTTAATAGGTGTGCTGTGGCCAGACACCTTTAGAGTCAGACATGCCATTTAACTAAGAAGACAAATCAGTAAGATCATGTCTAAAGGTAGTAAAATGGAATCATAATTCAACATGTTACAAAGTTCATATTATGAAAAGAAATTAATAGAAAACTTGCACAAATTATTTTTCATGAGAATATGTGCATTCTATAAATATTTTCATGTGATAAAACAGAAATGTTATTCTTTTCAGACATATTGCCTTGTTTTCATTGATTTACCCTGACTGTCAAAGAGCCTTCCAGAAAACAGTGGATAAGCTGAGAATTTATACAGTCCATATCAGACAAACCACTGCAAAGTTTAATTTTTCCCCTTGCCTGTTTGACAAAACTGCAAGACAGCCAAATACAGGTGTTCAGATATATTCAGACAATGCTCTTTTTTCTTTCTCTCTTTTTAATATAATATTTTGTCATTTACTCTGGTGAAAACATTATGGTTGGTAAAGTAAGATCAAGCAATAATTCTAATTTTTTAAAGCCTTTAAAGCATTTTTTTTTGAGAAATATGGTAGTTTAGACAGCACATTTATTTAGTTTTAATTTTTGTGCTGTCATACATCAGCACTGAAGTCCTGATTTAGAACACATGCAGCTTGCCTTTGAAGTTTTGGCTGTTTTTTAACAATGGCAAAAAAGATGTAAAGAAATTAAACAGCACCCAAAAAAAATCATAAAACAGGGCTTTTGTGCTCTTGATTTATATATTGTTTTTTATGTCTGTTTAAAAAAAAAAAAAAGCTTTATTCTTAATAATCTTTCATGGGAAGCTTTGCTCTGACATACCTTCATCTAAGCCTTTTCTTCTCTGCTGACCTTTCTTTTCTCCTTCCTATCTTCTCAAGGCTCTGAACAGTGCTTTCTAGCATTGTTCCCACTCAGTAGCAAAATGGGTTTATTGGAATTCTTATGAAAACCAAAAGAGTAGAAAATGTGCAAGTGATATGCTAAACTGATATTTTTGGATGAAAGTGATAAATATTCCAAGTAAATAGGACATCTAAATAAAACAACTGTTTTCTGCTAGTGCTTGTTGGACTCCCCTTCTGCCCTGCATATGTGCAGTGGTATATCAGGTCCTTTTGGTCAAGTTACATAACACTGGCTTTTCCCAAGGAAGTGTATGAAAGCTGATGGTTGCCATTGTTTGTCCAATGTGTTGTAATGAATATGAACCAATTCCATATTTATTTGTTCTGTGGCCAGCTTCTTCCTGTTTGTCTCTCTCCCTTTCAGCTCAAGGATAAAATTGTTGAAACAACAACAAAGATATCACAACCAGCTTTATAGTTTTTCTCCTCCTTCGGGTCTTCCATTCCTTGGAAAACTGTAGTGCATACTAACATCACCTGAAGGTACCAACATTGGGTGCTGTGAAGAATGGTTTAATTGCAGTCTACCTGCAAAACATACTGAAAGCAAAAGCAATTTCTGAATGGACCAAGTCCTGAAGGTGTCCAGAAGTTTAAAGAACATTAAAAAAGCCCCCCCGAAATCATAATTGTCCGCCCAAATTATATGTGTGCAGTACGAAACTGTATATGTAGAAGAATACGTGCAGGGTATTTATGATAGCTGAAGGAGCTGGAGAAGCAGAGGCTAACCAGGCACCTAAACTTTGAGGAAAGTTAACACCGTCTTATTGGGAATTAGCTGGAGACCTCCTCATGCTATTTCTTCCTTCACCATGTCATATCCATATGTCTCATGTCTGAACTCCTTCTAAAATATTGCTTACTGTTAACAGTCAAATAATGAAAGCTGTATCTGAGGCAAAAGTTCTTTTTGTATTCCAGATCATTCATGCAATAGTGCAAAATAACGAAACCAACAGAATCTCCTTTTTCCAACACCGACACCTGGATTTATGTCAAAATGGTTTTCCCCAGTGAACTGTTGTGGTAAGCTTATTGTAAAGACACCTCTGAATTCCAAAATATCACTCTTAAAAACCACATGAAGAACTTTTGCAATTTTTTTTTTTTTTTTTCTGAATATTGAAGGTTCTGCAGTTCATTTTATTTTTATGGCATTAAACTACCCATTTTAGCAACCTGATCTGTGTTAACAGACCTGGTTATCATTTAATTGAATTTCATATTCAACTCATGACCTTTCTACATATTGAAGAAAATACTGCTGGAGGGGGGAAAAAAATCCCTTGATTTTAATATTTATCAGGATTACTCTCCCTGCCTTTAACAAAGGGAAAGTTAGCTATCTTGTGTTTTCTGCTTCTCCAGTACATTTACTTCTCAGTGAGGAGAGAAGAATATCCCGAGGAAGATCTGTTGCACCAATTTTCAGAAAGGAGGAAGATTTTATGGAATTAAACACTTCTCTGCATTGCCTGTCATGGACAAATCTGGACTTAATAAGATATATAATATTCAGAAAGCCAAACTGAGAAGGGAAGCTCATTTATGGCTCCAAAAGACTGTTCACATCCAGGCAGGTAAAAAATGCTTTCATCTACCAAGGTCATGCTTTGGCATTGTGAACATAGCATGCTTAGCGTAAATATGAAATTAAAGATAAATGCATTTAAATTAAGTAGATGATGCTTCTGCTAATGTCTCAATAAAAATTACTCTTGACAGAGATATTGTTGGTTACAGAGCCCTACTTTTAAATCCCATTTTATTTAAGCTACTTCAAATACTAGTCATATAATATTAGTATATTATTTATATACTTACTAGAAAAATATTTTTTAAATATTTTGAGTATAATAATGCTACCTAATATATTTAAAACATCATTCAGATCTCAAGCTAGCAGGAATACTTTTATACAGAAACTATGGCCATAACATAAAAATCATGTTTACTTATGACGCGTAAGAAGTCATATTACTACATTGTGATAAAAAATATTTTTAGCTTTAGAGTGGTTTCATCTATGAATATCTACTAGAACATGCCCTGATTCATAAACTTTGAAAATAATTTTATAAACACAGAGAATTTCTATGCCAAACTGATTCCATTAATCCTAGTTATAATTCCTCAGACTACACTTCTTATGACTCAAAATATTTGCTGTCATATTTGTACCTTGCTTTCTTTTCCTAGGACATACATCATCTGCTCTTTTTAGCTCTGCTTAGTACTTAGATCAGTCTCTCCCAACATTTTTTAATCCACTGTTTTGTCTCTTCTCTTCAATATACTGGCACTTGTCTGCTAATAAGATGACAAAAACTTAGTAAGTGGTATGCATTTATCAGGGTGGCTTTTAGATATCTCAGAAAAAAAGGGAATTTGACCATTTGTGCTGGTGTTTTAGAAGTTAAGTCACCCCGTAAAAAGAATCATTCCATCGTGGATGTCTGATGTCCAACCTTCTCATCCTCTCACCTGGGATTTCCCAGGCTGAAACACTGGAAAATGTCCTCCTCCATCATGCATTAATTTGCTGCAGTCAAGTCCTTTCTTTTAGATTAGCAGCTGACATATCTCTAAACAGTGCTACCATAAATATCTATATTCCTTTTAAAAAAGAGACATTTGAAAGAGGGAAATGATTGCTTAGAGAAATAAATGGAAGCAAATGAAAATCAAGTCTCTAGGGACATGCTCCAAGACTGAAATCTGCACAGATCAATCTCCTGAAGGCAGCAAGCGATAAAAGTCATTGGTCTGAAACTAACAAAGAAGGCACAGTTAAGTAACATAATGATATAATTATAATAAAATAGATCAGGGAATATTCCTGTAGTAGTGAGAGGCCTTTTCTCAGAACTTTTTTGATTGTGTGCTTATTTTTGATATTCTTCTGAAACAGTCTTCTAATTGTGCTTCAGTTTTCTTAAAAATTAAGGAAACATTCAGAGCAAATCAATATATTTTCCAGATACTCTTTCTTTCACTAGAGTTTTAATGAAGAGCAAAAACAGGTAATGAGAAAGGACAGTGTTATCCGTCACACTAAATTAGGTGGTTGAGTCATGATGACAATAAGGATGGGCAAATTTTGAAGAAAAAAGTAGGCTACTCAAGACATAATGACTGATATCTGGTTTATAATGATCTAATTGTCAGTAGTCAGCCAAAGCCAAAAAGCTGCTATTATCTTTCCTCTTCTTCTTATCTTGGAATGGAAGATATTTTCCACTTTCTCTCTAAAAAAATACTGCTGACAAGCTCTAATGTTCAGTGGTCACTATGCTAGAGAGGGCTCTACGAATAAAGTGGTCATGTGATAGGTACCCTTGTTATGTTGTAAGACAGCCAGTTCCACTAATTATAAAATTTTCTTTGAATATAATGAAATATAATTTAAAGAGCAGACCAATTACCTATAAGTATTTTCAAAAATGTACATTTCTTATTTTATTGTTTTTAACTACAAAATGCAAATTGCAGTAAGGAAAATCTTATTGGATCTGAAAGGTAGACAATTATTATTTCACATTTGAAATTTTCTTCTTTTTCCCCTTTTCCTCCTTTTCTTTTCCTTTTTCTTTTCTTTTCTTTTCTTTTCTTTTCTTTTCTTTTCTTTTCTTTTCTTTTCTTTTCTTTTCTTTTCTTTT
>JAWWEV010000083.1:29424840-29444339 GCA_035583235.1 Hafferia zeledoni | reverse complement strand
CCTCCCCTCTCCCCTTCCATTTCCCCCTCTCCTTGCCCTTGCCCTTGCCCTTCCCCGCCCTGCCCTGCTCTCGCCTCCCCTTGCCTCGCATTGCCTTTTTCCTCTTTCCTCTTTCCCCTTTCCTCTTTCCTTTTTCCTTTTTCCTTTTCTCTTGTCTCTCTTCTCTTCCCTTCTTTTGATTTCCCAGCTTTCTTATGACTGTGATAGAGTATGAAATTTGATCAAATTCAATTTCCAATTCTCTTTTGCAAGCACTACATAAAAACTTCTCTTCATTAAGTGCCATTGGCAGTCCAGCACCACACAACTAATCAGGGAATTCAGTAGCTTCATGTCAATGTGATGCCTCAGGTTCAAAGGGGACAAACACATCCATTTTATGTCTTGTTTCACTCAAGCTATTAAAACTGTGCAGACTCTCTTAAGAGTTTTTTAAAGCAATCTTCTTTACTCTCTATCAGTAACATAAGACATTATAAAAACAGTATCCATTTAGATAATTTTCAAATTTGCAATGTGATTTGCAATAAAAATCCTAGTGATTCTCAATGAACTGGAAGGACTGAAACTCTTGGTGGATAAAATAATTTCAGAACTGCTACTTTTTTTCCACATCCCTTAAAGATCTTCCACTCTCATGACCTTGATGTTTTTCCTCAAATGGCATGCTGGGAAACTCACAGAGGTGTGTACTGTGTGCGGGAGTATATGCAGTCAAAAAGGGACAAAAAAACCCCCCCCACATTAGTTGGTCCAGAACATATGCACTGTCTTTATATATATTCTACAAATCTACAATTGATGCAGTTAACACCACTAGAACAATAAATTTTTGTTCACAAGGTCATAAAAAATCGGAACTTTTTGATAAAGAATTCCTTTGATGTATCATATTTGTTAAGTAAATTAGACGTTTTGAAAATACATCTTTTTACTTGATAAATAGATTTTCTTTACTAATTTTTCCAGGGCTTGATGCAGGTTTAAGAAGATTGCTTACTCAAATATTTGAATGAGTGAAGAAGGAACCTGTTCATGTTGTCTTCTGAAGTATCAACAATGCTGGTATCCACTTTACCGTTTTTTCTTCTGTGGCAATATGATTTCAAACATTGGATATAATTAAGCAACTCTTTTGAAGCTGACAAAATATTTTGAAATTCCTGGTAAATTTGTCAGTAACGAGAGCAGTTATATTCAAAAACTATTTTACTGCAAAGCTGTTCCTGTAGGAACCATAAAAAATGCCTCTATAATTTTCAGCTGCAAATAAAGAATTCCTGAGACTACAGATAAAAATAAATAGGAATAGAAATAAAATAGAAATTCAATAGAAATAAAATAGATACAAATAATAACAATTGGATTTGATTTGTTACCAGTCAGTACCTCTTCTCAAAAAACAAACAAAACAAACAAACAAACAAACAAACAAAACCCAACACTGAAAATATTCCATTAATTTTTTTCCATTATTTTGGAAAAAATAAACCTTTTAACAGAAACAAATAATAATTCTGTTTCTCCTTAATTTAAAAAGAAATACATGAAAATTTTCAAAATAAAACAAATTTGTGAAGATATGTCAATTTTTACTTACATTTATACATATATATCAACTTTTAAATTGATAATTTCTTTTGGCAGCATAAAAATACTATGAAAAACAATTTATTATTTGCAAAAATTAAACTTTGCTTAATATGAAGAAAACGATGGAGAAGAGCATACACAATATGCCTAAATTGCAATCATAAATGAAAACATAAATTATGTGGCAAGGCACGAGTGATCATCTTTCCATACACCTAAATCACTGCTTTCATATCTGATGTTAATTAATCTTATTAGGAAAATACTTTTGAAAGCCAGCACATTAAAAAACCCAATACTGTATTGAAGGATATATTCCACTATTAAATAGAACAGCTTTGCTTTATTTTGCTTTTGGAGAACATTAATCCATTTTAAATAAGTAAAAAACATTTAGAAACCAGATCTCACAAACAAACTGCATCTGAATGTGTGCAGTGCCAGAAATCAAAAGAGAGAAAATTTTATTTATTATTTTATTTTATTTTTATTATTTTATTTTATTTTTATTTTTATTATTTTATTTTATTTTTATTATTTTATTTTATTTTATTTTATTTTATTTTATTTTATTTTATTTTATATAAATGAGAGAAATCTAAGGAAAAAGGATAATACTCTGGATCAAAGGAAACAACTATTTAAAATATTTAATTAGTTTACCATCATAAACCAAAACTATGAAGTAAGTGACTTTTTATTAACTAGCAATATCTTGTCATTCTGGATACTTAGCTAATTTTAGTCTCTTCTTCCAAAGAACAACTTCTAAGATCTGTCCCTTGCTCCATTTTAGTGTATATGAATCATAATTGATGATGGGGAGAACAGAAGGAATCTGAAGTAAATAAATTACTATTAAATTAATTTCAAATGGATTTCTTTTATAGTAGAACTGCTCCTATTTCTTTCCAAGTCAATTTTATAAAATTTCAGCAAGTATTTAAATATCAGTTTTCTCATGTGAATATGCTTTTGAACAGTTTTTAGCATGTTTTTATACCATATTAGTATTTACAATGCAAAGTCTATCCTGTAAACATTATTTATTTTACTAAATCTTAATCAGGTTGGTGAAGTGGTCTCAATCAACAGGATTGCTCAAAGTGAGTAAGAGCTTGGGAGATTAGGACCTACATTCTTGCCTTTCCAGAAATTTTATAGCAATCAGTTGGTATAAGCAAGAAAATTTCCTTAAAGAAAGCCACCACCCCCACCACCCAAACCAACAAAGTCATAGGGTTGTGTTTTGGTTTTTTTGTTGTTGTTGGGTTTTTTTTGGTTGGTTGGTTTTTTGGGTTTTTTTTAATGTGCCAATGTTGGCAACTTGCACCATTTTATTTCAGATTTCATGGTATTCAGTGTTTGCATTAAAGGTATTAAAATCAGGAGATTGTAATCTGACGGTTCCATTGATAAAAAAAAATGGTGCAGGGAAAATCTTAAAATATAAAGTAATCGTGTCCTGGGAGCTCTACAACAAAAATAAATCTGAGTAGGATTTTAATAACTCTTACAATATTTTTGAGGTTTGAAGCAGTGTTCTTTCTAACTTCTACAAATTGGTAGTACTGACACTCCATTTGAACAATTAATAAAGATGCAAGCATCCTGTATGGTGATACATTATGTGACTTTTTGAAACTACTGCGAGTAATTGATGGTTTGAGTTTAATCACATTGGTAAGCACAAGAATTTCCCTTTACCCACAAGTAATTAACATACCTGTTTCAAGACCTATTTTAAGAATTTATTTTCTTTGAGATAATAGTACCCTGAACTTAGTGTTTTACATTTTATTCTATATATTTCCTTGGGTAAAAACAACCCCAAACACAACAGCAACCAAGACAATTGCTGGGATCAAAGCTAAAAATACCAAGAAAGTCTCTTCAGATTACTGAAGAATGGCTTGCGCTGATACCAATCAGACCAAAATTGTACTTGAAACTGGGATAGTGTGAAAAAGATGCGTTTGCAGACCGAAAAAACAGATGGCCCCTTATCACCCCATGGGGCTAAACACTCAAGAACAAACTTCAGAGAATCCTTACCTTTACCTTGCCTATCCCTATCAGTAGAGACTGTTATATTAAGGGTTATTGCCTCTCTAGCCCTCCCTGTGATCAGCTTTTGAAGTCCACGGCCAAGAGGCCAGTGTGAGAATATCACCTCAGATAAGAGGTGTTTGCTCTGTGAAATATTCAGGACAGGAATCCATGGAGGCCGTGATAGTTCAGCAGGGAACCACAAACTCCAGCTCATATCTTCTAATCCCCTGTTGGTTTGAGAACTACCCACCATAAAAAGCATAACTGTCTGTTTATTTGCACAGGCAAGAGATAATGTCTTAAAGTTACAGTCTGCCTTAACTAGTAGGGATGTGAAGCCCAAAGAAATGAACCATGCAAGCTCATAATTAAAACTCTCTGTGCTCCCTTCTTCTCTGCCTAATGAGATGTAAATATTTTGGCTGCTGTCTCTTTTGAAAGATATTAATCAATCTATTGGTTAGAAATCACAAAGGATAGTCCAGTCTTCAAATTACATGCCTTCTTTTATAGCATTTTGAAGCTGTGAACAATATGTAAAAAATTTTCCCATGGTGCAACCAAGTAAATACTTGTGGTGCATTTCTATTTATTACAGAGAATAGTTAAATTCTAAGACATAAATCATGCTCTTCTACTAAAGACTTTACAAATTCCCAAAGACAAGCCTAATTCCCAATGCAGCGATGCTATAAAAGATCAGACACTTTGTTATAGAGAAATCCACATTTAGAGATGTCTTTCAACAATTTTCTTTCAGGACCCAATCCTGCAAAAGGCAAATGCAAGTTGCTGAACACTGTGTCAAGCTCCATTAGTTTCAAAACAGCCCTAAAACTTATATTTAATTTGCTGTATTTGTAGTCTGACAAGATTAGTACTGCCCAAGCAAAAAAATACTTTGCCATTTTCTTTCTTCTACTAAATGACAGCCTTTTTGGTTTCAACAAAGAAAAAGATTTCGTAAGTTTCATTTCAAAGCAGAGAGAAGATGCCACCAATTTTATCTTTTTTGTATCCTTCACATCAGTTACTGCCATTAGCCAATATCACTACTGTAGTATGAAAGAAAAAAATAACAAGAGATAAGGGAAGATGACAAAAAGGGAAAATAATTCTTAATGCTTCTGTAGATCCTCTTTTTTCCCCCCCATTCTAATCTATCCTCTACTCTGTTCCCAGCTATTGCCCTAAATCAAGGCACAGGCACATGATGCATTCTGCAGACGGATCAGCACTGTGTATCTGAACACAGTACACAGGTGGTTTTTCACTTGTATGAATTAGTTAACTAGCCAGCAGATAGATCTTCTCTTTGTAAGGCAGGAGTGGGAGTGGAAAATGGAAGTCTCTCCTGGCTCATTTTCAGAAAGAAAGACTAAGTGAAAAAAATCAGGTCAAGTCAGCACTTATTTATTAATATTTCTAATTGCATTCACTTTCTGTTTAGGTAGATTCTTTCTGAAAGATACACCAGTTAGCCAGACAGTCACTGAAAACAAAACCAGTGCTAAGACTTCTGAATATTTCAGATGTGTTTTAAACATATATCCAGTTAGACTTGAGTGCCCCAAAGTCTAAAGATGAGGATTTCCCTAGCCTCAGTAAATGAGGTGAATCATTCACTGTCTGTTTCCTCTTGGTTGAAATCCATAATCCAAGCCATTGACACATGCTTACTTGACAGTATGTCAAAGCAGATTTCTGAACCAAACATTACATACATTAGAATTTCCCCAAGTACAAATCTTTTTCTTAAATTAAAAAAAAAAAAAAAAAAAAAAAAAGGTACTTCAACTTTTCAACTTTTCCTCCTATATCTTCATTTTTGCCTTTTACTATGCTATGTCCTTGAGAGGTCACTCATTTTATACAGTGAATTCCAATCTCTGCTCAATTTCCACAGGGACCAATAGAATGCTTTTCCTCATAGAACAGGATTTCTGAAATTTTCAACATTTCATATTTATAAATGTAAATGCAGTGTACATGAAAACAATGTACCAGATCCTGGAGTTCCTGGCAAATAATTCACAGATATTTGCACTGTAAGGGCAAATTTAAGGAGTACAAATGCAGGAGTTAATACAGCATAATCTGACTTGTGAGCCTGGGCAATCCAAAGGCCATGTCCAAATCACAGGGCATGCTATGCTGGGGCCTAAGAGGAAAAAGAAACCAAACTGCTTTCCTTCTCCCAATAAATCCTGTGAAATTAATCATGTCTGAGGGTTGGTCAGCAATGAATTTGTCATCTATTTTTATGCTTTTTGTATTGCACCAAGCTACCACTTAAATAGTGTTCAAGAAATCACCCCAGAAAAAACCCAAACTTTCCTTTCCAAAATCTTGAAGCTAGATTTTCTTGCTGTCAGTCACTGGATACTGTGTAGTTTCCAGGACACCAAAGGAATAAAAAGAAAATTTCTCGTATTAATGCGAAGACTCCTCTGTGAAAAACTATAACAATGATACTGCTGCAAGCCATTCTGATGCTATTAGCTCTGGGTCAAAAGCTCCAGATCTATCCTTTTGGATAACCATCTTATCACCTCAAGTTCCACAAAGATAACCAAATTATGTTGACAAAATTAAATCTCTGAACTCAGAAGAGTTCAGATCAGAAGAGATATGCGCCAATTGAGCTAATTTAACAGTTTTCTGTGAAGGAAACAGAAAGGATACCAAAAGGTATCCTACACAATCTCTTTTTTTCTTTACTGCCCCTGGAACACATTGGTCCCTCCATAATCTGATTCAGCTTCATAGCCCAACAGAAATCTCTCCACTTTTTTGACTGAGTTTTCTGATGTGTTGATGAGTTAATGCTGCATGTATTTACAGAGAGATCTGACAAGAACAAGAGCCAGTGCAAGGTAAGCAATGGACAACTCCGAAGGGGAAGCAGCGTACAACCACCGCTTTGTATGGCCATGAGCTGTCTGGAGCAGCTCACACCAGCTACTGAAACTGCACTCATCAGTGCCAGACTTACCAAGATACAGCTTCTGTGCTGATAGTTGTGTCAAAAAGATTTTTTTGCATATGAAGAGATTAGATATGGCATCATAAAAGCCTGCAATGCTATTTTTGTAAACCTGGACTGTTAAAACAGCTACCAAGCCAAAACTATTATTCTCTTTAGTCAGCTGTCAATTTGCAAGGACTCCTTTTTCCTGTCTTCCTTTAACATATACATATTACATTAGCCCCATTAGTCCCAATCAGTACTCTTTTCCAGTGTCAGGGAAGTCTTTCAGAGAGTCACAGGAAAGTGTAGTCCCTACCCAAAGACATTACAGCCATTCTATCCTAAACAACTCACAGTCAGTCCATGGTCCTGTCCAGCAGAGAGTTATAATATTATTTGGGGATTTCTTAAGTAAGTAATTCCAGGAACAAAACAAACAACCCAACATGTCCTTTTTAGTACTTGAAACACTCAGAACAGTCACATAGAATAGTTTAGAAATAATGAAGCTGGGACATGGGAAATTTCCATTCTAAAACATAACAGAAGTACCAGGCTTAGACCCTGAGTAGTCCTGCATTTGAAATCAGTGATATGCAGCTCTAGTATTACCCTTTGGTCTGTTTCTAACATATATACTGTACACAACACACAGTGAGAAATGGAAAATAATTTCAAGACAGAGTAGGACTGTTGTGGAGACTCAAGAAAACACTGGTCATTGAAGCCAAATTTCTTTTTTTTTTTTTTTTTTTTTTTTTTCATGTCTGAGTGCTGAGTGTGCTATGGCATATCTAATTGTAAGGATGTCATCTATTGGTAAGTCTTATTTAAGGCCTTCCAGTTATGGCTAACACCATATTAGAGTATTTGTTTCAGCAATCAGTCATGTCCTTATTAAAATTGTGCACATTATTTCTGAATTTGTTCATGCCCAGGGGCTAGGTATTTTATCTTTTTATAGCATTTTATGTTACGTTTAGAGATCTTGTTATTAAAAATCATTACTCCCCATGGGAAATTGGAACTGAAATGTGAAAGGCAAAGCAGAAAAAAACAGGATAGGCATATAAGTTCAACCTGGTCACTCTTATTTGTATTCTGAGAAATATCAGTTCCAGTCATGAGAAGAGATTCATCAATGGAAGACCTGTTGGCTACATGTAAGCCAGCAGCATTTTTAAAGCATTAATTTCTACCACTTATGCTGACTTATCATTTGGAAATAACCTGGGTTCCCTGTGGAGGGAAAGAGCCCATAACTTAAGACATTTTTCCACTGGTCCCATTTGAATAGAGTGTATTACAGCACAATGCAGCTTTTGATAAGTTAAGGGAGCTTTCGCAATTTTCTCAAATAAAAACATTAAAAGTTGCAAATCAGCTAAGGTAGAGTCAGTTATATTCTAGACACTGGATCAACTTTTCATGACAAATTTGGCATAACAGACAAATATCCAAACAGACAAAATATCTTTTACTTTTTGAATGACCATAGTGGTATCCTTTCCTACTGCTAGTTGCTGATTTTATTTTCTATTCTGGTGTCAAATAGCATCTTTGGAATAGGAGAGTAAAAAAAAAAAGAAAATTCCAGTAAATCATCATAGCCCCTAACAAACACAGTGCTTCAGGAAGTTAAGTACCTTGGAAAAAAACTTCATTCATGCTTGACACTTTTCTGTTTACTTAATTCTTTTTACTGAATGGTCGACATTTAATGAACAATTATGCAGAATATTTACTTGAACAGTAAAAGCAATCTCAATGACTTTAATGCAAGCATTATTCTAAGGGCTGCTCCATGAAACAAAAAGAAAGTACTTCACCTCAGAATAATGTTACATGGAGATCGTCATTCAGCAAAGCTAACTTTAAAAACAGTGCTCTTACAAGATCTAACAACTTGCAAATTTATGACCAGATCTGGCACCTATTCTTCAGACTTGTTCATTGTATTAAATTCAAATACCGTGATAATGCTATACATTTTAGCAGATGATGTAGAAATTAACTGTAAAATAAAGCACAAAATGTATAATATCTATCTTTAGTAGTTCTATCGAAGGATCATGAGGATAACAGGAAACAGTAGATTAATACTGTTTAGGCATCTCCATACTATTCTAAATATAAAATTCCTTTATTCCCTTTATGTCTTCTACCAATTTTTTTTTTTTTATATTTTATTGTCAATACAATTTTTATTAATCCAGTAAAAAAAGTGAATTTGATAAAACTATGTTTTTATAATACGTAATATTTTGTGCTGATATTTTATGTACTTTCTTATTGAAAAAATAATAAATTTCTAGCAATAAAAAGAAACTATTGCACAAGTCAGGAACTGAGAAGTTTTCCTCTCATCTGATTATATTTTACAATAAAATTAAAGGACTTTTAGAGTCACTGATCTAAACAAAGGGATTCCAGGGACATCAATAGTTACTCTGCATAAGATAATTGTGCATGAGAGCTTCTGCTGCTGCACCCACCTTCCCTTTACATCTTGGGGAACCAGTAAGCCAAGCAACATGGACAGAACCATGCCAGTACTAAAGATGGACTTGACATTGCAAAAGCTAATGAAGTTAAGCTTGAGTCATAACAGAGGGGTCACAGAAAGCGAAATCTGAGATAAGTTGCTTGAATATTACTGATAATCTGAGCCAGAACCCACCAGAAGTTAGAGAAGCTCCTGAGCAAGAGTTGCTACCTTTGACTGATGCAAGACCCTGGGCTAAGAGGAGTACTAGAGAAGCTTAATATGGCAGATGTCTCACTTTCTTTTCTTTGCTTTTTGATGTTAAACTTAGTGCATAATTACACAGGCAAGGCCATATCTGTGAGTAAAGATAATATTTGTAGCAGACAAGAAGTGTATATTTGGAAAAACAAACTGCTTTTCAGACACAAACCATTTTTTTGGAGAAAGACCTTCTTCAGGACAAAGTGACTGTGAATTCAAAAGTATACCTACTGTTTCTAATTATGCTAGGTGGTCTTATATCAGCGTTGTCAATAAAGTTTGCCTTTCCTTTCTAAGATATTAGGAATATACTGCTACCAAAGGACTGAGAACCTCCCAGCAGCAGCAAGTTCCGCCATATGCCACCAGTCATATCAAGTCTTTGAAGCCCCTTCTTTTTTTTTCTTAACAGAATATAAAATCCATCACAAAGTTTATGAACATGGGTCGAGTATATATTTCAAGATGTGTATTTGTACCTAGGTATATACAAGCATCTTTTGAAAGTATAGCACTTCATTAAGAGAGAGAATTGGCACAAAGAGCCAACATAAAGAAGAATGTGCCTGTGAAATTCTTGAAGTTCGGATTGAAGCAAATGTTTCATTTAATGTTCATTCTCAATTCTACCGAGCACAAAACAAATCTATTTTGCAGACAGGTGAAAGTTAGTTAAATATTGATTAGTTTAGTGAAAACTAATCAACAGACAAGGACAAATAGCAAAGGCAGTTAGAGAAACAGATTTACTTAGGGCAAGTTATTTGAAAAGTGAAATAGGACAGGAAAGATTAGAAATTCCATTCTAAAATTTATTAAACACTCTTTTTTTTCCCCAATGGAAAAAAGACCATTAGTTATCTCATTACGTAATGTGGCCATACATAAATTAAGCAAGTGATATATCTCCAAACTCTTCTATCATCACTGATCTCAGCTGGCCAGATTCCACCCTGCAGCTTTCTAGATGAGTTGAGGGTCACCTCAGTGTGAGAAAACTTGACATTCACATCAGATCCATGGATTTAAAATTAGCTGCAAAAACCATATGATTATTTTGTTGCTGATATGTTTGCTTACTAATCAGAAGTGGCAACTGCTCAGAAAATAAGTTTGTATGTCAATACAGAAAGAAAACTAAATTTTGAGTTAAAGCAGATAACATATTTCTCAAACTATGCAGATTTAATAAAACATCTTTTTCTGTATCTAATCACCTGCTATATGTTTACTGCCATGCTGTACTTAGTCCAATCTGTCATCTTCATCCCACGGTTTTTAATTGGGAAGGCTGATTGGTTAATACATCTTAATTTGATTTTTTAAATTTTTGGTTATACTCTAAAGGAAAGACATAAATACTTCATTATAAGGCATTTAGAAACACCCTAGCTCACGCTAACAGCAGTGTTAGTAACCAAGGGCCCATATTCTCTCCTTTGGTGTCAATCTCTCCTCAATTTATAAGTGTAAAATTTGTATTAAGTCATAGAAATTAGAAAATCCAATGTATTAAGGGTACACAAAGTGTTCAAGATTCACAAAGAAAGAATATTTATGGGTTAAAGTTTACTTTGCAAATTATTTTTTGGGGCATAATTTCTAATTATTAAAAACCATTTATATTAAAAATTTGCATGAATAACTATTTTTAGTCTTTAATACAAAGGTTTCTGTTTGGACCTTTTTTTTTCTAAGACTATTCATTTTTCTACATACCACATATAGTATGTTATGTTCTAAAATGGTATGGTGGAATGTGGAGAATTTTGTTTTGGGGAAATAATAAATTCCTTTGGCTCTGTACAAAAGGCTTTATTCATCCCTCAGGTGCACAATCATTATCTGGGTCTATCTTGGCTTTTCCTTTAATTTAAACAAGAGCCACCTACTGTAAATCACCTTTTTTGCTTACAGACACATGCATAGCAGCAGATGTGCAGCTTCTTATATTAAAAAAGTTATTATGATTTCAGTTTCTAAAAAAAGTTACAAAGAGTTAATCAATTAACTCGTTAATAAAAATTAACAGTAATTCCAATATCAAACAGTTTTTCTTTGCTGCAATTTCTACTAAAGTTGTTGAAGCTGCTATGCCAGAATATTACATATGCTAAAGCATCTTACTGGTTCATCATGCGTCCTTAAGGGACACTTAGAAGGCTTTCTCAAATGTTAAATAAGAGAGCTACACAATGGTAGTCAAAAAAGTATCTATTCTGTACCTGTTGAAAGATCATCTCCCTACCACAGAAGCTCATGGAATGGTGCCTATAACCAAGAACCACACATGGAAAAAAATAGTGAGTAAACTTTTTACCTCTTCATGCCCTATGTTTTACTAAAAATCATAATACACATAGAAATTATATCAAACATGCACACAGCCAGTTTTGTTTCTTTAATCTCTAGTGTAACCACTGCACTCAGCTGAAAAGCTCTGCTAAAACTCAGTACATCTTACTTGCAGCCACAGGGATATTCCCTTTCCAACCCATTTGCGCATTAGCACCTGTGTAAGTGTCTTTAGGCAGACCATTGCACTGCTCTCTTCTTGGGAAAACATTTTGTGTTGTCCCATGAAAAGCAATTGATATATAGTGATGTTACAGCATAGTACACTGTACAGAGTGTTACTACATCACCCAGCCTTGCTTAACATACCAGGCTCAGAATCAGTTTGGCCACAATATCCTGTAAGAGCTAGTGATTTTGGTCCTACATATGAGACATGTCAGACAGACTGGACTTTCAGAAAGTGTGAAATCGCTGCCACATGCACACATTTTGGAAGACTAAAATGGACTAAGACCCAACAGAGTAATCTTTTAGAAAACTTTGGCCTTCTTAAACACTGCTGTAATTCAGGTTTAATGCCATGGAGCTGAAAAGATTACAATAACTAAAGAGCAATATGACATCAGATTTATGGTTCCAAAGTCTAAAATCTCCAATATATATTTAAAGAGAAATAACTTACTCCAGTCTTTAGAAAATGGGGCCTATTGAAAAGCATGAAATCTCTAAAATGTTACTTGAATGCCAGAAAAGTAATACTTTAAAAAGTCAAGATAAAAATGCCAAGGGGAACAGAAACGAGTGAGCCAGAAATGCTAACATTTTCATTTCCACCCTGTCCATGCACAAGGTAAATGCTGCGGCTTCCATGGGCATCTTTGGGTGTAAACTGATGAACAATCCCTGCCCACCATGACACAGCTGTCATCTCACAAAACAGAAGCATGGATGCAAACAGGATGTATAATAAAGTTCCTAACTAGAAAAAATACCAGCTCAGAACCCTGTGCCCATGACGATACCTACATTTAGCAGTGACTTTGTACCCGCCCAGTGGAGGGTCATGGCCTTCCACAGCATCAAATCCTGCTGACACGAGGACAATCTCTGGATCAAATTCATTGGCAGCTGGCATAATCACAGTCCTGTAGAGTGAAAAAACCCCAACATGTTAAAATCAAAACAACACCTATCTTCATCATATAAATTGTCACAATCACAAAAAAACCCCCCCACAGCACAATTTATTTTATTTCAATAAAACCAGTCTTCATGGTAGCTGTTCAAAACCAAGTCCAAGGTTTCAATTAATTTCTTTCTATAGTCACTCTCTCTTTTTTTTTTTCTATGACTGAGGAAAAAAAATGCAGGTACATGTGAAAGCCTCTAATATTACTTGCACATCTGTGTCTGCTTTATCCTGCTGCCTATAAAAAGCTGCCTCTTCCAGGGAAGTGACTAATGGCTTACAGAGAGCTCTCAAAGCCTGAGTGGAAACCCGGACTGCTCCAGTTAGTGCGAACTTGGTGTAAATTTGAACTATAAATTTCTTTTGGGAAAATGTTTGCTTTCCAAACTTTTTTTTTTTTTTTTTTTTTTTTTTTACTTCTTAACATTTTTAAATGTTTGTCGAGGTGGGGGGTGACTCTAGCAAAGGAAAAACATGAAATTCCCTTAATCAAATCCAGACTATGTTGTCAAGTCTTTCCAAGGTCAAGCATAGCAGGAATGTGACAACCACAAACTAGTGACAGCAACCCCTGCTGGTGCCAGGAAGATAATTCAGCTCCTCACAGTCACAAAGAATCCACTTTTTTAAGCCCTGCACTGACAAAGTTATGTGGAGATATTTTATCACCTTGGTTTTGCCCTTCTCCAATCTCAAAGTTTGACAGATGTACTGAAGGAGAAGATAAATGCTTATTAATTCATTTTATAATCAACTTAGGCCAAAGAGATCATATTTTTGTTGAAATGTTTAGGTTTTCTTTGGGAAAAAAAAAGCACATTAAGATTATGTCAACAGTTCTCTGGGTTTTACTTTAGTTTAGTTTTTGATCTGCATGTTATAAACTTTATTTTGTTTTGTTTTCCTCAAAGGTAATTTTAATATTAGGAAATTGTTCCTTTTACTTGCTAGTCAGAAAAAAAAGTAAAATTCAGACTAGGGAAAAAGTATTTGTCAGGGTGTAAAGCATTTTAATATAGTTTTACATTAGAAAAAAAAAGGATGGAAGCAGTTTCAATTTTTTTTGTGTGTGTGTGATTTTGCTGAAAGTGCACCACAAATATCTGCAGGCAGAGTGATACAATTTTTTAAATATTCCTTTTTTTTTTTACATGTCAGTAGTAGGCCTCTGCTGAAATATGGATTCCAGTATTCAGCACTGGCCTTCAAGAAGAACCTAGATCAACTGGAGAGACCAAAAGAAATGAAAACAAACCTAAAAAACCCCATAACATAACTGGATAAATAATAGAATCATAATTATTTGATTTGCATAAAATGACAGTAAACAAGATAAAGTCAGTAAGTTGTAAATTGTTGTTGCAAGAGGAAAGAAATAACCTGTTCTGCATTTACACTGTGGATAGGACCTGAAGCAGTTGCAGCAGAAAAGCTGCAGTTCAGACACTGGAAGAGCCTTTTAATAGTAAGAACAGATAGTAACGTAAACAAAATGTTTAAGAAAATTGAAGACTCTCCACTTCTTGGAGTTTTTTATAATAGGTAAAGCAAATATTCATCAAGCTTGCTACAAGTTCAAGCTGACACGGCTTTGAAGCAGAAGGACAATTACTTCTCTTCTAGGTTTGGTTTTTTTTTTTTTCCTACTGTTCCATGATGTCTAACTATGTAACACACAAAGTACACATATTAATAATTACAATAGACACCACAGTGACTGAACATTCCTGCAGGCTGTTCTCCACAAAGTTAGGGAATAATATCAGGAATAAAGATCTATGCAATGACACCTTAAGTACATACCTTTTTGATACTCTAATTATATGTTCATTATCTGAAGCAATACATACTTTCCAAACTTCCCCACGTCTGCAACACATGTGGCATGGATCCTGATTACTGATGAGGACTGTGGCTGATATGCAAACTTCATCTGTCCCCATAGCACCTTATATCTTAAACACTGAAAGAAGGAGGGATTCTATGAAGAATCCTCCCTATCTGCAGCCACTTGAGCTTTTGCTCTCCTCCTCTCCATTCACATTTCCTTAAATTCAAGTCAGTCTCTGGTTTTTTATTTCTTCATGTCAAACAAAGTGGCATCACCACAGAGAAGAGAATAGACTATGCCCAGGAGTCAGAGGATGGAGTGTGTTCAGTGCAGACAGAAGCTCAAGAAACTCAAATTGCTAAGCAGTAACAAACATAACCAGGCTAACACACAAATAAGTTTTTGAGAGTCTTATAATTTGGAACATTGGGAAAATCTACCACACTTCTACCACATTTCAAGATCTCCCTCAAACGCATAAAGATGTCAGCACATTTCTTAATAACTTGGGCAAAACAATGCATTTGACCCTTAATCTCATTCATAGAAGCAGCAGAAATTGTTTAGACACAGTTTATATAAAATTTTTGTCAAATAAATATGTCTGGCATTAAAACTGCTAGCCATATTGAGTAGCATTAGGAAAATTATTAAATATTGAAAGCAAGGTCTTTCAACACAAAACACCAGGAATAACTATTAACACCACCTTTAATAGTACTGAATAGGAAATAGCAGATTCATAAATCTCTACAGAAATGATATATAGGAATCTGAGCTAAAGAAAGGAGAAGACTATAAGGCTAATAACCGAAGGTGGCATTTAGAATTCACTGTTCTGTTGCTGCTTTTGGCATTACCTGAATTCACATGACAAAAGTAACAGCTAAGAGGGGTTTTCCAAAAGAAAGATTTTTTTTCTTTTAAAAATGTACATGGTGCCTCTTACATTGCACCAGCAGAATAGCATCCTACTTCTGCTACACTGTTGTCTCACAAACTAAGATAGACACATGTAGCTGATGTTATTCTGCATGCAATGTACCAGAAGAGCTAACCTATATGCCCTATGTTGTTCATTTCTTTCTCATCCTCCATAATATTAAGGGAATTGGAATGTCAGACCTCATCCATCTTATACTGTTCTTAATTTAATACTGAACAGAAACGCTAAGAACTTTTCTTTTAGAAAGATATTAAGGAAAACACAATCTGTTTACTAGGATGGCAAGCTTGATTCTTCTCTTAAACATCTCGGGGTGTCCATGTGATAGTCCTTGCTACAGCAGCCAAGACTATTACTTGGTCCTTCAAAAAGATGACAGCCACAAGTCTCTCAGAGAAGACCACATAGACCTTTGGTTCCTAAATCTTTAATCTGATCTTCTACATTAACGTACAAGCATTTAGGTTCCTCTTTTGAATAAATGCTATGAGATCACTGCTCAGAAAAGAGCTGTTTAATGTCTAGAAAACATCATAGCATTCTGGTTTGTAGTTTATGTAGGCAGGACAACTCTAAGTTTGTCTTGCCTTTGCAGCAATTCCTTTGTGACACAAAACAGACAAGTAACTTCCTACACAAAAATTACAGATACTTTCCTATCTTATGAAGTTCTATAAAGAATTATATACACACACATTTTTAAATATAAATATAAACAAACATAAATATAAGCTTTTGTCATTGGCCACCTCTCAGCCTTCAACACCTTAATTATTCCTGAATATCTGTCTTTAGAAAAATCAAAGAATCATGGAATCATAGAATAGTTTGGGTTGGAAGGATCTTTAAAGATCACCTACTCCAACTCCCCTGCCATGGGCAGGGATAATAAACATTTTGAGGTTGGCAGTTGCAAAGAAAGTCTACACAAAACAAAATGAAGATCACTTCTTCCTCATAAGCAGTCTTCTCCCACCTCAGGATGGTTGGATGGGCAGGGACAGCTCCTGACCCTTCATTACCACTTGGGAGCAGATAATCATCCGACCCTGTATCTTGTACCATCTATACTCTGGAGGGCACAGTAAGGTTTAAGAAAAAGAAATCATCCACCAACTACCTTCTTAGGAGCTCCCATAACACTTCTGTTCTCAGTTATCTAAGAACAGAACCCTCTGAATCTGATCACGAACAGAAAATATGCCTTTTTTGTTGTTGTTGTTGGGGGTTTTTAAGCATACAGCTAATGTCAGTCACACATTAATATGTATTCATGTTAACCTTCCCAGCTCCCTCATGCTCAGAAGTCAGGCTGCAGCTGGCAAGAGTGGTTACAGTGCAAAGGGTCAAAACTCTGCTCACCAGAAATCCTTTGCAAAGGTGGATCAGCAGCCTGCACTTAGATCAAGGTAGGAACAGTTATTATCTTATGCACAGCAGGAGCAACAGACAGGTACAGACTGGGGACTTCCCGCTCATCACTTCCTGTTTGAAGCCAGTCAGGAAATCAATAGTATCAGGATCCTTCTCCAATAAAAAGAGCAGCTTTTGTCAGAAGAGAAAATAATTTTACTCTTGCACTGTGACTCACACTCTCCTTCACTCCCTTCTCCAAAGAAAATAAAATACCTAAAAGAGATATTTATTTTCTGTGATCTTGAATCATACAGAAGCATAAATATTTGGTATAGCATATTCACCTAATGATGACAGCAGAGATACAGGGCCATCTTGCCTGGCTGACTCTTTCTTTTCTCATCCATTTTCATTAATAAACATGTCAAAACCCAAGAGCTCGATCAGCTGAATCACAGGAGTTATTTATCCATGGTAAACCTTGCAGTTACAATGAAACTGTGTCCTCCAGCCCAAGGCAGTGTAGATACTCCTCTCAGTCTGAAAGTACTGGGAACAGAGAATGTGTCTGGGAAGCTGAAAAGATTTCTTTTTGTCTCACTAAGGAGATTTTCCCAAAGAATTTATATGTTCCATTTGGGTATGCTGCTATCTGCAGAGTTGCCAAGGGATGGCTTCCAGTTGGGTGTAGTTCTAGAGAAAACATCAGGCATGTGAATTTCCCCACCAATCTGAACATCAGATGCAAGACATTAAAGAGATTCTACCAAGGGACTCTGTTCCTTTTATTCTTCCATTCTATTTTTGTACATCTAAAGCACATGGTTAGGATGCTCCCAAACATTTGTTCTCCCAGAAGAGATTACAAGGAAGTACCCAACCTAGAAATGACTCTCAAAGTACCATCACACAGAGCTGGAAATTTCCAAAGAGAGTTAAACTTATGCAAATAGTTACAATTCTTTTGCTGTGTTGGTAATTTAAAAAGGAAATGAGCAGGAATACCAGCCCAGAACAATAATTTATGTAACTGAGAAAAATAATCCATGCTGTTCTAAAATTGCAGATTGGAATAGCTTAGTAACATAAATTATTTGCTCTTTCCCTAAAATCCTCCAGTGCTTTCATCCAGTGATCTCAAAGTACTTTCAGAACACTAAAAAATGGAAAAGTTCATATCTTCAGCTGGTATAAATCAGTATAGCTGCTTCTGATTGTATAGTCCTCTAAAGCAGGCATTTCTTGTACCACTTCACAGATGAATCAGCTAAAAGCAAAAACTGGTAAAAGACTTGAATAAATTACTTAGTAGTCCCTTGAAAAACCTCAAAAGAAAACGCAGAAGACTAAGTCCATTACTTTACTAGTAGGAAAAAAAAAAAAAAAAGTAACTGTAAAAGCACTGTTATTTTTTCAGAAATAACAGACTTGCATTTTGCAAGAAATACATATACAATGTGTTAATGCTATTATAGTGAGGGTTTAGCCACCAAATGGAGACAGAGCCTGTTGTTTAAAAGAATGTAGGTCTGCCTGTAGTTTCTCAGTTTCAGGTGCTGCAAATAAAATATTGTTCCATACAATAAATATGTTGTCCTACCTTAAAATTTTAAAAGTTAAAGAAAATTACTAAATGTACCCTGATATGAACAGATCAGAAAGTATTTAAAATAGCGCCCATAATAGGAATGTGAAACTTATGGTATCTATTATTTTTATGTGTTGTTTGCATTTATGTGTTAATGCAACACAATATCAAATAATTGCTGTTGTCACAGAAACCTAGATAGCATTTCTGTACAAACCTAGGATCATATTTTTTACCACACTGATTGAGTTTATAATACTGCCTCATTAAAATTTTGGTTTACTTTCATGACATTGCTTTATGCCAATTCTACTGTCAGTTCAAGTTCATCAAGGCCAAACTTGAGAACTTTCCCCTAAAACTCCTTGCTGACTGTCATCTAACCATTAGCTTTGTCCTGGACTTATCCTCCAAGGCATATCTAAATTCTGACAATTTTGTCTGCATTACTTTCTAATATATATTTTACATAGGTTTTATATTTACAGACTTTCAAATATTTTCTTTTATCCTTACAGGTTTTCTTTTTGTATCTTTTTAATAATTTTATTTCTTCACTACTTTTATAAGCACAGTCAATATTCCTGCCCTTACTTTTATTTTATAGTTACTTTATTTGCTTTCTGGAGATAAAACATATATTTTGCTTTATTTCTTCTAGGGGAAAGACATACCACATCAATACAATCCTCACGACTGTAAATCATGGTCATTTCACTACAATTTGCACATGGTATTAAATTTAAGCATATGCCAAAGTGCTTAAAGGGTCAAGGTCTTCTATGGATGTACCCAAGTTAGTAATTTTAAATGTTATAATTGAAGGAGTATGTAGGAGTCACTGAATTAAAAGTTTTAGAAGCACCAACAGCGTGCTTGCCTTGGGGGGGGGGGGGGGGGGGGGGGGGGGGGGGGGGGGGGGGGGG
>JAWWEV010000083.1:29320355-29424740 GCA_035583235.1 Hafferia zeledoni | reverse complement strand
TGGTTGCCTTTCCCCCCCCCCCCCCCCGCCCCCGCTTTTGAAGACATTTTTGGAGCCTAAGGCTATTATTTGTGCGTTCCTTTCTAAATGGCTAATTATTTGGGTATCCTGCATGTAAGTTTCCTAAATTCTATTACAGCTGGAACTGCAAGGTCTTAAGCACTCAGAAAGCATATGAAATACTGACTACAATATCTGCTCATCCTTCTATTTTTATTATTTAGAAATGTGGTTTCAATGTAATTATAAGGATTCTTCTATATTTTATCTAAGATATGCCTCAGTCAGAGTCTCTGAATTAGTACAAAAAGAACCAAAATAAGGAAAAGTTAACAAACAGGAATATTTGGGGAAAAAAAAATTACTTTGTGGTTTTCAGAATTCACTTAAAAGTTAATAGCATAGTCAAATAAAATTATCCAGCTTCTCAAAACCCGGGCAAATGCATATACCCACATACTATGCATACTATGGCCATATTCAGAACTGAGTAAAATTCAAAGTTATGTGGTAATACATAAAGGTATTGGCTAAAAATTATGGCAAGCTTGCTCAAAAATTATGGGTCTAAGTACATCTCAAATGTGTGTAGTTGAAAGAAGTTACCGTGAAAGAATCAAAGGCCAGTGTGCAGTTATAAAGCCTTCTATGGAAATACAAGCCAAGATAGCACATGCAATAGCAGGATATCTACTCATAGAACACTTCTACCCTGAAAAATAACAGAGTTTAGAAAATCTGCATTTTCTATTGAGTGTTCCTCTGTAGTTTTAGACTCTGACCTGTGAAAGCACTGGCACGATGAAAAAAAAAAAATACTGTCTTTTTACCTTGTATTTACTTCTTGTATCTCAAATCAAACCAGTTGGTACCATGCTATCTTGTAAACACAAATAAAATTTATTTACTAAATTCCAGGTGGTAGCTAAAGGACTGATGTAGCTTCCAGGAGCTGTATAACTGAAGATGATATATGAGGAGGAAGTAGAGTTTAATTTGCAAAGATGAGGCTCAAAATAAAACACAGCATGACTTCGAACAGTATCACCAACACTGAGAAAGCAAAATGCTTTAAGTATGGAATCCCACCATGTTGAGCCAATTATTTTTCTATCAAAGCCATTCTAACATGTATGGGAAGTGGTACTCACACATGTATTCACACTGCCAATTTTACCCTCAAGTATCACTTAAGTTAGCATTTAATTTTCATGGTGTAAGATGTGTCTATCAGAAAAATAAATTCATTACTTATTACTTCATTTTATTGAATGAAAAAAAAAAGTAAATTATTGGAAGCTTTTCTGACATAACTATAATCACATTTGGGGGTACTTTAAATTTTCTGTTTTAAAATTTGTTTGGTTTCTTGGAAAATATATTACATTTCTATCAAGGCTGAGTATACTACAATATTTTTTTTCTGTAACAAAATAACTATTGGTTTTGCCTTTCTAAGAGATTTCTTTCAACAGTATTTTATTATAAAACTCAGTGAACTTGGCCTGAAATGTTAACATAATAAACCAATAATACTAATAAAACAGTTCACTGCTCCTGGTAAATCTTATTATATAGTAATAAGATTGCTCCTAATAAGATAAAAATAAATGCCATAATACAGAAATATTTGAATACAGAGGTAAAAACTTGCCTTAAAGTATTGCATTTATAGAGCTCACAAAATAAACGATAGCATGACAAACTCTCCAAGTAATTTCTTACATCCACAAAAAAGCACACTATTTTGAGCATATTCTACCCTACAGTGCATTTTTAAGGTACTTGAAACTTGTAAAATTACTTAGCCCTTAAGAACAGTATAGGAGAAAGGAGAGCCTAGTACCTATTTTACTTACATTCCACAGGAATGGTGGAATTGGGGAAAAGAAGGAAGTGGAAGTTTCAAATAAATTAAAAGGAGAAGAGGGCTCTGGAGCACGAAGTTTCTCTCTAAATCCAAAATCGACATTCTTTATTTATGAAAACCCTTTAGAACAGCTTTCCAGATTAGGCATGTAGCTTACAGTGTGACACACAGCGGGAATGAAGAAAATATCTACCTAAAATTTACTGTTGCTAATTGTACAACAGCGCAGTTTGCAACATTAATATGTTTCTGTCACCACTGAAACAATTACTTGAGACATTTAAAGTAGCTTTCAGTTCTTGCAAAAGTGAAACGTGGGGAAGGAGGGAGGGAAGTCTTACTAAAAAATGTCTGGAGAGATGAATTAGAAGGGTTATGTTTTTCATGGGAGCAATAGTTTCAGTGGATAAAAGATACAGAAATCCCTTGGAAAAAGTACTTTTACCACAAAATTTGCTACATTTCTGAAAAGTGTATTTTGCCCAGAAGGATTTTTTTCTTTCCTTTTAAATTAAAAGACAAAACCATTTTCTAGAGATCAAATTATTCATCAAGGTCATGGCCATTTGCAAAAGAATAATTTTTCACATGCTGTATTCATAACATGGTTGTGAATACAAAGTACTTGAAGTTGTCTTAATTTTTTTTCTTGGAAGTTTCTACATTCTCTTTTACACATACTTTCTTGCTTTGTCTTGTATTTTCTTCCAACTCACAATTAAATAGAGATTTCACACATTTCGGCATAACCACTACTATTTCAGTCTATACTGACACTTTTCCTTCAAAATAATGCTATTCAGAAAACTGTTTACATGACTAATCTCATTTTTCAGATGTTACAAAGTATTCTTCCACAGGAAAGTTACAGACATATGCCACTTCCTCTTGTTTTTTGCTGAGGAACCACATACGCTGGTAGGAAAGGAACATACAGACATTTTCTTACACCCAAACCAAATTAACCAACAGGAAGTGTCTCTAATCTTGAACAGGAAGATATTAATGCTACAGGCAGCAATAGCATTCAACATGCTTGGCAGAGCTTTGTCATTAGAGCTGAGGCCACTTTGGACCATCTCATTATTCTGGTATGTGTTTAAACAGACCAGCTGACCTTCATTCTGATAGCCAAAAATACAGCTTCCCTCATATATAACACAGCTTTATACAGTACAGAAACTTCAAGACTTCTCACTTCACCTAAATTGAATTCCATTAAATGGAACGCATACTTATATAATTTTATTGGCGATTTAGAAGAAATATTTATAGATAACAAAAGGTAACCGAGAAAAGCACTTTTCAATCCCTGCCTTTTCCTTCTCCCCCCTTCCCTACCTGTTCCTCAGCCCCAGAAAATTCACAGAGAGAAAGAGAGAGAATGTATTTGTGGGAGCAGGGAGAACACTCACTAACGCCTTAATCCCAAGGTACCACGTGGTGTTAGAAACTACAACTTTTTCTGGTACGGCTTCAGCTACTGTTTGGTTAGAAATGTGATCTGGTGTTGGCTCTGGGTAACTTGGAGGGATCCTGTCTCTTTTGTATTATCCTATCCCCTCTCTTCCCTCACACTCATTTTACTCAACAAAATAGAGGAAATATGATAGACTCTGAAGACAGAGAAAATTGGATGTCAGTGCTTACAGATCAACTGAATTGAACGTGATTGGAAGGACTCAATTCACAAATAAAAGTACCAGACTTGTTCAGGGAATATCATCAGGTAGGCTAATGTTTTAAAATGAGAAACACTCTCCTGCAAGATGGTTACACCTATAACTTAAAGAATGAAGCCAAAGAAAGGCTTGGAGAGAAATAAGAGTTAGGGAAATATAAAGCCAAATATGACACCGTGAGGACAATGGGAATTTTGTTTCTGTCTTTGGTAGTATGAAAAAATACAGGTTTATACCTGAAATTCAAAGGGAAGAATTTTCATGTAGGAAAATACTTTAAATATTAAGGAATCAATGTCACAAATAAGAAGTTTAATAAAATACAAAAGTAGAAAAAGAATGTGCATTAACACAATATATGAAACAAAACCCAAGATGATCAGAAGATATTGTATCAGCTTCAGAGAAACTCAAGTAATAATAGTCAAAAAAGGATATATGTTCCATTCATATGCACATAATGAGGAAAACAGAAGGGAAAATGGAAAAACAAAGAGCTCTGAAAAATAAGGACTGAAAACAACATCACAGAATTCAAGAATAACAGAATTATTCCTGTATTAATGTTTTTTTTTCTTTTTTTTCTTTTTTTTTTTCTCTTTGCTGCAAGGAAGGAAAAGTGAACAGCAAAGCACTTGGAATCTCAGACTAAGAAACAAAGTATGAAAATGCCAATATATTGCAGTGTAAGTTAATACTGTATTTAAGCTTCCACTGACTTCATGTAACCAACATTTCTCCTAATAGATTTTATTTGTCTGCAAAAGAAACATGGAATGACTTGTGGTCCTAGATCAAGCATAACTCTTTCAGTGGTGTACATGGAAGAAGCCTTTTATCTCTGCCAGGCATTTTACAGCAGAAGGGCAATTCTACTTACTTCTGAGAGTCATACTGATACATTGCTAATCCTAATACAATCACTTGAACAAACTCGTCACGTTGCCAGGACCTCTGAAGAAGGTCAGAGGAAAAATCAAGGTGAAGTTTGGGATTTAACTGAAGACCATCTAAAAATTACATTTTGATGTTTCTGATTTTGCCTTTCCCCTATGAACTCATGTCTCTCCTCTTAAAAAACTGAAGTGCTCACACCTCCTTTAATCATTTTTGGATTCTATTTGGAGTGATAAATTAGCATACTCAACAGCACGAAACAAAAAAGACAGTTTCTACCATATGCTACAGCAATGAAAAAAGGAAAGCTGTTTCCCATTATTGGCTGGTCCATCCTCATACAGTCAGTCATCTTGGAAACTGAGACTGATTATAATTTCAAGAAAATGTAAGATTGAACTGAATCACATAGTTCCTTTTTACAGTGTCTGTCTCAATTTACAATGTTGAAACTAGCAACAAAAACATCCCTAAGCATGATTCCCACTTATAGCTTTACTTTTGTTTCACTTATCTCTCAGAGTGACAGTAAAAAAAATATAATAACTTAGATTGGCCACATCAGTAAAATAATTGTGAAGTTTCAGAAAACATCATAATAAATGTAAGTCAAATGTACATTCAAATCAACTTCACTTAAAAACAAAATAAAATAGTTCTTCCAGATTTGATATCTGGGTGACACAATATATAGGTATCATGTAAGCCAAATTCTTCACTCTGTCTGAAAACTGGAGCTCTTACCAAGGCCAAAATATATTTGATAAAACATTCATTTTCCAAGTATTTCACAGACTCCTTCAGTAGTTCATAATCATTCCTCTCCTAAGGGTTGGACTTTAAGCAGCTTTAGTGTACTTATTGCAAATAAGTTACCATTAACATATGAAATACTTTTGTCATTTCTTTACTTAAAATTGCCTACAGATCTTGTAAATTGTGCAAGGGACTAGTTCAGAAGCAGCACTTTTCATGCTGGATTCCAACAGTCTCCAAAACTCTGAACAAAAATCTTTTTGCGGTGAGTTCTTCAATTCTAGTTGCCAATCTACATTTAAATGCAAGGCATTTTACACCAGCTGAGAATTTGGCACACTTCCCATCTACTCTTCATTAAAATAACTCTTCCCACATGAAATTGCCAAACCTGTCATAAGGAGTTGTGCAATTACAATGAGTAGGAGGAAGTTTTTATCATTGCTAATACATAGGAGGTGATTCAGTAGATTTTTAAGTTGTGATCCCCCTCAAGAAATGTTAGAAGACTCTTGGCATATAAGCAACAAGAATTTGCCAGCCTTTCATCATGAACAGCTAAGGAAAAAATTACTTATTAGAATCATAAAATTGCATTCTTTTTACTATTTTGCTGTAAGACAAAAGAGAACCTAAAGTTATTATAATGTTAAGGGTAGCTACAGAAGGGCTGTATATGTAATTACCCAAGTTGATTTTGATTTTGCAATCCTAATTTCAATATTTTCTGACTTTTGTGAATTCATAAGATCAATCAAATAATATACAAAATTTATTTTTTTCCTCTTATTTATGGGACAATACATGTAATTTTCCTTTTTTTTTTAATTCAGCTCTGCACACTTGACAGAAATTGTTAATCAAGTCATTTTTCAATGAGTTTTAGTAGTGTCAAATAAATTATTTGTAATTTTTAAATTATTTACCCACGTTAGCTTTTTAAAGACAATGAAGTAGCAAAAATAGAATTTTAAATTTCATATTATAGCCTTTAAATTGTTAACAATTTCTTAATTTTATTTTTTACCTTGAATTCTAATAAAATTTGAGCTTTAAATTCTAAGTGTGGAAAATTAAATCCAAACTCAAACATCAGTTGGACCCCTGACATTGGGAATACTGGCAATCTGTCAGTCCAAGTGAAAACTCACAGTCACGAAGGAAATAGCTATGTTTGAAGAGACTTGACTGTGGAATGAGATGGGAAATCTTGTTTGCTACAAAACAAACAAACAAACAAACAAACAAACAAACAAACAAAAAAAAACCCCAAACCCACCAAACCAAAAAACCAACCAAACAAAAAACCCCCACGCAAGTCAGCTTTCCCACCACCTTGTTGTAGTGCTTTCTTCAGCAAGAAAAGCAATGATAGAGATGAGGAGTATCAAAGATAAAAGTGTGCAAAAATGAGCTCATCCTGCCAAGGCTGCTATTTTCATCTCCCTCCAGCTGTACTCCATTATCTTTAAATTCCATTGAATCACCAAAGAAGAACCCTAGTCTGATCATGAAAAAAAAAAAAATTAAAAAAGCAGTGACTCAACAAACAAAATAGATGTATTCTCGATAGTAATCTAAAAAGAACTCCTTTCAGCAGGCTTGCTAACTGTTGATGAATACAGCTCAAGAATACTTAAAGTAGATGCTGCTGTTCTAGAATACTAAGTATTTCTACAATTCATGATGATACTGTTCAGATAAAAAGCATTTAAAGTGATGGAAAACCCCAATATGAAGTTTCTTTAGACTTGTGCTTTCTTGAACAGTTCTTATATTCTCCTTCCAAAATTTAAAAAGTTCAACTAGATTTTTTTTTAAAAAAATCAGTCACATATAAATGTAAAGAATTATTTATTTTTAAGGGAATGAAGATTATTATTAGATCAGGCTAATGTGAGAAAAAATGGTGTTCCAGAATACAGATTAAAAAAAAGGAGTTTGTTCAACTTGTTTTGTATGCATTCTTGTTTGACATTCATGTTATACATGCATACTTGTTATAGATTCAATTTTAGGCTCTGTAGAGCTTTAAAAGGAAATACATATTAGCAGAGAATAGATCTCAAGGGATTTGAAGTTTTGTTCATACAAACATGTAAATGTTTTGATGTTTATTTCAAACTTATCTATGCAAGGTCACCAATACTATCAGAATATCCTGTTATAGAATCTCTGTTTCTAATTGCAAGATGAAAAGATTCATAAAGTTTTGCCTTAGCCTATGTAAAAAACTGTTAAAATTTTGTTTTATTCTGGAGTTGGACATATAAGTTTCTTTCCGTATTCCACTATGTCTTGTGTAAATCATTACAGTCTTGTCTCTCTCACTTCATTGGCTTTTTGGCTTACATCTGTTTTCTCTCATCTTTTCTTCTACTCTGTCTCATCTACATTCTCTTGCTACTCTGTTTTCTCTCATCTGCTTGCTCATTACTATTAGTCCAGCCCTCTATTATCCCCTTTACTTCCCAGTTGTTTCAAAGAGGTGGAGAATGCATGAGACCCAAGAGCTCCATTCTGAAAGATGTTGACCACTTTAACTTCTTTTTTGACCTGTAAACTTTAACTTCTTTTCTTTCAATATACTTCTAAGACAGTCCTGGATGTAGGCACTGATCCAAGCATGTTACTTTTCTGAATGTTATCTAAGCTACATTTTGCTGTTACTCCTGGAAGCATAAATTTCTACAGGACCCATTTGTGCTTTTCATAGAAAACTGTAACTCCCTAGTGTCATATCTGCACACAGATTAGCATAAAATCATGGTATCTACTTTACTAATGTCTGATGGGAAACTCTAAACATTTTATTTTTGCATGTTATTGTGTTTGTAGAGGAACACTCAGGAATGTGTTCATTTCAGTATTAATACCCTCAATGTAATAGTGATGCTGGAATAAAAGGAAAAAAAAAAAGGCGCGCATTTATAACTTTTTTTAGGATCTGAAGCCAAATATATACATCATTCTAGCACAGAAAATGGCTTAACATAGCAGGCTTAATCCCCTACAGCTACCTTCGTGACACTATGGATGTCACAACTTCTTGCTCTAAAGCAGTAATCTAGCCACTGATGACAAAGGATAATTCCCAATCCTTAAACTGAATTCAGTTAGAAACTTCCAGCTTGAAGCTATTTGTTTTCTTTCCTGATAAAGAAAAACTCTTCACAAATGTTCAAAACAGTATAGGAATTCAACTTGTGATCTCCAGTGCAGTCTCCTGTGATTCATCTGGAGATGCAGAGCCAAGGACACTTTAGACAAGACTATCACCTCAGTGTCAGGTCCATCACTTAAAGGGTGCATTGGTGCATAATTCACAGAATTACTGGCATATTTCCATGTCTCAGACTTGGGAAGATTGGCTGGAACCTTAACTGAACTACCAGCTTCAGTGAAACTCCCTGTACCATGTGTCCTTTTTTCCTGGGACAGGTCCCAATTACAGTAAAAGGTATCTCCAAGTAAACTGAAGTAGGAAGGCTCCATTTATATTATCATGTCTGCCCGTGTAGCAGCACAGATCTGCATCGTCAAAGCTTTCATTCCTCAAACTCTGCCCTTCTGCTCATGCTGCCCAAGGGGATATTTTCAAGAACTTCCCCAGGAAGGGACAAATAGTCATGTTCTTGCTCTTCCCGGTGACAGTGAAAGAGGAAAATCACTACAAATCAGTGCCTATGGAGGAAATTTCTGGAAACTCCAGAGACTTCTACAACTTTCTAGAGGTTATAAATGAGGTTTAGAGATGCAGCTTGCATGTTCTCCTAATTACACAGTCTCTATCTCTTCCCTTTGATTGTGAAAATTGAAAGGTTTGAAACAGCAACAAGAGGAAGGATCAATCCTCTGAAAGAAGTTGGTTGATTTTATTTTTATCAAATAAAAGTACCAGTGTCATTCCATGTAATTTCACACTCCATGACATACAACAGTTTTTTGAAGACTACAACTATTTTAAAACTGAGATCCTGATTTGGAGCTTGGTCAGAGTGATGGTTGCTACTGAAAGATGTAACTAGCCTTTCATGCTTTCAGAGACTATCTATTCTAAAAGCCAGTTATCTGTGTCACAGCCAAAGCAATGTTCATCTTTCAATGAAATGCTGGAGTCATGAACCTGAGTGATTTGGGGCTGCTCTATTCATAAGCAGATAATCAAGGCAGCATTTTTGGAAGGCAGCCACTGGAGTATACTGTATTACAGCATAAATCACATGAGAAAAGATGCTCCCTGACAAGTTGGAGGTACTTTTAGAAAATATGAATTACAGAAACCATCACATTTATGTGACTATTTCTACCTTTGTTAGTGACACAAGCTTATTTCATACACACTGTAAGATCCCAAATGAGTTTCCTGAAGATTTCACACAGATCACAATACAACAGGCTCTTAAATGTAGTGGATAGGACTCATTTTTTACAGTACAGTGAAGTACAATTAAGGCATGATCTTGCTCTGACAGGTCTGAAATGATCTGCATCCCAGCTCCTTAGGGAGTGTGTTGAAATTTATCCATTTAAAATATCTCTAGCCATTGTTTCAACTTTTCTGAACTCTCATAAATATTATCAGCAATAAATTTCTGGAAAGGGTCCCCATTGAGAGGCAGTCCCTTCAGCAGTATATAGCACAACCTGACTAAAATACAACCTCATCCCAAATTCTTGTTCTCATGTATTTTGGTTTAAGTGTAGCCAAGAATACTGTCTACGGAAGGTGCAATGCAAGGACATAACAAAAAATATAAGACTGAAGTGGCAAACCTCCCACTTCATCAGTAAAGTGAAGTGGATACCTTGCCTAGGGATATGACTACAATGCACACTGCAGCTAGATTCAAAAATGTATAGCTTTGAAATCAGCCAGTGGGGATACCGAAAAACTTTTGCCCAAGGGACTTGGTTCTATAGAGGCTATTTCATACTGCTAAGAAAAGGCAATTTATTTCAGCACAGTATATTAGCCTCTGTAAAGCTTCTTCCAACCTGAAAGATTAGTCTGGGGACAGACATGAAAGACTATTTACAGAGAAATGTGTTTATGTTTTGACACTGCACAGTAAAGACAAAATCAATTAGCATAGGTAATAGTTCATGAGAATTCTTCAGACATTTCATAGGTAGCTTAAAGCTGGATTGAACACGTTTACACTGTCTTTGCAGGTATAGAATATAGACACACTCTGATACACTGACCTAGAACAATATCCCTAAGCATATATGGATGAAATCATGGTTAACTGAATTTTCCCAGAAGTATGTAAATAAATAACTAGAATACAGATGCAGCTAGCCAGGAATGACATCTAAATGCATTGCAAATCCAAATGCAGACATCTAACCATATACTGTAGAAGTATGGGAACTGAGGGTCTAAACTCTCACTGTATTCCTTAGCGACAAAGGATTCAGTTCAGTTACATGAAGATATCTAGCGTCTTTTGGGAAGCAGGGGAACCCATCCTGGCCACCTCCTGGCTCTCCAAACAGGCACAATCTCACAGAGATCCTCTGCTATAGGTGTCAGCCACAGCAGTAAGCTTCAGCTCCTCCAGTGCATCTCCTGTGTCATTGGACTTGTACGGTTTTGAGAACTGAATCAAGGTCCTAGTCAATACAGGCAGTGGAAATTTATTCAAATAACCAGTATACACCCCTGCTAAGGGTGAGTCCCACAGCTGTCTCAGTTGGGATGGCTGTGTCACCCAGAGCTCCCCAATGGGAAAGGAAATACCTTGCTGACATGCAGACACCTACATTGCAGGGACATGGCTGGATTTCTGCATTTGATCCTGAATTTCTCTCTGTTTATATACTAGTTTTTAACCCTAATCCAGTGTGAAATGAGAGCCAAAAATCACAACTTCTTCAATATTATTCAGTCATTCAAGCTAAAAGCTCCCACAGAGAAGCCATTCTAGGAAGCCTTCCATTAATGCTGTTCTCAATCCAGTCTTAAGGTACTGGGGTGTAAAAGGTGGCCTGGGTAGAGAGAGCAGAGGAACTCAAGCTTCTCTTTTGAAATATAAAGTCATGTCTCTTCATGGTCAGAGCAGAAAGGACATAAGGAAGCAAATCACATCTGTATAATCAAATTTTTCAACTGAGATCTGAAAACATGTGGCGGCATTCCACATTTTCCTTTAGGGTACTAATGTAAATTGTTTCTACACAGCAGGCTGAACCTTCTGTTTCCTCTCAATGGCTTGTACCTTGCTGCTTTTTCAATGTAAAATTCATAGTCTGATCTGGGCAGCTAATACTGTTACATTAACTAATAACGATAATTATCTAGATTTTACCAGAAATAATAGTATTAAGAAGCAGTGTGGGCAATACCTCTTAGGACTTAGCACTTTGTTGATTCCACAGTCTTTACACAACATAATATGCCACAGAAAAATGGAACCGTAGCTAGAAAGACGTGGTTTTTAACTTAAGATTTATGAATTATTGGTCAATATTTTAAGACATCTGGGATAAGATGGCCTACAAATTGAAAATAATGCTTCACGTTACTGTTAGAATTGAGTTTTGCTTCTGCTAAAAATATTTTAAGTCCAATAATAAATAGAATACAATGGGAAGTCTTTTAAATTTTTAAAGCAACATTGAATGTGTGTGTATTTTTCTGTATTTTATTACAGCACTATCAATCACTGTAGTTATTTCAGAATACTGTACATATGAATTAAATTAAGGAAACAGAGCTATTAGGAGAAAATATGCAACTAAAAGCACTCCCTGTTTTTTCTTAATCCTAAATTTGACCTTGTTAACAAGCAGGTGCAATACTTCACACTGTAACCAAGAACAATAAAGAAGCATGCTGTCCTCATTTTTCCTCTAATTGTCCTTTTCTCCCAATCCTATTAGTTCTTACTGGTTTTATGCAATATTCTCCACTATTGCCTTTTGTTCTTTTCAAGTTTATTGTAGTCATGGAAATAGAAGTAAAATCCTTTGATCTCTCACATCACACAAAAGTAATCTATGAGAATATAGCATATGCCACAACATGAGAAATGTATCCCAGTTGAATTCTTTAGTCAAAAGAATTATGTACCTCTGGCATCCTTGGTGAAAGTTCTCTGCAGTGAATTACTCATACTACTGTTACTGAGTACAGCAATGAAAGGGCACAGCCAAAGTGCTTGTAATACCTTAGGTAGGTAACATCTTTAATAACTTTTCTTATCCTTTCCCAGGGTAAGAGCTGTCTGAAAGCAATCTGTAATTACATAAACAGGTAAAGCAGACAGCATCTAGTTAAATGTTCTTTATGGCATTTATCTTCCAGTTACTCTCTTGTTATCAAAGAGTGTAAAAACCAGGTAATGAACAACAGAACGCAGTCCTGCCAAAATATATGTTGTGGTCGTTGCATTGAAAAGTGACTTACTGAACCCAAGTGGTTTACCTCTTCCTTACACTTTCTAAAATGATACAAAGGAAAAATAATGAAAAGCAGAATCAAAATATACCCTTAAATTTTAACAGGAATGCAGATGGATTTTTCTACTTGAAAACATTAACAGGAGAGAAGATGGATACAAAGAAAGATGACATCTAGCAGTTTTGTTTTTTGTTTTGTTTGTTTGTTTGTTTGTTTGTTTGTTTGTTTGTTTTTAATCTGTCATTTTAAAGATCCAGAAATTTCACAGAATTAGTGAAAGTAATGAAGCCAAACCTTTACTTTTGGCTCAGCCAGTGATTTACTGTATGGTCTCTGTAGTGTTTTAAAAATACACAATGCAACACTGTTACATCAGGTAAGGGCTATTAATGAATATTTTTGTTAAACTTCCACTTATTAAATTGCAGATTTACAAGCCATTTTAAGCAATGTGGGAATTTGAAATGTGTAGTCCTCAGTTCCTAATAAAAAAAAACCCCAAAAACCAAAACCAAAATGAACAACACCCCTCCCCTCAAAACAAACAAAAAAACAAAACCAAACTAAACAAACAAAAAAACAAACCAAAAAACCCCCTCTCTTTACTAATAAGCATTGTACTTCCTTAAAAACATTGTTGGAAACCTTGAAAATAAGTGGTTCAAGCATCCAGGGAATTCCTTCCTGCAATAAAATGCTTCCTCAGTCACTATCCCAGCTTGACTTACTCCACCCACCTAAGCATAACTTTACAAAGTTTGTAGAGAAATGTGCAAAGGTTAAATTAAACCACCATTAGATTTTATAGTTCTATTTCTTCTATAAAAAAGATCATTATTGGGCATATCTAAAAGGTATGCATTAAATCACTAATGGATTGTATAATCCCACTTCTCCTAGTCAAAAACATCTTTTCCAATATACTATAATATTATAGCATCATATATGCTCCTCTCAATCACATTAGCCTCTAAAAATGTGAATGCAGTTGAAAGTACAATAAGGCAAGGATTATGATTTACAATGAAGGGCTATGATTAATAGTCCAAACTACATCTTAGGAAGCATGGTATCAAAAAAGAAGTTGGTGTGGTTTTTGTTTGCTTGGAGGTTTGGGGGTTTTTTGTTATTAAAAATGAGAGCAAACAAAATCTCATGCTTAATAAAGAGCAGAACATCTCCCCATCTGGAAATACTGCTTGTAGAAACTCTCATACTCTCACACTATGACACCTACACCACTGTTTTCTCACAAAACAAATGTTTGTATTAGAAGGGAAATTATTGTTTTCTGAGAATTGTAATGAATTACAATTATTTGAAAAGTTATTTTCTCAGCTAAGAGAGAGATTCATTAGTGCTAATAAAATATGCATCAAGATATAACCAGCTCCCTGTGATGTTGGCTTTGAGCTTAACAGGTTAAAATTTCAGAAAATGTTGATAAAAATATTAAAACCTGCTGTGCCCCTTTAAAGCATATAACCGATTTGCCATTCTGCTAACATAAAACACATTAAAATGACAGGCCTTGTGAAAGACAAGAAAAGCAATAACCCTTGAGGGTTCCTAAATAGTAGTCCTTTGTGTTAAAAAATCTTCTGCTATACATACCTAAATTTGCATCATAGCATATTTATTATTTATAAAAGAACACGAGGTGGAACTATCTCAACTTATAGAAGCCTTCTTTAATGAAACAGTGTAGCCTTAAGGAAAGGGCTGAATACTCTGAGGAATGTATCTTTCTAATTTTTATGAAGGAATCCAAGACATTTTCAGGTATTTAAGAAAAAGAGAAATGTTAGCTCTGTGAAAGAAAACAAACAAACAAAACATCACAAAATGTACAAGCAAACAAACAAGTACCAACCAAAGAAAATAATAAGCCAAGATAAAATCTCACAGAGCAGACAGCAACAGGACTGATCATTTATTTGTTTCTAATTTGCCTCCTGAGCTCATGGAAAAAAAAAAAAAGTTTGTGCATCTTGATCTAACTTTACAGTTTTGCCCCCATTAGAAATTAATATTCATCAATATTTCTTTTATTAAGTGCTAGTGTTGGCAATATGGGAACTGGCACAAATCTGCCAATACAATATGCTTTTATTGGACTTGGGAGGCCCATCCTGCAAACATAAATGCACATGTGTAACTTTATGCAGACAAGGAGCCTAATTGATGTAGTAATGAGTTAATATGTAAATATATTCATCTAAGCATTTGCAGGATCCATCTTGGATTTCCTGAGAGCAGTCTTTCCAGTGAGCATGGTGGCCCCACACTATGGATCCTGAAGCCTGAGACACACCTCTCCTGCTACAGATTGTCTAGATATGAAAACAAATTCATACACAGAAGTTCAGCTTCTTTTTTTTCCAGTAGCACCACCAGCTGGAGCAGCTAAAGAGATTAGGAATAAACTCGGAAATCAATTATTCTGAAGAGAATAATTCACAACTAACATTGCTAGAATACCTCAATGGTTGCTTGCCCTTACAGTACTTCACAGGAGCCTTTCTGATTTTGGACAGCACATTACAAGTTACCCTGAAGATATCAGGCTGGCTGTAAGGAGTCGGTTCTGCAGGGTGTCAGGTCTGCAAACACACCATAGGGGTTTCCTCACTTATTCCCACTTCAAAGAAGCATTAAGAACAATTTCTCTTTATTACAGTTTTTAACTAGATTTCTTTCCCCTGTGATGATTAATTAGGCGTTTGTTACAATTTGCTTTCTTTCCACCTCTAAGAATAAATGTCCCCTTCTGCTAATCAGACACAAACAAAATGTTTTGAAAAGTAATCACTTGCTAAAAAAAATGGAAATTGGGCTTCTGTGTTGTGAGGAATGTACACACACAGCACAGTGAAATTTAACACGGGTAAATGATCTGACTACCTCAAAGTGAAGTTTCTGCCTTCCTACAGTGGCCTTTCACCCTGCCCTTTCCTCCAATCTGAGGAGAGCTGATGTTGATGGAACATATAATGGCTCCTTTCCTGTGTAGTAAAGTCAGCAATAAAGCTCAGTAATTAAGGTGACCGGGGAGGCCCAGCCCAGCAGGCTAGTGGTGTGGCGAACACTTTCAGAACTTCAAACAATATCAAAGTCACTGAAAAACGGGCCTAGTTCAGGACTGGTTTGAATTAAGCCTCACTTCCACACGCACTCTTCAAATCCAAGCTCAAACAAGAAAGCCAAGGCCTTCTGGATTTCATTAGAGCCAATTATCTTATCTGTTTCATCTCAGGCCTGACCCTAAGGCTGGCAAACAGCTATTCAGTGCGTTTGTGTGGTTGTTTGAGAAAGCCTCCAGCCAGCCAATGGCCTGAGGAACCGCTAATTAAAACACAGTTGCCCCCTGCCTCTAGTGATTAAATATTTTCAAGCTTTTGTAAATAATTTTTCCATTCTTTGCCCCAAGCCTCAAAGGTCCAATACATGCAGTAATTTATTTAGTTTCTCAAAGAATACTGCTGGAAATAAAACTATGATAGAAACTTAGGAAACTCTTGTATCTTGCCCAACTTCTGCAAGTGACATTCTACAAGCTTGCAAAACATGTGTACTGTTTCTTCTGTAATTAAGCCTTAATAACCTCATTGTATTTGAAGTGTTACAGTGTATAATAAGCCCTACATTTTGTTGATAATCATCATGTTTCCTCAGATGTCAACAAGATATGCAACACTCATGGGCTTCATGAGATCAGAGATGCTGCAGATGTGATGCTGAGTGATATCTGTGCTTCTGAGATGGATGGACCCTTCTGAGAGGGTGGATCACACTTCAAAATCCTGTTTGGGAAGGACTGAATCCTACCAGTAGCATCTTTCTGAAACTGAAGAACAGTTCCAGAATACATGTACCCATGTCCCAAATAAATTTTAGCTATTAAAATTTGCATAAAAGACATCTGGGCTAGTGGACTTAATCCCTTCATCTATCTCCCTTTCTCAAACCCTGGGAAGACATTTCCTTTTGCATGAGATCAAAGAATCCAATTCTAGCCTGGTTCTAGCTTCGGTCCCCTCCAGTGCATGTCACCCCGTGTCTCACACGCAGCCAGGGCGGGAGTGGTGGGGTGGTGGTGGGGGGGGGGTGTACCTCTCATACAACATGATGGGGAAGGGAACAACTTTTATCTCCCAAATTAATCTCCTAACACCTTACATCTTAATCATAAAATAAAATAAAAAAAAATTAATACAATACATTGGAAGTACTGTCATGAACTGAAATCTACGGCATAAGACACTGCACAGAATGAATAAAAATATAGCTTACGTCTTTGTACTCTATAGGAACTTGCAGAACTACCTGAAGAAGCTGTACATGCCAGACAAATAGAGGCTATCTCAGTATTATAGGAATTTAGCTACTATCCGCTTTTGTGTGAGGCAATACAGCAAAACAGAAATGTAATAAAAGATTTCAAGAAAGCTAATGAAGCAGTCTCATAGCTGTTTATGAGAATACTCTGCAAGTATGACCATTATCACACAAAAAAAGCTGAAAACCTCAACCCAGTATCATGCTATAGAAAATGAAATTCATAGGAACTCCCTAACAATGACATTGCAATAATAAACAAAATGGATGAAAATTAGAAATCACTTTAATAGGTTGGAATGGTAATATACTCTGTATTTCAAAGACGTGCTACAAAAAGAATTTCAAAATTCAGACATTGCTGTGTTGTGACTTACAACAGAGAAGGTCAAAGGGAACACAAGACTTTGCCTGACTGACAGGCAGAAAAATGGTTTTGCCTACAGAAAGTGGCAGTAGTAATGTCTTGGGGGTAAAACTTTGGTAAGATTGAGATTGAACTAATTAGTATATAATAAAGCTACTGTAAAACTTCATGATGTACAGAGGAGACATACCTAGAAGAGAGAAATAAATGGTTGACAAACAATAATTGGATTTGCATTGTCAATGAACTGTTTTCTAGACAATCACAACAAAGCAGGAGAAGGAACCAAGACCAAAAGCAGAGTGTCACTGAATCACTGAAGAAAGATCAAGGAGGAAAATATTGATTCTTCCAAAAGACAAGTTAAAGGTGCTACTTGAAATGTTGGGTGGAGGCCAGGGACTATCAAGCACAGAAGTCAGGGAAGAAGGAATTTTCAAGAAAAAGACCATCAGGGTAAATAAAAGCAGATGACACACACACTAAGAAAAATGAGGGTAAAATATAGACTATAACTGTTGGGTTAGGAGGGATTTAGGCTAAGAACGGTTTCAGAGGAATGATGAGATGCTGTTTTGGATAAGGTCTAGAAATGAACCAGGGGTCAAACAGCAACCTACACACTTGAAGATAATCAGACAGAAGAGAAGAAAAAAGCTTGTGTCCCAGGTAGATCAAATGATGAAAAAGAATGAGGACCCGGTGACAAGCAAAAAAGTTTGAGAAGAACAGATGACAAGCAATTTTATGATCAGAGGCATACATTTTCTCAAAAAAGGTGTGGGAAGAAAAGGGGAGCTACGGATGCTGTGAAGAACCTGGTGGTCAAATAATGACTCCAAGAGAGAAACACCAAAGCAAAACAGCAGCCAATGACTGAACTTAACACAGAACAAATCAAAATTATCTGAAAAACACTCATTCACTGCATGTTTATACTTTCAGGGGCAGTTAGTACTTAGCAGTGGCACATCTGATGGTGCTAAGTGAAAATGGAAAGTTTGGAAATTACTCTTCAAACTATTACAAACTCTGTTTCTTTTGCAGGCTTTGTTTGTAGTGTCTAATAAAAATTACATTGAATATGCTGAGTAACTTTTTGAAATATTTTTTTCTCTGTAGAACAGAATTAAGAAATGAGCAGATAATAAACTGTCATTTTCAGATCCAAGGGGACATGTTTTCATAGAGTTCATCACATAGAAAGTGAGGCAGATGGTAATGAAACATGAGAAATGAGATGTTCATGTGGCATAGGAATCAAAGCACTTGTTGAGGTTTAACAATATATTTTTAATCTGTAGACATCTTCATTGAAGAAGTAAGAGCGTTGGATTGGATAGGGTGGTAATTAGCCCCCACTCTTCTGTTACCCTAATAAGTCAGGACTAGAACAGTAAATTTTTCAAGAAATGCACTCTTACTAAAACATAATATTTTTGTACAAGTACACATCTTTGATATTTATCAGAGGGAAATTTCTTTTAAGTATGAGGGGGAAAAAAAAACCCCAAACATTCCCAAAAATCTCATAGCAAAACCATTAACTTCAGATGTCATGAGGTCAGGTTCAAGTCCCTGATTTGTAAGAATAGAGAACAAGAAATTGTCTTTAATCTTTCACAGTATCACAGAATCATCAGGGTTAGAGGAGACCTTGGACCAGAAAGTCTAACCATCAAGCAGCACCACCATAATCATCCCTGAACCATATTCCCCAAGTGTGACATCCAGACATCTCTTAAACACTTCCAGAGACAGTGACCCCACCACTTCCCTGGGCAACATATTCCAATGTCAAACCACTCATTAAGTGATCTTTTTTTTTCCTAATATCTAATCTGAACCTCTCCTGGTGCAATTTAAGGCCAAGCCAAATAACAAAGGGTTAGGTTTCGCACTTAAGATTTTCTAGCTTCCTAGAGTGATGTCCTCACCATGAGGTTAGAGATGAACATTGTCACAAAGGGGTTTGAAACATAAACTTATTTGTTTTCTTGGAAACTTTCAAATAGCTTTGGTTTTGTTCCAGTGTAGAAGAAAATCAGATGTCAAAACCACAGACAGTTGCTGCTTACTGGAAGTGCTGTCTTAAGTCATCTCTACTTTAGTAATGCACTCCCTGCACTAGAGAGACAACGCACCAGACTCCAGTCAATTTACTGACAGGGAGAAAAAGAACCAAATAAGCAGCACTTTTCCCTTCAGCCCTCTCCCTTATATCTTCTGATAAGCATGTACACTCCTATGCACGGCACAGGAGAAATGCATCCCAGACATAGCTATTCAACCTTGTCCTTGTTTATACTGTGCTGTAATTTGTTTGGTTTTCTTTTTTTTTTTTTCTTTTTTTTTTTTTAAATTTATAAATGAATGATTTTGGTAACTGTTTTAACAGCTGATGTAAATATGAGCAGAAGCCTTGTGGTAGGTAAACATGTGAATCAGCTAATGAGATACTTCCAAAGCTTACTTTTGTTTCAAGGCATAACAACTCATGAAACTGCTTGTATACAGTCTTTAAGATTTGATTGCTTAATTAGGTTAAATGTATCTAAGATAAGATCCTGCTGCATTTACCACATTTACGTGGTGAAGAGCCTCTGATTTCACAAACTTTTAACTGTTACTTTTGCAAGAAGCTACTGTTTTGTATAAGTAATAACTCTGTATCTTAGCTATGAATTGTGCTGGTGGGTACGACTGAGACCTGCATAAGCTAATGACACAAATGATCAATTTACTTCTAAATCCTGACCCTAGTATATGTGATCACAAGACAAAGACCCCAGTTTCCTGAAAAAAATATACACAATGGTACGTCAGTCTACAACTGAGCATTTTTCTTATACTGCCTGAAAGAAACAATTAATGTCTCAGAGTTTGGAGTCTGATGGATTTCCTCACACTGTGTAACAACTTACTGTTCAAGAAGCTGCACTGATTTTATGGGGGCATTACTGGTGGCCCAAGAAGTACTGCTAATACCATGTAATCATGACTCATAGACCTCCCTGGACTTATTCATTAGATATCTATTTTTGAGACACTTCTATTTTCATAGTTTGAAACATCTCTCCACAAGACCAAAAGCTGACTTTAAAAAGTAATTAATTACTTGGAGTTGGGGATCCAACAATATCTAGTAACAAGAATCCACATAAGATCTTGCAGCACTGAGTACAGTGCTACTCAGCATAATTTGGGATTTCAAAATCTGACTCTTGCCAGATTTTTCTATTTTTTTCAGAATTACTGAAGTTTGGGTTTTTGGGTTTTTTGGGGTTTTTTTTGTTTTTTTGTTTTTTTGTGTTTTTTTTTTTTCTATGAGAAATACTTACTGCTTTCATGTAATTACTTTATGGGTAAAGCGTAACACAGGTACACATAATCATTAGGATAAAACAATATCTTCAAGGAGTTTGTGCAAAAAGCATGAGAAGATCTATAAGCACAGACATGCCCCAGAGGTACCCACACAAACTAACAGAGACACAGGTGCGTGAGCACACACAGGACCTCACAATATTTCTTTGCAGTCCTGCTTATGTTTGAAATTATCAAAATAAAACCTTCCATTTCTTTTTCTTCTCTAAGTATTAAAAGAATAATAGTGGAGGTCTCATTAGCTAAGCTAGCTAAAGAAAGCATGAATAAGAACTGTAGCTGAAAGGCCTCTGTTTCTGCTGTTCTTGAAACAACACTTCTGTCTGATTCTGGATAATGGGCTTTTAATAAAAATATCCACCAAAGGAAAACAATTAAACAATACATAAAGCACCAGGGTGCAATCTAGTGGTTCTGTTACTTTCTGGAGCTGTTCCAGCAGAGAACATGTGGATATTTTTTATAGGCTACAGTCGAGTTCTCAAAAGTTATTATAAAGCAACAAAATTTAAATTGGGGCTGGACATCTATACAATCACTCAGTGTTGCTGCAGGACTTTTAATTCAACCTGAAATTTATCTCCATTTAAATGCTGCTGATATTTTGAATTTTAGGATAAAAACACCTTGTGCATTCTTGTTGCCAGTTCATTTCTTTCAGGATTTCTCACCTTTTCATCAAAGTACTTAACAATATGGCAATTCTTTGCCCATACACTTCCATTCTTTTAGCTTTCTGACTTAACAAAAATTGGAAAATAGTTTTATTGGTAAAGAGTTCAGGTATTTTTCAGCACTTTGAAACTACAGACCATGTATGGCTTGGGATTTTAATCAAACAGTTTTTAACCTGAACCACATAAACCTGACACATGCCATATTTTATTATCCTTTCTCCTCCACCCCCTAGTCTGCCATGTCAATAAAAGAAACTGTGCATCTGTAGAAAAGTAAGCTGACACTAATTAATTTCTGTAATGAAAAGTTTAACTTCTGTAGTGCCAGTGAATGAGTGTTTAAATATACAGTTTTTAAAATCCTGGTACAGTAAAGGTAAAAATGTAGGGTATTTTAGTCAGAAGTTAGATTTTCCAAATAAAAATAAAGAAGTAGGAAGAACAAGAGGTCGCAGGTTATAAACACTGCAGCCAGTTTTAGTTTTATGGGGAACTTTGAAGTATAACAAAATGTTGAAAAGCTGTTTATACCAGTGTTTCAAATGCTTTTAACTCTGCTTCTCCATTTCCTAAGGACTCCGTCCCTATCTCCATGATAATTATCTCAACACTCAAAACATTTGTAAAGAAAAGAAAAAAGGCACAAAAATTTACCATTATTACAAAATCTTCTCCCCCACACTCAAAAAATATTCTAAAGCCAAAGATCAAGACTACTGAATATTTATATGTGAAACTTTTAGTCTAAGCAGATTTTAAAGTTAATATTTCAAGCAAACATCTGCCTTCTTCAAACTTCTTCAAAGAAACTGCTCAGATCTTCTTAAGTTATCTTTCTATATCTTTCTATCTTTCTCCCAAGACAATTTCTATGGCATAAGGGAAAAGAAAGACATCTCTGGTTGAAATGTTCATCTTTTAAAGACACTTGATAGAAGTGGACAAGGTCAGAAATGAAAAACTGATTGAAACTGTAACTCATGATTCTGCAGAATGCTGTGGGTGACTGAAAGCACACTATATACAGAAAACATTGTTTAGATTTCCTAGAGCCTCCATGTCTGTGTTCTGTTCAGCCATAATTTTTCTTCACTAAAGCATTGCCCTTGACAATGCACAAGGACTGTGGATAACCAGCATTCTCAACAACATCCATCTACATTTAGGTAAATCATTATTTGCCTGTCATAAATACGACTCAAGATTCTGCCTTCTTCTTTACACAATGTAATGCTGAACATATTGATGCCAACAAATAGTGAAGACAGACAACTATAGTTGGGATAATCTTTACCAGTTTTTACAAAACAATATATTGAGAAATAATTTCCATTAGTAAAGATAAACATGGCATTTTGCTAGTCTGAAGCTATAGCAAATGGAGTTCACTGACAACACAATAGATTAAAGTTCTGAAGATGTCAGAGCAGTCTGCTTCTAGCTCTTTTGTTGCCTATCAGGCTGAGCAGATAATTTGGCTTTTTTTTCCTACCCTTCCCACACTTTTGTCTTTTTATCTCTTTGAAGAGATATCAAACATTATCTGACATTGGAATCAGAACCTGAGTCTTACCATATTGTTTAGACCCAGTCTAGCACAATACAGCCTCAGCAGCTTCTGGAAATTACAGTCACAAAAATTAATAGCATTAAATTATGGGTATGTGGAATTATTGTTTAAAAGAACTTTATTTTCACAAGCTATTCCTTTATTCATTAAACATCACAATATACCATTGTACTATGACTCACTTTAAATACTTAGGTACAGTTAGGAAAAAATGGTGATTTTTATCTTTTACATTATTTTGTTACGTTTATCAAAAACCAAGGTTTCTTCTCAATTAGACAATTATACAATATTGCAGAGCAGTGATGCCAAAGATAGCCATAATAATATTCAAAATAATTTAAATCAATGGTTTGCATTCATGTGGTGTATTTAGCTCATTTCAGAAAATAGGTGAGCCTCAGAGATGAACAATAAACATTATTTGGCAACTGGATAGATCTCTAAATGAAGAGAGATTGAAAATGACCAGAAATACTGTATTTTGAGAGAAGAAAAATAGGGAAGGGCATGGCAGAGATCATACAAATATATTTAAAATAGTAAGTGTGGATAGGCAAAAATGCGGGTTTCATCTACACATGCAGTACATAAATGGACATTTAATGAAAGTGTAAGACTAGTGATTTGACCTAAAACAAAATAATTTTTGCTTTTCAGTCACATATACTTAAGACCATGAAAATCAATACCAATAGGATACATGAAACTTCTTAAAGTTATCTCCAATTCCGCAGTGAAAAAAAAGAAAAAGGTTAGTACAATTTCCAGAAAAATTGAATTAATATATAAAAATATATGCTATCTGTGAATGCTTATATGAATAAACATAAGACAAATACAGCAATATAGTGTTCTTAAAGTTTATGTATTAAATTGCAACTTAAATAGTAAAGAAAAATTACAGTCAGTATCTATGCTGAAGCAGAGTTCACAGAGACAACATATTTGAAAACAAAAAAAGTACATTTACAAAGTTTTTAATTTGAAATGTCAAAATTAAATGTCATCAGATCTGGAAATACAAAACTAAGGGGGGAAAAAGGGTTGGTATAGATCAATGCAATCTCTCAAATAACCTTAACTATGCCTTGTACAGCCACAGGACAACAATGAATATTTATGTTAATATTTTTGAGCAGAGATAGAATACAAACAGTTTTAAACTGCTTATTTTCTTCCAAAACAAGCACTGAGAACTGCAAAACAGGGTGAAGAGTTTCTACACACCTTCATTTTCTTCCATTTTTATATCTTAACATACGTGGTTTCAAGAATTTAATTTTGAACTTGCTTTGTTTAAAATTAGATTTGCACGTAATTACAAATGTTGTGCTATATTTTAAATTAAATGGTAGACATAGTTCATCCTTAACTGTCTTAATGGCACCTATTTCTTTTGAATTTGCTCAGCTTCTTAAATTAAAATCAAGCATGTGACTGCTAAAAGATAATATTAACATAAGCTATTTCTAATCACTCCATGCATCACACACACATATATGTTTCATTACATGCAAGCTTTTATGGCCAGGTTCACTGATATGCTATGGCTGTTTTATGCTCCTCTGGAGAAGTGCAAAGCAGCCAGAACACACTGGCTGGTTAAGCTAAATTTACAATTCCTTTGCTGAATAAAAGCTGTTCAAAGTGTTGGAAGGCACACCCCAGTTTCCTTCTCTCTCTTGCTTCTCCCTCACTCTTCACATCACTCACATTTGTTTCCACTGCCTCCTGCATCTTCTGTACTCTGGTCTATGGAAACACATCTCTCCTGCCCTCTGTAAACTCCAAGTACACACAGAGACAGATGTGCATGTACAAAACAGACCTGAGCCTCTGCCTGCTGCTTGCTTTACTGAGTACATCTGCTATAATGTGGAGCTTATGAAAATAATTATTTGAACATTACTAGTCAACCATTGCTCTTATTTTTTCTATAACTGTTGGCAGAAGAGAGTGGATTACAACCTCATAAACTTGAGTGTAAAATCACCCTCTTAGAAAATAACCACCATCTCCAATTGTTTTCAAAGAGATTAAAGCAAATTTAACCTGAATAGGTGGAAGTAAATGATGAAACAAACTCTCTAGAGGGATACTCCAGGCCCTGAAAATAATGCAAAAGAGCTGTGCATTTTTGTTACCTTAGGAGAAAAGAAGAGATGCCTGACCTTTAGAAAAATGTCACTATTTCAAGGATTTTTGTAGCTAGACCAATTGCTTAACTATGGTAAACATCAAACAACACTTTTCTGGCAAAATTGAATGGTACAGTGATTTGACTACTGCACTTTACGTTCTGCAAAAATTTCTCTCTCCTATATTTTCTACCACATCCTTGTAGTTATCGTGAGCAAACTTATTTTCTTAGTAGAAATGGGAAAGAGATGAAAACATATTTTTTTTTTTTTGTAAATCAATGAGCAGTGTTCATCTTTAAATTTGCTACAGCCATTTAAATCTGATTTTGCAATAGAGTTAGTTCAAAAATACAATAAACTCTTCATGTAGCACTGAAATCAAAATGGCAGACACAAACCAGCACCATAATTTTTCCTGTTTCTCACTACAGTACCAGTGCAGCCACTCACTCAGTACACCTTTGAAGGGATTACTCTGTGTTATGCCTTCAAATCTTCATTTTTACACAAGAAAGATTTTTTTTCCTGAAGAAATATTTTCTCAAACTGCTTGGAGAAAGAGTGAGGTAGGATGTTATTCAGTCCTAAAAAGATTTTCTTTAAATAGATTTCTCTAGCAATTTATGCAGTGGAAGACAACTAATATTTTGCTACCTGCATATACATATATATGTGGGTGTGTAAATGTTTACACTTACAAATATATTCTGGCTTAAGAAAAATATACCTGATGTCAAATATATTGTCATATATAATACCTGATTATGAGCTGAACTCTAGAGACAGAAAAAAGTCGTGGTCTCTTTTTCTGTGGACATTATCATTCAGAAAGATCTCTGCTGTGAAATTTGACGGTCAATCAAGCAGTAAGAAGTTACTGAGCGTCAAGGCTGGTGACACTTCAAATATGTGCTTGGTGCAATTCTAGGATGAAATTAGGGCTCTTCCGGTGAGAAAGTGAAAGCTATGTGCCTCCCCTAGGGAGTTTTAGTTTATTTTAATGCAAATTTCTCAGCTTGTCAAAGGATTAGGCTGTGGAGGCTGTCGGCAAGCAAGAAGCCTTGACTTCTCTTTCAAATAGGTTCCACCCAACTGCAAACTTATTCCCACCGTGGTTACAAGGGAGAAGACCTTCACCAACATCCACTCCTGCCTTTGCTAGGGACTGAATTACTGCAGAACCTCTCTGTCTACTGGAGAGTAGGTAGGAAGTGAAAATCTCTCCATTTTGTCCCTTATTTTTCTCTTAAGATTGAAGATGTTTTTCTCCCCCCCTTAGTTCAGATCTTGTCTTAAAGTCTGTCTATTAAACAAAGTAATTTAATAAAAAAACCCATACATTTGCCTATCTATGAAACTCACTTATTTTCTTTAAAACTCATTGCAGGTCAAAATTCCACAACAACAGCTGACTTACTGGGATATTTTGGCAACGCTTCTATTGATTTTCTCCAAGACTGTACCTTCCTTTCTATCTATAGCTGAAGATCCCTGTTGCCTGACTACTGTCTCACAATTCTGCTCTGGTCAAACTGAGAACTCAGGCTACATCATGTGTGACATCTTGGGTAATAGCAGGAATAGATTCTGGCCCATGGATAAGATGTCTCTTTACTAGGAGTTGTAAATTTACCTACCATTCAGACGAGGTCCATAGAAAATACCCTCTGGTCTATCCTATGTAATTAACGAATTTTAGTATTCACTATTCAAAGTTCATGTTGTTTGCTTCATTGATCCCCACTCAAAACCATCATACCAATCATACAAATCCATATCAATAAGCCCTACAGAAGTGACAAAGACTGTGACCAGGCCAAAAGGGGCTGAGAGGCAGGGAAATTTTCCTGTTGTTGATACATATTTGGAAAAAAAAGGAAAACAGTGGTATCTATTATAATTATTCAAGGATATTATACTTAAAAAAAAAAAAAAAAGGCAACTATTTAACACAATGTTAATCACAAAGTTAAATGGAAGCATTTTATATTACATGAATTTTATTTCCCTTAAAAGTGCTGCTTTGCTTAGGCACAGAGATTGAAATTTCCGCAAGCTCTGAAGCAGAGTAATAGGCCCAGCAGCAATATTAGCTGCTCTAAACAATTTACTAGTGAACCTTAAAATAGAACAATGAAGTACGTATTTGTAAACGTACTATTAAGCCCAGGTATTTTTCATCAGGACAGCAGCGGTACCAATCATGGTTACAGTCTCAGTCATGTGAGTCTTCTGTTTAATAAGCTGGGACCACCATTGTCTGCATCATTAGATGCCCGCATTACTTATATCATTAGTGGGACAGTTTGGACCCAAACCAAGAATGCTAGGATGGAATTACCAGATATATTAATATCAGACAGTAATACCAGTGATTTGAACCATCCAGTTCCTTAACTTACATAAAAATCTCATCAAAGTGTTAAGATGTAGCTTGGAAAGAGCTTGAGGCAATACTGAGATGTAGAAAATTTGCAGCCTGCCACTTACAAATTGTTTAGATTCTATTTTAAATACAGGCAAATGTAAATAAAATTAAAACCTTTTTCCACAATAACATTGGGTTATTGAGAATGTCTAAGGCTGTTTCTCTGACTGGGGCTTAGACTTTGAATTCAGGTGTGTTGTTTACCAGAAACTCTGCATATTCTTAAATGGACTGCACAGGAGTTCTTTGGGGAAAACAAAAAAACAAACAAACAAGCAAGCAAGCATCCAACAAAAAGCACACACACAAAAATCAACAAACCAAACAAAAAGATTCATGTTTTTTATGATGCATTTTCAATAGAATACAGTCAAAAACTGTATAAACACATTATTTCAAACTAAGTATCTTAAAAGAGATTGGAGATATACGTTGCTTGTCTCATTGCCTTTCTTACATATCATTTTCCACTAAATGAAACCTCTTTTCACATATGTAGCACTTTCCCAGTCTTGAAAAGTGAGTGCTCACTAAATCCTTCCACTGGACTGCATTACAATGAAAGGAAATTGCATCTGTAGGACAGGACCAGTGACACTCTGAGAGGTTTTGTTTTAAACTCTTTTTATCTCCTCTGGTCCAATGAAAATAAGACTAAAGATTAAGATGTGCCACCTATGAAAGAATAAAATTTCATATAGAATGAGCTATTGAAAGTAAAGAAAAATACAGCAAACTACATTTCCTATCATTCTTACTGTGATATTTCACAATTATTTACTTTTAAGAAAATAATATTTTACTACAATCTGTAAAAAAGCTAATGGTCAAATCTGTGAACATCACAATGAGTCTTTTAAGTGAATGAGGAACACTGGATTTGAACCATACTTCACATTGCTTTCTATCTGCTCTACTGGCATTAACTGCAATCAATGTGAACGCAAACAGTAATTTTCTTCTGTGTGGTGTAAGTATTTGTATTTAAATTTCATGGGAAGAGGAGTGAGCAAGCTTAAGGTCATTTTACTGTCATGGTATAGCAATGAAAAAACAAGTGACTGATTAATAATTAGAATTTTTTTTTTTTTTGATTCTGCATGGATGATCACAAAATTAAATTATCCTTTTTTTTTTGTGTTTAAGTCAGTTTCACCATGGGTCATTCTCCTGACTTTCAATATTACATTAGCTCTTATTCATGTGCTTATGTTCTACAACCAGTAGACGTTCAAAGGTACCAACCTGAATGCTGTGAGATACTCAACATCACCCATAGGGGGGTCCAAGCCACCTGTCCAAGCGATATTTATGTTATACCCTTCACCAGGGCCACTTCCGACCTGAAAAGTAGGGATAAAATGCCAAAAGGAGTGAAAAAAGAGGAAGAAGAAGGAGGAAAAAGAGAGAGGGAAAGGGAAAAAAAAAAAAAATCTCAAATTTGCTTTAGAAACAAACATCAAACAACCTGTCAGATCAGCCCAGCCTTGTTTGACAAGGACTCTCTGGGTTATGCACTTGTTCTCCACTGGTCCCCTGCTCCCAGTGGACAATTTGGTAATCTGGTGTAATTTAAAGAACCAGAGAAGGACAAGAAAATTAGGGGTAATCATGCAAAGCAATTATCTGAAAGATACAAATAAAAATGGGGCTCTAAAGAAATAAACCTAACCTCATTTGCGGCTCCACTGCCAGGAAAGAAGTTGCCTTCATCATAGCGATGGAGGGAAACATACAGGATACTGGGGTCAGCATAAAAAGCCTGCTGTGTACCGTTGCCATGGTGAACATCCTAAAGGAGAAAGAAAACAGATGACAAATGTAATAATGTCCAACTCAGTGTAGAGAGCTCAGTTCTGCTTTCTTTTACACCCCCCTCCCTCTCTCTCTCTCTCTGTTTCTCTCCCTCTCCTTTGCCCTCCTTTTGTCTTTTCCTTTCCCCCTCCCTTCACCACCCCATACTTCCTGAACTTTCAGGCAAATTACTCTTTAATGCACTCATTTTTTAAACTGGCTTCTAAAAATCAGGAAACCATAGCGAGCGTGCCCTGGAGACTCCAGATGAGCAGTCATTGAGAAATCCCAGTCCTTTTGTACAATTAGATATTTATACACCGGCTCTTTGTACTCCTTGCCTCAGTGACGGAATCTAGCATCCTGTTTTATGGAGGAATTTTATGACTTATTAACTGCCAACAGTTCATAACCCCTTAGGCTTAATTAACTAGCCTCATTTGCCTCTGAAGAAAGACTAATGTTTAAACTACAAACTAGTATTTTGCAGAAGGATCTATGGTTTACAGAGCTTTTTCACAATTCTTGACAGAACACTAAACATAAGAATATTCATTGATTTGCCAAGTTCCACTATTGAGGTCAAAGGCTCTGCGACCAGCTGAGTAAATTGGCTTCCTTGAAACATTCAGTTCAGTTCAGTCCCTCAGCAGTTACATCCACATCAAAAGAGATGTCAGATGCAGAAAGGACTTCATACTTCATTTTTGCAAAATCATGACGGCAACAGTTGAAGACATAGGAATATGATCTCATTAGCTATTAAATCATCTGGCAGATAGGGTGGTGCCTTCCACAATCAAGGTGTGACCTTGGCTAGCCTCCATATTTCAAACATCATATAATGACAATGAATAAAATTCTGTCATTAAATAAAACACTGAAAATGTTGACAGTATAACTATGTAACAAAGGCTGATGACGTAGATTTTTCAATTGTTTTTTTTTAGTTTTCTTTTTTACTGCTATACTATGTGGTTAGACACACAAGGATTTTACAAATGAAAGTGGAAAATCCCCTTGCCTTTCAGTAAAAGTGGGGGAAAACAGTTTCTTCACTGGCATTTCTAAGAAGCTGAAAAGTTATAGATATTATTAATTCTCTTCTTTTAAACTATCCCTTTGAAATGTCTGATTTAGAGAGTCAAGAAGGAGGACAGGGAAAGTACTCTGAATGGCAAGACTGTCACCCAGTTTACTTTACAAATATTATGAAGTCTAAATCAAATTTAGTATCACAGGAACAAGTCACATTTTCCTAAGAATGTCTTGACCCCAAGAAGGTTCAAGGTGTACCTCAAGGTGTACACTGACAACAGCACAGCAGGTACTGACCATTGCTTGCCCTTCTTGCAGCTGATGTAGCCCATGAGTTTAACCCACATTATTCAGAACTCTCCATACTGATTGAGTCTTACTTGTATCGCATTGTGCTTGACTTGGACCTCCTCTGGGACCTCTGTAGGGTAATAGTATAACAGATTCTTTCCTTTTCTCAGGTAAAAGTACTTGAAACAACATGAGGTGGAGTTACAGTCCAACTGTGACTTAATGCTAAGGTTAAATGTAACACATTAGAGGTGCAAAGGAGTACACATTGGTGTGAAGGTGTTGGAGATTTGAAGGCAGCCAGCATAGCGTTAGAGGGTTCTGACTGGCAAATGAAATAAAATCTGGCATGCAGATTAACCTTAGAAATCCATTCAGTCTTCAGCTGTGACACAATTGATTGGTCTACTCCAAAACAGACTCAAATCCTGCTAATATGCATAAAAGTATGGATGATCTTGGAATGAGGATTGCAACCTGAGAAGCCATGCTAGGTGCATCAATAGATCTGCAGGGACTATGACTAAAAACACAATAGGACTTCATTTTGTGATTTTAGTCTTTGTTTTCCATTCATATTTGAGTCTTTAGACAAATCTTGCTCTAACAGTTTTCAAATGAGAAGAAAAAAAATATTAAAGGGGCACTAATTTTTTTTTCTTTCTTTCAATTCAAATCTCAAAGCTAGCTTTCTTGTCTAAACGTTAATTCCATGAAGGGTTACTCTGTTTTGAAGAGCAGTAACTTTTCTGTTTAGACAAAGGAATGTGTTCTTTAAGACTGTGGAAGTTAGCACGTGGGAAATGAATTCACGTTCTGCCTTTAGTAGATGAAATGCATTCAGGGCATGTAAGTCAGTTCAAAAACAGAGATTTATCCAAATGGTGGGATAAGGAAAAAAAAACAAAACAAAACAACTATCAGAAGCATCTGTTATTTTAGTGTAGAAATAAATGAAGGGAAGATTGATAATTAAAATTTAGGAATTTATCAATTTATCATTCATTCAGTTTGGCCTGTGATTTATCCATAGTTTGCACACATACAAAATTTTCCATATGAATTTTTGTACGTCATTATTGTGACCATGAAGCAGACTAGGGACTGAACTGCAACTATTGCAGGAATGAAGTAAACTGTGTCAGCCATATATTTCTTCCTTTTCACCAGCTGAGTTATTCTGACCAATGGGACAGTTAGAGAGAGGCTGAGCATTCCCTATCTACTTTCCTGGCTAAGGACAGGCAGATTCAGAGGTAGTCATTTACACAGGTAATGATTTGCACATCTAACTTTGCCTTGAAAAGGCAAACTTGAATTTCTAAGTGCTTATTGGCTAAGTATGTCAAAGGGAAGTGTTCTCTTTTCCTGAAAAGGCAAATGTGACACAGACCAAAAGACTTACAAAAATCCACAAAACACAAACTTTGAATAGGCTTTTCCTACTAATTAGTAAGGATAGACTGAGAGTTCATTTTTGGCCAGCACTTACAGCAATGAACTGAAAGATTCAAGTCAGCAAACAGATACAACATATAATAGAAATTAATTCTTCAAAAATACTAGTTCTTGGCAGTTTATAATTATGTTTCTACATGATAATAGACCAAGCTGAGAAATATTTGAAAAACATTCTAAGGATATTTAATCTACCCATACTTATTTTACTTATTCTACCACTCATTTTTCACTTGCTATTCCTTCTCCCACACTCCCCCTTTCTCTGCTTCTCTTCAACAGCCAGTATGCATGTTTAACTGAACAAAAGTGCTAGATGGTAAGGCCATGACTCCTCAATAAGATTTAATCATGAGTGCAGATATGAACAAGATTTAGACTATTAAGCCCTGCACTTCAAAAACCCTTTAACATATTTTGTCTTTAAATCTTTTATCACCTGCAAAAATTAATTAAGTGCAGATGTAACAGGTTAGGTTTTGATGCCAGGGTTCATTTCCTGTCTATGCTTTGTCAGACACCCTATTACACCTCGTCATGAACTGTAGGAAAACAAAAATGGTGCTCATAAATCAGCATTCAACTTTCCTTGGGCTGTGCATTGGGCTGATCCTTTAAGTGCAAGGCAGAGCTCCAATTCATTATTCATGAAAATAATATAGCCAACATGCCGAATGTCATCTGCATTTAAATAATCCATTTGTTAAACCTATTAAGTATTGTGTAAGAATGCCTTCTATTAAAATATAAGACTAATCCAATGAAGTGGATTTTTAATCACATAGCTTTCCTTCAGGGAACTATCAAAACCTGGCATACATGACTTGAAAGCTTCTTAGAGGGAATGGTCTGTCAATTTGTTTAATAATATTGAAGTTACACAAGTCAAATCATTGCTAGCTGGGGAAAGTGGCTAATACTGTTACCAATGCAACAACATTCTTTAAAGAACATCTGACTATTTAAAGTTTGCATTCTGTAGGGAAAAGTAAACTTGGGTTCTCTAGGGTTATTTTAGTGGTGGAAGTATCAATTCATTTAAGGACCATAAAAGTTGCCCTGATCTGTGCCTTCTTCTCATTAAATTGCAGTTAACACCATTAAAGTGAAACATAGATGTTTATAGCTTCAGTACTGCTATCCTGGCTTTAATGAGTTCCCAAAATCAGAGGAAATGCACACCTTTATTACTTGTAGGTATTAAAAGCTGGAAAGTCTGACATAAATACAAATTCATTATCTTTTTTCTAGATGCACTGAAAGTGTGATGCTTGCCAAGAATACATACCAGATCTACAATCAATATCTTGCCTATATTTAGCTTGTCTCTCAAGTATTTGGCAGTAATTGCAATTGAATTAAAAAAGCAGAACCCCCTGTGGAATAGAGAAGAACAGAAATAAGAAAGCAAATCAGTCAAGAAAATAGCTATAAATAATGTTCAGAGCATTTTAAAAAATGCTATATGATCTCTGAGGCCATAAATCTCCTTCTGGGAGTACCTAGAAAGCCTTTTCAGTCATCTGCTAACAATTACAGTTCTTCAGAGACATGCACAATTCAGGTGATTGCCAGTAACCTTAGTGCTCCAAGATGGGCAATATTCCCTGGTACTTACATGGCTGTTGATTCTTCAGCATGATGGCCTGGGGGCCTTACAACAGCAAAGCCATTCTGTAAGAACAAGATAGGTTTTCAATTATCAGCTTAAAAAAATACTTGACTGAGCAGTAGGCAGATGGGATTGAAATCTATCAGAGGCTCTTTTTCTGTCCAATCACCCATTCATAATACTGCCAGAAATAACATAGTTGAGAACAGTGGCATATAAACTTACATAAATACACACATGCACACACAACATGATCCAAAGAAGAGGAAAAAGGCAGAAAGAGAAAGGCCTTGTTACCAATTCTGCTGTCTAGAATTCACAATTAAAGGAAGCATCTAAAATAATGTAATTTTAATTTGTTCCATCTTGAGATGCTTCAAAATAAAAGCAGCTTGAGGTGCATATTGTACATGATTATCCATTTATTGACCTTACCTCTGTATAGACTAAAAGATAAATTCAGACTCACACAAATGTAATTTCTAATAGTAGAAAAAGGACAACAGTGAATATCCCATATTTCTGCAAACCATAAATTAAACATGGGAACCTCCCATGCTTGTAAGTTTAATAGATTCCCTAAAGTAATCTTCTAACACACTTTCTGGAACTGTATATAAATTTAGTAAAGTACAGCACTAGAATTAGTGATGATCAAGAAATTTTTTTGCCTCCAGAGTCACTGAAGTTAGAAGAAAAATGAAAATTGCTTCCTTCCAATGTGGCTAAGGTAAAGGGAAAATGTAGAAGTTCTGGCGAGGTAGCTCTGTCCAGAAAGTCATATTATATATTCAAGAAGCAAGTGCTTGATAAGGTTGTGTATCATATCAAATTTCTCTTACAAGAGATTCAGAAGTAACACCACTCCATTATATTTACTCTTTATTTCATCTACTCAAGATGGTTTAATCCATTCAGATATATATTTGCCATCAAATTAATAATGACTACTACATACAAAAAAAAATAAGGAATTATAATCTGTACATGAGGTATCACTCAAGCTTGTATTTTCACAAAACCTCACACAAATACCATCAGGCATTGTATTTTCAGAGTGGAGGGAACAGGAAGAAAAAGGTTGGATAGTTCTGTATTTTAATAATCAATATATTCAAACTAGATAAATGTAAATGTTTCAGCCTTCTCTTATCTGAAACAAACATAACAATCATTAAAATTTCACTCATACAGGTGTAAATAAGGAAAAACAACACAGCAATTAATAGAGTTAGATTTGTTCCTGGGAAATTTGTTTATTTACAATCCTATGGATGTGTGGTTTGTGTGTACCTGTGCAATTGCCTACCTATGTTGATTCACTGGCATTAATTTATAAGAAAATACTATCAGGTTGTCTCATATAACTTGTTGCTAAATGTAATCCAAGCAGTCGGCTACAAAGTTTTGTGGAGCATGACCAAAGTTCTATCAGTTGCAGCAAAATTAAAATACAATGCAAACGGAGGGCATCTGTAACAGTGTTTCTTCTGGCCACCATTTAAAGAACCACATTAAAAATGCAAGATCAACCCCCCCACAAAAATACAATCCAACAATTAATGGCACAAAACATATGTATGTTCCTATTTAGGCAGGTCTTCCTGGAGGTGGGATATAAATGCACAGCAGGAAAAAAAAAAAAAAAAGGCCTTGTGGACTCCACTAATCTGCAGAACTAGACCAGCTTTAGACTCAGCTAAAATCCTATTCCTTATCCTTCTGAGGGCTTTTTAACATTTCCTTTTCACACAAAATATGACTCACAGAAGAATTCAGTGAAGAATTCTTTTGTAGCATTCATGACAAAACAAAGTATGTGTATGCTGAGGAATGTACGGATAATGACATGAAAAAAGTACCCAGCAAAGAGGATATTACTAGAGAGGGGGAGAGCATGATGCTACCTGTATTTTGTTCTTTAAATATTTTTATGAATTTGGAAAAAGTCCATGCAAGGCTTACAACTTCACTGCTCAGCTCACAGCTCATTATCATCAAACTTTATCAGCATTCCCAAAAGATCAATATAATTAAGATGATTATCTCTGGGAGGATTTCATGGGCAATATAGCAATAGAAAACATCCACACTGCTGTTTTTGACAACATGCCAGTTACAGTACAAGCTTCTCTTTTCTGTTCCCCTACTTTGACATGACTCTGGAAGCCCTGTTTTGTTACATATAGCTAATTTCTGCTATCAGAACTTAACTGTTAACAGTTCTCCACAAGTGTACAGGATACTCACATCAGTGTTGTGACCATATTTTATGTTTTTACCCTACAAAAAGTTCAGTATTCACATGGGTAATTTCCTTTTAAAAAAATACAATGCATACGTTATACTGATGATAAAACATATAATACAGTCAAATTATACCAAACTCTGAAAACTAGTTATCATACAGTATTAACAGCAACTTTTGTGTAATTGATAAAGAACTTCATTTTTCCTCCTTTCAAACTTTGCACAAACAGAGTGTGCATTAGCACAATGGAACATGAATTCTTTTAGTTAAGCAATTTTCAAATACCAGACAGTGAGCTCAGAAGAGGAGAAAAAAAGACAAAAACCTGCTTTAAAGATAGAAAGACTAACACAGAGCAATATGTTGAAAATTAAGCCAACACATATAAATTCAAAGCATTTTTGTATAGAGCCTTATTTATACTAGGATACAGACACCTTTATAAGTAGATAGAACATTAAATTGACTGACAGACATGAACATTAGAAAAAAGGATTCATGTCTGTGCCATTATGTGATTACCTTTATTTAAATTTGAGGATAAAGAATAAAGCTTGAATAGAGATATTCTAAAATCTGTGCATATTTGAACAACAAAGGAAGAGAAGTATGTCCAAACTCAGTTTAGACAGCAGAAGTCTAGCAGATAAACCCACTGAGTTGGACCTTTAATGAAAACTAAGAAAAATGTTAAATCTTTTTCCACAGTAAGCTAAATATTCTCTTCTTTCATGACTCTGAATAGATATTTGGATGCTTGATTTTCAAATAGAGGCATCCCATTGTGGCCTTCTTGTCTTTGATGGTAGAGTTGCTTCCTTTCTGTAGTGCCCTGGGTTACACAATTTCGTTACATCATGTTCAGGTGTCACCATGAAGCTTTCCAAGACAAGTACTCAAGATGATACCATAACATGGGTGGTTAATCCAGGACTTGTGATCCACCATCTATTGTGGAGTTCCATTGGTGTTTCTATTATATAAGGAGGCAAAACTAGACCTAGGCAATTTTTCTCTAGGGCAATATGTGGTCACCGGGGCAAGGTATGAATGACTCTTACCTTCACACAACAGTGAGGAGCTTGCTCTGCCTAGATTCCAAGTGGACCAAAAGTGACCTGGCAGTCAGGTACTCCAGGTTGTGGTGAGAAGCCTCACTGAGCAGCAGTGCATGCTACTTTCAATCTGGTACTACTATAGTAAACTCATTTGGTTATTTGTTGACTGCAAGAAAAGCCAATGCCATGCAAGAAATAGCAATGAATCCCAGCAGGCACTCCAAGAGCACTTATTGAAGCATTAGAATACCCAGGTTCAACTTCTCCTTGAACACAGGCATGAATTTGTAAACATTTTTCCCACACTTCTTTGTGTATTTAGATTATGTGGTTCCATAAAGTAGATATCAAGACACATCTTTTCAGCCTGAGATTTCTAACAATAGGTCTCAAGTCATGCTCTTCCTCAGCTCTTATTCAGACATAAAAATCTTTAATAATTTATTATTATTAGATTCATTCCAAGCGAAAAGACATGACATTGAAGGTCTTCTTGTATTTTAAGTTGTGAACTATTGTATGAAAGAGCAATGCCATCTAACCTAACCCAACTATTCAAGAGGCAAGGGGTACAAACCAAAACAGCACAGGCTTCATCTGAATATATGAAAATGCCCTTTTACTATGTGGGTGACTGAGCAATAGAACAGGTTGCCAAAAAGTTTGTGGACCATCATTCCCTGGAGATATACAAAAGCCTTCTGGACATAATCATGGGCAGCCATGTCTAGGGCCACTCAGTTTAAACAAGGGAAGTGGATAAAATGATCTCCCGAGGTCACTTCCAACCTTCACTGTTCTTTTATTCAGAGGTTCATAATATTTGAGAAAAGGATTTCAGGAAAATGATTGTTCCCTAATAATGAGCAGATTACTCACCAGAACTTTTTCATGTACAACTAGTTAATTACAGCTGTGCACCTTGCTAAGAACAGCTCTCTTGGGAACCTCTATGTATTTCAGATGGAGACTAGGTAACTAACTCAGGGTCTGAATTCCACACTTGAAGCTCAACATCCTCCCAAGACTAGTGTTAAAGTTTCTATTTTCTACACGTCTAAACCCCTTAACCTATCTAGCATTTAGCTCTTAAAATTAGCAGTGCTTAAATATGGCATTATTGGATATGCACTTGTTTTTTTTATGGAAATGTTTTGCTTCAGTGTGTACAGGCTTCAAATAGAGCAGCAAATCACTGAAGCTAATACGTACTTTCTTTGCAGAATTTCTTCTAGTTATTATACAGAATTGTATCTATTTGTCCTGTCACAATGTATATTCCTTATATTTTACATATATAATTTTGTATCCTTATAAAGTTATATTAAAAACTATTTATTTATATTTAAAAGGGCAGTTCATACAGTATATCTGGCAGATGTAACTCCTGAAGTGGCCTTAGTGCCATCTTTAACCCTGCTATCTCTGGCTTAGTCAACTCCTACAGTAACAAACATCAGGACTGCTTTAAGTCTTGGCTTCTTACAAGAATCCCTTTGCAACTGGTACCAGGAAGAAGATAACCATATTCTTACAAGTGTCACTGATGCTGTAAACACTCCAAAGCTACGCCATCCATTAGGGAGGGTATGCATAAGAGTGAGCGGTATAAGGCTGAGGCAATACTCAGGTACCTGTTTAGGACAATTTTACAAGCTACTCATGCTGCTACAGAAGCAGTCAGTATCTGGCCCTGGGGAGTCTATGAATGCAGTGAACAAGAATCTGTGATTTAACAGAGCAGTATTAGCAATATGTAGATTTGACAAGAAAACAATAAAAGACATGAGGGAATACACTGTATCTTGTAGAGGAAGACAGTAGAGGCCAAGAACACAGCAATGGACATTAAACACCTCTCTGATGGAAACAAAGAGTTCCCTGTTTGCTTTCCTGAAGATCTAAGAGGATAGCACCAGAAAATACACAGGAAAAGTTGGTGCTTGCAGACTGACTGATATACAACCACGTTTAGCCACAGCTATGTTTAACCATGACCTGTTTAGCCACAGCCATAGCCACAGCCAGTGTTAACTACATTGGGAAAGAAAGCAAAGAGTGGTCATGGAGATAAGCTACGTACCACACATATAATTAAAGTTGTATGATGATATGAAATAATAACAGTCATTCAGCTATAAATACAACCATAATTGCTGGGATAAAGTATCTAAGAGACGGTTGCATGTGAAATTTTGCAATTTTTGTAACTTTGTAAAAGCAAAGAATATAAACTTCTGTCTAAAAGACTTCATTGGTAACTCTGATTGATGGCTTTTATCAATCATATCTTTAATAGTAATAAAATAAGCATTCATTAGTTACTGTTTCTTACATATTATGCATTATTTAAAATGCTGTGGCTTGGTGTGGAAAAACACCCCTTTCCATGGCCATCACACATCACGTAATTTTTTTAAAGACAAGGAGTTTGAAATAAGCATAGTGCAGAGCTTGCAGGAGAAATACTGTGCAGGAGGCACCTGAGCCCAGAGCCCTTTCCAGGAAAGGAGATTTTTTTAGGGAAACAGAGGAGCTGTATGGGGTTTTACATTGTTTGGGTAGGCATGGAAATTTGCTGGCCTGAAGCTTTACTGGACGAAGGACACTGTGGGATTAGGGATACATTTGTTTTCAGCTCTTTTTGTGTATTACACCCTTAGAATGATAATTCATTTTAGTTTCTTGTGCCAACGAAACATAGCAGTAGAGCTGTGAAAGATGACTGAAGATTTTTATAAAGAATACTTTTAAGACTAGAAAACTAAGAACTTGGGAGAGAAGGTTCATCAAGATAATTCTGTTTATTCACTAGTTTAGTACTAATTACATGATGATTCCTTCATGGCCCCATGTGACAAAGGCCTTAAGACCTGTAAAAAACAAGTTCATTTGGAATGACAGTTTCAGGTTCAATTTAAGTCATCCATGGATTATACAAAGACACCAGAGTAGCAATGGCCAAATGCAGGAGGTTTATTTTGGTATTGATTCAACCTGACTTATCAGAAAGAATCATCCCAGGAATGTATCAGATTCTAGTTTGGAGGAAACTCATTTCCATTGCTTTCATTCTGTTAAATGACCCCTAACTACCAATAGGGCAACTTTACACGTGTGTATGCATGCACACATACATTTGATAAGGCAGAAAAAGGGCTTGGGCTTCACTCAATCCAGCTGAAGTGGATATTCAAGACAGTTTCACACTATGCTTTTAACTCATGTGCCTTTTTCTTGAGCATTCTTTTGAAAAATTTCTTCTTAATTAATTCTTTTTTTTTTTCTTCTTCTTTTTTTCTTTTAAACAGGGAATAATTATTCAAATCCTACAAACTCTTGATAGTTTTTGGTGCAGGTCTCTTCAGTTTCAAATTTGTCAAAATAAAAATACATGGCACTCCGTATTTCTATCACAGAAAAGAGCGTTGCCATCACCAACACTGACATATTTAAAGGATATGCAAAGTAAACTAGACAGTAATCCTTATTATGGGTTCTATACTTAAAATAATTAATCACAGCTTATAATAGTACTGAAGAGGGTCATCTGAGGCTAAAGAAAAATGTTTCAGAAATGTTCCTCTGAACATTCAGTAGTACCACGGTCTGCTCTGGAACTGAGTTACCAATGATGATGGAAATTCATCTCCCATTGCAAAAAGTTCTTATTAGGTATACTCTTTTTAAATTATATTTTTCACCTGTACAACTTCTATTCCTGCCAATCAATTGTAAGATATCAAGGCACAGCCAGTGGAATGTACAACTCGTTATCAGAAAAAAGACACATTTAGTGTTCAAAAAACAATACAAAACAAAATGACCATTACAAGAACAAATAACATTTTAGAGAACATTATTCAACAAAGTACAATTATTGCAAAATTATCATACTAACTCAACAATCTGAATTTCAGCTGCTTAAATGTAGCATTAACCATTTCATAAACACCTAATCTAAGGCAAAAAAACAGGTGGCAGCATCAGCTTGAATAAATCAGTTAACAAAGTCAAAATATCAGCAACTTAAACTCTTTCAGGAAAAAACACCCAACAATTCGGAAAGCTAAGTCCTAAAGGTGATATTCTTGACAGATCTAAGAGTTAAAAATGAAATCTGAAACTCAAAAGACCATAGATTCAGAAACAGCCCCTGTTTTCCTCTGAGACTTGTCTAGTGTGGGGTTTGGACAACGTCTATATTCGTCCATTTGAGAGCAGCAGGAGAGAAGTACCTGCTGTGTAGGATAGACATGTATAGGCAAGGCAAGAGTCTCTTGGTCACCTGTGAGGGAAGTGGCATGACAGCAGAGAGGGGAGATGAACTGAGCTGAGCATCAGAGTCGATGTAAGGGAAGTAGCTGGGCCAGTCTGAAATAAATGGGAAGGGAGGGCAGAAAACAGCACCTCCCAGTGCCACTTCCCATGACAATGAGATAGGAATGACATCTTTAGGAGATACTTTCAGGAAATAAATGTTCTTTCTGTAGATGCAGATGCCTCTCTGTGAAGGTGTTGTTGTTAGGTAGAGGCTAGGGACAATGATTTCTAAGTTCATGAGCTATCCTGCATGCAAGAATTCATATGCAGGGCACTACCTGTATTTCTTCCCCAAGTCCTAAGGAATGCATCATAAGACTTCTCTTATCTGATAAAACTATTTATGGGATATAGCTAATGACTGTGGTGGAATATTATTCACCCATATAATCCCCTCTTCTAAAAATCTATGGCCAGTCAGCAGACTTTCAAAAGCTATCTACATAAATCTGTTGGGGAAATGAGAAAGGAGCAAAGGTAGATAGATAAAAACAGGCAGACAGGAGACATGTGGCATTGATTCCATATAACATAAATACCCCATTATGCATCAACAGCTTTTCTAACTATAAAAATCTCAAAAAAAGGGTAAAATTCATGCAATACTTCAGCTCATCTCCTATTGTAATATTGCCAAGATGTTGTTCATAAGACGTGAATAAATTTGTGAAAAAAGAAAAAGCATAGCATTAAATTCAGTATAACATCACATTTATTGCACTTTGTGTTTCTGCGGTGTGATTATTTATCTTCTTCAAAAGGATATCAACGAGTGTTCATTATATTATTAAGAAACCTGCTAAAAATGCTTAATTTTGACAATTGGATATAATCAAATAAAAATAATCCAGAAGAGCTCCCCAGAGAAGAAAGAATTTATTCTGATTAAAAAACAAACAAACAACAAAAAAACCCCCACCACAATAACTTACTATTGCAGCCACAGTAGAATTTCAGAAAACCCTATTGTTTTACATTCCTAATACTGTCATATTGATGCTTTCCTCAGCACTCAAGGAGATCAAAGAACTCTGATGTCTCACAAGGGTTTTGAACTACAGTGAAGAGAGCTCTTAACTTCTGGTCAGTTTTTGAATACTGTTCAAATCAGATGAATAACATGTTGCTGTTCTCAATGAGACTTGTGTGAAGTGGGACTGATAGTCTCAGGAAATTCAGAATAAAGTAAAAAATCTTTTCCTTGCATATGAGTTTGACTCATGCCTGTAGGGAATCTCACAATTGTTCTGCAGACTTTCATAATTTATCTTGCAGTCTCAACTCTTATCAGCATGTACTATAGTTCCAACTTATAACTATCACTTTATGCAATAGCAAATTATATCAGTAGAGATCAAGGAATAAGCATAGAAATTGAAATTTTTTGTCCTTCCTGAAATGAACTTTAATTGTCAGATGCCAGTCAATACAGGACAGTTTATTTTTCTTAGTTTCTACACTCTAGCTAGGAAATATAGTAAAATATTTGGGGTTTAAATCAATTGAATTTATGTCTATAATATAATTCAACTTAACTTTAGAAAAAAACATGTTAGACATTTTGAAAACATACATATTAATTCATAAATATGTAAGAAGTATTTGGACTGCTTATATCTAACTACACTAACTTGGATAATTCTCATGTCAGAAAAGCGCTTGTTAATTACTTAGACATCTTATTCCTGAGGTTTCTTGCCTCAAGACTTTGTCAACACTAGATAGTTCTACTCTGAGATTATCCTAACATCAGCATGGCTGTTTCAGAAAAAGGCATCTGTGCTTCTCTAGTGCAGTGGGTAGATAATGCACTGCCTCCTTGGCTGTAGTCTGAAGCACTGCTCTGTGGTAAGTCCTTTCTGTGTATTGTAAATCTGTCACTGTGAACTTCAGAACATTCAGCTCTTCTCAGAGAACTGTGGGATTTCAGATAAATCAGTATGCTTTTTCTCATAATTTACCTTTTTTTCTTAAGATGACAGCAAACTCACAGCAATCCACAGTGGTAAACATCCACGGAAAAACTATAGTTCCTCTACTGCTTTCATCTTGCTCTTTACATGTTCCAGAGCTGTTAGAACTTGAATAAAATTCTTGGAAGGTGCTTTTTGTCATCCAAAAATTCTGAGGCTGTAGCAGATCACTTCAGATTCCCATCAGAATTTAATCCTCCCATTCAGTGCTCACAGTACAGACCCCAAATGATTACTTCACATGCATATTTCCCCAATGACTGCATATGAAAGCAGTCAGCTTCACTTTCTTCCCCTCAGAGCTTCACAAGTACCCTACAGAATTGATATTTTTCCTAAGAGAAACAGCTATTCAATGCAACACTTATTTTCCTAGAGAAAAAAAATGGCAACAATATGGAAATGGAACATGTAAAGGCATAAAGGTAAATTGGAACATACAAGTCTTGGGTCTAAAATCTTACAGCTACCTACAGTCTCATCTTGAAGACCATGTAAAAAACTCCAGAATACACTACAAAAATCCCCCTAATATAATTTACCATATGAAGGTATTGGGAGAAATTTGCTAGCAAACCCTGGATTTTTATGGATGCAGTGACAAGGAAGACTCTGCCAAAACAGCTAATGTCAGATTTGTTGCATTTACAGAACATCTAGTATGTTTTTCTTCTGTTCATCAGGCACTAACCTTTCCATTACCTTAAATTAAAAATAGCACATGCAGATTGATAGTTTACTCCAATGCCATAGTGGCATATAAGTCATTGGTCTTCATGCTGGAAGTCTAGAAGCAGGTTAGTAAACACCTATCAGGAATGTCAGGAGTATTCCCAATTTTCTTTCACAGTAAATCTTTTCCATTTCTGTTTTCTTAATGATTTGCTATAAACCAAATACTGGGCATATCTACTAAACAATTACTTTTCCTATGTCTCATCTGCAAGTTGCATGAGACTGGTTCAATTCTCTGCATTGTGGAAAAAGATTCTATTCAGCATCAACAATAATATTACAGTAAACCACAAACTAGTACTACTAAATATAAAACATTTAGTACTAGATATAAACTATTTGTTTACGGACTGGTGCAATACCAAGTGAAGTCTCATAATGGCTGACGTTTGATTCTTTTCAGCTGTCTATCACACTCATATAAACAAGAGCACTGTGAAAGACAATACAAATACACAGAGGTAAGTAGTGAAGATTCTGCAGGAGACCCTGCTCCTGTCAAGTGCACGCACAGGACACATTATTATACTCACAACTTGCTTTTAAATTGTATGAGAAACTGATGTGTCCTACAGTTTCCAAAGATAAAAACTAGATTAAAAAATCTTCACTTTCATTAGTCCTGTTGGGTGGGAATCATGCACAGTGAGTTGTGTATCCTACTGTGCCTAAAAAACTTAAAGGGTATGACACACCCATCAAAAAGGATGCACAACAGATCCCATATGCTGCACCCTGTCCTTGATCCGAAATTTCAAAATTTGTACATTTTGTGATTTCAGTGTCTGAACATGAAAGTTTAGTAACTGCATTCGATTGTATCACAGCTATAGTACTACATTTCACCTGAGCCTGCTGTCATTTATACACCTATATATTCTGTGTCTATCCACATATGTACATGAATGTACCCATTTGCAAGTAGGTAGCTAACATATTTTGACTGAAGAGAGATATAGAGGAACAAAATTCTCAAGTTCAAATAGAATTTGGAATTTTAAAAGTCATCATGCAATGCTAATTCTAAAACATTTATATCCATCTTGATTCTGGAAATAGGACTGAATCCATTAGTATGTGAACTGGAAAGTGAATAAACAGTTTCATTAAGGAGGCATGTTAGCTCCAACAATGTTTATTGGGGCAAGCCTGCACTCCGGCTGCATATGGTGTACCTTTAAATACGGCCGTTAAAATACCAAATAAAATGTCAAAGTCTGTCAGGTCTGGAGATTTTATAAATTGTTTAGACTGGGGATAATTTGCGTTCCGTACATGATGCCCTGCAGCTCGGGCGGCACGGAGATGGGCGCGGGCAGGGCGCAGGGGGAGGCGGGCGGGGCGGGCGCCCTGGCAGGCGGGCACCCTGCGCCGGCCGCCCCTCTAGCTGGGTGGTATCCTGAGGTTAACCACGTGACTAAACAACCATATTAAAAAAAGAAAAAAAAATAAAAATTTACTTCAAAGGCAGTGCCGCAGCCGGTGATGTGCGCGCTGAGACTCATTCACCGCGGGCTGCAGCAGCTCTGCGCGGCCCCTGCCAGCGCAGCCCCGGCTTCCGCACCGCGGCTCTGCCCGCCCCTCCCGCGCTCCCACCCACGGCGCGGTCGCGGCTCACCTGCAGCTGCCGCGCGGCCACGCGCGCCGCCAGCTCGATGACACAGCCCACCGCCATGCGCGCCGCGCCCGCCGAGTGCAGCTCGTTCCAAACCGTGTCACTGTCCACCTGAGCAAACAGCCGGCCCCGGGGGGAAGGCAGGCGAGAGGGGAGAGGGAGAGGGAGAGCATGAGAGAAAACAAACCCATGAGGGAGGGCTGGCAGCGTGACAGCCCGTGTACAATAACATCAGTCTTCCGTGCTGGCCAGCTGAAAGGCCTTCTGGACATGGCTTTGCTTATGCTTTTTCTCTGCACAGGCTTCTCCAATGGAAACACATTCCTGTCATGCCTCGCTGCCATTCCCTGTTTAGATTTCTCATTACAAACAGTGTTACATCGGCCAGGCCGGGCCTGCCTGCCAGACACTCCTCGGGCTGGCTGGAGGGGGAACGGGACTCGCCGCTGTCCATCGGGAGCAGCCACCGCCGGCCCCGGAGCCATCGCCGGCAGCACCAAAGCTCATCAGTGGCACCGGCCGATGCCCCTTTCACAAAACCAAAAAAGAGATACGAGCACTTATCTTTCCTAGCTAGACAGGGGTCAGCTATCAGGGGTTGGTCTGAAATCAGAACAATTAATTGTTTAGAGGCGTAATTTCAGCAGTCAGTATGGCCATAGACAGAAAATCAAATTAAATAAAGCGAGACCCTTGCTGCATCTCTAATTTGATGATCTAATACGTTTTGGCTAAAAGGCTCTGTCACGTTTTGTAACAGATGAAGTGGTTATTTAAAGCAGAGAAAGTTATCTTCTGCACCTTCTAAATGAGCAAGTGTGACATGTAAAGGATACCATGTATATTACAGAAAATACTCTAAAGGCAGCATCATGAAGTATTATAAGGATGGCTAAGTGGCACTGCTATACGGCTTAAATCAGTGTGCTTAAATTTTACTTTTGAAATCTATTTCTAGTAACTATTTATTTGCAGAAACATACCAAAATATGTAGGTGAAATGCCGTATAGCCCTTTATGATATTATGCCAAGCAGACATGCTGGTGTTAAATAGTCTGAAAAAGTTATCCAAAGAGACAGCCAGACTTCCTCAATGCTCCATGGGAAGTGCATTTAATTGCATCATACCGTACAAATTTATCATGAAAAGAAATGCATTTAGGGATAGACAAAATACTGTGGCAGATGCTATTTGGATGAATTCCAAGCACACTGCGGCATGTTTTCCGTTTGAATGGGAAGCTTCTGTTCCTAATTTCACTTAAAAAAAAAAAAAAAAAAGACAAAGAAAAAGAAAAAGAAAAGAGATTAAGTAATTGAAAATGGATGCAACTGCTCCCTCTCAACTCTGGAGGTTCTGAGGAATTTCTCTGATTAGTCATTTGAAACAGAAAGAAGCTTGATCTTCTCTACACCTGTCAAATGTCTTCACCATTACTGTTAAAATACTATTATATTTCAAGCTACTAAAATTATTTTATTTTTCAGTGTACTGGACCTGATTTTTCTATCATTTTAATCAGTTTTGTGTGCATGCAGCAGAACTAATGACAAGACCTGAGTAAGAAGACTGGATTTTGCTTGCAAAGTTTAGAATAACAGTAATAACAGCACACTGTATTTTCATCTGAGAAACTTAAAATTTGTACAAGCACAATTAAGCATCATTAGCCTGATATGGGATGATTTATTATATCTGTTTTGTAGATTGGTACCTTGAGATTTAATGAAATTAAGTAGCTTTCAATAGGTAAGAAAAATACAAGAAGATATAAGAAAAAAACCAATTAGTAAAAAAAATAATGATGTATGTAATATTAGGCAAACCTTCAGATTGTCTCTCTATTATTTTAAAGCAACTGCGAATCAAATTTCATTTTTAAAACAAATAAGGAGATAAATAGTAGAGGTCATCGGTTAAATCAATTTAACCAAGCCATAATAAAGTTTGAAAAAATACTGTGCAGTATTTTAAGTAAAAAAGTATCATCAAGAGGGCTGGAAGGGAGTACTTTCTTACCATTTTTATTGCTAGCAAATTAAGGTTAACATGAAGGAGTGGCTGATGAAAATGATTCAGTGGCAGCTGCTCAGTACACCAGGGCACAGGCAGGAACCTGCACCCTCAAAGGGACTATGATTCATTTCCAGGAAGGCTGATTAAGTTAAAATTGTAGCCACAGCTTGAGAATGCCCACCCTTCAAGACAGTTGCCTGCTTTGACACGTGAGACGGCAGTCTCTCCATGCTCTGAACACTGAGCATTGGCCAGGGTACAGCATTTATCATTTTCTCCTTTCAGCTGAGTGTGAGGAGACTGAACTGTGACAATAAGACCAAGTATCTTCCATTGAAAAATTTCCCTCAGAAATGACTGATACCTAAATTTACCTGAACTGGTAGAAAAAAATGGGCAATCAGGGAACAAAACAGTGTTTCCTGAGAAATTTTCAAAAAAAGACCACCTAAATGAACACAGGAAATTCAGGATATTTTAGATAATCTCTTGGCCATGGTACATGAAAAAAAAAATGGTAAACTCTCAAAGCCAGGGGTAGTAAACTGAAGCTGCATATTTGAATGCACAGTTATACAAGAGAACTAACATAAGTATATTAATAATTACCCTGAAAAGGCACAGTATTACAAACTTAGATGTCAAATCCTATTTCATATTCTTGCAAAATTAAGACTAGATTTCTGAGGATCATCTTATGAAGAACAACTGAGAAAAACTTGATCACATGGCCAGTGCATTAGCTGTAACTAGAAAATGCCATCTCACTCCATTTTATATCTCTACTAGTTCTACATATTGCCTTAAGTTTCAGGTGTTTAAGCAGATATTTTCTTTTAGTATTACTCAATGTTTACTTTGCAAATTGCTGTTGAAATACAGTGGTATAAATGGCAAACCCATTAAAATTACAGCTACTTGCTGGCCCAGTTGTCAGGCTGTATATGAAATGCAGCTATGTAAAATCCTACTTGATATGCTTTTCTTTGTTCCTGTGAGATGAAATGGTTAGATTTTATACAAGTAAAGGGAATAGGATTAGACACTGTGGTTTCTGGTTCTAGTTCATGTATATATCACATGTATCTGACAGCCTATCTAGATGCTGACTGTGCATGAATTTGTGACAAATGTGATGGTTTCTGAATCACATTCTATGAAAAAGTCAGATGGAATTTTATAAGAGGTTATTTTTATTCTTCAAGTGCTTTGGAGCAGCCAAAGAATTCAGTGAAAAACCTATCTTGATTAGGATTGTTTTTCAGGCAATGATAAACAAAATATACAGAAAATATATCATTTGCAACTGAATTTTAACACAGAATCTTAGCCCTGTTTTCTGTTTCATTATATATATTATTTCTATTTAAGAGCCCTTTAAAAATATTGTCAGGGTAGGAAAACATTCTGAATTTCAAAGAAATGAACATCTTTCTAAAGCATCAAAATGTCATTGTTGACTATAAGCTTACTGCACATTTCATTATCAAAAGTCCTATCACTACTGCAGCTCTTCAAAGGAGGATTGTGCGTGATAGTCCCAAGAGTCAGAGAGCATGAGCCCTGTCGGAACACTGACTTTCTAACACACATATGGATTTACTTCACTCCGAGTTTCCTGAATGAGCCCTGTAGGTTGCAGGCTTTTTCAAGCACGTCTAATATAGCTCAGTCATTGGCATGTGTAGCAAAGCTAATACTTTGTAAAGCTACAGATGATAGAAATTAAGCTACCTGTCCCTGAAGTGGATGTGGAGGCATTAAAGAGGAAGGGAATGACTTAAGTGAAAAGAAATGGAAGTAACTTCTCCTGACTGAATGCAACTAATGTTTCAAGCGCTGTATCCAGAAATTATCTGCTTTGCACTACAAAAAGAACTTGATATGAATGTTTCCTGCAAGAAATATCTATGTGATAACTTGACTTTCACAATGAAGACTTTAAGCATACTCAGAACAAGCTAAGAAACAAGAAGCCATACAGCAGAGAGGTGTCAGCAGATAGAAAGGTTGTACTGTAACCCCTCTTGGCTGGAAAATTTCATGTTAAGGAAGACTGTAAAATGCGAAAGTTATATTATTCTATATATTCCTTAGACCATGCTCAGGTTATGTTGTATGTATCTGAAAGTGGAGAGTAAGGATATGGGAATACACCTGAGACAGAGATTGCTTACTTAAAGACCTTTCCGAAATCACTGCAGTTGATGAAACTGGAAATGTTACTTTGCCTGCTCTTTGCATTTGTCTGGAATGTACCTCAGAGGGGCAAAAAAAGTAGTGTGAATAATAATTCTAAAGCATTTTTAAGATATATTTGTAGCTACATTTTGTTTTACCTGTACCTTTCCCTGCTAAAAACCCTCTTCATCCTCTCTTTCAGGCCTCTTTTCTCCGGAAACCTGACATCTGCCTAATGGTCACTGGATTACAGTTCTGCTGCTCACAGTCTGACAAATCTTTCCATTTTTCCCACCCTGCATGGTTTATTCATCTGTGAGAGTTATTTATCTTTCTTAAATAATTATTGTAAACTCTGAAGTTGCCTTAAATACACATCTACTGATAACTATATAAAAATACAAAACAGACCCAAACCCATTGCTCTGGGATGGATTCACAGCATTGTCGAACTTTCTCTCACCATCCCCACTCACACAATTACACAAACACACACACAAAACTTGTGATTTAATGTAAATCCAGTTTCTGCAGCAGGATTCTGATTTGACTCCTAAGTGGAATTAAAAATATACTGAATTGTTTGTCCTGCTCTGGATTCTCTGCACAATTGTTGCTATCATTAAAGTCAAAGCCTGTCTTAGAGTTACCACATGTCCTTGCAAGAGATACTCTACTTTTTTTCTCTGAGAACAGGTCAAAAATGCAATCTGTTGTCTACCTGCTCATGGGAACTTTTACCTGTGATGCTCCTCTGATATAAGTCATTGTATGCTATATGTCCAATATACTGGAGAACAAGCTGACAAGTAAACAGTTCTTTACAGTAGTTTAAAACCTTACAGTAGTTTTACCCTTTCTTTAAAGAGCAGTGGTTGGACTCAGCTATTCTTGCATAGAAGTTAATTCAGTATGCAGTTCTTATGGTTACATTTCAGCACAAATCTGGAAAAACAACTACATTGAAAAAAAAAATCTGTCCTTTGATATAAATGGTTATGATACTGATAAGTAAATAAAATCTGGTCAGCTAACAACAGTGTACCTATATGAAGCAAACAAACTGATTAAGAAATCTGTGACACATAATATTAGAAAGTACATACCTCCTCAGTAATATTTAAATTTAATAAAACTTGTGCTTTGCAGAGTGAATTCCTGTGCTTTAGCTTTAAAAGTATTCAGAGTCTCACACTCTCCCACTTATGCCAGAGCAAACAGGCTTCCGTCACTGGGATTTTTCAGTTCCCTGGCATGAAAGTGGAAATTAAATATTTTCTGAAGGTTTGCAACCTCTAAAAATTGTGTATGGCATTTTGGTATTCCTTTCAGCTAGGAGTCTGTCATTCTTGGAGACGGTTGGTGCCAGCAAATGCTACCACGTAACTTTGTAATACTTTGCTCTTGACCACGAGCAGTGCAGCTTCGCAGGTGTCACACTCACAGCTCTTGCTTCCCATTCTTACAGATGTCCCGGTGATCATTCATCACCTCTGTCATTTTCACTAAGAAGCAAAAGGTCCTCAACGTGCGTCTCAGATGCTGTTTCATCTCACCATGACTAAAGAAGCAAAGGTGTGCACATCATCTCCCAGGAACAACTTCTAATGAATGGCCTGTCAGCCATGTCTCTCGTTAAGGAACAAAGGAGAAAAGGTTTGCATGGCTGATGTCTCTTCCATAAATCCCACATACAGGAAGTGTGTAAAAGTGGACTACTTTAGGAAAAATATGTACTGTGGACTTCCTTTATTTTTACTGCTGTGTTACGGCTGTATCAAAGATTTGTTCTGTCAAAGGCATTTCCAGTTGTTTTAATCTAAACTGCCTGTCGTAAAGACTACCCAGAATATCAGCTTTTCATATTTTCTTGCCTACCAGTGCATCTTCACAAATAAATTGTGAAGATGTGATCTTTAGGCTCCAATGGGATGAATAGTTCAGAGGATCATCACAAATCATTGCTTTAGCAAAAACCATGGAATTCCCTTGTGCTTACATTGGCTTCTCTTCTGGATTTGAATAATTCCAGTTGGAAAATTTATCAGTAATAATATTCATTGAAAAGGACTTCTAAAAATAATTTTAGAGGCTATTAATTCTGACTCCAAAAGTCTCTTTCCAGGCAAGACCAAGGAATGTGGACAATACATGCACCCCCTGTATGTAGAATGTTTAACATCTTTCAAGATTTACCTGCCAATTGTGATATAACTTGAAAAGCTATTATAAATCAAAGCCAATTTTCAGAAAATGCTCCATTAAAAAAATGTTAATTAAAGAATTAAATAGCTGGCAGAGTTACTGATGTTTATAGTCTGCCACTGATAGAAATGCAACACTCCTGTTCCTGTAAAAATAGATTTCATCTAAACATTTCTAAAAAAAACCCAATTAAATATATGAGATCTGCATTAAAAATAAATAGCTTTTCATTCAAAATGAGAATCAGAAAAAATCTGGCTAAGTCAAGCTGAAGTCTGAATAGAATAATCCCATAAGAAGAAATAGTTTTATTTGTTTCTCACTTAAACTAACTTTTATAACAGGCACCCAGAATCTCTGGGTGTCATAAAGCATACATTAGACACTGTAAAGGAACTCAAAACCTCAGTGAAACAGTGATGTGTGCTTCATCAGTGGGGGGAATGGAGGGAGGATAACATGGATTAGATGTGGATTAGAATTTGTTTTTAGAAAAAACTCATAAATAAAACACTTAGACCCAGATTCAAGTCTCAGATATGTGGCATATATGACCAGATGCTTGTAAAAAATGTTACTGCACATTCAGACCTAGCCCTGAGTACTCTATTAATTTAACTTGGCATGTGTTTTAGTATTTAATGGGTTAGTGTGTGAAAATGCTTGTGCAACTGCCTTCTTATGTTTGATCATGCAGTTTCTAGGAGTTTGTGGGCATGTAGATACAACAATGTATAGTTGGTTGTAAAATATACAGTTACAGAAAATGCAACTTCTTTGTGCAAAATTCAGGCCTTATTTTTAAAAAGTTTTGTCATTTACTGCTGAACACATTTTTAGTAATGCACAGCATCTCAGCTTTCTTCTTGGATGTAGATGATCCTTAGAGGCCACCATGGAACTATGCTAGAACCCGGTGTTTATTCAGAAAAGGAACACAGGAACATTTCCTCCTTAGAGAGCTTTTCTGGGGTTAAACTCTGTCAATAAACACATGATGTGTTTTTAAAGTGCAAATGTGCATTTTGGTTTAATTACAGAATTCCCATTAAATCCATATGTGTGTGTGACTAAGTCTGGGGAGAGTGAATAGCAGTAGTAGATTGTATATGGTACTATTCCTCAATTTACATTTAACATATGTGTGCATATTTATATGTAGATGATGTTTCCTATTCTGGCAATGCTGGCCTTTGGCAACACAACAGTTTTTAGGAAATGCAGAAAATGAGGTAAGACCTTTAACAATTTGACTTTACAGTAGTTCATTACCTTGCCAATAATTTTCTGTATTCCATGCACTGTATCTTTCCTTGCAGTTTTAACCTGATCGAGTAGCAAGGAAAAAAGGTCCTTTGTTAAAAAAGGGAAAAGAAATTGTCTGAGGGATCAAATTCTGTATTTGGTGAGCTTGCAGATAACCACTCCTGAGCTTTCTATCCTTGCCTGTGCTGCAAGAGAAAGCAGTCTGGGACTATTGTAAAACATGCCATTGCACCTGCAGCAATACCAAGGAACTATGTCCCTCAGTTCAACAGTTTCACCTCTCACTGGTCTAAACATCAGGCTCTGTGGTGGATGGCAAAGGGCCACCTCAGTGCCATGAAAGGGCAGGAATGGGGCAAAAATATCTGCCCCGTCCTTTTTTTGTGGCCATAATGTTGATATGCTAAGTGTGGCATCCCCTTCCTGCCCTGTTGCACTTTGCAGAGCCAGAGATGAAGTCTCTGTACCTCAGTAAAGGAAGACTATCTCTTTCTTGCTGGGATCATAAAGATTAATGATATCACACTTGTTATTTTTTTTCCCCTTAAAATCAATGTGCCTAAAATTTGGAACTTAGTTGTTTCAAGTCCCTGTCAATGAAGGAAATCAAGCACCTTCAGTCAGTTCTTCTGATCTTAGGTGGACTTACTCCTGCTATAGTGGTGCATATGCCTCTACAATGGTTATGTAGGCAAGCAAGGGTGATCAGGGTCTTTTGGCTTTGGCTTTTTCAGTAATTTGTTTTCAATCAGTTTCATAAATCTGGACATGTGAACTGCAAGTTAATTAAATGTGCAAGTTTTATCTTAATTTCTTATTTCTTCATTAGTTTGTTCACCCAAGGAAGCTGTGAGCTTGTCAGCTAGAAAGTCTACAATCCTCTATGCATAAGAGAGCTTGACTAAAATGTAATATTTATTGATGCATTACTACAAAGCATAAACCACTGAAACAGCTGACTGCCATGAATTGCCAGAACTGACAGGGTATACCACCTAAAAAGTGCATTCAGCAGCACAGCTGGGAGTACATTATATAGCCTCATTCCCTCATCTTGTGCATAGCCTAAATAGGTTTATCTGGAACTCCACAAAGTGATGGAGCACCAAGTTCCTTAAATGCTCTGGAGTAACAAACCTCCAGCCCTTGCTCTGGATTCATCCCCATTGACCTTAAGTTGTGCTTTGGGTGGTACTATGATGGTGTTTTTGATCACATATTTTGTTGACTTCTGGAGAAAATATCACACTGTCAACACTGTGTGAGTCCTAAATAGTCTGCAAAACATATCAATTAAAATGTAATGTACCTGTGAGGCTGTTTTGATTAAATCTTGGAATTTCTTTAGGGATGGTGCTACTGACAGAGGCTTAGGAGGTAATTATAAGTCCTTCATTCACACGAGACTTCCACAATGTGCTCCAAAATGTTACAACTGGCAAATTTAAGTAGGTTAATAATAAGGTAAGTAATTTAAATTAATAGCAAATATATTGGCAGCGTGATATACTAAGGATTTCACAATGGAAGACTTAATATTGAGTAGATGAGCTTCTGAGAATTACAGATTGCTTTCACCAAACCAGGAAACCAACACTTTTTTTATTGTTGTTGAAAGGACTATACCTATTTTGGTAGTCTGGGATATGGGGAAAAGACACGAGCTAATTCTAATATCTCTGTGGAGGTGATGGTTAATTTGAGTGCCCAAGCCATAGGCAATCAGACTTCTTTACAGAGGTATTTTTTTGCAGGTATAAGGGAAGAGACACCTAAGCAGCCTGGAGCTTAAAACTGGTTATAAGGAGGCAAGGCCATTGCCAATATTTTCTCAATTTTTGCATTATTGTACCATGGTAATGGAACCAGTTTGGTACCATTAGATATATAAATAAGAGGAATGAAGAGTCATAATATGTAAAAGATGAAAATTCTTCCTCGGCATAAACTGAGAAGATCAAGGGAAGAATGAGAAGCAGGAAAAAACATTTTTTTTTTTTTTCCTGGATGAGTTATTAAACTTCTCTAATAGTGAAATCTTGCCTTTCTTACTGCATTTCTTCCTGTATGGTCAGGACAAAAAGTAGCACTGTCCATCTATCACAGCAAGGAATGCCAGGAAGAAATTTAACATTCATAAAGCATGAATATTTTGTAAGTTTTGTAACAATGTAGAGCAATTTCATAGCTATACATTTCTTTTCTTTGTACTGACAGACCAAATTGTTTTCTGATATGAAAGATCTAAGCTACATGTCAGTTAATAAAACAAGACCAGCTTATCCCAGCAGAAAATCTCATTTCTCTTTTACTGCTGTAACAGCAAAATTAGAGGAAATGCAACGAACATTCTGTAATATGTACAAGCTATTCTAAGCCATTCAGATGGCTCAGTGTTCAGCCCATGAACCACTCTGTTCAGTTCACTAAACATTAATTCCTCTGAAGTCTGATTTCTTGCAGGGTGGTGTTCTTCCCCAGCTCCTCCTCTTGCAATTTAGAGGTCTGACTTTACACATTACAGGTTTGAAGCAGTGTCTTTGGTGGGGGAGGAGAGCAGGGGGGATTGGATAACTGCCCAATTTCATATGATAAAAGTGAAATTCTCTTCTGTCTGCAGGAAAATCCCCAGGGAACAACGTATGAAACCCAAACTTAAATAAAATCATATCCTGTTTGCAAACATCATATTCCCTTTGCTTCTCAGTAATCTGGACCCATAAACCCCAGCACAGCTTGAGTGCCCATTCCTCATCTAAACAAATGCCATAAGCCCCTTTATACTTTTACAACCATGTCAGAAAATAATATTGACTGCCAATAGTGATGTGATTGGAGTTGCCTCCTCTGAGCCATAAAAGCAGCAGTCTGTTATCAATTTCTCTAAATGCATCAAGGGAATTATGGGTCGGTTCAGTTCCAAGTTATAAATGACAATTCAAAAGCCGCAGAAGTGTTTGAAGCTGTGAGCCGATGATGACATTATCATAAAAGCCTGCTCTTCTTTGCTTTTGTGGGTTTTTTTGCGTATCAACTAGACAAAAAAATATGGCTGAGAAATGACTTCAAGATTTCTTCACACAGCAGCAGGTCAAACAGGCAGGAAAACAGTCACTATTTTTAGTGACAGACTGAGACAAGGAGATGAAACTTACTCCCATTAAAAGTAGATTTCTGCTTCTCTTACTGTTATTTTCATGGCACAACAGGAGAGGAATTGCAAAGATGGATGCATTGATCAAATGATCAGTTACAGCTCTGGGGGCTGTTTACAGATGAAAAATCACGGAACGATCTGACAGTCCACAGAACCAAGATATAAATTTGTGATTATTCTCCCCATTTGGCCACTTCACCTGCAATCTACCCACTCCTCCTGGAAAAATTTTCACATTCTGAACGTCTGACCAGCTACAGGAAACCATCTCTTGTTATTAAAACTGCTGGCCATAGAGCTGCTAGTCTCTCTCCAACAAAAAGAATTTCATCCCCTGGTATTAGAATTCTTTAACAACAGTTGATTCTGAAACAAGGCTAAGCTTGGGTGGGGGGGAAGAGTAAAAAGCATTATTACAAGAGGGTGCTCTTCAGTGGATGCTATACTGCTGATCCTGGATAGTCCTCTGATAAAAAATTAACCATCTTTCAAAGAAAACCTGTTCTTTGCAAATTTAGGAGGTTAATTTAGACAATTTTTTTCTCTCTTTGTGAGAACTGTTCAGTTTACCTGTGAAGATGAAACAGCTTTATGTTCTTACATAAGAGAGCTAATTACTACTTGCTTAGTTTCTTATAAACTATAAAGTTTATTGTTTGATTTCTTCAGAAAGTCTAACTTATACCAAGCCATATTCACCAACAATTCTGACATAATCAGTCCCTAGCACTACTTACAAGAAAATTCATATGGATGAAAAGTTTACAAAACGAGTAAGTAGTAGCTTTACATGCATTTTGCACTGCTACAAAAGATTTAGTGCTGTGATGAAAAAGGATCAGAATATATTAATCATTGGCACAGACTGCCTCTTGTTCACTTTTTAAAATTCTTGGACCAAACTTTCACTGTAAATAATGTCCAAAGCAAGGGATCTCTGATGTTGACTGGAATCTTAGAACAGCAATAACAAAAACAATAATAGACTAGAATTAAGGGTTACAGAGGTTAATTGGACTTCTGTTTGTGAACAATGCGAGCCATCCCAAACTCACGCCGATACAATCTGTGAAGCCCATCAGCTGATCAATGTCTGGGAATTCCTGGATTATGGTCCTTCATCCAAGAACAGTTTTCATTCTGTTCAGTGATACTTTCAATTCAAATTTATAAGCCGTTTGTGGAGCAGGGCCTTAGAGCAAAGACTTCACAGTATTTATAAATGTATAATAGGTAGATCATCAGCCTTAGGTACGTGGGCTGTATCCTATGTAATGCTCTGCCTTACTTGTTCAATGTTCTTTCCAGCAGTGGCACAGCTTCTCAGTGCATAGTGCCAGGGTTCCCAACAAGAAACAGTATTTGATCTCCTGTGTGGTAGCAACAGCCATTAAAAGGTGGGATCTCTGATATTATATACAGCCTAGGAGTGGACAGAACTGAGTCCAGGCTTCTCATCTTCTGTGTGAGCAGTCTAACCACTAAACTGTTTCATAATAGACCTGCATAACAGCCAGAAAGGTCCCTGCATGACTAGAGGATAATAGGATCAAAGAGCTTGGAAAACTCTTGTTCAAAAGGCAGTCTTAAAATCTCCTGCAAGAATAGAATTTTTTTTCCATAGTGTTTTCTCATTGTATTCTGTAACAAACAAGTCATGATGAGAGCAAAATTCTTCCATCCCTCCTTTGATTGTTAGTGTGAACTATTCTTCCTGCTTTACATTGATTAAGCTTTACAACCCTCAATTATGTTCAAAGTTACTAAGTAGCAATATTTCTTCTTTCCTTCCACCATCATTTCTGAAAGTAAACTTAAGAATTGCTTTCCACATAGTTTGAAGCAGCTTACATTCCCAGAACTCATCTTAACCAATCGACAGCTAAATATCACTGAAAGAGCTCCTAATCTGATTATTTACCTTGAAAAAGGTCATAACCTATTCCTTTAAAAGAGCCTCACAGCAAGCCTGACAGTAATAATATGTAGAAAGGCAAACCAACTAGAAAAAAATAAAGATCAATTTCTACAACATGTTCTTTAATCCAATCTCCATGAATTTAAATAAGAAACAAAGCATCCACACTGGGGAGAAAAAAAAAAAAAAAAAAAAGTGAGGATGAACTGAAATGCTAAAAAAATCAAGTTATACTGAGCAATTCTTACTAATGTTAGTTTTAGAATGGACAACATACTGTCATTAGTAGAAGGATTTCAAAGCACATCTCTAGTCATGATTTCTTAATATCACAATAACTTGTTTCAAAGAAAAATCTTATCCTATAATTTTCAGAGAATGCCATAGTCCTGTTTGCTGTCCAAGGCCCTCAAATAGATTTTTTTCCAAGACATTTTTACTCAGGAGCCCCAACATTCTTTCTTAACTTCATTCATTTCTTGTTCACTTTTTTTATGTAACAACAGCGTGAGAAATTACACCAGTGTGTGCATATATAGTGAATATGTGCATACAGTAGTTTGCAGAGGTGCATGTGAACACATTTGACTACATGTCAGAGTGTAATGTTAGCTAAATCACATACAGAAATGACACCCAAGTTTCCAAATTAGCGAGTCATCAACTTCCAAATTTTAGGCAGAATCTTCAGCAAGCGAAGCCCACAGTGAGGGAGTTGGAACAATTACCACTTACTGATTCTTTTATTCTAAACACACAGTGTAAAAATACTCAAAAATTACTAAATACTGAAAGCTAAAATGCACTTCTTTTTTCTTTTTTTGTGTGTTAAAACCTTACAAAATGAGTATTTCTCCTTTTGGGTATCTCATAATAAATCTGCCCTGTATAAACATACTAGTATGGTAGGAAATGCATCCTTTGTGAAGAATAAAAGTAAATAAAACTGTAGAAAACTGCATTGAAAGTTAACCTGCAGAGATAATGGCTTTATCTCTGCTCAGAATATTCAGAGAGATACTCAGAGAATTCTCTCAGAAACAGTGAAAGGGAATATCGGCCAGCCAGCCCATTGATATCTGGAATTCTGATTGTTTCAATTTAATATTGATGACATCAGTAAATAATGGACCCAGTTGGATCAAAAGCATAGAATACTTTTGTGTGAAAAAAGTCATGTATGTGAAAAATTATTTCTCCCTGGCATTATCTTCACTAGAATTTAATAGCACTGTGATACCAACATCAGTAGAAATTCTAGATGTTTTGCAACAATTTAGGTTCATTCTTTTACCTAGTGTTGCAACATATTTTTGTCTGCAGATTTTTGTCCACTGTGTCCTAATACAAGCTGATACTTCAGGATGAATCTATTTCAAAACAGGATGCAAAAATGTTCACAGAATTTATTACTTTAACAATGCTTAAGCTACTAGCTAGCAGCTAGTGAGCCCTTTTCATGCTAAATGTTAGTTTGAGTAATTTTATTGTCCTTTCTGCAAAATGTGGAACTATATTTACTTTTCAACAATACACAAAACAGCTTCTCCAAATCTCATTCTGCTGTAACAATTGCTCCCATATTACTTTCCTCAAGAACAGAGCTAATGTAAAAAACTCAAAGTAGGACAACTAAGAAATGGGTACATTTACACAAAATGTGTTCCTATCTAACTGTTCCATATGCTTATTGTAATGTGCTGTCTTCTGTCTTTGAAAGCACAGTGTGATAACATCTCAGGTTTCATCTTTACATTTTTTGTCAGCTTCTAAAGACTTGGAACTGATAATGCAACAGTGCTGAAGAATTAATAAATGAACACTTCTGTTGTGTGCTGTCCCTCTTGTGAAAAAACAAACATTTACTTACCCCAAGTCCCCCACAAGGCAACAAGGAAAAGAGTTTTTGAGACACGTTTCCTATATATTAAAGAAAACAAGAAAAAGAAACAATAAGTAACATTTATTGAAAAGACATTTAAATACTGGAACAGTATTTCCTTACACTTTACAGTAATTCAGATTTCAGTATTAAACTATGAAAATGCCATATAGTAGTATAAAAAATAATAATAGTACTTAGAAATCAAATCAGACACAGGAAATTTAAGGTACTGTTATGCAACAGTGACAAATCTAAAGATTGTTAAGCAATAGATTCAAAGGAATATAATGACCAAATTTCCATAGGAGGTCAGTCTGAACTAGGGTGACTAATCATCCCAATATCTGTAGCTGATAAGAAGCTTGTCTAAGCAGTCATCTCAGCTTCTTCTCTAGTCAATGGAGTGAGGCTGACACCTCTTTCCAGCCTAGATGACTGATGGGATGAATTATACTTGAGAAGTACCTGTTTCTTTTCACTGACAACTGAGAGAATCTCATTAAGGTTACATTAAACTGATAACTAATTTCTTAACTTTGTCCCTCCAAAAGAGTTTCTCCTTTGAAAAACGCAGTCTTAGTCTTTCTATCTATGTAAAAATGCATCAATGAATATATTAATATTTTGAAAATACTTAACATGAAATACTAGTTGTTTCAGTCTTATTCAGTAAATACATTATACTAAAGGGAACAAAAACTTAATAAATTTTAGAATCTAATTTCTAGCTAATTCTACTCTATACATTAGTTAATATAGAGTTTATCTTATTATTTATACTCAGTTTTTTGGTTTTGTTTTTGTTTTTTTTTTTCATTTTTTTTTTACTACTAAACTAACTGTTTATCTTGATAAGGATGATATGAAAACCAGGTAAGGATCTCAGGATTTGATGCAGTTCCTATCCCAGTATGAAATTTGGTCTGAAGACAGCCGTGGAAGAGAACATAAGCTTTTCCCCTGCCACATCACAGAACTGGCTTTGTAGCTTTGCCATCTGGAGGAAACATTAGATATGAATCACGGGAGTTAACCTAGAGGAGCCACCCATTGTTGTGGCAAGGACAAATTCTGCAGTTTCTCATGTTTAGCAGGTGCCAATGAAATGCATTAAGACAATTATAAGCCATCATCTTTGAAGTGCAAGACACCAGACTGCAAGGTCTGAGACTAAGAAAGTGCTTTACACTTTGAGTAAAATCCAAGATGCATTTTTAACCAGCTAGAGGCCTTTGATCAGTTTGCACAGTGGGCGAGAGAAGACAAACAAAACCTCCTGTGGAGCTACCAGGGGAAATGCAGGTGCAGCAGCTATGAAGAATATTCTCATACTGAGTTCTAATGGCCTCAGACAAGGAAGAAAATGTTGGCTGCCGGAGATTGTCAGAGTAGAGGTACAGGTTGGAGTTTCCAGATCTCTTGCTAAGCAGGTCCAGGGACCAATTTTCCACTTTTTACTAGGGGGAAGGTGAAAAAGTCCTGAGCAGATAACTTAAAAACTAGTGCCGTTAAAGTGCCAGGAGACATTAACAGAAACATAAGATGTAATTTGAGGTAACAGAAGGCATTTTTAGATTATCGAATGACTAGAACTTTTTTCTTAAATTCAGTTTCAGAATTGGAACATAGGAGAGAACAGATGTATTGTTATTTATCTCCCTGCAGATGGGCACATTGTGCATAGTAAATACTATTACAAACAACAAACACAAAGTAAACACAGAAAAGCAGATGGTTAGGAGGAACACTAAAATCAATCAATCAGTAGTACTAAAACAGGGAGAAACAAGCATATAAACCTTTTCAGTGTATTCCTGGATATTTGCTTCATATTGCATGATTTTTAAAAATCAAACAAACAAAAATAAACAGTTAACAGACTGCAGAACAAGAAAAACATTGATATTTCATGAAAAGAACAGTAGAGAAAGGTTGTACTAAGAGACAGTGAGACCATCATTTAGCTAGCCTCACAAAAAGGAAAGAGCTCACAACACTCTGCCAGAAATTAAAATCAATAGCAAAAAGCTATCCTGAAAATGAATTGAAGAATTTCCCATGATGTTTGAAGTTGATGTCCCAGAAGATACTGAAGATATTGGGATACTTCAAGTAAGGTAAAAGACAAATTTTAAGTAACCAAACATTTTTGGCTTTGCACTAGGGCAGTTTGTAATCACCAGCAAACCACTTGAGATTCAGTACAACAATTTACTGATAGAGCTAGAAGTGATCCAAGATTTTTATTCTTAAATATCAATGCAGAAAGGCAGTAGAAGCTGGTTTGTCAAATTAGGTGCTGAGGCACCCATAACTGACAGAGGTCGGGCACTTACAGAAGTCAAGTAAGCTGCTTAGGATGTTGATAACTGTGGACTGAGAGTCTGATGAACAAGAAAAATTATAGGCAAAAACTCAATTTCAAAAAAAAAAAAAAGTGTGTCCATTTTATTCTCAGTATCATCCCTCAAGAACAAAGCCACTTCTTCTAAGTGTTTAGTTCTTCAATAACTTGAAATTGCAATTACATGGATACTTTCTGAATGCATCTTTTAGTTGTACTTCCAATACTGATTCACTGTCGGGAATATGTTGACAGTATATTTCTCACTTTTGCAAAATTTTAATCATTGGAAACTTGACTTTTAGTAATACTTCCTTAATGACAGTTGGAAAGGGGAAAAGGAATCAAATTTTTAGAACTGCTTACTGTTCTGCCCTTGAACTGACTCAAAGATTGTATTCTGTCACATGAAACCATAATGTGATGTGACACATAGTCTGCATATTAATATCTTTCATGTCAAGACAATGGTAGTTCAACATGTTGCTTAACACAACACACTATAATACATCAGTCAAAAGCTTAACTACACAACAGTGTAGAAGTTGAAGTGATCAGTTGGAACAGCTGCTTTTGTGGACCCTGATGCAGGGAAAATAAAACCAAACATTGAAGCAAGTTTATACCTGTAAACCTTTAGGAATAGGTGAACAAATAATTGTGTTCATAATTCTCACTGGTATCAGTAGTTTACAGTCGTTTTGTTTTGCAATCGTCCAGAACATTTTTTTTTTTCCTTGAACAGAGAAACCCTGAAATAGGCATTTATGGACAAGTGGCACATTTCTAGCCATAGTCATACTTAAATTTTATTCCTTCAAGTGTTTCTTTTCTGTTTGAAAGGTACAGAAGATGCTTGTTAGGAAAAAAGAAAAAAAAAGGAGCTTCAGACAAAGCAGATGCACACTTTTGAACAGGGAACAAACTCTTTTCTGGAGCCTGAACTGAGAACAAACGGTGTTTCTGTCTTGTTGAATGGGTAGAGGAATAAGGAAAGGAATGGTTAGGTCCTCCTTTTCCTTAGGATGCAAAGCCATCATTTGATGGAAGTATTTCTGTAGAAAACAAAATGCACTTTCATTGAAATAGAAATATTTTCTGAGGTGATGTTGTTACTGATGGCATTTTTTAAGAGAAGCGTTTTCTTTAGATTTTTCTCCTTGGTACACATAAATTTCTGTACTATAATAAGATGTTAATTTTAAGGTCAGGATTGGCTAGGTTCAATCACACTGAAATGGGGACAACAAAAGGTGGAACAGTTACACTGCATTTTGGAAAAATATAAGAGACAATTAAGTTCCTTGATCTAAGAGTCTGAAAGCCTACATGATTAGAGCTTCCAGCCAAGAAACAGGCACATGCAAATGCATGTGGGAAGGATGCTTTATTGACTGTTGTCTTGGTAAAAGGCCGTGTGAGATGCAGCAAGAAAACATCCTAGAAATAGAGACAGAAAAGGGCATTGAGCCAAGGATGCACTCAGAATATATTCTAAGACTGATCTTGATATAAACTTAGTCAGTAAATGTTTTGGGGACTAAGTGTCTAATAAAAAGGGCAAAGAGTTTCAAGGAAAGAACTATGGACAAAGAAATGTTTTTCTAAGATAGGGTAAACAAAGCTCTCTGCATTCTCTGTACTGCAACAGAAACATAGTTAGGGAACCTGGGTCCATTCCTTTTCTCACCTTTTATCAGCAACTGCACACTGCATCCCAGATGCTGGTCAACCACTGAGATCCAAAATTGGAACAATATTTTATATCAATGTATGTTATGTTAAATAATGTGAAAAATAAAATCGAATTAATCAAACCCAATAAAATTTAAAAGAAATACTTGACTGTATCAAAAAGGAACATTGTGACAATGTTGATGAAGTCAAATCGAAATATTACCAAACTGTAATTTTGCAGGAATTTGGAGCTTTTTCTTGGAGACGCCTCTTTTTGGGTTATTTTAAACAAAGATTTCCTACCTTAGAAATTCAAGCGCCTAAGAATCTATTATATTGTTAAGTATTTTTCAGTTTTGAAGTTGCCTTGGCTAAGCAGATGTACTTATATAACATTGTGATCAAGAATTTTTTCTTATCTACTCTTATGACTTACAGAAGAAACTTAGTCTGCCTTACAGAAGAAACACTTAGTTTCCAGTGCAAGATAATTGCTATGTATTACTGGAATTGTGGCAGCAATTTCATTTGTTGGTTAGTGTTATTTTTGTTTGGGTTGGATTTCATTACATTTAGGAAAAACTCCAGATCTTAGAAAAAGAGTTATAAAAATAACTGAGAATTAGAATGTTGCATCTAGTGTGCTGAGATATAAAGGGAAGGGTTTCACTCACAGAATATAACGAAAACGCACTAGTTTTTTTGTGTGTTTCTGACAAGTAGATCTCCACACTACACTCATGGTAGAGCTCAATTTAATCCTACTTTTATAGTATAAAAGGCATACACTGAGCATTGGCTATGCATGAAGATACTTGACCTGAAAAACCTGTCAGTTTTCTGCTAATCTGTACATCCATAGTGGCATTTAATACTTCAATGTGTTTCCCCTTGAAAATGTGAAAGCATTAAAATAAAGTTAACTTATTAGCAAGGTAATCTGCACTCAGCATGGCTGAAATAATTGAAATAAAGCAAATGAGAACAGCAAACAAACAATTCTGACAAGCAAGTGTATCTTAAATTCCTGTTTTCAAATAAAAGAACACAACATAGAAAACTGTGTTCAAAATTGCCATTGACTTTGGATGGAGAAAAATTACAATAAAGGGTTAACACTGATGATTTTTGAAGCAAATTAGGAGAAACGTCTATCACTGCTTATGAAACCGTGCATTTTGCTAAACTATATTTGGCTTCCATTGTAACATTCTCCTTACACATAGCAATGCATTTGGAAAAAGTGAATTTTTGTCACACTGCTTGCCAAGTGTTTTAAACTGACACCAGCTATGACTAATGACAGTGCTGGAATGTGCTGTTCTCAGTAGAATAGAGGCCTGTACAGACCTAGGAGTTTCCTGGGGTCCAGCTTCTGTCTGTTCAGGGGGCTGGTGCCATACAGCAGTGAATGATGTTCAGAGTGAACCAGCTGTATTTCCTCCAGACTGGCTTTTCGACCTCGAATTCGCTGAAAGAAAACAGCAGAGGCCTAGAATATTCCACTGACAATATTTAGGGAGAAGAGGGGGGAAAAAAAAGTAAAGGTCCGAAATAACATTTAGTATGATTAATAATGGGTTGAAATTGCGTCATGCAGGAATGTGACACTGATTTGTTTATTAAAGTAATGCTATATGAAAAACAAATGCGTGTGTGCTTTATCACAAAGTGCCTCATTTCAGTCTTAGCAGAGTTGACTTAATACAATGTTTCACACACAAGAAAATATTCTCTCTCTTTTTTTATATAACACATTAAGAGATACAAACCAAAAGGTAAAATATATCTTAAGTAAGAAATCTGGCTAGGAAAAATCTAATTTAGAGAGTGAAAAATTATTCACACCTGTAAGCTGCAGATGTGTTTGGAATGAGGATTAATGTTTTTTGCATTATTACTAGTACTTGTGATTTATGCTGCTAAGAAGAACAGGATCAGAGCGAGAAGAGACAGGGAGAAGAAGAAAATTAAATTTAAATGCTTTAATAAAATATTTCTTTATATTTTTAAGTTTTAAATCTATGATTAATATCCCAGGGTAATTTTTGCTGTTACACATGCTGACTCACTTGCTTCCTTACGTTTTTGTAAGTGAAGTGTGTTTCTTTAATTGTTTCTCCAGCCTGTACTCACCCCATGTAAATCCGTGTTAAAGAATCTGGGATGTTTCTCTACAAATCCATTGAAATTTAATCAGTTTAGGAAGGAAGGAGAATAGGGAGGAAAAGATAAAACTAACACTTTCAATATCTGTTGTGTGTATGTATTTGGAATTACAGCTCATCATAGAAATATTTATTTCTCTGCTTGCGCTAGTGCTGCCCAGCCTTTGCAGACACAGCAACGTGAATCAGATTTTACTCACGATTGGGCATAATAAACAGCACTGTCAACAAAGTTCTGGTCCCAAGATCATCTTTCCTGTTGATACAGGATAAAGTGCAGAGAAAACAATTTGTTTTTAAGGTCTTGGACCCTATTTGCAGATCTGGTCCTTAGGAACACCTAGGGCAAAACCTCTCTCAGCTTAGACTGTGGATTTGTCCAACTGTCAAGGTCTACAGATAAACAGACACACAAGTTATCTAAATAGACCACCCTATTTTCAATCAGACTGATTAACCTGTTACAGGAATGCCATTTGATTCTAGTTTTATTAGGGGATATGTTGTGATTCTTATTTATCCAACACCTTAACATACACACTGGAGAGAACCAACCTCTGCACAAAGAGAAGAAAGCAGTATATATGAAAGAGAATGTGCACTACAGAAGAAAGGAGCTGCCTGGGGTCAGAAGAACCATGCACAATTTACATTGAGTTAAGCAGTGGCCATTTTTTCTGACTAATCAGGAAAAATATCCTAAGAGTTAGAGCTAGATGACTGTAGAACAAGCTCCCCCTCAGGGAAATGGTGGAAGCCCTATTTCTTGCAGTGTTTAAAACTTGACCAGACACAGCAGTGGAAAGAACATTTTAGGAAATGATCCAAGAACTAAATGACTTAATAAATCCTTTTTCATCTCTAATTTCTTCAAGCCTCTCCCAGTCTCACATGAGAATTTGTAGCAGTGCACTCACATCCTTTTAACACACAGTTGCACAATCAAAATCAGCACATTATATTACTTCATGGAGTCAGTAAACTCTGTAATGGTTCTTCTGGGTCAGATAAAATATTTTTCTTCACAAGTGAGTTGACTGGTAACATTTATTCCTTCATCCATTCTCATTAAGGTCTAGGTTTCTAACAAGCTGCTTTAAAATCTATATACCCAATTCTCCACAGAAAAACTGGGGTGACTGGCTTTTAGAGCAAATAAAATAAATGTGTAAGAAAAGTAAAGAGGCATTTTATGAAGGTCACATCAAAGAACCTTGAGCAAATACTCTCTGGTCATATATTTTCTACAAGTTATGCAAAAACTCTGAGAGATGTTTCACAGTTAATTTTTTGGCTTTTTTTTTTTTTTTTTTTTTTTTTTTTTTAGTACTCTTAAATGCTGTATTCCTTTAACTACAAACCCCCACAGTTAGCCATTATTCTTACAATGGAGTGAGGTATGATATCTGGTCTGGAAGTGGTCTCTCAAAATGTTTTGCCAACAACCTATCCACTATGCAATATCACCAGCCAAATTCTCTAGGACAGAAACATGTCATGCAGAAACAGGTTTGGTGCAGAAATCTTAACAGTGAGGTCCCAGGAGTACAGCCGTAAGTTGAGCTGCCAGGGCAGGCAGAGCCCAGAGCTGCTCTTTCTCCATGGCTTCTCCAGCTCTGACCTTCAGCATCAACAGGTACATTTACACTCTAGATGGCAGGATGAAAGGGAAAAGTAAACAGTGCACACGTCTGTGAGGTTTCTGCATTCCCATCTCCTCATTTAGTGTTCCTTTCATACCATCCTTGCAGTATCTCTGCTTGTCAAATCATTTTCATGAAAGTTACAATCACAACTATCTAAGGCTCTACACAGAGGTAAAAACGTTGCATTAAAAATTACCTGCAATAACTTCTAAGGATAGTTCTCACACAGTAAGATTTAGCAGATCTACACAAGCACATGTCCTAAGTCTGTTGCCAGGGTCTGGAGTCCTGTAACTTCAGTTAAGCAAAGTGACGGTTTCTAGCTCTCACTAGCATGAGTTGTCAGACAATGGAACATATGCCCTTGTATAACTTTACACATACACTTCTAGTCACATATTTTTAGTGTTGAAGTGTCTTTCTTAATTTCCATTGACCATGGTAGTATCAGAACCATAAAATATAGAAGAAAATTGGTATAAAGCCAATGAAAAAGGAGAAATAGCACAGAAGAACATATGAACATATGATTGTTTTCATTTACATCCACCCATCTACTACATCTTTAGTGGAAGGCAAGTCATTCTTTTCTAATATGCATGACAATTTGTTTGTTGGCTTTGTCCTCTGATATACGCAGTTTCCTCATCAACAGAAATATTCATGCATCTCAGGAGGGTAAAATACTTGCACATGCTAGAAAGCTACCCTCCCCACAAGAGAAAAATGCTTTCACCTTTCACAGAATTTAAGGTCAAAGAGGACTGTCTAGTCTGGTCTTCTCTTTAAAATAGACCATTAATGTTTCACACAGATGACCTCTATTAGACTGAAATTTTTAGTTAGACTTTCAACAGACTAAACTCATGCACAGAGATTCAAAAAGACAAAGGTGATGCTGCCTGTTTCTCTCTGCTGAACTATCAGGAATTGTTGACGTAGATTAAGGAACATTTCTCACTGGAGTCTCTCAGTGTCTATTGCCTGAACTGCAGCTATTTGGAAGGAAATTCCCTTAGGTTATCCAGTTTGTAAACAAGGTCTTCAGATTGTTTCCTGCCTTTCTGAGATTTCTCATAGTTGTTAAATTCTCTCTTGTTTTGAAAAATACTCAGAGATAGCCTGTCTTTTGCCAGTCAGTATACCCACATCGCTTGTTCTCTCTCTATCATGTAGGAATTGCAATCATACCTCTGACATGCATGCACCCACATAGAGATGCATTTACTCTTTTCATGTATTTTGGTCCTCCAGGGCATAACCTGAATATGTTGCACATTAAAAATTTTTGCTCTTAAAAAGAAGACTTAACTTTTCCTGTATTATTTAATCTTTAGTGGTAAATTGAGGTACAAAGGGTGGATGTTTTTCATATATTTCAGTCTATGTGATCTGGCAGTCTCAAATTTAAATTCTTTCCTTCTCTCCACTTTGCTCCATGAGATGTGGACACCAGGAGGTGTAAGATGCCTCCTTAATCCAGAAAACTACCAAAACTGAGATCAAATTCCAAGCTGAAAAGAAAAATGCTGTTGGACTACAGGGAGGAGAGGTGGGGACACATAGTGAGACCATGTCTACATTTTTCTTTTCTGAAACTGTGCTGATCACTGTAGCCTAATGCCAGTCATGGGTGCATAAATTACAGCCCAAAAGGACTTATGTAAATACTTCCTTGCCCTAGAACATTGGAAAGTAGATACCACTACCAAAACATAACTCTGTCCATTTTTGTCCCAGAGGTAGAGCGGCATTGCTCTTTACCAAGGAAAAACTGCAAACAGGCATTTCAGTAAATATACACAAAACTTTTAAACTAATGCAAAAATACTGTGTCTGAATTTTATTTTTCCTATATATATACCAGAGCTATAAAAAAGTTCACTATGGGCATGAGTGTGGATGTGTGTGTGTGTGAATTACTTCACTCTTCTGCCCTGGACTCAGTCAGAAGACTGTGTCTCAAATCTGTCTCTCCAGTGCTGGCAATGGTATGAATGTGTTTCTCCCTCGTCATGAGGAAGTTGATGGGGAAATTAATCTATCTATTTGGAAGAGTGATATGACTAAAAAAAAAAAATAATCTGAAAGCTATATATAGTTTCTCAATTTAGGAGAAGTCCTCGAAACTGTTCTTTGAATAATTAGAGCTCAAATATCTACGCCTAGAAAGACAAAATACAGTCTGAAGAAGCAAGTCCTCTTGGCTTTGTCTGCAGCAGTAAACTAAACAGTGCCAGGAAGCATTCCCAGGCAGAGAAATACAATCATCTGTATTATTAAATTGCTAAAGTGGTCCTTCACACTGTTTTGGCTGAGCTGCAGCTAACACTCTTCCAAACAACTCCCAGACATGTTTTGGTCACTGGCATGGGCCAGGAAGCATTCCTGGTAGTTTGAACGTGGGCACATTTTATTTTTCAGTCAAGACATGGTTTGAGTACCCTATTTAAACCTCTTTATGATTTTATCAAGTTATATTTTAAAAATACAATAGGGTAAATATGAGCAATATATATAGGCAATACATAAAGATAACAGATTAAGCTTAGATTAATCTACCTAAATTAATCTATGAATTGCAGCAAGCGTAGTGTCAGCCTAGTATATATTACTTTCATCATCCTATACCCAGTTAGAGGTGACAGATCTCTGTATACTCAGCCGGATACCTCTCTTTTGCCAAAGAGCCATGTGAGAGGAGTTAATCCACACCACATGATTTAGGAAGCACATATAGCTCCCTGCTATAGATAACAAAGATTGTATAGATACAGGTTGTTCATTTTCATAAGGGTTTCTTGTTAGATTAAGAAAATAGGGAGGGCCCCCTGGCACAAGCCTGTGCGTAAGGATACACACACTGCAAGGTAACAAGATCTGAGCTACCTCTGACTGAACTACCTTTGATCCTAAAACTCCTCATCAGACAAGGAGCAAGACTGCAGCCTCCTCTGGGACTACTGGTTTAGTAAGAGAGTCAAAAAGAAGGTTCACAGTTACTGCAGAGGATTTCCTAAGCAGCTGTTGCATGTTGCTGTTCCTAAACTGCCCTTTAGACTTGGTGTATGAGGCAGTGCACGTGGCAAAACTTGAACAGTGATCTCCCCACTTCTGACAAAAACTGGTAAATTTTACTGAGTAAGTGTATTAGAAGTACTAATGTCCATGAGGGGGCATTCAGAATTCAGCAGAAGAGACAGTGCAGTTCCCCATGATGCTTTGACTATGCATCCTCAGTGTGGTATATTCCATAATGCAGCTTAATGATGGCCTTTTATATCTTGGATAATGCAGTAACTGCTTCTTTAGTGACATGAGTTACCTGCCAGATGAATGACTTCCCCCAAAAAACCAGAGCATCAATTAAATGCATCATTATAGCTTTCCTTATTCTGGAAAGTGAGCAGTTTTAGGCACCTGTTTGATGTCAGGCAAGTGCTAGATAATTCAGTGAAGCAAAGGACAGATTTCATCACCAAGTGTAGTCCTGTCTTTAGCTGCATAGGAGGATGTAGATAAACACCAGGTCTGTGTACCAGCTTCACACTGAGATTCCTCAGTTTAATTATCAGAGTTTACATTTTGACAGGTCGTTTCACATTCCAGCCTCATTTCAAAGCACACAATTGGGAGTCAAAATTAGCTGAATGCTGTTCACATGAAGTGACTTATTTCCTCTCTGCACCCAACTGGATTTTTCAAGACCTAGTAGGCTATATTTCAGTTTTTGAAATTGCAGAATTGCAAGAGGAACTTTAGATTTTCCAGGAAACTCTTGGACTGCATGCACCTCAGACTAACCTATACCACTTTTCCATTTTTCACCTTTTGCAGGTCCACACAATTTGCTGTTCAGCAGTATCTGTTTGTTATTGGAGAGAGCAGTACACTGTAGCAAACTGCATTTTCTTATTTTCTCTCTCTTTTGTCTTTTCCCTATAATATGGAGCCCTGAGTCAAGAAGGCAACTAAGCTTTGTTTTATAAAGCACTCAGCTGCATGTTTAACTTACTTTTTAAGTATGTGATCCCACCAGTGAAACTACTCATATGATATGTGGCCTTAAGGGCCTTGCTGAAAGAAAGACTGAAAAAAATTATCCAAGCTAAAAAAAAAAAAAAAAAAAAAAAAAAAAGAATTAGCTTGTTAGAGTGCTGCCATCTAGTTAGATGAGTGCATACAACAAATCCATTTACGGTGCTTGCAGTATCTCACTGCCCACTACACTGGACTGCCTGCAGAAAGTCTTTGTGGACAGTTGGACAGTCACTAATAGCTATTCAAAGGGATCTATTGAACCAGTTCCTTTTGGGTTTGTAAAAACATACATATATAAAGAAAAATAATTAAAGAAAGTGGCATAAGAGCCCTGGCAATTCTGGAACCTTGCAAAACATAAGCAAATTTGTGCTGAAGTTTGTTAACTTGTGCTGCAGTGCTGTAAGCACCCATGATTGCTACAGGCTTCTGCAGAAGTTGACAGTGCTGCACAACTCATAGGAAGCAGGGAATGGTAGGAAAAGGCTATTTTTAAGTAACCCAAATCATATATAAACCTCACAGCCTATATTTGATTTAAACATGTTTTAATATGCATTTTTTTGAGGGAACTCAGAAGGGGAAAAAAAAAAAAACCAACAAAAAAAACCCAGAAGAAAATTACCCATATGCTCTGATACTGCCTAGAAGATTGTGCTGGAATGTCTTGGGGTTTCACACAGAACCCATTATATACCAGGCAAAGGAAAATGCTATGAAAACAGACTTTAAAGTCTGAAATAAGACAAGATGCAATATGCTTACAGAGTGATACAAACTATGTTAAAAAACAATGGTCTATGCTACAGAAGTAAAATTCTTAGCTGTTTGAAAAGTTAAGAACTGTGTTATAGGAAGGACTGCATTTGCTGTTTGACTACTGCTTGTCTACCTTTCTTTATAAAGGTGAGGGAGACTCATGTCTGTATTTTATATTCTGATGAATGTGGATAAATGACAATGTGTAAATTCTTTATTTTCTGATTGGAAGGTGTGTTTTCCTATAATGCATTTTTAATATTGTCAGTTAAGACTAAATAATTCCTAAGACAAATTACTCTCTTATTACATAACTAAAAGAGATTTAGCATTTAATAAGCTTGCCATTTACTTTAATAACTCAGGTATTTGCTCTTAATTCTTATTACCTCACACTTGTTTAGCAACCCAGTTTCTTGCAGCCTTGACCAGATGCTTTGGATTCTTCCAGCGTGTTCAGGGTGATTAGCATAGTTCCCACACATACACTGGTGCTTCAGCATCAGACTGTCATACACAACACCTTCAACACAAAGACAGCACAATAAGAAACAGTAAGTGAAAAAAAATGCAATTTATACTCTTCACTGTCAAGCATACTATAGCAGAACTGGATTTTATTTGATAATAAGAGCAAGATGAAAATCACAATATCACAGAGTCATTTAGATTGGAAAAGACCTCCAAGACTATCAAGTCCAACCTTTGCCCAATCTCCACCTTGTCAACTAGACCATGGCACTAAGTGCCATGTCCAGTCATTTCTTGAATACCTCCAGGGATGGTGACTCCACCGCCTCCCTGGGCAGCCCGTTCAATGCCTGACCACCCTTATTGTGAAGACAGTCTTCCTGATGTCCAACCTGACTGCCTCCTAGCATAGCTTGATGCCATTTCCTCTTGTCCTGTTGCTGGTTGCCTGGGAGAAGAGGCTGATCCCTACCTGCCTACAACCTCCTTTCAGGTAGTTGCAGAGAGCAATTAAGGTCTCCCTAGAGCCTCCTTTTCTCCATGCTAAACCACCTCAGCTCCCTCAGCTACTCCTCATATGGCTTAATATCTTTGTTGCCCTTCTCTGGACCCAAATTTCTCTTTCCTTTGTGAGGCTCTGAATTTTGATTTACCAGACGAGTCCAATAAGGCAAAAAATTAATTCTCAAGAAATTATATTAATAAATACAATTAACTGTAAAGAAGAAAGAAAATTGGGTAGTGTCTTGTTAAAGGTTTTAGTTCTAGGGAAAAAAATCAATCATTACTGAATCACTTGTTTTCTCTTTCTCTAGTGAGTAAGATCAGTTGAATCTGTTAACCTATATATAACAAGAAAATTTTATATATTTATAGCAGTGGAAGGAAAATAATTCAGAAAAACCTTCTAAAATAAATTTTGAAATGGCAATGCCACTCTGCATTTGTACTGCTTAACTAATACTATATTAATTCCAGATCTCAAAGCATATCAAATGAAAGTTTCAGAAAGTTGAAACAGTGGCAGCCAGAATCCTTTTTCATTAAAAAGAAAAGTTTCACCCACTACTCAACTAGGACCAAATCCTGTTGTTTGACTGCAATGCAAGGTACCTTTTGAATTTTCTACGGTCATTTATTCAAGGACAGAACAGCTTTATACGAAACAGCTATCAATATCACATTGCTCTGTAGCTGTGTATTGGGAGCCAAAGAGAAATTTTAGTGAGGAGGCTAAAGCTAAATTCAATTTTCAAGGCTTTCAAACCAAGTCTGAAGCACTGAAAAATTATTTTCTTTATTGTTGCTTGTATTTGCCTTAGAAATGTCTGGAACAACAATTATTTTCCTTACCCCTGTGGACCATTTTCATTTGGGAAACATTTGGATTTTTCTTCCCCTTACAGTTGAAAGGGACTTAAATTAACAGTTTCTCCAAGCTGCAATATTTGGCATTCCAAACCTCTTCTTATGTGCCACCACGGCTGGGGATGCCAACACAGTTCTGAGAAAATTGTGTTGATCTGCTACTGAAAAGTCAGCCAGTGAAGAAAACACAAAATTAAAGTCCAGATTTGACAACATGCTCAATATATTGCACCCTTGTTTGGCATAGTTCTTGAATGGATATTGAACATAATTAAAGTCTTTAAAAGCCCTACTGAATAAGAGTCTGTATGCATTGTGGGAAATTCAAAGTTCAGGTTCTGAGGTAATTTAGTTAGAATGAAGCCAGAAATTTTGTTGCTGGAGAAATATCTATGCTGCCATATTTCTTAGCTGATGCACTTTAGAACTGATCCTTTGGGATCTTGCTATTTCAGCCAAAATGACAATACAGCAATTATGTTTAGCTTAAGGACAATGCAAACATAATACCTAAATGCATTATGTCTATGTTTATACTAAATGATCATCTAGCAAACATAATAGTTTATAAATTCGTGTATTTACTTTCTTGTTTTGTTTTTTATTTAAAGAGGAAAAAAAAAAAAAAAGAAGAGCACCAGCAAAAATCTGGAGCTAATAACCTAATGCAGCTTAAAATATCTGCTGGCATTATCAAAGCAGTTAATAATTTCCTTTCTCTGCAGTTATTTTTCTTCTTTATCATGAGATCTTGTAAGTTATCTGGAGATATGCACACAAATAAATGCATGTGCACATAACTCGCTTTCCTTTTCTTGGCATTTAAACATTTAACTTCTACAGTCTGTTGCCTACCCATATTGTACAGTTTGGCAGTGGTCATCGTACCAAGAGATAAGAAAGTGTTTCCTCCCATCTTCCTGACCTACAGAGAAGGTGCTTAGATGCTAAATGCACATGCATCACGATTCTCAGACGCTTTTAGGCAGATAAGGTACTAAGATATTTGCACCATTGAGTGAAAAATTTATTTCTAGAAAAATTAATTGACTTAAGAAAAGACTCAAATATATGTTTTCATTTATTGCAAGCATTTAAATTGATTTAGGATGCACAAGTGATTCAGATGTGTGCCTGCTGGTCATACAGCACATGTGCTTGGTTCAATACCAGAATGCAGGAATAGAGCTTACTGCTAAAAATAGCCTATAGGATTTCCCTAACAGGATTCAGCCAATAATCTCCCCACCTCCACGAAAAAAAAAAAAAAAAAAAAAAAAAAAAAAAAAAAAAAAGCAAAGAAAAAGAAAAAGAAGGGAGGGAGACAACTGTTTTCAATTGCAGACTGCTGTGAAATATTAATAAAAGATGGTTATTCTGTCTCTCCAGAACAAACGCCTACAGCCAGATTCTGCTCTCAGATTCCTTGTGTAAATCTGAGCAGCTCCACTGAGACTGGTGGATTTATTCTGGATTTACATCAATATTACTGAGGTCAGAATGTGGCCCTGATGACAGATGTGAACGGTGCCACCACTGAACCATATAATGATAGAGGACACAGGACAAAAGAAACTGAATTTGCATTCAGTCAGTAAAAGCCAAGGTGGAGATTCCCTAACAGTCATTCATTTCCAAAGTACTTTATAATTTGGTCAGCTTCTTTTAAAAATATTTTAAAGAGAGGGGAGAGCAAGAGACCTAAAAATTGTTGGCTAACAGCATGGTTTGAAGAAGATTAATTGCCCCCAGAGAACAACAGTACCAATAAGAAAAACGCAAGGGAAGACTATCTAATAAATTATTCCAAAGAAAAATCTGAACTAACTAATGCCAAATATTCTGTGAACTGTCTAAATGAAAATTAAGTATCTTCTTTTTTTTTTCTTTTTTTTTCTTTTTTTTTTTTTCTTCTTATACTTGTTATCTGGTGCATATACTGTGTATATATTGCTTAACTGTCTCACAACAATCACCATTCTAATTCCCTTCAGATATTTGGCTAAAACCATTTTCTCTCGTGACTCACAATAATACAGGCTCATTTTGATGCTCCTGTAATAATCTGCCACAATAGTTTTCCTGTGACTTTTTTTTTTTTTTTGTCTTCCAAGAATATATTGTCTTTAAATAGGGAAGAAAAACAACCCACTAATAAATAATAATTCGAGGCAGGGAAGTGTTTTTACATTTATTGCTAGACTCTGAATTTGACCTCATGTTATGATGTACTAGAATTTTCTCCCTTTCAACCCACCCATTCCTTCCTTCCATGCTTTTAAAAATGGTAATATTGCAACTGCTGTGGTCAATGGCTGGTTTCATCTTGTGCTTTTTTAAGGGAGAAAATCGCAGAACTGCAGGACAGCTCAGTTTGGCAGGGACCTCCAGTGATCTACAGTTTAACTGCTCAGAGCAGGTCAGCACTGTGATAAGATCAGGTTGCTCAGGATTCTAAAGCAGTTTGTAGAGTTGTATAATAATAGGGGAGAACTGGGTCTGGGTTTATTTCTTTCCACTGATCAATGAATAAATGCTAGGGCACCATCCAGATCCAGAAAACACTATACTCAAATAAAGCCATTCTATACCATAACTTACCATATGTTAATAATACACAGGTTGATCTGTTTATTCAGAGAAACTGTATTAGAACTGTTAATGTTGCAAAGTCTCTGTTCATTGTCGGTCCAAAGGTGCAAATCTCATAACATAGAAAATAGTTTTATTTTCCATGCACTCAGAAACTGCAGGGATAAAGCTTATATATATGTCTGTAAGCCTGGACACATGTCAGGGAAAGAGATTTCTTCAAGCAGAAATGAAAGGCTTAATAGTGAATGCAGAGGTATGTGCTCTGTTGGAGCTAGTCATAGATACAGCTTGGAAACAGCTACAGCATTGCACTGTCTTCAGCTAGTATCTGGAGGATATGAAAAAAGTGAGGGTATACAGAGCAGAAGCGGAGAAGCAGAAGGTTGTAGGGCATGTGGAAATAAGAGAATTTTTTTCAGTAATGAATAGAGATGATTATCTTGAAAGAGCAGTGGAGGGGGAAAAAAAGATTCAATAAAAGAAGAAAAAATTATTCAAGAAAAAGATGTTTCAGATTTAGAGAAAGGAATTCAGTGAAGGACTAAGAATCTCTGTTGGAACAAGACAAGGTTTTCTCTCTCTTTCCTTCTCTGTTTTTGGTGTTATTCATGTAGCAATGCTTTACTTAAAGGGTAAGGTTAGTCTCTCTGCCTAATCTTAGTACACCCTGACTCTGTGCATGCACTGTCTTCATTTCCATTGGCAACCTCATCAGGCTTTGTTGTGTCAGATTACAAGCCTTTTATGCCAAGGATGTCCCATTCCCACCATCTCCATTCAGTGTTTGTCCTTTTTTAGTTCTACTACCTCAACTTCACTTTTTCTTACATGATTAGTTCCACTGATGCACCAAGTTCATGTATCTGTGTAAGCCCCTTGACCTTAGCCCCATGACTGAAGATTATAAAGGGTGATGTCAGCAAACCTTAGCAATTAGACTGAAACAGCAGCCTTTACTTTTGTAACTTCATTCAAGTTTTTCAGTGAAACTTCAGATTTTTGAATGGGACAGTGAAGCCTACACACAGTGAGCTTACTTTTGGTGTGCTCTGTGAATCTCTTAAAATGAGTTTACAGATTAGAAAAACAGTGGCCTGGTTTAATAATCCTATCTATTTACAGCTGTTCTTTTAGCAGAAATTCATGGAAAGTGAATTAGTATGTTTCTTTCTGTACAATCCAAATGTTTGTTACCCAACAAGTAATAACAATTTTTTGTTTTCCAATTTCACATCCTAATTGGAAAGATAGGACACTGTAGCATCTCACGTAGTCACATACATTGACCATTAAGGACTCCATCCTACACCAATCCATGATCAGGGCCTGAAAAGCTGTAAACTTTCAGGGCATGGTAAATTCTGCCACCTGATGTGAAGGAATTAGTACTTCTGGCATAAACACTAAGGAATAGTAACTCCAAGTATTTATTTCCATTTTTTGTTTGTTTGTTTGGGGGGTTTTGTGCACAAAATTACTCAACTTCTAACCATGGTCTAATGTTATACTGACATTAGTGCTTTTAAAAAGGTGAACCCTCCTGCAAGGTTAGATTATGTATAATAAGAAATGAAGTTTCTGTGATAATTTTTTTTTTTTCCCTTTGACTGAAGATTTTTTGGGTTCTAATCACTTTGCTTTGGACAGCCCAGAAGATGTTCCCTGAGTGACTGGAATGCCCAGAACCGCAAAACATGCCTTTGTAGACTTCACACAACCACTGAAAGACACAGAAGTTGTTTGTAGCCAACATCATCTAGTAATCTCTACAGCTTTGCTATTTCTGTAGAGAAAGCAACCTTACAGCAGAGACTGATTTGTCCAATGAAGATATTGAGAATTACATTGCAGTTTTTCTCCTTACTGGTGGTCTTTCTTCAACTTATTGGTGGTCTCGTTAAAAAACAGGAAACAAGAACACAGAGAAAAGAATCAGAGAATAGGGAAATGAAAGAAAAACTACAAATGACTAAAAGGCATCAAAAATGCACCTGTTGCTGTATTGCCAGAGCCAGTCAATGACAATAATTTATGACTGTGTGAATATTAACCCTGTGATTTATCAGCTGCACTGTTTGAGTTGTCCATATAGCATCATAAAACAGAGGAGCAGTACAGCTAAACAGAACACACTGCTGCAGGAGGTATTTAAAGCATTTAAGTCTGTTGATCCCACATGAACAAATGCATTTGCCCTGCCTATTACAAGCAGTCTTTAGGGAATCCTACCAGTTGTGTAGACATGTTGGCTGGACTGGTCCATGTCTGGGTGAGGTAATGTGGAATCAGTAGGGGAAGATGGGGTCCCGGACACTGGTTGATGTTTATCTAATCCTGCCATGCCAACTGTAGCCATCTGAGCCTGGTAGATTTGCAACTGATGGACATGCCGATGTGCCAGGAACTCCTGTTTCCAAGAAAACAGCACAGTAGAAAGAAATGTGAGACAGGATCAAGTAAGACACTGAAGGAAACATGTCAACAAATTAAGTTCATTAGGTCAGGGCTGTAATAAACAGTGTGGACCTCCACCCCCAAATCGCACCTAGGGCTCAGTCACTAAATCCATTCAACAGATGTTTTCACACTGACAATATGGGCTGCTGATTTTGCTGAGAGTAGGTGATGGCAGGCAAGCTGTCAGTTCTCCCTCATAGGAAAGATGGCTTTCCATGCAAAGGCTTATAAAAGGCAAAGATTTTATAACATATTAAATACATAATATGATGTTAGAATATACATTTTATGATCCTAAAAAATAAAATTTAAATTTTCCCACAGCTGAAAGTGAAAAGTGGTGCTCTTAGTACTCAGTACCAAATGTGCTGAGGAACTGTGAGTCAAGTTTCTACAGAGGACTCCGTTCCCAGAGCTCCCAGGAAATGGGAACAATTTGCATCTAAGTTTTGACAAATCATTTGGAAAGTCAGGAATTATTACATGAGACTCCACTTAGGAATCATCTTTTTTTTGTCATAACTGCTGCTGGCTGTAGGCCATGCCAAACGCTTCAGGGATGATAGGCAGGTGTGAAAAGACTCTGACGGAGCAGAAAAGATTTTCTTCTCTGTTTTGTTTGTCAACAGATGGGCACTTTTGATGACATAACAAAAGCTGAAACTCTGCTGAAGCCAGTATAAACCTTGGCATTCACTCACTACACACAGTAGGATTGCTTCCCAAGCGCTTTTCTTTCTGCCTTTCTTTTTTTGTGCCTATGGTCCTAGAACCTCAACAGAAAGTGAATGTAAGAGAGAGATTTCCAAGCAACTTAATATGAATTCAGATGAAATTCACATTTTTGTCTTACAACTGCAGGCTCTGTTTATCTTCACCTGGGCTCAGTATACAATATATGCAGGCATATACATATATGTATGTATATGTGTATAGATGTATATATATGTCCTTTTTTTTTTTTTTTTTTTTTTTTTTTTTTTAAACTCAGTAACAGTTAGCAGTGCTGTATGTTCTTGCTTTGTAGAGCAGCTTCGAAGCCTGGCCTGGCCAAGGAGAGATTGCTGGCTGCTCAGAGAGGTGAAGCTGAGTTCAGGCTGTGTGGGAAGGCAGGTGGGAGTACCCGGGAGCACCCCAGCCCCTCTCACACAGCAAAATAAATCGACAGCTCATGGGATGTGAGAATGTCTACCCTGCATGTAATAAGAGTCCTTTATGCAAACCAGTGCTCATCAATAACAGCTGAAATGAGAACAAATGCTTTAAAAGGCAGCCTCAAAACCCACATTAATGACTAAGGTCACCACTTCAGTGAAAAGACATAAGGTCATGGGAAGGATAGATCACCTGGGACCTTGTCATAAGTGACTAAATGAAGAAAGAAAATATGATTAAGCAAAAAGAGGTTTTACAGGAATTACCTTGGATTGGAGTCATTGAACTATTTCCATTTCTTTAAATACAATCCTCAACTTTTCCTATTGTGTTTTTTTTATTTTAATATATGATGACAGGATGGTGTTTTATATTCCAGGAATTATCTTGAGGCATCTGAAGAGACCTTGCTATCCCCTTATGAAGGAAAACTAACTTAATATTCAGGATTTTTTCCTGAAATACCTAAGCGCTCAACTTTTGCTTAGCTTCACTCATGATTTTAATTCTGATAAATTTTCAGATGAGATATTTTTTTGTCCTCATAGACATACGTATCTTTTGTAACTTTTGCTGAGAGAGCCTGTGATTGGAGAGAAGTGAAGAATGAATGGACACTATTGTGTTGAATATTTTCCCTGTGGAGAATGGAAGCAGATACATTTGTTTGTGAGAATTTAGCATCCATATTCCTCAGTGCTGGTTTTAGTGGTCAATACAGGAAGCACAGGAGGCATTTTGCTATCTATGGCATGATTACTCCCTGCATCCTAGGATCAAGGGTTGACAGCAGCACAGTCTGTCCGATGCTTGTGTATTCACCATCTCCTGCATAGTCTTCTAAATTGTTAGCTGAGCAGTTTGGAAGAAGTAAAACTTCTACCTGCAAGAGCCATTTATCACAGAGAAAGTTACTGCCACACAGGAAATTAGCAGAATAGTGTTATTTCTGTTGCTCTCCTCAACCTCATAGGTTGCCTTCATTGCATTACTTAAACAGCTGATGTCTGTGTGGTTCTTTGAGCAAGGGAATTTTTAATACCATCTTTCAGCGTTCACACTATTGATAATTTATTAATTGAATTCACTTTTCTGATAATTACTAGAGTACAGAAGACAAAAGGGTTTGTTCCCAATTGGAATGCTCTTCAAGCTAGTAAGGAGGCATCAGTGGATTCTGGCAGTCTTCATTAAACAGTATTACTTAAGTATACTTCTTTAAGAAATCTTGGAAATTCAGCTATCAGTGAGGGATGGGTGACTGATGCAGTGCACAAGTGTTTCTTTTTGGACTTTTCTCATTGCTGATTGACTCTGAGCCTTTAGAGCTGAATTGCCTGCCTCTTTTTTGCTTTCATATCTGAACTTTACTGGTCCAATAGCTGCACAATTTTTTTTCAGGGAAACTGTAAGTTTCCCATTTAATCAATATTTAAAATGTGATCTTTCCAGGTCTCTGTCTAAAGAAGTCACTTTAAGTATTTTGGGGTTTTGTTTGTGTCTTTTTGTTGTTGTTTTTTGGTTTGGTTTGGTTTTTTGTACAGTGTCTTGAAGAATAAAAGAAAAATTTTGGAACACCACAAAACAGAGATAACTTTGGAAGATGTTCCTATCTTTGCTTCTAAAATGATTACATGTTTGTGTCTCTGTAGGCAGTAGAAACACTATTTTTCATGCATACGAACAAATCAAGGTATTTTTTTAATGCTAATAAATCTGTGTGAACATCACCCAAATCAGACAGCTATCTATTTCAGCAATGTGTCACAGACCAATAAGAGAGCCTGTTCTCGCTCTCCTGCATTTTCTGGTTAAACTGTGTTTTGTTTATATCATTCTCCCCTGCTCAAATGAAACCAGACACATACTGAATATTTGATACATGTTTATCAACATAATCAGTTCAGGGAAGGAGAAGAAATTTGTGGAGTGTTCAATGGAAAGTTGTATGACACCTGCTTTAATTTCTGAGGTCACAGAAAACTTTTAGCATGAGAAAATATTCTAAAATTTGTTAAAAGTACAGTAATTTGTCTTATCAGGCTTAGAGTGAGGCTTACGTCCTTTAACTATAATTTTAAAAACTATGCATCAGCAAAGTTTAGACTTGTTTGAATTTTAGTCAAAGTTTTAGACTAAATTCCTGATTAGGATTCATTTTGCAGACAACAGGCACTCATGAAATACACATATTGTTTTCCAGCCACCTACATATTTATGCTGTAAGCATTACAGATACTCTCTATCACATGGACAAGTGGATTAATGCAATGAGTAATGTCGATAATCAACACACTTATCTGGCTCCCCAAATGCCCACCTGGCCTCTGGAAGGGATTAAAGCAACACAATGAATTCATCTTCAGGTTTTATGTGCTACAGACTTGGAAACACATGTCTATCTCTCCAGCAATATGACAAAAGCAGTATTTGCACATCTGCAGGGCTAGTGATTTGTGTGAATATATTTGGAGCATTTCTTAGGTAACCTGAGCCCTGTCTGCCCGGCATGGAGCCTGCTAGCTCCAGGTGCCTGAGATTAGTTTATTAGTAGAGGCGAGCAATTAGGGCTTCTGCTGAAGCTGGTGCAGGACCATGGATCCTCTTCCCAGCAACCAGCTCAGGCCCTCGGTAATTATTTTGAAGAGGATTTTTAGAATCTGTATCTAAAGAGAAGATGAGACATTTAGAAGCATGGGAGGTAAATATTTGTTATTCTCCTAGTATTACTGTAAAGTTTGTTTAGCAGGAGTTGGAATGAATTTGAGTTGGTGAGAATACTCCTTTCATGCAGATGTCTGATTTATATATTTTGGTACTTAACATTATATAAATTCTAAGGACTTTAATGAGAGCTATTCCTTGTTTCTACTGGCTGTGAGAACTGATAACCCACAAGTGCATTCTGTTGGATTATTAGATGGTCCATGTTGGATGATAAAATATAGGTGAATTGTCTGTGAATTAGTGCTCCTTTAAGCTATTATAGTTTGTGAAGAGAAAAAATGGGGAGTTCACTCAAAAACTTTCCTTGCCTCTCAATAGTCTGTTTTCAATTTAATTTGATATGTTAATATTTAGTTTAATCACAGTGAAATAAATCCTAAGATTGCATAATCCTAATTGTGTATAGGCATATGTACACCTCTCTTTAGGGTTTATGTTTTGGCTTTTTTTCATTGTGGTAATTTTTTTTTTTTTTCCCTAGGAATAGCAAATTTTGAATTCTTAATAATGAAATTACTACTTATAGTCTCTCGGATATTTGTGGCCACGTTTATAGCCCTCTGTTTTTGTGCCTCTGCTCTGTTCTGCTGAAGTATGAAGCATGTCTATTAACTGTTAAAAGTCATGTTTTGCGCATCCTGCCCTCCTCTCCCAAAAGACCTTCAGCACTACTAATCTTACAAAGCTTTTCCTATTAAAACATTTTTGGTGGCCTGTTTGCTAATTTCCACATTGTTTTCAGAAAATTACCCAATTTCCTGAGAGAGAAAAATACACACATGCACTGCAGAAATTTTTGCCCTAGGTAAGGAGGAAAACAAGACCTGCTGCCTTTTAGACCTGTAGTTCCTCTATTTCCTTCTTCTGAATGGTATTTCTGAAAGCTGCTCTGCTGCCTTGTCTCACTCCATGGCTCCATATTGAAAGCCTTACTTCTTAGCCCTGTCTAGACCCCTGTAGCAACCTCAGAACAGAGCAAATTCAGATTCTGCTTGCTGCTTGTTTTCCACCCTCCTTGGCTTCCTACCTTCCCAGTCCAGTTGTAGCTGAATGCATCCAGGGGGTGTTCAGGCCAGGCAGTGGCTGCATCCAGTGAAATGGCCTCTGCAGCAGACAGACCTCACTCCTGCTTTAAGGTTGCCATGATGGCAGCCTTGGCCCAAACCAAGACAGTACGATCCAAAGACTGATTCAGTCAGAAACTCTGGGCACCCAGAAATTTCTCATTCAGTTAGATGTAGGTAGTTAACAGTGCTTCAGAAATAATGGATCTCATACAATATATCGATAGGTCTGACCTCGGTTATCCTCAGAAGTGAGAGAAAAAAACATGGAAAGCAAAGAATTCCTGTACAAAGGAGTATTGTGACAAAAAGAACTGTAGACAAACAGAAGTTTTAGCAATTTTAACTCAGGAGTTTTGTGAACTACTATTCTACTTTCTGTCCTCAAACAAAACTATAACTAGTTGCCCTCAGGAACCAACAAATATAGACCCTGAAGTCTTCTGAAAATACTTGCGTGAACAAGTGTGAAAGTGCAGGAATGACATATGTCCATCAATCTATACAACCGAAAAAAGAAAGTAGCCTGAAATATCCTTGAAAATTAGTATGTTGAGTGATCTTTTAAACTGCTCTGTCACCTGAAGAAAACATATCACCAAGAAACCCTACCAGTACTATTTTTGGCAAAACCACATGCAAACCCACAAACTTCCATGGTCATCACTTTCAAAAAAAACCCAGTATCACCATCTGAAACGTAGTCAACCACAAATTCAAAACCAGCATTTTTACAATAAGTAAATAAATTGCAAGTATGGATACAGATACATAGATTGAATAGGTAGAAATGGGTTTAGATCAAACAAAGGAATAGGTAGGAGAAAAGAAGCATTTACCCTTAAGGCATTTAGGTGTATGGTAAGTTACATAGTATCAGGATGTTTATAGAATTTGGATTTCTCTTGCCGTAATCCAAGAAAAACAGTGATGACTAGAATATGTGTAAAACAGAAATGAAGTCTTATCAACTGAATATTATGTACAGATACCAAATGGTGGGATGAAATCCATACCTCAGAACTGCCTAGAGTCCCAGGCAGAGATTTGCCTTGGGCAGCAACCAGCTTCTCACAGCAAAACAACCCTGTGCTCTCTGCTTTTCCCTTGCCTTCTAGGGGGCTGTGGAATGGCTTATTCCAGCTGCTGCCAAGGTAGAGCTTAGCATTTGGGTAGCCCTACAGCAGTGACTGCCTAGGGCATCACCCTCAACCAGTGTTGTTTTTCGCCCCTGTTTCTGGAGCAGCAAAGCTGCTGCTACAGAGGTCTCTGCCCCTTTCCTGCCATCCTTCCCTTCTAGGGCAGGAGCGCCTCTAGGGTGGCAAAACATTTTATTAAAATTACAATACTTTTTTTTCTAGTGGGCCAAGCAATAGGGAAAGAGACTTCTCCTTCAAGACATGTAGAAAAATATGCTTTCCAACCTTGGGTTGCTAATATGCGAGTGGGGGTTGGGGTCACAGGGCTGCCTCTGGTTGTAGGACAAAGCAGCAGGGTCAGGACCCTACCTTTTAGTTCTACTCTTGCATGAGAAGGTGGATGGGTTGCTGACCTGTGGTTTTGAAGGGAGAGAGAGTCAAAGTTACCTCTCTTGAGTGGAGAGTTTTCAGAAGTCTGAGTATCTAAACATGGTCCATGCTGGTCCAATGGAGGTGACGAATCAAGATGATCACATCGGTTAAGAAGTTTTCAGCTATCTGTGAGAAGAATAGGAGCCAGGCAGTCATGCTGAAGCCTGGCATGATTAAGAAGAGAGTGATGGGAGTGACAAAAAGGCAGGCCCTAAATTCGGAGCACTTTCTACTAGAGGGAAATTCCAGGAGTCCAGCTGAGCTGCTGGTTTCACTCATGGTTCCTGCTCCTGTGAGACCTGCATTCTGATAGTGGCAGGTACTTGACTTCTATCACTCCTGCTAAAGTGCTGACTCTAGAGAGTGCATAGCACACATCCAAAGAAAATACAGCGCCTTCTCCAAAGCTTGATCTCCTGGCTGAATCCTTTCTTCACTTTCTGACTCTCCCAGAGATTTAATATAAATGTATAAATAATTGGGGGTACAATAAAGGGGAAGAATAGATCTTCTGAACATTTTAAGTGTTTCTTTTTTCTCAAGAAAACTACTTTAGAGGATTTTTTTTTTTACTTTATTGTTTTTACTAGAAAAACCACATGACTTTCATGAAGTCACTTAGTACTTTCCAAAAATGAATACAGAGAAGCACAGAAATTAATGCCAAAGGGAAAATACAGTTGTCCGTGCCTTGCCCTAACTTTTCCTGTTAACAGGTATTTGCTTCTTTCTGTTTGATGTGAAGAATAAATAGGCTCTATAATAACATTTAATGGTTACAACCACCTAATCCTAGCAGATTTCCCAAATCATTAAGTTGATATGTTGGTTGGCCAAAAGTAATTAATGGCAATGTCACCTGTCCCACATGTTTCATTGGTCTGGGAAATGTCACCCAACTCTCTTCAACAGTGTTGACAAATCAGCTTGGTGTTAGTTTATGCAAATCACTTCAACCACTTTAATTTTTCTGCTCTTCATCACAACTACTTCTCTTAGCAGAATTGTATGGTTTCTTTTAAAGTGAAAAATCATTATTTTGGCTTTCATGCAGTGAAATAATAATCTCCAGGCAAAATTCAGCAATGGTTCTGCTGCAGATCTGTGTTTTCTGCATATTTCAACAGATTGTGTTTTGGTTTTATAGGCAATTCTTCCGAGTTCAGGATTTATTGTAGAATTAATGGAAATTATTTGGATCTGACATATAAAGAGAAAACCATGGAAACCCTGCTCTTCAGTGTAGAGTCCAAACACACTAACACACCAGTGTCTAAACATAAAATCATGAGGGTGTATAGATGCCTTCTGCAGATGCCTTCTCTCTTGTAGGGAGGTATGTAAGGTCAGAACAGGGAGCATCAGCAGGCCATATGACTGCCAAGTATAAGAGCATAACCAAGATGTTGCACCAACTCTGTTCTCTTTCTCTAGATCACTTGCATAGGTTGCTGTATCTAAAAAACCTGAATGAGGGTCTGTATTGCCATTGCCCACACCAGAGCTCTTCTGCACCAACCATGGATTTCTGCTGTTGGCTGTGTGATGGGAGAGTTGTAACCTGATAGTTACCATGTTCCAGTCCTTTGCTGGAGGGTTCAACCCCAACAACAATACAGGCTTGGAGATGAACAGGAGCCCTCCTCTAACGGACTTGGTGCTGCTGGTGGATGAAAGGCTGAATGTGAGCTTGCAATGTGCACTTGCAGCCCAGAAAGCCAATTTGTCCTGGGCTGCATCAAAACAACATGGCCAACAGGATGAGGGAGGTGATTCTGTTCCTCTACTCTTCTTTTATGAGACCCCATCTAGAGTACTGTGTCCAACTCTGGGTCCCCCAGCACAGGAAGGACATTGACCTATTGGAGCAAGTCCACAGGAGAGCCAGCAAGATGACTAGAGGGATGGAACACCTCTCCTATGAGGAAAGGCTAAGGGAATTCAGATTGTTCAGCCTAGAAGAAGCAAGGTTTTGGGACGGCCTAATTGTGGCCTTCCAGTATCTGAAGGGAGCCTACAAGAAAGATAGAGAGACACTATTTACAAGGGCATGTAGTAACAAGACAAAGGGGAACTGAAAGAGAGTGTTAGATTACATACTAGAAAAAAATTTTCTGCTGTGAGGGTGGTGAGGCACTGGAGGAAGTTGCCCAGAGAAGTTGTGGGTGCCCCATCCCTGGAAGTGTTCAAGGCACATTGGATGGGGCTCTGAGCAACCTGCTTTAGTGGAAGGTGTCCCTGTCTGTGGCAAGGAGTTTGGAACTCGGTGATCTTTAAGTTCCCTTCCTGTGCAAACCAGTGTATGATTCTATGATTTCTATCCCTCTGAAGATTTCAGGGAATTATATTACCAAACCTCATACCTTACTTCAGTGTGGTTAAAATGTCAACATAATTCTTTCTCCAACACATATGTAGTAGGAGTTATACAATTTCTTAAAAAAAATGTATGTACATACACACATTTTCTGGTGTCTCAAATCATATTTTGGGGAAGGCAGCCCTGAAGATAACTCCATTGCTGGTGCATTCCCTTAAAGCACCTGCCTAATAGTAGTCTCATGACAGCTTGGAAGGACATCCATATGCTGGACATTTTCTGGGATTCAGTGGCTGAGCAGCAAGACCAGAAGCAGTCAGGAACAGGCAGATAAGACAACGGGAAGTGCAAATATCTGAGAACTGTGCAGGTGCAGTCAAAGGGCAGAGGGCTTCCAGCAACTCTCAAAAGGACCTGACTGTCATTGGAGATGGCAACCTCCTCCAAGAATAAGTTCTAACATATTTAGCTCTTTTTTTGCAGCCAAACTGGATTATTTACACAGGTCTAAATCTAGATAGACTAAAGGGGAACCAAGAAATTTATCATGTGTTTTCCCTGGGATATCTGAGAGAAAGGTTTGGCACTTCAATAACTGCTTTTAAAGGCATTACTCACAAAGGGAGACAGTCTTCTTGAAGCCACACAACACTTGGAAAAAAATATATACTGGAAAATTTTTGCACCAAATCAATAGCCACAATTTTAACTACATCTAGCGAAACCTGGGAGGATGGAGTGAGGGAATCCTGAGAACCAGTTAAAGCAAAATGTTAATTCTAATTGTTGCATTTAGTTGGCCTTGTCTTGTGACAAGTTTGTTATTATGCAGATTTCCTACCTGCCAATTCTATGGGAGGATTTTACAAAGTGAAGTTATGCAGGCAATTCCCCTTGCTTTTTACCTCTTTATTCCTAATTATGCTGGCCCTGTGTTCACTCAAGACAACATTATAGCTGTCCCCAAAAGCTGTAGATTTGAGGCCTGTGACAAATGAAATCTTTTAGTGTTTGGAATTTTTTTTTTTTTCCATATATTGCAGAAATATAGTTACTTACACGCTGAAAACAAAGCTGTGCTTGCCTGTTGTCTGACAGTGGGTTAGTAGTTTTTAAATATTTTCATGGGTATAATTTCTTAAATGTCCTTTTTTTCTTCAGATGTAATATATTGCCCTTATGCTTTTTTAGGTGTTTGGGTTTTTTTCCCCCCTAAGGTTGTTATTCTTCTTGCTCTTTAACAATTTTTTTTGTGTATGCTACATATATACCCTTTGCATGATACCATCCTATTAAAGGCTATAATGAAAGTAATCTTTAATTCATCTGCTTCACAGAGAGTATTTTTGTGTGGAGAAGCTAAGGTGCAGACATTACAGATCCAAAGTGCAGAGGGATTATAAACCTTAATTTTTAAGTCTTTGCTTTAACCATTGAATCAGTAATAATTGTTTTGCATGAATAATATTCTCCACTTCTGGCTGGTTTAATTATGAAATAAGGCAGCACTTTGGCTTTCAGTGGTTCCTATTACAATAGATAGTAGTAGAGGTACAGTCAGAAGTTGATTTTTTTTTTTCTGCTAGATTTGACAAAGGACAGGAGAAAAAATTTGGAGTGGTTGGCATTATAAAATATTACAGCTTTTAGGTACAGCTCAGACAAATTAAAGTATCCCCACTCTATAGCTTTAGGCTGGTGCAAGAGGGCTCTGGGCAGACTGGGTGAGGAGAGGCAAGCCAATCATCTCTGTGACCCACACAGAGCCATTGTGGTGAAGGGCCCCTTAAACTTCTCAGATGCTGTCTCAATGGGCTGTTGGGAATATCCAGTCCATTTTCTTTCCAGCCTGTGGGAGGATTAAACTTACTCAGAGAAACCAGAAGGAAATGTGGTCCTGTAAAATGGGTGTACACATCATGCCACAGCCAACCCTTAGGGCTACTGTGAGTCCTAAGAGATGTGCCAACAGTGCACTCCAAGACAGGCAGTGCCAAAGCGCTCCAAATAGCTGGCACCCCACATCCATGCCATTGCCATTGGGATGATCTGGAAGCGCTGCAGGGCATAGGGGACCTTCTGAAAAAGAATGGATGCTGTCAAATGTATCTCAGACCCTTTGCAGAGCTTTGAAACAGGGTTCAAAGCACTGGGGCCTGCTAGCCCAGCATATTTCTGTTGGAACTCTGTGCAACAAGACATGTTTGAAGGTTTCTTCCCAGGAACCACAGGAGTTAAACCCAATGTGATTGCAATATCAACAGATATGCTAAAACATGGCAGATTTAGCCCTGAGCCCAACCAGAAAACCTCATGCTATCCTGACGTCAAGCTGCAAGCAATGAGCTTCTAGGCTCCTTCCCTTTCTCCTTTTCCAAATCCTCCCCTGGCTATGGATATTGGGGTTTCTCTTTGCTGCTCTTAGTGCCAAAAGTTAAAACAATTTAAAAAAAGTGATATTCAAAAAGGGGGAAAGCATGTGAGGTTGTGGCTGAGCTTCAGACTTTACTAACAATTTTAAAAATATCCCTGGTTTTCATCATGAAATTTCAGATTCACATATCCAAGTGGCCCTTTGGACATGCAAATGTGCTATACATATGAATATAATTTAATTCATAAGAATCTAATGGCTGCTATTTGGCCTTTTTTGCCTATTTTTAGTCAGTCTACAGAGAATTTAAAAGCCTTTTACTATTTAGTTGGAAATCAGAGACGGGATTACTTTTCAGTTTTTCTTGTGTGCATTGTGAGGCATCAATCTAATCTATGACCAGCGTCTTTTTTTTTTTTTTCCCCCCCAACCTGGATTTAAGCCCTGATGGGTGTTGCTGTCACACAGCAATATTTTCCTGTGTTGTAATACAATGTATCCTAGATGTTATATCCTTAAGAAGTTCCTGGGTTTCATTCTTCTGGGGAGAAGGAATCATGAAGTTGCAAGACTTCCAGTAAATTTTATATAAAATTGTAATTAGCTGGAGAATTCTCATTTCTAGGTATATTTATGTTGGTCCAGATACAAAACCCCAAAAAATGCTTTTAAAATTTGGGTTCAGTATAACTTCAGATGGAAGCATCTGCTAACCTCATTTAATCTCGAGCCTTTTGTGTATGCGACAGTAAACAGTTACTGAGCTCTCTTTCAGAGCCAGATGTATTTCTGGTGTAACATCTGTAATACTTGTAGATTCAACATATCACTTCAGTATAAAAAGTGCTATGTAAAGTTACTCAAGTTAATAAGGCCAAAATTGCTTTGAAAACAAAGTTATGCTACTCATGCAATGATTGCAAAGAGCAAAATTCATCTTGTTACAGTGGAAGTAATACACTCCAACTTCATGTGGCAGGAACGAGGGCACTGTGCTAATTTATGAGGAGCTGCCATCTGAAGGCATTGAGATTTCAGACCCATTGAATCTTAACCAAAAGACTGGGGGAACATCAGAGGCAAAAGCTAGTTATCATTATATTTTAGTTTGTTTCAACTATGAAACTGTTCTTATTTCAACCCAAGAGTTTTAATTTTCTTCCCTGATTCTCCTCCCCATCCCACTGTGAAAGGAAAGGAGTGAGCAAGTGGCTGTGTGGCACTTAGTTGCCAGCTAGAATTAAACCATGACAACATCCCAAACACCTATTTGTGCCTATATAACCCTGGCCAAAACAGGCAATACAGACCATCATCAGTGCTGTTGCAGACAATGCATTCCCATGGAGGGAGCTTGGGATGACCAGTGCACATAGTTGGTGCCTAAACCAGAGGTGTCTCCTAATCTTTGTATTTTAATGAGAAAGGAGGGAGTGAAAAGCCTGGAGCAGGGGTCCGTGGCTGGCTCCTTCCAGCTGTGAAATGTTTGTGTCCCTGGTGACTCTTTTCTCCTCAGGGGTAGAGGGGATGGAAGAGCCTCTCCTTTTCATTTAAGAAGGGTTGCAGGGCCATGCTGCCCAAATAGCTGCACCAGCGGCTGAAAGTCCCAAGAGAGTTTTGGGTCAAGTTAGATTGCTTTGGGAGGATTTGGATCTGTGAAGATGTTTTGTTTTCATTCTTTGAATTAAAATTTAATTTAAGTAATTGAAATACATAATCCGTCTCTGAGGAATGCTGTCTTAATCTTGTCTCTTAGAAGAAAAAGCAGGATTTCCAAATTTTATCTGTTACTGATCAGCTGTATGAGCTTACACCAGTCTTCTAACCTCTTTGAGCCTTTGTATCACCTTATCTCATCCTGGATTTATCTCTAACTATGGAGATGTTAAGCAGTTGGTCCTTTGACAGTTCAGTGCTCAACACTAAGGGTCCTTTACTGCAGTTTTGGAGCTAAGGCAGTAAGTAATACTCAATGAAAAACTACATCAAAAATCCTCTTTCTTCCACCCCTCTGGCTCCCCCCAGAAAATAGAAGGAAAAAGCTGTGAGTTTCATTTAGTTTGTTTCAGTACAGTAATTACAGATAGAGGTCCAACTACATTTCATATTAAAAAATAATAATAAAAAAAAAAGTAAAAAAGTAAATACAGGAAACCAGAGCAAAAGGACAAAAAGTGACAGAAGAGAAATTAAATGGGAGTGGGATGGAGAGAACCAATAATCCAGCTTCAAAAGAGACAAATCATAAATAACTGAGACCCTGGATTCAGGCACCAACATTCTCATCACCTGGAAATGGTCAGAGTATCACAACAGTGGTTTTTGGATAAACATACACCATGAGGTTCCATTGAGGAAACCCTCATGCCCTATGTCCTCCTGCAACGATTACTTCTTTAAAAGCTTTTAAATTTAGATCACCTTTGTTGTAATATGAAGTCTTTTAAATCTGTGATTATTTTGGGAGGGTTTTGTTTACATTTGTAGTCTTCTATAAAAGAGTATATACCCACTTGACTCGATTCCTTCCAAAACCCCACAGAAATTAATTCCTGTAGTGTATGGTTGTGGTAGACCAAATCAGCTGAGAAAGCAGGGCTGGTTGTGCACCAAGTGCAGCGCCTGCCCACCGCTGACCACAATAACTAACCTTTTTGGGAAAAGTCACTTCCATCAGTCAGGCCACTGTAGGGCAGTGGCCGCAAGGCAGCAAAACACTGCTTGGAATAATTCTTTGCAGATGCCAGGAACCGGAAGTTTCAGGGAGAAAAATGAAAGCCATTCACTCTTCCAATGACACAAGCCTTTGATACCACAAAGTCATTTGGACAGAGAGCTCCAAGGTCAGGAAGGCACGTAAAGATTGGTGATTAGAGAAATACTATATCAGCAAAGTGTGGCAAGCTATTAAAAGAAACTGTAGCTTTTTATGATTGTGTAGCTGGAGCTTCCCCAGGGCTATTTGTATTAGATATTGAGTTAAGCATAACTTATTTAGCCTTAGCATTCCAGAAAACATTTTGATGTCAGCTACTGAAGGAAAGTAAACACAAAGTGGAGGAAACAGGGCTGATCCAAAACAGATAAAAATATTGTAATTTAGTTTTTTGAACCCATGCATGTTAGAGCATTAAGAAAGAAGAAATTTTAAAGGCTTGATTTGACTTAAAACTTGGTTAATAAAGGTATTTAGTCACTGTGCAGCTGGGGGAGGATGGGTGCAGAAACAGAGACTATTTATCACCTTGAGTACTTGCTACACCCTGACAAAGCATGAACACAGTTTTCTGTAGACATTTTCATCTAGAGCAGGTTTTATGCACATGTGTGGTTCTCATCTAATGCTATGGGCTTGTGCGTATGTTAGGCCAAATTATTTGCTTAGCTGGGCTGTTTGCCCAATGGATATCCTGATGGCTGGTGACAGGGATTTGCCTGCTCTGTAGCAAGCAATTAAGAGTCTTTGGGACTTTTCGCCCTTTCATTTTCTTTTAACTTAAAAGACAAGGTTTATAAGATTGTGAAGACCATACTTTGGTACAACTCTTGATTAGCGTAGTTTGAGTTCAGTGCCCTCTTATTGCTCATAAAATAAAGTTTTCACTCACATTGTGTAAATCTACATTTCTGTATTCTGAGTGGAAAGATTTTTAGCATGAGATGAAGAGAACTTCCTATCCCTTCTCACCTTGCTACGTATATTTTTTGTGCTAATGTTTTCACTGCAAAGAAATTATTCACTACCACAGGAATATCTTAGCTCTGCTGGGTACATAGTAATGACCAGTTCTCCCAGACAGAGGATCATATTCCAATTAGAGTTCAAATGTTATGTCTGCTGGTTACCAAACATCACATATAGGACTTAGCAACTAAGGCTTTATTTGCATGTCCTCTGTGTAAAACATACTAGTTAAAAACTTTCTACATATATATTTTTTTTTTTTTTACCTTAATTACTCAGCCTCACATACTAGTCCTAAGTCTTGGCATATTCAATAAGATGGTGCTGGGCTGTAAATTCTCTTAATTTGTAGCTCACCACTTCAGTGCACTTTTAGGCTGTGTTTAACAACAGTATTTTACTCTGGAATACAACTAATGCATTTTGCATGTCATGAAGACAAATGTGAAGCTTCTTAGGACCCATAGCTAAAAAGGGAAAAGGCTTATGTTGTTGACTGTTTATCCTGACAACAGTAACTCATGGCTTAAAAAAAAAAAAAGAAAGCATAAATGTGCTTTACCCTAAAACTAGAGAGAAAAATAGTACACAAATATCTCATGATTTTGTGGATGTCTCAGTATTCTGTAGCAGAGTTAGAGATGTTTCCCTGGAAAACTGCACTTTTTCAGCCTTCCATGGTGATAACGTGGCCCTGCTTCGCAGTTGTACAAATCACGTTTCTGCTCAGCATTGTTGACAATGCTCCTTTCACTGATGTTCGTGCTGCAGCTGCCTGGTGGCTCACCTGCTGAACAGAGAGAGGACACTGCTGGCTCCCACCAGGCTCCCTCCTGGCCTCAGTGTGCCCCAAATATGCCACCTCTTCTCCAGACCAAGAGAAGCCTAGCAGCCAGACAGGGAAATTATTTAGGTGATATTCACTAGAGGAGCATTTGAGAGGTGCACTTAGTTTTGTTTAAATGTTTCTGGTTTATACTGTCATGGATTTGCATGTATAAAAGCCCCAGATTTAATGTACAACAATGTATGAACTTTCCAAATGTTTTCTCTACACTTCTGCAGTAAAACTTTTAGCTATAATGCAATTTAGTCAAGAAATAAGAGATAAACCACAAAGGCTGAGACCAGCACCAAAGTTAGAGGTTTGATATTAAATATATAGCTTCTTTCTAATATTTTAAAGTAGGAAATAAATCTCCTTTCTGTTGAAAGACAGTTCTGCCTTTGAAGATAGAATAACGTTTGCATAAATGTTAAGGTCGTCTTTAATGTAGCTTTCATTATCTCCTATGTTCCCCCTTTCTCTGAAAGCTCAAGTGACTGATGTCAAGATCAAGGGAGTCAATCAATGTAGATACACTCCAGGACCCAGATAGGATATAAATCACCCTGACTCCTAACCACAGTAGACACCTAACTGAAGGACAGAAGTTTACATATTTGCTGTCCTTGTGGGGGAGGTTGAAGTTCCCAGCCACTTACCTCACGGGAACCCCTCATTCATTAACCAATTGGGGTGCTTAGTATCACTTATCAAATAGGCTAATCAAAGTTTGAGATGAAACAGCTCTTGACCATTTCTTGCCCTTTGAACACTCCAGAGCCACCTTGTGCCCCTAGACTTTTATCTAATTAAAGTTAAAGAGGGGGAAATTAATCCATGGAAGAAAATGAGATAACAGCCACCATAACAGACCATCCCAGATCTTGGTTTGGCTTTCATCTATTGCTATCTGACTCTTCAGCAACACAGCAACCCCATTTTATGGGAGCAGAATCTATCCCTTCACACATGATGGGCATTTGTATTTTCATTTCTCAGTGCTCAATGTCGCAGTTCCTCTACTTGTGATGGGTGTGGGTGAATTAAAAAAGGTCATCCTTCACTTTCCTTCTCAAGCTTGACTTAGTGCTGTTTTCACTTGCAGAACACAAAAGTGAAAACTGTAATTTATTACAGTACCAGCAATTCAAGATATTTTGCTTGGATCCTGCGCTTGGAATTGGTTACCAACATTCCAGCTTTTCTTGCTTTTGTTGGCTACTAGTTTATAACCCTCAATTTCTTTCTCTAAATCTGTGCTTAAAAAGACATTTCACAACACAGGGTTGTGGGAGTTTTTACCTTGGAAGAAAGTGTGATGTGTCCCCTTTGCAGTTTCACTGTCATTTGTGTGGTACTACTTGTGTTCCTGTTTGGTGTTCTTTTATTTTAAATTCTTCTTTTTTAAACCACCTGATGGTAAAATTTCTGAAGCCCAAAGGATCTTCCTTTACAATCACTTGAATTTTTCAACAGCTGGAACTTTGGCACTGTGAATATCAGAAATAAGTAACTCTGGTAACACAGCAGTTGTTAGCTGCACTGCAAATGGAGAAACTTGTGTTTTATGAGGTACTTGGGAGTCCTGAGATGTGGCCATGCAGCAGCATGCTCTGCTCCTCCAGCTCCAGCAGCACCTGCCAGCAGCAGCGTGTCAGGGTGTGGGAGCAGCTCCAACACGTCACCCTCACTGGCATTTCAGGTTTTGGGGCACTGAGGGAGTAATAGCAACAAAGTTCAATTTTCTTTCTAAAAATACTCTGATATTTTGAAGGCTGCGTTTATAATTTTAGAATTTTAGCAAAAGCATTGGATTATAAAGTCTATGGGACAGGCACTTATGGCCAAAATTAGAAGTGCTGAGGAAATCCGCTTACACTGTCTCAGTGTTGCAACATGCACCTTGAGGCACTCAGAGGTGGGCAAGTACTACAATGTAACCCCATTTGGACTCTTTTCTAGACAATGCTAACAGTTCGAATTGTTATCGGTATATTTTGGTTTGGAATAGGGCACTGTACTAGTTTGGTTTTCTGTAATGTGTTTTTTTTTCTTGTATTTTTTTTTTTTAAGCCTACAAAGACTATGTGTATCTATAGCACTATAACCAGCAGAAGTCATTAAATAACTTACAAGACTAACCTTAACATCGTCAGTACCCAGTTCCTAGGACTTCATAATGGGTATCCTGCAACACAGTTAATTACTTGCAAATGGCAGCTGTAAAAGATAATAGGGCTCAAACCTTTTCATTTACATCAAAAAGAAACCCCAAGCAAGCTTCCAAATCTCCTCCAAACTGGAAAATTTTTTTGTCCATATCAATGTCTGAACTAATATCTGGCCTTCCCTTTAGCTACCTGAACTAATCCATCAGACTGACAATTTAGAACTATGACCTGCAGCTGTTTGGTTATGGAAGGGATGCTGGTAGAACTTTAAAGGGGGATAAGCAAGTCAGTGAAAATGAGATTCAGTAATCCTCCTGTATTTTAAGGTATTTTGTACAGGGTGGGAAGGAGCTGAGATTTTTGCTTGCTTTCCCCATGCCAGGCAGCAGTGGGGGGATATGGGAGCTCTTTTGGCTGCTGCTCACTCAGTGTCCCCGTGGAGGCAGGTAGCAGAGGGGTGTTTGCCAAATCCCTCCTGCAGCTGCAGTGTCAGAGTGGGGAGTTCATGCGACTCAGTTAAATTCAGGTAATAATTAATACCAGCTGCTTTATTTTTCAGGGTGGACAAGACCTACTAGGTACTAGAAAATCTGTAATCAGGAAATTTTGTACTGGTAGGGGGATAGGCTGCAAGCTGTAATAAATCTTTCCATCTCTATTTTCTACATATTTAATTTATATAAGACACTGTAAACTTAAATTGTAGCAAACTTTGGTCATGATCCATAAGAGACAGATTTGATCCAGTGACCCAAAAGTGAAAGGTTCTGTATTCCATTAGCAACCCCCTATAACTGCAGTCCCTCACCAAGGTTTTTATGCCAATAACTAAATACCACTAACCTTTACAAGCTATGTGGTAACATTTTCAGTCTCCTAATTCTGAGTTATTTCACAAGCAAAGGGAAATTTGATTTTGTCATAGAGATAAAAATGAAACTTCTTCAACATTTTACTGTTAGACATTTAGGAGAACAATTATTTTTGAAAGAGAGGGGAAGCAGGTTGGATTATGACTGTGTATTCGGAGCATCTAAAAGGTGCTGCCCTGGGAGAAAATATTAGGCACCACTCCTACACTACTGTTGCCACTTCTTCTGTGACTGATTGTGAGAGAAAATTCTTCTCTCCCCCATACTGACAATTTTACATCTTCTACTCTATTGCCCACTGGAACAACCCTTGGAATTCCATCCAGGATCCAGAAGTTGAGGGACTTGATTTTGATATTAGTGAAACTTTTAAGTAAGACAGAAGTATTTCCCCACATCTTTTTTGAACTTGCACAAAAATGCATACCAACTAAGAATATATAATGCTATTTAGTTTCTATTAAACATAAAAATGTGGAAATAGCCAAAAATAAGTTACATAGAATAGCAGTTGGAGGTCAGCATTCATGTCAGAGGTGGTCTTGTTCTATTTCTTTTTCCCTTTTTTCCTATACCTACAAAGCAAACACCACTAAGCCAGAAACCACCAACCAGTACAGTCTCACAGTAACAAGATATTAATAGCCCATAGAAAAATCAACATATGATTTTATATTATGGCCCTTACTACAGTCCTTGTGGGCTTTTTTTTTTTGTTCTGACCTAACTGTAACACGAGAAAAGGCAGTGCAGTGACATACAAAAATGTGTACTCATTTTAATTTGTAATATATTCAAAATATTGTTGATAGTTTTTCACATGATGTGTTTTTAAGGAACCCACACTTCAGTCTTTTATTACTGAAAGCTAGATATTTTACATACAAATTTTATTGCTTTTTGTTTAAACAAATCTACCAACCTTTAATCACAGAGAAGTATGCAATAATCCTCAGAGTCTATAAATTACCTCTGAGATTGTGATGCATCTCCTACCTCTTGAGAGGGCTGTCTATGGGACTGCTGACCCTACCATTAGTTATATAGGCTCGTCTCACACATGAACTCTTACTTCCATATTTCCTAATTCCTTTTATATCTCTTAATCTTCATACATGGGCCACAGATTTTTGTTTGTTTAAACAATTGATCAGTCTCTTGATGTCAAAAATGCCATGTCCAGCAACAACAAGAAAATTTTCTGGTTAATTGAAAAGACTTGGAACTGCAGCCTGATGTCCTTGCACAGGTATGCAAACAGTTTAGCAAACTTTGAATTGGTGTCTCTCAGCCATCACCTCTTGGAAGGACTGATGCTGGTTCAAAAGAGCAAAGCTCTTCCCTGATTCCAGGAGTGTTAAAGTAGCAGAAAAAAAATATCAAGCAAAAGAGAAGGAATACAGACACAGCTCCTCCAAAAACTCTCCCTCCAGCAATAAAAAGCGAGCTTGGAAGGAAGAATCCACTCAGCAGGCAGGATTTAGAGGATAAGATATACATATAACACCATTCTCACAGGCAAGCCAAGAGTTGCACTCAGCGTGCAAAAGTAAAGCTTTAGGTCAAAGTAGAAATGTCAGAACCTTCCAAGAATTCTAGATACTTCAAGTGATGCCATGGAGGTAATGTGAATGTCGACCAGGCTGAATTGCAGGATTGCTCCTAGGACTCCCTGGGTCTTAAGGATGCTTAGCTGCTGTTTGTATTCTGATCTTAAAATGAGATTAGACACTTGGGAAAACACTGTGTTAATCTGCTCCACAGTGATTCATGCTGGTCACCAGACTAGAGCGAAGTCCTGCTGAAAAGCTTTAAAACTAGGCAACAATATTGGAAGCAGAGCCAAACCAGCAGTGTTATTTCTAAAGCTGAGGGCTCCATTCCAAAACTACTGTCTCCCCTTCTCAAGCAGCTTAGTTTTCAAGAGAGGTCCATTTAGTACTAAAAATTACCATGATTTGGGGATCAATTATTATTTTTTTTTAATTTTTTTTTTTTTTTTTAGTGATAAACCACAAAGTGCCCTATGAATTGATCTACTTCATGTTGCCATGGAGTTTGTCATGTTCTTTTTTTCCACATACCTAAGTATTTCATTCTGGTCTCTCCTTGAAATTTGGAGGACTTGGGTTTCTCCCTCTCCCAAGATAGTTATCATTGGCCAGTACATCAAACAACATCGTCTAGTGAACTCCAGCCACAGAACAAATACACCACCTACCAAACCAAAGGCGCCCTGTTCAAATCATAGTGCCTTTTGGCAGCCAGTTACTCTCATACCATTATACCCAGAGCAAACAATAAATCTTTTGCCTTGGACACTACTCTCTACCTCAAGTGCATAAAACTAGCTATTACAACGATTTCAGTAAAATGAGTAACTGCTAGAAAGGGATTGTGCTCTAGGTGTAACGCATTTCAAAGAAATAGTTTCATATAGCTCCATCTTTTATTTTTCAAAATTCAAGAGCTTCACTCCAGCAAGCTTGAAGCCATTTCTTTTTTGTATCTGCTGCTGTTTGGTTGTTGTTGTTTGTTTTTGTTTTTTTTTTTTTTCCTGTATCTTTGCTTTTTTTTTTTTTTATTTCTTGATAATTTGTTGGTGTTGGTTTAGGCTCTTTTGGTGGATTTGTTTGTTTGTCTGTTTGTTTGTTTTTCCTGTGTGGTCTTTGACATTCCTTGTGAGCTAATAAACATATCTTAGCATTAGAGTAAACATCCCCACACATGGTTCTATGGAAGGAAGAATCTCACCATTGCTGTCTTAGGTAAAAGGTAGATTTGAAAATGCCAGACCAATTAATATATGTTGAGAACAAAAGCTCACTGAATTGTCATAGATTGTCACAGAACTTTATTTAATCTTGAGTAGTTTTATCTTCTGATTATTTTAAAAGGAATTCTTGATCATACTGAAGGTGTGGGGAAGTAAGAACTCCTAACAATTCCTCACTATAAACTGCCAGAGAGCTATGCATAGAAGGGTACCTTTTCTTTTTTTCCTCCTTATTGAAAACAAAATTAACTTCTACTCCACTGGTACATGCTTCGTTTAAAACATGCTTTCAAACTGCATTTCTTCATACTATACATTGGAATTGAGAGTTTGATAAAGCCTGTAACATGGTAGATTTTTCTAATCCAAATCCTAGTTTAGGACAGAAGCAAAAGTTTCAGCAAGGCAGTTAAAATGACAATCCAAATGCAATGACTTTGGATTATATGGCCAGAGCTTTCATTGCAGTTGTCAAAAGGCACACAAGTGTCCTTGGCAGACATGAAGGCAGCTTCACACCAAAGGCGTATTTGGCTGTTCGTCCCGTCAGTCACCATTTACACTGCTCCCAAATGCTTGCTCCTACTGCCTCACATGTGAGTGAGAAGAGAGGGATGACTTTATAGAGACTTCATTTCCAGGGTATGCAAAGCTGCACAGGTTACTTTCCACTTTCTGAATTTAGCCACATCTGCACACTTTATACTTTGAGTTAGATTTGCTCCCTTTCTAGTTACTTGGGGAAAGGTATTTTTTTCCCACTGTCACGTCAGATCCAGCTAACAAGAATTCCTTTACTACAGGGACTTAATGAAACATCATTAAGCCATAATTTATTTTCCACAAGTGTAGCAGGCATAACCAAGATGCTTTCAGGTTCCTAGACCTGAGAAAAGGAAGGGACTGCATTTCTTGGGTCACTATAACAGATTGAAATCCTTTTGATAGAAGGAGAGAACAAAGGTGACTTGAAAGAACTTTTTTCTCTCCCTTCAAAAGCAATGCAAAAGTTCACATAGTGTGCTTTTACAATCAGACTGAGCAGGGAACTTGTCCCTACACACGTAGTGTATGCATCAACAGTGTTTTTACTGTAGCAAGCCTCACAGTCAGCTATGAAGATAAGCTGCTTTCTTGTCTTGCCTGCTTTTATATGTTCTAGCAAACCTTCCTGGAGCTCATGCTTGGCCACAAATAGAGTGGAGAGCTTTTTCCCTTCCTAAGCAGTCTTTGTTCAAGTTCACTGACAAATTTTAGAAGCTGTAGGAAATTGGTGAAAAATAAGCAATTCACGTAAATGCCCTGCCTAAATGAAATGTAAGAGCACCAGATTTACAGAGGAAATCAAAGTCTGAAAAAGTAATTACTCTTGTTTAAATTAAATATGAGAGCATTTTAATAAACAAGCAAAACCTCTGGCTAGCATCTTTTTTCTCAGCCATTCTCTTACTTTATGTTTAAAATTAGATGTGTTTTCTCCTCAGACCCATAATCCCCAATAAATTAACCTGTCCAAATAACACATGCGCAGGATAAAACCATATCTTTGACTTCGATTACATTGCTTTTGGTTGCAATTTAGGTAGCCTTGATTCCAGTCATTGTTTCTGTGGACTTTGGTACCCTGAAAATGCTGAGAAAAATCTCAGCTCTTACATGGATCTATTTAAGTTGTTGGCTGCAAACAGATAAACATACCTCTTTTTGTTGACAAATGACTTAAAAATATAATTTTGCAAATATGGTGCTTTGTTTATGGTATATCGTTGCTCTTTGATAGGGACTGTGAACTTACACTGTTGTAAGCTGGAAAAAAAATATTTGTGAATGGGAATGGTTTTATCTGTAAATACAATTTCCAAACATTTAACATAACTACAGGAAACATTACATTAACTGAACTGTTGCACAAATACAGCAAAACTGACACTATTGAGGCCATGCAATTTCTTGAAGTCCTACAAATTATCAAGTGGGATTTTGTCTCTTATGACAAACTTAATGTAACAAAAATAGCTTATTATCAAAAATACCTTGCTTACTGATAGATACCATATGAATCTCATATTACAATAATGTAAAGTTTTAATACATGTTAGTAGCAGTTCTTTGCATTAAAATACAAGAAATAATGCTAAAATAATGGCTTGTGATAGAATGTGAAATGTAAATGGAGCATAGCGTCCTTTCAAGGCAAGGAGGCTCAGCCTCCCTGCTTGCAGGGTCCCTTCAGCAGCAGTACAAGAGTACATGTGATAAGAGAATAAGGATGTCCCCAGTGCATACTGCCACAGATGTGGGAGATCAGGATTACAGAAGGTGCAAAATGAAGAAGATTTTTAATATTTCAAATTTGTATTATTAAACCAAAAATTAATTCTTACTTTTTCTTTGACCATGGGTAGTACATTGTCACACTAATAAAAGACAGGTGGATTTTAAAGACAAGTTTTAGTATGGCTACTTAAAATAATCTTTAATTATATCACAAAGTGCATGTATTAGAGTTATAGCACACGTAAAGCAAATGTGTTATAAATCACTGAGATGCATCTTAGCACAGCAAGATGCTTGTTGTCATAGGGACAAATTAAAATATATCTGAAGGTGCTATTACTCCACTTCCATATACTCATACTTTTGTGCATGCAATTTAGTAGCATAAATTTAACTTTGGAGGAGCTGTTTTTCAAGTAAGCTGGAGCTTCTGGATTTCTGGAAATCAGGCTCTTAAAAATGTGGGATTCTTTCCACACATCCTTCTGGTAAGTTCATTCTTCCTAATTCAAAAACCGCTGCAGCAGCCGCCACTGCCTTATGGCATGACAGCCCTTCTCTGTCTTCCTGCTTCTCAGTTTGTCATTTTTGGACTTGAATAGTGCAGCGTACTCTTGCGTGACTCTTCAGTATGATAGTTTTCTCTATGCCCAGTCTTTTCAGAACCACACTACAGAAGACAGTATAGGTTTGTTGTTTTTTTTTTTTTTTGGGGGGGGGGGGGGGGGGGGGGGGGGGG
>JAWWEV010000083.1:29289525-29320343 GCA_035583235.1 Hafferia zeledoni | reverse complement strand
AAGGCGGTGGGGCTTGGGTGGTGGGTGGAGATAGGGAACAAGGGTAATGTTGTTGACAAACTTCAGCATATTAAGCTTTTCTTGGACTTCCTCTGATTTAGGCAGAGCTGTCATCAACACTTGCTAAGTTACAACATCCTAAAGACACACAGTGAGTTATAATAGTGTTTTCTATAAGTCATGTAAAGACACAAGTGCATCATTTGTATACAACTTCATGCACACTTAAATACCTATGTGTACACAAAATTCATTAGAATGTTCAGTAGTGAAGGAAGGCAATTCCTATATAACATTCTTTTAGAAGTTCTTAGGTTGAGAAGCATGTAAATATATGAACTGCTGTATGGGGAGTCTGAAGCATATGCCCATACCTGTTAAGCATGTGGGAAGTAGTGTCATCTAGTGGTTAACTCAAAGCTAAAGGGGACAGGAACTGTAATTCAGTACATAGTAAATAACATTTTTAATTTCTTGCCTTGCTGTACTGTGCAACTTAGAGGAAATAATTTTTATTTATTGTATCTCATTGATTCAGCTAGAAAACAGGAAAGTAAAGCCAGCTGGAGAATCATACACTGAAATATCAGAAATATTGAAACTGTTAAGATGGACACTTTCCTTTTATGCATCCCGTCCCATCAATGTTTCTCCCTGATGAAGTAGACTGCTTTAGAGCATATTCACAGACCTTCTGCCAATCTTCTTTCATACAATCTAGTTCGAAAACCACTGTGGCAGGATGCTGGCACACTATCATATAATGAGGTAGATTAATTTACTGTTGAAAGTTATAATAACTGAAGTTTATTCAGTTTCCTTAAATATAAGAACAGGCAACTCTTTCTATGTCTAGTAATACCTAGTAAGATGGTTCGTATTCTTTCCTCTTCTGAAACATGATTTTTAGAAATTATATCCTCATATATAAAAATACTCTTTAGTACCAGTTCTGGGTGCAGGAAAAGGTGGTCCTTGCTTACAAGTGAAGGAAGTGATGGTGTTAGGAACATACTTAAAGCTATAATAATAATATGAATGGTTTATAATATGAATGGAGTACTATAATCTATCTGCTCTTAAATTTTGTTTAAGACTTAAAGCTGTAATTTTCAGGTATTTCTTACATAAAAATAATTGTAGAGTGTTAACGTAAAAGCTAACTTATACCTGGCTGCAATATTATTGGTATGAATATTTGCTATGGAATCTTAATTAGTTTCACCCATAAGAGTTTCATCTATTAAGATGAAAGAAATTAAAATGTACTGAAACTGTTGAATGAAGAGCTAACCATATTAGAGAGAGGCAGTTATAAACAGGACTTTTCCAGCTGCCCTTGGTAACAGGCAATTCTAAAACAACAGTGATGAGTGTCTTAAGTTTCTGCTAACAAAGCTGATTTCTGACCAGAAGCCCAGAGTATTCTTTTTCATCTATTAAGCCCCAAAAGTGACATTTCTTCTTCATATCCCTAATATTTCCTTTTCAGCTCACCAGGGCCAAAATGTCATCTTTTCTTATAAAACAAAAAATCAAAGCCAAATGGTTAAAATGCAAAGTTTTGGTTAAACAAACATTCTGTATTTCAGTGGTTTTATCTGCAGCCTGCAGAGCAACTAAACAAAGCCAAGATATTGTCCATCTCTTTGACAGACAAAGAGCCTCAGAGGTCCAGAATGACATGCCCGGGGCTGGCACGTGATTAGAGTAATTAAATTAAATAGCAGGAAACATGTTTTCCATATGCCATTGCCTGGCCACACACAAACTGTAACAGTAAATCTTTTATATTACATTGGTTCAGGGAAATGTATAACCATTTTAAAAATATGTGATGCCCAAAAAAATAAAAGGGATGTAGTAGCATACTCACCAGGCTTCCTGTCTTTGGTCATTGGTCTAAAATGCCAAACAAGTTCATTCCTTATTTATTTATTATTAAAGGTACAGCTCAAAAGGCCCTGAGCATGTGAGCATGCAGGAAATGTTACTGGATTTACACTGGAAGGGTAGTGCTGATGCTCCAGTTCCAGGGGGTAAAAGAAAAATCCTCCCAGTAAAGACAAACATCTTGGTTATCTTCTGAACTGAGACCCTAACACATTTCTGTCAGTCTTTTACAACAGCTAGGCATTCCAAGCACAAATTAAAAAGGATTTTCTGTTTCAGTTCTCTTTTTCACAGCAATACGAACTCAAATTCCTTTGTTCTCATGGCCAGTTTTCAGAAAAGCCAACATGTTTATCCATGCCATAATACTGTCAGAATTAAGAGTCAGTGGGATCATCTGTCATCCTTGAATTTACTTGTCACTACACTATTAAGATCAACTAGAAAACTTGCTAATCTACCTTCCACTCATCTTTTAGTCACTGCTTATGCCTAATCAAATCACTGGTATTTCTGTTTTGTTATGATTTAGCACAATAGGGAAAAGGCTGCAAATCAGTTTGGGAGAAGCCAGTAATCAATGAGGACACTGATTGAAATGTGCAGTCCTTGAAATTTTTCGGAGATAACATACAAGAATACCTCCTATAAATGAGGAATTCTGAAGACTGCAAAATGCTCTTAATGTGAAGAAACATTAAGAATTCAGAAAAAAACATTACAACACATAAAAAGATGTCCATTAAAAGTAAATTAAAAATGCGTCTCACTCTTTTCTGATGAAATATATACTGGATAATTTAATAAGCATTTTACGTATTCCATCTTCACTTTATCAATTGTCTTGACCCAGAAAAAAAAACAGTGGTAATTTAAGTGTTTCCCATATCAGGTCCATTACTGAACTATGGTATTAAGTTTATTAACTGATTCAATTTAATGAAATCAAAGCACAAGCTTCCAGCTGGAAAAATAAAATAAAAATTTTAAAAAAGTAGTGTAAAAGATGATAGAACATTGATACTCTTGGTTCAGTCTTTAGCAGTTATGGTATTTTTCAAGTTACTGAAGTGAGCTTCAAGATGTAGTCAGTATGGAGAATCAGAAATTTAGACTTTTTTCTTCTACTCCTTTGATTGATTTTTAATTACTAATCTACATTGTTTCATCAGGCAAACTTGTGTTTAACAGTAAATCTAAAATAATTAAAGGAGACAGCAATGACAGGACAGTGAAGACTAACAACTCATTTTGGTAGTAGCTGATCTGTTCTTTCTAATCTTTCTTTAACTGTCTGAACTCTTCTATTCCCTGAAAGGATGAGTGCACTTCAACTTAAAATTATTTAGCCTGAACTCTCTATTCAATGGGTTAAAACAATCAGTTAAAAGTTAATCCCTTGTTATCACCATGCCTTCTGAGAACAAGGACAATGGTGAAAACACTTTGCAGAAGGCAGAAATATGGAGCCTCCTAGTGTGGTGATGGTCATCCTCAGGAGAGGACAGAGTTGCTCTCCAAACCAATGAGGGCTCTCAAGCCTAACTACAAGATGTCTGTTAGATGTTTCTGTACTGCTGCTTCACCTCTTCTGCCTCCTCTCAGCGTTCCCTAAGCCATTCCACGGCAGTGCCAGAGGGAGGACACCCCTCTGTCTGCTCCCTGGCCAGCCTTGCCCTCCATCCACTATGCCTTCCCTGGGTCAAGCACATGTGTTTAGTCAGGGCCCTTCCCAAGAGGATCTCTTACACTTTCTGATTGTCAGAAATAGGACAAATCTGGAGAACTTGGCAGAGGGGCTGGTACACCAGAGGACACCTGCATGGACAGCCATGAAAGGCGGAGGGGGCTGAGGAGGCTTAAGGTTAGGAGTTACTCACTGAAGGGGAAAAACACTGTGGTGGCTTTGGGTCTAATTGTTCTTCTGATATTGCAAAGTATGTTCTTGGAAAGCAGCTCTGCTTTTAACCCTTTGGTGCTTTTCCAGCATTAGACCCTTTACGGACTCAAGCTTTATGCTGGGAGGACCCTCCATCTCTGGGAAGCTGCTTCAGTGGCACAGAAGAGATATGGCCCATAGAGAAAACTTTGTAGCATTTCTTTACTGTTACAATGCTGCCCTGTACTTAGACCTATGAAAACATCCGAAATTCCATCCAGTGGCTTGTGCCAATGTTGAAGAAAGTAATTCACTTTTGCTCTTGATGATGTCCGTGGTGAACTATACAGTTTTGGTTTTCCTGTTCTGGTTCCTATTCCTTGTTCCAAAGACCTGCTAGAAGCCCTGAGGACCTCCTCCAGCACAGCATTTCTCAGAAGCTATGCAATGCAGGGGTTGAATACATCAGCAGCAATAACTAGCAGTTTTTCACTGCTGATTCAACAGCACTGTAAACAGTGATCTGTGGAGAAGGCAATAACGGAGGAGTGGGTCTGGTTTTTAACAGGAGTCAAACTATTTTTCAGCTTCTCATTTTGCACAGTATCTCTGCTGTGCAGTCAGCTGCACAGCTTAAATCTCCTTGTTTTGTTAGGCCCCAGCTCTTAGTTCAATGGACAAACTTTGCAACACAGAAGAGCAAAATATGTATATATTGTCCCTTCTTGGCATAAATTACTATTGCATTTACCTTGTTCTGCAGGTTAAAAGCAGGTAACCTCAGCAGAATTGTGTCCCTGTTTCCCAAATTGCCAAATCTTTCTCCATTTATAAAACTCTCAACTGAAAAGCCTTTTTTTTTTTTTTTTAATTTTCAGTACTTAGAATCCACAGTGAAGCAGAAGAAAGAAAAAAAAAAAAAAGGAAATAGCAGAACCATATGACTAGTAAGTTGCTATGAATCAAACATTAAGGGCCCTGTCTTGTCATTTCCTTAATTACTAACTGAAGTAATCATGAAGAAGAGCAAGTAGACACAGTACAGCTGATCCTAGTAAGAGAGCTTAGCAAAGATCTTGGTAAAGATCCTGATCCTGCTAAAAAGCTTCAAAAATTTTTGTTCTCTAATGCATCTAACTCACTTTAAGTACCTGTATATGAATTATTATTCTGCCTTTTGTGATGACACTAAATATGCAGGTGGTCACAGCAGTAAGAAAGAGAACAAACACTGACTTCTTCCTATCATTCACCAGCCAAATTCACAGTATCACTTCAGGCTGAAATTATCAATTTAGTCATGGCCTCTAGGATTGGGTACTGATAACCAAAGCTATGAAGGAAATTGTGTTGTGAAACTGTCTCTCAGGGGTGACCACCTGCATTTCACTTTTACAACAGAAGCTTTACAAATTCTGTGCTTCTGCGAGTATGGCATCCCACCAGACTGAATCCACTGCTTCTTCTCTGAGTATGCTCCATGCCAACTGATTTTGCAACCTGAAAGCAATTTGAAAGAAGAACTTGAAAGTTAAAATGAGTTAATTGGGTTTGAGTCGTTTTCTTTCAGTAAAAGATGAAGGGAAAGAGACAAAGAGGTGAAAGAAAGGGTTACTTCTTTTATGGGAGGGTCTAAGCTACTGTAATAGTGACATAAAACGGTACCTAACTTGAAAGCAGTTTATGGACTTCGAAAAATGAGCAGCCTGCCTAGTTGGTGCATTATCCTGTAAGTAACCATTCCCATGCTAATTCTCAGTCTCTTGCTGCGGGAATAGATCTTGTTTCTGTTCCTTTTTCCTTGCTGGTCCAATGCTGCCTATGTTTGTGTTCTCAAAGCGTGCCTGAGAAGGGATGGAGGTTGTTATAAAACAAATCGCTCACACAGCACAAAGGGTAATGCTGTGGGTATTTTAACTTAAATAATTAACATCCTTAGAGAGACCAAATTACCTACAGAATTATCCAAATCAGATGTATGGGTGATAGGTGTCCCTGGACTGAGCCTGGGGTGATGGCATCTGTATTCAGCACTTCTATTTTTATTTCTCTGTCAGAAACAGTAGAAGAAAAGCTTTGGATTGCTTTCTATAAAGTCAGTAGCTTCAGAGAACTGAAATCTATGCAGAAACTTATGGGAAACTATGATGAAAGACGTGAACAAATTTAGGTAGATGGTGAAAACTAAGAAGTTACAGAAGGAAAGGAAGATGCCTAGGGATGTGCTGTTGGGCTTGAGTGCCTTTCATATGTTAAGGAAAGGTGTCCAAATGGATCAAAATGGCTGAGAAATGAGGGAAACCTGATCACTGCTTGTCCCTTTTGTGCAGTTAGGTTAGCTGAGTGATGGAGCTATGCTCTCTGATGTGTAGTAACTCTTCAACTTTTATTTTTAGTGGAGGAAGATATATGAGAGCAAGCCTTGGAAGCAGCTGTCTCAGTAGCTATGCCCCTGCATACAGGAGAGCATGTCCCAACAGCAGTCCTTCTGGGACTGTTCGATAACAGAGACCTGCTTTAAAAATCTGGGGGCTGCCACCTAAAAACTCTCATGCTGCCCATATCAATGGGAGCAAAAGGAAAAGACTGACAGAGTGAGAGACTGAATCCTCCATGCTGTACTAGCTGCTTTACAGAGAACCTGAGCAAAGCCTTCTTAAGTCCTTGACAGCACAGCGTTGCTTGCAATCTCATGGATCCAAGGGTCACAGGCCAGAACATTAGAATTGGCATAAAAAAAGAGGATTATTCTTCCTGTACCATAGCTTTCAGAGACCACAATTAGAAACCTGATGGAGATGGACAGGACCTTAAGAGTATAGACAAGAGCAAGCAGGCTAAGTATTCAGAGGGAGCTTCCTTGCATGTAGATAAATGGAAAATATTTACAAAACAAAAGCAGTTACACAGCCTTCCACCCCCTTTTTCCATTCCCACTAGATTTGTCATAGTGCCAGCTTGTGTACTGGGACTGTGCACTCACGAACGTGAGAAAAGGGCAAGAAAGTACAAGGTTGTTGTCTCTCTTACCGGCTGCAAAGTTAAAGGAGACAACTAAGGTAGCATGCAAAAAGAAAAAGGGATGGGAAAATTGAGCTAAGACTGCAGTATGCTATTCAGGGGGGACAAGCAGAGTAGCAAGTTTATTTGGAAGTCTGAAATTCTTCAAAACTTACATTTCCTTTTAACATTCCCTTCACAACACTTACCAAGGCCAAAAATGCTGTGACCAGCTTGGAAGGATCAAATGGACAGAGGGATACTTTTAACATCATATCCTCCAAAGAATCTCCCTAGTATTTCATGGCTATGTACTGTTAAGAGTCAATACAGTTACTTCCAGACAACTATGGAAAATAAGTAAAACAAATGCAACAAAGACTCCACAGCCACATTCAAAACATTCAACTTAATCAGCTAATTAAGGCATCGGATGACTTACAAGTATCTGGTCTTTCAAAGCAATTCCAGTAACTAAGGCTGTGTAGCCATCCCAGCAAATGGCTGACTGATTTCAAGTTACTAAGCTAGTACCCTTTTAACTCTCAGCTGCTGCTGAAATAACCCTTGGGGGCTCCAACAGATGTGCATGCCCACATGTAGCCAAGGAAGTTATCCTGTATGGGCTAGATGAGTTATGGGGCCAGAATCAAAATAAGCAGAAGGAGTGTGACACTTGAGCTCCACAAACGGGGACCAGAAACTGGGACATGTCTGAAGGATGTGCCTTGCCAGTCCTGTCTGTGTGTGCAAGTGAGCGAGCATGACTGAGAAACCCAGTTTTTCTGCTGGCTATGCAGTTTGAAAAAATTACAGTTTTTTGCTTTCAAATCTTACTCCAAATTAGGCTGAATTAGAAAAGAAAAAAATGCAAAGCACAGTGTCTCCCACACAGAGCAGTAAAATCTGGCCCAAAGAAGATAATTTCATCCAGGATGCTCTTCTGTTTACCTGACCAGCAATTCAGCAGATGGTGTTCTAAACCATGTTCTTCTACTGAGAAATGAGGTACAGAAGCTCTGTTACCACCCAGATGATGGGAACTGCATAAGGAAATCAGAAACTAAACAAATAAATGAAAATCAAATAAACATTTCTTAAGTGGATAAGTAGGACATGCTGCTAGCAGGATAAAATACAGTAAGGAAATTAATTTGGTTTAGCTAATTTTGGCTGCAAATTGTGAAGTGTTCATAAGGGGGAGAAATAAGTAAACATTTTTAGATTGCTGCTTGGGACTCACACTTATAGATTTTTACCTCAGAATGCCAGTGAAGATAAAAACAGGGTATAGTTGGCTTAAGTAACATGGAGTAAATCTTAGTGATCCTGATGATAATGAAGATGAAATGAAGATAGTGCACAAATGAGTGGTGGGAGTGTTTGAAGTGCTCCTGCTTTGCTGAGGCATTCAGCTTTTAATACTATTTTGTTAATGCCAGAAGATGAAAAAAAGCTAATGTTACAGTACCTACATTCCAGTAATGTGGGTATATCTTGAGTATGTAAATACTATGAAGCTTTTTTCCTCATTCAGTAGCAGTTACTTCTAAATTGGCAGCTATACTGGCTTTATTTTTTGAATGATGGGACAGAATTCACATATACTATTAAAAAAAATGCATTCCATTCTTAGAAAAAGATAAGGCTTGTGAATTGTATTAAATTATTATTTTCTTCATTATGGGTGCTTTTGATGCATGGTAAATAAATAATTTAGGAAAAAATCTAGGTGCAGCCTCTAACACAGGAATGTAGTAAGTTGAAAACATCTATGGCTTTTAATTCCAACATAAGTATTTAAATAAATGGATACTCAACAAAATCCCAGTTGAAAGCATGATTTACTTATAGACACAGGATTCTAAATCACTATAAACAGAAGAGCAAACAGTATAATACTGTTAATGCTTGTTTTAAGCTTTCCTAAGATAAAACTTGACATTTTATCTCTTTATGTGTATGTATTACTGATGAAACATTATTTTGCTGTTATATCAGTGAAAATAATTGAATTTTATTTGCAGAGCTATTTATTTTTTACATACTTACGTTGCTGAAAGCATTTTATTTTCATGCAAAATTATACCAGAATCAAAGCTGCTTAGAGCCAAATGACCAGTTAAAAGAGCTAGAATACAATAATTTCCTGAAGTCCTTTGGTAGTAATAATTAATGTACTGTAGCAACAGAGATTGCTACACAGTACAAGCTGTTTCTCTCTGTAGATCCTAAGCAAAGTTCAGGAAATGTCACAAAGCATTTTACATCTTCATGGAAGTTCCCTACAGTAGGATTTCACTGCCTCATGCTTTAAAGTCTGCCAAGTTCCTTGATTCCCTCTTCCCCAACATATTTACAGGGGGACTCTTGCTTTGCAAGTCTTGATGAATATCAGAGGTCAGTACAAGTACATTTTCAGATAGGGGTCTAGGCAGGGTTTAGAAAAGTCATGGAAATTATTTCAGTTCATCTGAATTTTGGATAATGAGAAGCCAAGGCACTGGGATTCACTTTTACCTTTTCTGTATGGTACAATATATGATCACATGTTCAAGACAGATGTCATGATGGGAGAATGAGCATGCATTGATACTATTCCACATTCACTAAAACTTATAATGGCTGATGTAGGATAAAACATGAGACCAAAAAGAAAGACTTTGTGTAATTATTGTAAGAATACTGTAATAAGAACCTTGTTCCTGAAAGTTTAAATTGTTTCAACAATGTGTAGCAAACATATTTTGTTATACAAAGCGAAAGCACAACTAAGTTATCAAATTTACACAAAGTCAGATATCTGGAAGGGGATCTTTTAAATAAAAACTTTATTTGAGAAAGGAAGAGACTTATATCAGAAAGCAAAAAAGGGAACATACAAACAGAATATATTTACAACACAAGACAAGAAATCACCTCTAAGGGTGTAAATTATAATAAATACAGTAGATTTAAAATGTAAGAGACAATAATCAATTAGAAATGTGGCTGTTTAAACCCAGTTTTCCTTTTCACTGGTTCCAGGTAGTTTCTCTTATTTTAATTTTATCCAAATTTGAAAGATTCTGAAATTAAAGTTCACTATTGTATTGGGGGTTCTCATCTGAATGACATTATAAAAATATCTTCTGTCTTTTGTGAATACATGTCTTTGAAGTGATATTGTACAAAATTCTTCTCAACTGCAAGTTTCTCCCCAAATGTATTTTAAAAGATGCACTATCCCTTTTAGATAAGGCTGAAGTTAGATTTCAAAGAAAATTAAAAATATACAGAATGGGAAATATTTATAATTTCATTTTTATATCCTTCACTTTTTGAATGTGAGTGTGATTTTTTTTTCATCCAAGATGGAGAAAGATTTCTGTTCAAATATGAAGTACACATAAAAGTCACCTGTGTTTTCTCAATTAATACATCTTTTCTAACTATTGACGCCTTTCATGTTAATGGCAACTATTTAGTCATTTGTTTGAAGACCTGCTAGGAAAAAGGATAATGTATCTTCAAAAGTTGCAACATTTTAGAAGATATTTAACCTTACTAGAACATAATGTAAACAACACATGCTAATAACATATTTTAGAACCATTTCTACATTTGGCAAAACAGCTATCTCTTTTGAAACAGGATAGTGCACCTTAAAATACCTCAGCTTTAGAAATATAAATATTTTTAATAGAAAAAAACCTGACAAGGAGTCCAGGTCAGTTTGGGATTATCCATATTAAAGGGATCTTAATACAATGAATCTTTAACTAGCTTAACAAAAGTAAACCTATAAAACAAGGTAAACATATCAAAAGGGAATATGAAGGAAATGTTTCACTGGAAAGCTTCCTTAACAATTTCCCTACTCGCTTTGTTATTTTCTTTGACAATAAATCAATTCATAGAGTGCCTTTAAAAACAGAAGGAGCGCTGCCCCGTCCCCCCTCCCTGCCCGCATTCCTCAGCACATGAATCACTTGGGCTTCCTGTTTCCATAAGGCATTTCCTGCCCCCCCTTCCAAAATCACTTTTCTGCAGGAGAACAGCAGGGACCTGACAAAGTATCGCCTTAAACAAACAGGGCCTTGCACTGCACCCAGCCTTGCTCTGCCTCATTGTACAGGGATGGAAGCAGCTCGTGGGCTGCACACATGCACTGCGCCTTTCAGCTCTGGGGAAAAGCTCCCAGAGAAGCTGCATGTGCCCTTTGTCCAGGTGGCATTTTATGCACAGTAGTTATTTTAGGACTTGTCCATGAGACCCCAGCAGTAAAGGTTATGCGATACTGTATGATTAGTCTTCATTAAAAAAACAAACAAACAAGTGATTGGATATCAGATGATAACAATAACAGTTCTGTGCTTTTCGTGCAATGTCCTAATAACTGACTGGAACCTAATGCTGCATTTTACTTCTCATCAGTACTTGCATACGCTTGCATTTAAGGATGCCTCTGAGGACATTATCACCAAATAAGACCAAATGAAAAATTAACCAAGCAGTGCAAAAAAAGAAAACAATGCAATTTTAAAACAGTGCCTTGCCTTGCCTCTTTATATTCACCTTTTCTCTAAATTAACTTTATACACCAGCCTAGGACCACTGATATAGCAGTCAGTACCTGTCTAGTGGGGAAAAAATACCCTAATGTTAACAGTGTTCAAGACAATGGTATGATACAATATATACAGACAGCTGAAAGCAAAAGTCAGAGGATTCAAAATCAGAGCAGAAGAATGTTTCATCAATCAGGTCTGGAAACTAATTCCAGCAATTGCTGATCTCAACAGCCTAAGTGATATGAGATCTCTTTCACTAGCACTAAGTGATGTAAGGTAATTCTGGGTTAATACAAAGTGTACCAGCTATTACACAAAGATTTATGTAGAATTGACTGCAACAGGTATTTTCTCAATTAGTGGCCATAAGGATGAGCTTCACTATGGTTTCAAGTGTACAGACAACACTTATGCACTTGTTAAATTCTTTGAACAGTAAATCAGGATTTGCTAGGTCAGTGAATCAAAACACAACTGCTTATCAAAGCCTAGAAAATGCATGTGATGTTCAGATAATAACCTTAATTACAAATCCTGGAGCTAAATCTTTGCCTATTACCTGTTGCATAAAAGCAGCTTGCTCCCCAGATTCCATTTGCTGGGTTTGAACATCCTCATCACTGTCCAGTGGCTCCTCTTTGACTTTCACAGCCCCCACCTGCTGTTCTATTCTGTCATCCACACCAGCACTGCTGCTCTCAGCCCTAATGCTGGCACCACTGGCAGAAGCTCGCTCTTCCTGCATCGACTGATCACTGTGAAGCTCTTCTTCAGCTTCCTCTAGGTGACTGCCAGGCTGCTTGAGCTGCTCAATGGACTTAGAGAGCATCTGGAAAGAGAAGAGAGGAACAGTTACTGACTCCTTTCACTGATGCCAAACACCAGAATTACTAGATTTGCCCAGGCAAAATTAAAGCTTCTGCAGTAAACCTATGGAGCTATGCACTGCCAAAATATTGATATGCAGGCTAAAAAGAACAAAATACCCTGATCAAAGAGTCAGCTTTTATTCTGCAGTAGAGAATACCATGCATATGGAGTGCTATACAATAATAATAAACTAAAAATCAGGCAGAAAAATGAAAACATTACACATCTGTTAGGCTGTTACAGCTGGTAATCAAGAGAAATTAGTTTCCCCTCATACTCTTCACACATGGATTCAGAAATACCATCTTACAGTTAATTTTCCACAACACAAAATAATAAAGAACACAAAGTTATAGAAAATTAGTGATTTGGTTCATGTTTTGTTGTAAGAAAATTAGGGAATGTTCACACAAACTTCTCAATCAATTAATGCATACACTGAAAGCCAACAAAGGAGCAGTGACAAAGAACTGGCGTCAATCCCCTATCCCATGGCACAAAGATACTACAAGCACATCTGTCCAGGACTGGAAAGATTACAGTTTTTGTAGTGCATAGTACAGTTATTCCAGTTCCAGCAATAATGAACTAATACAGCTACCCAAAATACTGGTTTCATACCAGCAGCTGCTATTGCAAAGCTCTGCTGAGGTGCCAGATGCCTGAGCGTTGCAATCAGTACAGTTTTACATTTTGCTATTTAAGAAAAGTCAATGAATTTCAAACTAGTCCAAATATAGTCCAAAACCCCAAACTAAAAAAAAAATTCCCATTTTGTTGAAAGAGGCACAAATCAGACAGGTGAGTAAGAATTTCCAGGGTCAAGTGAGTAATTATCATTTACTCAACTGGCCCAATTGATTTCACGCAAATATTGGTTTGTATCATCAAAGTCAAGTATCAAGAGGAAAAGAACCACCTTTTACCATTACTCTTACATATTTCCCACTTCCCATCTGCCTCCCTCCCAAAATAACAAGTCTTTCAAACTGAGTTTTAGCTAGTGCTATCTACTGAGTTACTGGATGGCTTCAGTATATTTATTTTTGTCACAAACCATGGACCATCCAGTTTCTTTCAGCTTGCTGGTGCATACAGAAAAATGCCACTCTAGTGCAGGGCAGTATTGTCATATAAACTGTGACCAAGAAGCTAAAATTGGTAGGAACTCCCACAAAATCAACAAGTAGAGCTGAAAGATACTTTATGCAGTTCTAGTCGATGCTCTGATGTGTATGCCTCATCAGTGGAAGCCTGTCTGACGTCTATCACAGCAAACCTTCATTTTGGTGTGTAATGGGAGTTTAATGGTTTACTAAAAAGCAAATTAAAAAAAATCCATTTTCAATAATGCAGTAACTGGCAAACCACAATATGTGTATCCTGCATGCTACAGGTGGCATGCCCTAAACTGAGCAATCCTTACTACTGCAACTAATGCAGTGTCTCCTTTTATTAATCAGCATCTGAAAAGTTTCTCAGATCAAACACATAAATCTTTTCCAGTTGTTTCTCAGGGGATGACACTGACCAAAAAGGCACTAAAACTAACTACATGTAATCAGCTCAGGTACACTCCTCTCTGTCACGGAGTTATTATTTAAATTATTATTATTTATTAGTTAAACATCTGTGGGCAAGCCCTCTGCTCTCCTCAAACATGAAGAGAAAGGCAGGTCCAGCTGTGTGGCTGGCTGCTAGTGAGCAAATACAAGCTGAAACATCTGTGTGACAGATAATCATATACAGCTACGAGAGTCACTGAAGCTGATCCATCTGTAAACCATTCCATGTGCCAGTTACTTGACACCAGGTGGGTTATTCTGGAGGGGAAGTCAAGAGAAAATGAGTGCATGTCCACAGCAAAGTTAAGACACATATTTAGCTCATTACTGCTCTCCTTTCTTTTATGCTTTTTCACTTTTAGGTCAGGTTTTTTCTTAGTCACGCTGCTGTATGGGCACAGATCTGCAGCTGAGCTTTCTGAGGCAACACATGACGGACTGCAGTAAAGAATGAATACATGGATCAGCTTCAAACACTTTTTGGATGCAATCAGTGGAGTGAACAAGCACATGTAAGGGGGCTGCAGAGATTTAGAGTATTTGTACGCATTTCAGTTTGCAGTGTTCGTGTTTTGGGGCCTGCTCCCGTGCCATGGAAGTCAGCAGGTGATCTGCTTCAGACTTCAGGAATAGGAGGAGAGATAAGCAAATTAAATTTTCTAAAACTCTGTGAAATGAAAGTCTCTATATATTTACACAGTAGATTTTGCAAAGTGCATTTATATTACCTTCTTTACTGCAATTTTTTTTTTAAAAACATCCTTTACACTGTGACTTTAACTAAGCCTCAGGCAAGGGGTTAAGAAGCACTACAGTCATGTCCTCTCATATGAAGGAGCATGACAAAAATGAGTGGATGGCATGGGGAGGGGCATGACCCTGAAGATAACTTCCGCTGCTCAGACTGCTAAGCCACAGATGACTGCTTTCTCTGTACCACCACCATGCCTTCATATTTGCTGAAGTGTTTTTAAAGACAGCTTGGTCCCATTCTACTCCAGTAACTATATTAGTAGCATTACCAGGAGACTGTTCAGTTCTCCTAAGACAAAAACACCTTATTTTATATTATATCTCTTGGTAGTACTGTGGAAAATTACATATCTGGAGACATTTGAAGATAATAGTTTAAAGTAAATAGTTCTATCTTCTCTATCTAAAGATGGATTACAGAGCAGAAAATGAGTTCTGAGTGAAACACTGCTCAGGTTCTTTCACTGCACAGTTGGATACTTCTGCTTACCCTCAATGTTAAAATCTTACACTTTAAATCCCTACTTCCCATTTTTTTCCCTGAATTTATCTGTAAGTACATGAAGGAATTTCTCCTCATTTTATTTTGAAAAAGTGATTGTTTAATCTGACTTTTAATAAAACTGCATTTGAAAATAATAACAAAACCATATTTTATTTCACTAATAAATTAAGACTTGTACATTTTGGTTTACCCAGTATACTATTATCAGTATTCTAACTAAAGTAGTCACTTAAAAATGGCTTCATGATATGTGACCTGTATTTTTTCTGCTTTTATTTTCAGGAAATTAAACTGTAAGGGATATGCATGAGCCAAAGTAAATAGTGGCAGCAGGAGAGGAAGCATTTACAGACATCAACTCCATTGTATAACTGCAAGAGCCCAACTAAAAAGAAGACATCAAACATAATCTAACCTACTTGCTTGTACAGAACAATGGAAGACTAAGTGTAAATAATTTGCAACAGACCATGTCATAGGTCCTTCAGTTGCGGCCCCTGTCTTTGTTTCTCCTTTGAAATGATAAGCTCTTGTAAAATGCATTACTTTAAATAAAATGTCTTTACAAACAGACAAAACATGAAATCCTGCAATAGCTACTCCATACTTTTCCATCCTTAATTACCTGTTCGTTTTAAATACATGGCAGTTGTTTCTAAGAACTCATGTATTTACTTAGAGAACACACTTTTCCCCTTCTCCCCTATGACAATCAGATATGTATACAGATATGTATGTTGTTAGCTGTCCTATTTTTAAGGGACGTATTTATCTTTCAAAACCACCCTTCTTCATTATGGCTTAAACAATAGTTCTTAATAAAGGAGAAAATGCCCTGGGCATTTTCTAGTTCCAAACACAGCCAACTGTTGCTTTATTTTAGTCCCAATAATCCCCTGTTATATGCAATATTTGAAAGAATAGCTCTCACCTTCAGAAGATGATAGTCAGATGTGTAAGCTGCAAAGCCAAAACCTCAGTGTAATATGTTTAATGAAACTAATTAATTTACTACTGCTGAGCCTGGTCCAGTCTTCCATATTTCATCAGATATTATTCAGAGAAGAGAAAGATTAATCTGGGGTTAACTGTATCCTTTCAATATTCCTGCTGATAACGATAATCTTCCTATTTTTTCCATCAATAAATCAACATAAATTTCTGTATTCTTTTTCTTAAGAGATATTGGTCAATTATGAACACCATTTTCATTTCCTTAATATTTTTTACCTCATAGTGTTGCCCAGCAAGTGCTTCCCTATAAAAAAATGCTTTATAGCAGTTGACATTCTGGAACGGAAACTGAAATTCAAGTAATTCTTACCTAAGCTTTAACATTATCCATACTTTATTGCACACTATCAACTGCCCCCTTATGTTAACCTTTACTTTACAATACTGAGAATTTTACCATTGAAAACAAATTGTGAAAATGTTATGAATATACTATTTAAGAACACAAATAAGGTTTCCACAATGATCAAACAAAATCTTGGTCCCAGTGAAGACAGTGCTGGTTAGCTTCAGCAGAGGTAGGCCTTATTCATCATACATGACAAAAATAATTTTTAAAAACAGAGGGCTTTGTTCATATACTCTTCACATCATGTTTTCAGAGATTTTCTTGGACACAGACTTCGGCTAGGGGCTTTGCACTTAGATTAGTTATATCAAAATTCCTTTTTTTTTTCTTCAAGTGGCAGTGTCAAAGCTTTCTAGGAATATATATACACAAATAATATCAAGATTTTAAGTTTTTTATTATAGTAGTGGTTTTATGGTACCCAATTACTAATTTTAATTGGGAATTTTGGACTTTGGACTCCCCTTAGTGAGCAGAATGAAGATTTACAATGGTGATCAAAGGGTGTTATGAGTAAATAAGCTGTCATTTGGACAGAAGTATATTAAAGCTGACAATGGCAAAGCTGATCTTTCCTAAGACAAGCTGAGTTCAGGTTACTTCACATATTAATTCTGGGACACGGGTTTTTACCTACTTTTGGATGAGATGTCAACATTTGCAGAATGTATTCAGAAGGTCGGCATAACTAGATCCCACAGGTAGAAATGTCAGACTTCAGTGGAGATGTATACCGTTCCCCACATCGAAAGCCTGACATCTGACAGCTGACCAGAAACAATCCATAGGGAATCTTATCTTTGTTATGAAGGATAGAGGCACATCTTTTGGCAATGATTTGTTTCTTTTCAGAATGGAAATGATCCAGGGGAATCCTTTACCTCTGACCTGTATTAGATTCTGCTAGTTATCATCCTCACAGCACCATTGGTTTTCTCCTGAAGTATATTTTTCCTCAAAGAAAACAAATGGGTTTTCTTAAATACAAGATAAACACAGAAACAATGGAGTGGGGGAAAAGTGGTTCTCTTCCTCTTTTTGTTGTTACAGCAAGATTCACCTATAGGGCAGCCAAAAAGATCTGACCAAAAACTGTTTTCAGGGAGTGCTGATGCATGCCACACCATCTTAGCTCAGGGCAAACATCCAAAGGAAAAAAATGGAAAGAGAAATAGAAAAAAGAAGATATTAATTTGTTCTAAGGTCTTGATCAATTGGCATTTCATAGACTTGTCAGCTTCAAATGGTTCTGATCTTTATCACCCAAACTTCTAAGAGAAGGTTTGAATATTTCTCATTAAATAAAACCTCTACATTTTCCATAAGTGAAAAGGAGGGAATTATATCTCAGTGCAGATTTCATTATGCAGCCTATGCACAGGACAGTAAGGGACAAAACAACAGAAAATAACAAGTTTATGTGTTCACTTGATACATCCCAATCTTGTCATAAGAAATGAGAACATACTGGGTTGCTTTCCTACCTGAGCTAGAATATCTACTGTTTAAAGTTGCAAACAACTAGAACTCTGCCTTGCAGAGTTTGATTGTAAGGCCATGCATAATATGCAATGAAAAAATAACTTCAACTGTGAATAGAGGCAAGTTTTGAGACTGAAGAAAGTATACTCCAGCATGCTAGCAGAGTTCAAAAACTTTATATAGGCACAGGTGTTCAATCTGAACTTTTAGTTAAGCACTACAGAATATAGCTTTAAAGTCAATATTTAAAAGCTACTCCATGATTTGATCTTTTTACTCACTCTCTTTTCTATGGGCTACCCTTAAATTCCAGTTTTTAAAAATCAGGTTCCTTAAGTATGTAAGAAAGGCCCCTCACTTTCTGTGTCCTGGCGAAGGACAGACACACAGTTAAGAGTACTAACATTTTTTCAGTACTATTCATCAAAATGGTTCTTCAGAGAACGGAAAAGAACCTATATGCTGCAAACTGTAAAGTCTGATAAACCACTGCTTCTGTGGCTGCAACATGATCTCATTCCTCCTCAGGTATTTGCTGCCCTGGTGAGTTACTGTGCTCCTGAAGAAGGCTGGTTGCTCTGGGAATAGGGCTAAAGGAGACTGAGAAGCTATTTGAGGCAAAAGTAGGTTATAGAGATTCAAGGCAGAGAAAGGCCCTAGGATAAACTGCAGTTTCTACTATCTGCATATGTGTATAGCCTATACTGTACAGACTAAGAGCTACGTTCACCAGGCTTTAAAAAAGGGATTATTTTGTCTCTTCATCACAAAGAAACATGGGAGAATGAAAATGTATTTCAACTATGACAGGGAATTATTCTCAATAATGCGTATTTTCATTGTAGTTTAACTAAAAAAAACCAAAACGTTAGTGAAACAAGCATTATGCCAAACCAGCTCCAGACTTTTTACCTCCTTATTCAGTCTGTGAGGTCCAATGCATTCCTAGTCCTATGTGACTAGAATTATATATTTATCTGCCTCAAGTTTAATTTTCACATTGGGGATGAACATACATATATGTCACAGCACATATCCCCAAATGCTATGGTAGAATTTATAACAATAAGCATATTATCTAACAAAAATATGTCAGTGAACTTCTTTGCTTTGTGAGGAGTGCATGAACTGATGGGTTTGTAGTAAAAAGACTCAGTACTTTACCCATTAAAAATTCTTTTCTATTTTGACAATTGAGGGAAGGTGAGGTATTTTCAAAACCTGAGGCTACGAGATATACATATGCCATCTTGATTAAACATATGGAATGCATACTCAAAGAAAAGCCAACTGGAGTCCTAGTTGAGTAATCAAAACACCCAAGCTGAGAGGGGTTAACATGCAAGGATCAGCTCTGAACTTTGAAGTTTTCTGGTCTTCATTTTTTCCTAATTAAGACAAGATTTAATAACCAAACCACTGTACAAACTATGTTCTTAAACTCTAGGTTTGTTTCTAATTTTGTTGGGAATTCTTAGTAGATTCCAAAGAATCAGTAACCCCTGGGAAATTCACCAGCAAGGTGGATTGATTTTTTTCTTTTCCCTTAGGTACAAGGGCCGAACATCCGCTTTTCATCTTCTCTACCATTGCCTCTTAAATATACTTACTGAGTAATCCTCAAACAAAAGAAGATCACTAAAGACGCCTGATTAATAATTTTGAAATATTAGAGGAGCTTCAGCGAATGACTTTTGGAAAGCGAAGTAGTAAGTGCAGAAAAATGTTATCTGAACGAAATAATTTAATTACTTGCATATCTTAATTTTAGAGCATGGAACGGCATCACATTTGTTGTATAAGCATTAGCTCCATATAAATCTATTTAGATTCTGCTGCTCTTTGTTTCTTAATGGATGGTCTCTTTTCCTCTTTCCCCTGCTCAAAATAAAGTGTTATTGTACAGGGAATCATGTGCTGCATGATTCAACTCTGTATCAGATGCTGGCAACAGCACATTCTTCTCTTTCTCCTTATATGGTCACTTTATATCACCACAAAGATAACAGACTTTCATGTTATTAATTGACTCACAAATAAAAATTCAGTTTGATAAGAGCTGATTAAAAATTTCTCCAGATATTTAGTAAGCTTCTTAAACAGAACCAGTAAATTTAATCAGCTGATTCGGTTCGAATGAGTTACCTATTTATGCCACATGTTAGTCCACAATGAGAAAGGTTTCAATACAATTCAAAAAAAACTGAATGGAATGATTGCTGAAGCTCACAAGTACACATGAAAAAGCTGGAGAGAAATCTAGTCATCTTTAAGGCACTATTTATCAGTGCCAGGAAAGCACCTGTAATGTAAAACTAAGTTGCTTTGAACCCTCTTTTGTTGAATTGTACCCTATTTCAATAGCTGAAAATTAAGTTCTCTACAAATACATGTATTACCCTCTTTTGCTGAATTGTACCCTATTTCAATAGCTGAAAATTAAGTTCTCTACAAATATATGTATCAACTATGCATAAACAAACAAGATACTCATGCAAGAAGCTCTTTACTGTCCATGATCACATGGCACCAATAACTAAACTTCCTTATTAGTTTTCAAGCTTTAAGTTTATTGGAAAATCTTTACTTTGGGAACTCACCTTATTCATGTGGATCTGCTGCTGATATTGTTTCTGCTTCTCCAAAAACTGCTGATGTTGCTGCTGGATGACCAGCTGGGCCAAAGTACTCTGAGGAAGAGGAGCTGACTGGGTTCGATTCAGTGGTCTGTGACGAGGCAGTTTGTGGGCAGCTCTGATGCCAGGTGATACTCTCTCCTTCGCTGCTAAAGGAGACTGTGGATGAAGAGGAACCGCTCCTGCAAAACAGGGACATTTCAATCCCCTGTGAAAAATAGCAAACTAATAGTTCTAATAGGAGAGAAAGCTTTCAGTGAAAAGAGGGGTGTATATTGCAGAACTCTGCATCAGGACTGATGCAGTGGGATGTGCACCACGTGCCTTGCCATGCTGGGAAGTTCAGCTGCTGCAAAAGAATGTGATGAAGTAATCATTTTCTCTTTTTTGTAGTCACTAAATTCTTCCAGGCTAACAGACTAGAACAGAATCATTAAAAGGGACAACAAAGATACTGCCCTTTTCTACCCTTCCACTTTCCCCAACAGTTCGGATGTATGGTATCTGTATTACCACATTCAGTTTAAACTGAATAGAAAGGTCATTAAAAACATCTTAGTATTGTTGAAGCTTTTACCATTACCAGTCACAAGAAGTTTTTGCTGTCTCATTTGTTCTTTCAGTAACAGATGCTGCAAGAGAGCTTGATGGCTGCTATTTGGCTTTGCCTCCAAAGCAATATGAGGATGAGTCGATGACGGAGGAATGTTTCCTCCATACTGTCCAGCCAAGGCCACTCCTTGTCTGAGTGATGGGGTCTCCCCCTTCTGCTTTTCTTTGAATGAGGATGAAGCCTGTCAAAAAATAACATAATTGGTAACTGCTTTTCAGAGACCTGGCCATTTACACCTCCACTTGATTAGATGGTCGTATGTCACACTTCACGAATACACACAGAAGAAAAGGTTAACATTCCTATCCTACACTTTGACCGTGAGATGAAAAAGGAGGAAGAACATGCCGGTTAAATGTAACACTGAGAAACTGTGTAATGAAACCACTTGAAAAAAATCAGTAATAAAAGCCAAAGCATAAGGAACTACTAGTTAGAACATTATTAATGAAAGGACAGAACCTATCCTTAAAATTCCTGAAGACCTTCCCACAGCCTTCCGCACAGGAAACTAGGGCATCAGAGGAAATAGTTCGCATTGAGTTTGGAATAGGCAAGGCTTGGTTTTTCACGTAACTTTCCATCACACAGCAAGCCAATCAGCAAAACAAAATAATTACCTGTAGTAGTGGGAAGCTATTACTTTTCCTGGAGCACTCCCTGACTCCCTGAAGGACAGCATAAATGTAAGTTTTAATCTTTGCAAAGTAAATTTGTACAGTTAAATTCTCATCTACAGAATCATCAGGAGCTGTTGCATGTGTGTGGCATTTTAAAGTGCCCTTATAAATTGCACAGTTATTGAATTAAAGCTTTTGGAAGTTTTGGTCCTTCAGCATTGTAAATGTACTTTTATTTCTTTGTTCTTTGTCTATTAAAAAAAAAATCTTCAAAGAGCAGTTAAAGCAGAAAAACTATTTTTACACCAAGAATAATAACCTAACAGAAATATACATGTTGAGGCTTGCAGATAATCACTTATGGTGTACCATGGTAAAAACAGTACCTCTGATAAATCTAAATTCCATAAATTCTAAACCAAGGTTTTCACCAATATTTTTTTGGTGTACGCTTACTTCACACTCTGGTATCACCCTTCCCTGAAAAACAAACACCGAAGTAAACTTTACATTCAATTTGGAACTGCTTATTCTAGTAACAGAAATAAACAATTACTTGTGTAAATGAACCCCTTTGTTTTTTCCAATGCCAAAAGTAATATTTGGTGCTAGCTGGCCACATCAAAAGCTTGTAAGATCTGGGAGAGCAAATGAAACATATTTTCATTTCCATTTTAATGTTATAAAATTACTTTGAAGCTAGTTATATTTTTTTTGTAAAATAACTAGGAATTTTTTCATTATATCCTCTGAAAAGGTAAGCACTATTTTTTGTGATCTGTTCAATATTTTCATCCCTTATAACAATAATTTGCTTATAAATATCTTATAAAAGACTTCTAGAGGACTGATTTAAGGCTTACACAATTTTCTTTGCAGAGTTCTCTATCTGATGTTAAAATGTTTGATTGCAGCAATATATTACTGCTAAGAATAGGAAATGTATTGAATAAGCCATAAAATAAAATGGAACTTTGACTTGAAACTATGTTTAGCACTGGAATTAAGTAGTATTTATGACAAATCATAGTGGATTGTACAGATTTAAATTTTTCCCTCAATGGAAAAGCTGTGTTTGCAACTCCTAGATTTTTTTCATAGAAATTACCAGTTCCCATTCTAAGAAACTTAAATTGCTAAAATTTCTTCACAATACATTGCTGTATAGAGCCACCATATATAAATACTTTTACTTTCTTTTTTGCTGGAAAGCAGGTAGGTTTTGACCAGTAACAAAATTTTCATATATTTTACTAAGCCTCAGATTTCACCTCCAGGTTACTTTAACCTGGTTTACATCTAAAGATCCATCCACCAACATGGATTTCCACACATACTGTATCTGTGTTTTCATACATTTTGCATATTAATTTAAGATTTATCTCTAAATCAAGATTATTGCTGCAGACTGAATAAAGGTCATGTGAATATAACTTGTCACTAAAATATTAAGGATTGTTTGCTTCTCACCAATTTTATTGATCTGATTGATAGCATACTCCTCAAATAACAAACCTAACTGCAGAAATACTAGATTCTGCCCCTACTATGCTCTAGCTCAGTTTAGGTCACTACTGAATCTCATTAAAATTATAGGTGCTGTAATTTATCAAGTAGGGATGATCATATAATTTGAACTTTTATACTAAATAATGTCTTCGTATACTTCTTACCACATCTGACATTTGTTATCTTACATAAATGCAATGCACGTGGCCCACATGTAGCTATGCTCCACATTAGCATTGTTTATTTGGGATTAAGAATTATTATTGCTTTCAAGTTGTGCCCTTAAATATCCAGATGTAGCCCAATGCATAGAGAGGTCTGGTTCCTACTCTGAATTGCTAATGTTCTAAAAGAGAATAATCACAAATTAGGTTTTTCTGGAAGCAAAAGTATACAGGGAGGCTTGAGACTGGTCACTTACACTGATCTGAGGTTGTATTGCTGGAAGTCCCAAGGTAATATTGGGTAGAGAAGGGGATGTGTAAAGACTCAACAAGTTCACTGATTCATCCTGTATCAAAAGGCGTTGCTGGGAAACCAGATGCTGGAATAAATGGGAAAAACAACAGAAGTAAATCTCCAAGCTTTTTATCTTGGTTATTTTATCCTCATATCCTGATACACTGAAAGTCATGTATCATTCATTTGTCTGCATCCCAAAGGAGTTCCAGATAAGAAAAAATACTGTTTCCTGTAAAAAAGCTGTTGATAGCTATGTTCTTAAGAAAACAACTATATATGTCTGGGATTATTCCTTAGTTAGTAAATCAATTTTTCATGCAAAACTGAAATCTTGACGATTCCTAGATCATCTCATCAACTTCTCATCAGTTCAACATCAGTTCTTCTCATCAACTGGATTTTCACAACTTAAAACAAAATGGGAATGTAGCCAATGAATTAAGAAGTATACCTAGCTGAATCGAAGGTGTCGTGAGTGTGGATGTATTAAACCTTTACCACGGCTATTATAATTTTTGTCATAAGGTATGAACTGTGGTTTCTAAGTAGTCCATGTCTTTTCTAAGCCAGAATACGATATGGGGATGTTTCAGGCACATTATTTACTTCTATTAGCATGGAAATGTTGTGTAGAAAGTAAGGCAGATTGACACATCTGCCATTTAAAATAATGAGCTGTCACTCTCTCTCTGCATATACACAAAAGCAGTGTCCTATCATTCCCTGGTGATGGGATACCCTTCACATCTTTCCTAATTCTGTTCAAATTAAAATCTTTAACACTTCTTTTGAAGCTTTGTGATATAATTTTCAAGGATGTGGAACTGCTGATATATTTTAAATTACCATTGAATAAAACCAGACATTCTACAAAGATCATCCTTTGTCTTTCCATACATTAATTGGAAAGAAACATAAAAAGTTAGATTACCACAACAGGAATTTTTTTGAAGCCTTTGTCTTTCTGCTTGAACAGTGATGTTTTTCAACATGTGGTCTAGTATAGTTGCTTGAATTATATTTTCTGTTTAACTCTTGCTTCCCTCCCAGAACTTTAACACAATAAGAGCTACAAAGGTCTTATTAGACTTAGGAACTCTGGCATGATATGGTCCCCAAGGGAACAACATCCTTGAAAAAGAATACTCTGTGTAACAGTATGACACAGTGACTGCTTTCTTCCCAAACAAAAAGCATATGGGACTCCAATAATAGACCACCTCCAAGAGGGATACTGCACACTCGGGCTTTGACTAAAGTAAATATAATAACTTGTCAAGCATGTTGTGGGGAGCTGTAGATTTTTCCCTGGACAAACCTGGAATATCAATTAACTCTGTAAAATACTTTGTGTTAATACAATGCAACTTCAGACCATCAATGAAAAGTGGTTCAGCACAAAAACACAGGATGTTATTCCAAAACATAACCTTCCTCATACAGTTTGTTTGGAGATACGACCTATCACCGAGACAATAACAGTAGAAGTCTATCTCTGTAATTTTCTTTGGGTACCTAGGGAATACCAACAGATAGCACAGAAAACAAAGAAGCTCCACTTGTATATTACATTAGTTCCTAGCTAACGGTGACTTGCCATGATAGCATCCACCTTTGACCATGAATAAATCCAAGTATGTCAAGACTATGGAGATATAATGAAGGGAGTTGACAAAAATATAACCGAAAAAGGACACTGCAGCAGCTCTAATGTGCCTCCTAGAATATAATCAAATTTGTGGCAATTGCAGCATCTGTACAAAGCCACGTCAAAGATATATGTTTCATTTTTGGTTTGCGATATGCCACTATTACCGTCTATGATCAGAATTAATAAACCTAACAGTAGCAAGGTGTATAGCAGTAAAACACACTCTCACACTAAGGTCAGGCATGATAGTTTCATCAGGCAGAATCAATCATGTTATGGGAGTTTAATATTGAAAATGGGAGTTTATTACCATAAGCATTTACATCTAATTTCTAATATCACTAATAATCTGTAATTTTCATTTTGGTAAGTGATTGATTTTTAAAATTATTTTCAGGTAATATTAGCCTAAGCATCAGTTAAACCTCATATCCGAAAATAAATGGACTAGTCCACCTGCATAGATTAGGGTTCTCTGTATCACAGAATCCCAGAATGGATAATGTTGGAATGGACTACTGGATGTCATCTAGTCCAACCACCCTCCTCAAGCAGAGTCCCAAGAGGCACAAATACATGATTCCAGCTTCAGCTTCTCTTTTTATACAGTAAACAATACCTTGCAATGGCGGCAAAGCTGGAGTTGCCAGCAGTATCATTTGGCAGAACAATGGCTTAAGCCATGTCCTTGTCCTACATGCAGACATGGTGGTTTGGATTGGCACCTAAATTACCCCAAAGAGCAACTTGCCCTACTTGCTCCTCTATGTACTTACTCATTGGGTCCACTAATCCTGCTTTTTGATGCTTAAAATAGCCCATCAACAGAGTTATCCTCTTTCTTAAACAGAGTACAAGAACTAAATGTAACAGTGCCTGATCATCAGCAAGTAACCATGATGAGAGACGCACACGTTGGTTGTGCTACTGGGACATGCTGAGAAGCAGGAACACCCATGTGTGCATGCCTCTGTGCACATTTATAGATTATGAGGGAAAGACAAAATTGTTTGGCTTTAATACTTCTCAGTTGTGGAGCTACAGTAAGGTTGTCATAGCTTTCAATATTCACAATTACTTACACTTGTATCTCTTGAGGCTTCTGTAATGTTTTTGTAAAAAAAAAAATTAATTAGACTCTCTTCACATACACTTGATGTAAATCCCATCAGCTCATCCGAAACCTACACATTTTTCCACTAGCCCCTTAGAAAGATCACCTCAGGGAGCTAAGTAGTAAAAGCACAGGGCTATGGGGTTGCACAAAACAAGTATGTGGTTATCTACATGCCTGTAATTTGTCTCCCATATAATCAAGTTATATTCTACAAAATACTGCTCTCCAAAGCACAAATGAGAGAAAGAAATTGATCTGAAGCCCACTTACACCAACTGGAAACTTTCCATTGCCTTCAATGGCTTTTGACCAGGCTGTGAATGCCTAAAATTAATCATTACACATGACTAAAGCAGGTTGTCCCTCTGAAGTCAAGGGACATGCTGTGCAGTGGCTCAATCCTCCTTGCATTTCTCAGGCAAGAAGATTTAGTCCCAGCACAGCAGGTGACCTGAAAGTGCACAGCATACTACAGGAGACAAATAGCTACTGCAGTGAACCTTGATGATACTGGAGACATCTGGGCCTAATAAAAACAGGATTTTATTTATAAGGTGCAATTAAAATCCTGAGTTTCACTTTCAAGTTTCATATAATGAGACCAGTGTTTTAACAAATGGTACTGAAAGTACCATTAAGGGAACTGTGATAGTAAAAGATTACCTGCAAAACTGCAGCATTTGCAATGCACCTTTGTTCATTCAAAAAATTGTAAATGTCTACCCACTGTCTGTTCCAGAGGGTAAATGGTTTAAAAGTCTCGCTATTTCAATGGTATGGTAAAAATACTTTAAAAATCTGTTTCATTACCGATAATGCTCTAATTCTGCCCATGCACTAGAGTGTAATCATTTACGGTATTGACTCATGTTTTACTGGTAAATGGTTCTGTCATAGCAACCTGTTTTCCCCCTGCAAAAAGTGGTTTATTTTCTGCAATGAAAACTGTAGCTATCCACCCACTCAGATATGAGCACAACACTGCAAATGTCACAACAACGATTATGAAACAACAGCAGTGTGAGTCATGCAGGATTACAGAAAAACAAGTGATATTTTGGGTGATTTGGAATACATCCTATTATTAAAAACTTCTGTACTTTGTATATCTCATGAAAAATTGATTAGATGTATAGCCTTTGAGAGCTGGCAGCTAATGCTAAACTAGGAAAGAGATATGTAGGAGTTTGGCTGATGTTAAACTACCAAAGAAAATCCCACTAAAATAAAAATGCACTGAAGCTGAGATTTATGGAAAAACGTTTAAGACCACAGGACCACAGCAGTAATAGTCAAGCAACCAGAGAGGTAAAGAAATCCCTGACTGGATCCAGAAATGGAAGTCTGTAGTTTCAGCTTCTTAGCACACACAGAGCTCAACTTCTAAAGAAACTTTTTAGGCTCATTTGAGTGTCTTTGATTGTATGTTGGGGCTATAATTTCTGATGTCTGACACAGTGATGGCAAATGATATGCAATGCAGAGTTCTATTAATGACCAGAAAATAAGTCTTCTGCTCCTTGCTACAACCTTTCCAAATCTTTCCAAACAGAGACTGCCAGCCTAATCAGACTGTATCCATTTCTGATGGTGCTTCAACACTGTGGACAAATGTCCAGGAACTGTAAGACGCAAAGCAACAAGCACATGCATCAGTCTGAGACATTATTCCTTTTGCATTTTGTTGTATCCTCAAGTCAACTAAAGATCCATTAGTCAAGATTTCCTGTTTGCTACAGCATGAACACCCACGTTATTACCAATTTCTATCTAAAACATTTCCAACAGTGAAATATACAACTTAATTCTACTGAACTCAGACCTGATCTAATCCTAATAATGGATCCTACACTGCATCTTCTAAACTTCTTTGCCCTCATATACAGGGGGCTATGAGGCAAGACCACATGTTAGCCATCAATGGAATTTTTTTTTTCTTTTTGGTTACGGGCCAGAGAGAGACTACTAATCAGTGTGCAGAGGTCACCCACCTGCCCCCTGGATCATAGTTCACACACACAATTAATTCATTATGGGGAAGAGTCACTGCTGGAGGTTGAACTGCCCATTCCAGGTTTTTTTTTCCTGAGGTGAATGTCCTACCACTGACCTGGAGAAATAGCTCTGTTAAATCACATGTTCTTCCGCAGTTTTTCTAACATAAACAGTATAAACCAACAATTAATAGAAAACCTTGCCACCAAAGCAGGAGCTGCTGTAAATATAGGCACTAGATACAGAATATTGTGGAATTTGATTCTTAGTCACGTTAGTTTACTGCTCCTTTACATACGGAAAGCATGACATGCATTTCACCTATGCTAAATGATGTTTATCACAACTGATTTACCATCTGCATTCCTGTTGTTATAGGCACATATGTATGAAACAGAAAAAGGAGTAGTTAAGATTTCTTCAATTTAAAATCTCACTTTACGAAGCAAGTATCCAAGACTTCTGGCATGTCATTTATGGTGGCAAGTACTGCCCTGATAAGGAAACTGAGTTACAGTAAAATAAAAGGCATATGTGACAATACTGTAATTACACAAATCTACTTCAGCACTCATCTGAACCTGACTACCTTAACTCATGCGTTAGGATCACCAATGCCTAAATCACTCTTTTGCACCTGAGAGTTCTTTCTCAGTATTTAGCAGTGAGCATCTCTTCAGGTTGACCCAGCTCTTTAGCTCTTCTTTACCTGAACATTACTCTTCAGGTAATGTTCTGTAACATAGGTGCTTCCAAGTTTCTTTCACAGCTCACTCCCACTCTTCCAGTAGCACTAGTGCTGCTTTTTCTTGGACTTTTGTTACTAAACAAAGGTTTAGTTTGTTACTCCTGAACGTGCATCTCATATATGATGATATATCTCATATATAACACGCTTTGATGTCAACCTGCAGTGTCCTGGTATCCTTGATAATTACATCTTTTGCAATTGTTCTGCTTGTGAGTATGATCAAATCAAAGTTTCCATCCTCTCTAGTCTAGAAATCTTAGCAATTATCTACACCACAATAATGAGCCTTACCTCAGCTTGAATGTTAGATGGCAAAACTGAGGTTTCATTTTCTGTTGTACTGCTGGTTGGACCATTGCTTGGGGAACTGGGACCTGATCCAGGAGAGCTGCTACTGACTGAGGATTCTGAGAAACAGAATAAACATACATGACTTTCACACTGGAGAGGTACACATGATCTTGATTAATTATATACTCTTCATGGCATAGGGCTTTTTTGCTATTGAAAAGTATCTATCTATTATGCTATTTACTTACATTAAAAATTTTTAATTCATCCTCCAATTATTTTGGTTTTCTTTTACAGCGCTAATGAGGAAAGACGCTCTTGGTTTTTCCCCCTTCTGATCTGTCTGTTTCATGTAGGAAGAATTTACTATTTATTTTTCCCACAAAGATGGTATAATACTCAGTATCTGGCAGAGACACAGACATAGAGCTTGTAATAACTAAAGAAAAGAAACTCTTTCCTTTTTTAATTGCAAAGAGTCCTGCCTCTCTCTGAGATCAAAATGACAGAGGTAACAGGCCTGCAAAAACCATGATAACATGTCATCAGTTCATGAGGTCTACTGCCATCTCTTTCTAGTTAGGACAGGGAGAAGCCCAGTGTGGACTAATCATTACATATGCAATACTAGTGGCAAAATATACAATTTCACTACATCTTGGGCACAAATATTTACAATATGCAAAACTATTAAAATACCATTTGAAAGGCTGTATGTTATCTTGATTTAAAATTATCTGAGCTGTGTTTAAGACAAAGCAGAAGAGAATGATCTCATTGTGTGTTGTTGTATTGTGTTATTTTAATTCTACACTGATATAAGTTACATTTATGTAATGGAAACAGTTAAGAAGGTTCAAGATGGAAGAGTGCAGCATTAGTAGAGGTAAGCCTATTTCATGGGATAGCTTTCAAGTTAAAGCACTCAAGAAGTTAAAATAATTAATACCTAAATGTGGCAGTAAATAGTCTATAGCTATTTCTTTCCTTCACTCTTTTGGCCTTAGCTCCTGTGCAAAAATATATTCTTGTTTTGACTGACGTTACATGAGACTTTCTACCTCTTACTTGGATCTCTTAGTCTTTGAGTTACTGAAGTGGATCTATGCCCAGCTATACTAACTGTCACGGAAACGTTCTTGCACTGCATTTTTGGAAGGCAGGCTGGCAGGAAGGCAGGCAGGAAGGAAGGCAGGCAGGCAGGAAGGCAGGCAGGAAGGAAGGCAGGAAGGAAGGAAGGCAGGAAGGAAGGCAGGAAGGCAGGAAGGCAGGAAGGCAGGAAGGAAGGAAGGAAGGAAGGAAGGAAGGAA
>JAWWEV010000083.1:29222103-29289425 GCA_035583235.1 Hafferia zeledoni | reverse complement strand
AAGGAAGGAAGGAAGGAAGGAAGGAAGGAAGGAAGGAAGGAAGGAAGGAAGGAAGGAAGGAAGGAAGGAAGGAAGGATGGATCAGGGTTATGAAAGATCCAAAATGTCATATAGTCAATATTAATGATTATAACAGCGATCTGAAAGGCTTCAAATTATTGTCAGAGCTGGGAATCAAAGACATCTATTTTCATGTTTCTGCTCTTTCAATGGCATCAGACAAAAAGCTTCTGAGCACGTAAAATACAAAGAAATCAGCTAAAACTAAGACAGTGGACATCAAGAATCTCATTGAGTGTTCAACAAATGGAATTAATAAATTAGATGTAAAAATTATAATCCAGAAAGAATTTATAAGGAAATTATTTAATTACTTTCATACTTACATTCATATCCATGTCCCAGTTTCACACACGACGTACTGTGAAAAGTTGTCACAAATATTGCACATGTGGAGACACGGACATGAATTTGTTCATGTTTTGTTTATTTCCATCTTAGTGTCATGTAATTCTGACATACCAAGTGAATTCAGATACATGTCTGACAGACTAGTAACAACTGCTTGGATAAAGATATCGCCTGATCACCTGAACAAGCCATGAACTAAATATCAATGCAAAGTTAAAGCAGAATTGTCAGAATGAGGTCAACTACTGTAAATGCTCTTTTTATTTAGCAAACAGTTTCAATTTTGAAGTCTGACCATTATCCTGTGAGCCATTGCAACTGGTACATACCTGTCACCTCAAAAAGACGCTTCTTGAATGAACTGACACTTCCATCCTTCCTCCTGAGCAAAGGACTGCTTCTCCTTTCTGTCACCTTCTGTTTTAATCTTGAACGTACCTTCAAATTAGGCTCTGAAGCTGGATATGAAGAGAAGAAAATACGTAACTACAAATCAAATTTCTGCTTTATTTCGGGCACCACTGACCCTGTAGGACCTCATCTCATCCAAGGAGGGCTTTGGAGGAAGAGGTTTTACTCCCCAGCCATCCTGCTGCTCCTTACAACTTCAATTTAGATTAGAGGTTAAGAAAGGAAGAGATCTGAAGGGCTTCAAATCCCAGTATTCTCATCGCATTTCAACTTCAAAGGTACCCATTAACTACTGTTAATATTGTAAGTATTAATTATAGATGAATGCAAATTTATTTGACATCATTTTTATCTCCCTTGTAGGTGAAAACTTGGATGAAGACACATCTTGGAACTTGGAACCTTATAACGGGATCAAGGTCTGGTTACAGAAATAGAGAGAAGCCTCCACTTTTGTCTTTTGATTTCTCTTAGCAATATAAATTACAACAAGACTTGCTGGCAGAACATTTCTTGGTCAGCAATTTTAGGCCCAGAACTTCAGTGTTTTCTGAGTAACACACCAAACAACTAGATTTATGACAGTGTTCTAAGAACATTTACAGAGAAAAATATATGCTCTGAAAATGAAGAAGTAGGATTGATTCCCAGAAAACCTAGGATTATATTTAATGCACCTTGGGCAAGTTCCACCTTTGTTTCTTAAATGGACACAGTCTTTTCATATGAAGGCCAGCTCTGCTGTACTTTTTACTTTGCAGTATTTTTAGCATAATAAAATCTTTCATGTACTCATTTATCTGTTCTTCTAAGTAAACCTCTATCAAATAGACTTCTAAGAGGTAGTGAAAGATAATAGTAGCATAGAATTTGTTTGTATTACCCTTTCTGGAACTGAGGCTTGGCTAAGCAATATCTCAAAATAAAGATAGCTGGAAACTGGCATTAATTCTCTCTCCTATGCACAGACTTAAGCCCAGCCTCAAGGAAAGAGGGAGAGTTAGTAGAAAAGCAAAATGCATTATATCTTCACTCAATTCAGAATTACCGCATTGTCACTTTGGGCCAAGAACTCAATTCTACACTTCTAATTTCAATCCCTGTCCAGCATGTCAAATTGCATATCTTTTTCCTGCTGTCCCACTTGTTGCTCCCTCAGGGATAGGGAAGTTAAAAATGCTTTTTGGAGAGCAAAGGGGCTGCATCTCACCAAAGTGCTGCTGTGGCCTGCAGTACCTACAGTCACACGCTGGCAGTTGTCACTTATTACACTGCACTTGTCAAGAGCTTCCCTCTGAAGACCCTGTGCCTTGAGGACATTTCACACCAAGACATAGGCCAGCAAAACACTGGAAATCATTAGTAATAAAAATATTAAAAAGAAATTTACTTTTTATCACTTATTATCACTTTCAGACCAATGGTTCTAACAATGAAATACAGAAGACTTGTTTGCTATCCTAGATACGATTTGAAATGAAACTGAAAATAAAAAAATATAATAATGGGCTATGACTGCACTACACACTTCCAAGCATAGATCTCAGCAGGTGTGATGACATTTAAAAGAACAGGTGCTCCATCATTTTTTCAGTTATGGATATTTCCACTTATACTGTTCTGTACTCTTAAAAATTAGGTAAATATGTCTGTACCCATGACAGACTAATGTGATACAAATCCTCTGCAATACTCACTGGAGAAATTCTCCACTTCATGCTCAGTCACAGCAATTGCCTTTCTATTTTTATCACATTCCCATCATATTCTGTGTCTGAATCAATCATATAAGCACAGAAAACAGACTTTGAAGTCAATGTCTGAATTTATGAGCGATATGAGAAGATGCATGAAAGATGGCAATAATTTTTAAATGGAAATAATCCATTTTAAAATTAAAAGGCATGGAAAAGAGTGGTTATAAAAACATAAAATAAACCTCACAATAAAAACCAAAGCCAATGTTTGAAGAGTGTTAGCTTCAAATACTGGCATTCCTGAATGTTCTCCATGAGATACTGCCAGCTCCTAGCATGGTATTTACTAGGACTCAATGGCTAGCAAAACGGATTCCTGTTTCAGTGCACTAAATATATAAATCTAGCCAGTTTAAGGATATCTGCTCCAATGAACAAAATACAGAACCAGACATTGGTTTCTTGATTCCCAGCTGTGGCTGAGCCATTGACTTGGTGTGTGACTGTAGAGATCATACCCGGCTCCACCAAAGCTCCCTCAGAATTGTTATTGTTGACTGCAAGAGGTAAGGATCACAACAGCAATCCTATGTGCTTCAGTGCACTCCTACATGAGGGCAGGAATAATAAATTTATAACTATCAACTCTCTTCTGATAGTTAAAAAGGCAAAATTAAGTATTTTAACCCTCAATTATAGAGCTGGGGATTAAAATTATAAATGTATATACATATTTATACATACTGACTGCCCCAAGGCAAATACATAAGATTATTTAGAAACTATTTTAATAATTTAAACTCTGAAATGTGAATAAGTGAGCAAAAAGTGAAAATAAATATTTCAAAGCCTTTTTTTCCTTAATTAAAGTGTTCCCCTATTATTTGAAAGACACTTGGAAATTCTTAGTGGTAAATGGTCAAGAATTACTACAATTAATCTACCTTATGTTTCAAATGAGTATTTGGCTCAATATACTCAAAATACTTTAACTAGTGGTTCTTAGAAGTGGTCTATAGAGGGATAATGGTCAAAAAAACTGCTTTGCATTAGCCACCCCGTAAGTATTTCTATTGCACATTATTTGCTCCTTTGCTCAGCTTAATTAATCCACTGCCAAGGTTGACTATGTTCATCACCCAAAGGCATTCTTCATGTGGACAATAAGTATCACATGGGGAGTCAGTGCCAAATAACTTTTTGAGGCTAAAGATTTACTTAGCAGCTTGCTGTAGAGTAATACAAATACAAGCTCCTAAGAATTAACCTTTTTTATTCTGATAATACCACAGAATTATTGAAAAGACCTTCAGGATGTCTATTACTTTATACAGTGATTCAACAGTAAACCAAGACACTGAGTGAGCAAGATAATTAATGCAGGTGGCTAACTTGCTGTACATTAACCATCCCACTGGGGTCCAGAACTAAAAACTAGATTGATTCTATACCATATAACAGACATCCTGTACCTCACCTTCCTGAGGAAATGGGGCCCTTTCTACAGTGCTGGAGGTGCTGAATTGGGTGGGGTTGGCTGGGTTAGATGACTCCAGCTATAGTAGACTGAATCATCTGACCAAGGAGACCAAATGCCACAGACAAAAGAAAAACACAAGAACATATGGCATGTGAGAAAAACAGGATGGCAAATTTTCGTGCCAGCAGTCTGGTAGGTTGGGCTATGAATTTAAAATCCTGCTAAGAACCAGTATACATCTGACATTAGTTTAATTGGTCACTATCACTCTTTGCTCCACAAATCTTTGCACATCTACTATATTTAGCATTTTGGAACAAGTAATAAGCAGTTGCCACTTGAAGAAAGGGAAAATAGATTACTTGAGAGCTTTTCGTTGCAAAGAAAACAAAAAGACACAAAGGTTTTCTCTGAAGGACATCAAAGCCCATGTTACTGATCTCAATGGGAATCAGGTGATACCCATCTGAGTGATTCACTTGAGAGAACTTCAGGAAACTACTTTTTTTATGCAGCTATAGTATAATTTGGAATAACAAGATGTTGCAGTATATGGCTTGTTCAGTTTCATTACTATTACCTGGATTATTCTCTTTTTAGTGCTAGTAATAATGGACTGGTAATACTTTTTAAAGGACTGTAAGTGGGAAACAGATATGAAAGATACAAAAAAGATTAGTTTAAATAACAACAGAAAATATCACAGGAAATCCAAGCATTGGTTACCAACTCCTTGATATAACTTATAATGATTTCAACAGAACTGCAAATGTTGATTGTAGGTGAAGGACATTGTATGATTTTTCTCCAGTTTATGGCTTCATAGAGGAAGAAAGAATTAAGTAACTATACTGTTAAAAACGGAAAATATGCAGGGTTCTATGTATTACACATTAATTTCATTACTACAAACATCACTGATAAGGTGAAAGAATGCTAGTCTCTCCTAAGAAACATGGTACTCAAATACAAGCATAAGAGATAGGAAAATTATTTGATGAAGTCATTATGTCCTATACTCCACTTTGCTTAATATTAGCAATTTGAAAATACTAGCATTAAAGAATATAGCCTGGGGCCAGATTGCTCCCAAATGAGCTGAGGTATTTTTGACAAGGCTTTGTTTCACTGTTCCTTTTTATTAAAAACACAGAGATATTTAAGAAGAAGGGATAAAATCCTTTTTACGAATGGGGAGAAGACATATATGAAGGGAATGTAAAAGACAATAATGCACTACTTTCTGATGGTTCCTGGAACACAGTACTACTTTTGTATCAGAAGAGCGTGTGCCAACTTCAAATCAGCATTTAATGAACCCAGGCAGGAAATGGGGGATGGGAAGGAGTGCACAGTGAGCAGGTCCTCATCTCGAGGCTAAGGCCATATATAGGAAACCTGAAGAACAGAAAGTGAGCTTTTGTCCATAGTTCGAAAGGCTCCAAAGTGAAAGGATTTCCTTTTTCTCACTGGCAGGACAACTTAGAAAAGCTGTGGGGTAGTCAAGGTAAATGATGCTAAATTTGACTAAAAAGATTCTAACAGCAGCATGAGCAACAGCAGCAAAATCGACATCTTACTCAAGAAAGACAAACCATGACAGTCCATGCCTGAGACTGACTTAAGTCTAACACAAAAGGTTGATGTATGGGTATAGGCCATCAAAAGTGCAAGTGAAAACATTAGGATGGCACTGGTTACCACAACGGTGGTATTGTAAGCATACTAGTGGCTTATTCCTTGTGAATGTTTCTAGCACTATGGCAATTGAAAATTTTCAAAAAGATACATGTGGATAATGAGATAACTTGGAGATCTCTGTTGTGGTTTCTCTTGAAGCAAGAGGGGCAGAATGGGAAAAAAACTGTGAAAAGATCCTCATTTGGTTGGGTCCACTGGATAGCTCAACAGGTTCCTGGTCCATGTTGTGGGCTCCCAGTCACCCTGGTAATATAAGTATCAAAGCAGCCTGTCTGCCTATGCCATGACAGGAGCTGGAGACCAAGGAAAAAGTCAAGTCTCACATTAATACTGCCCCCAAACCAACCAAAACAGGCATATCTTAGGTTCCTAAGAAGTTTGTGAGTAGTGGGCTCAGGAGAAACTTCCTAGTTTCGCCCTCAATTGATGTAGGCAGAAAGAAATGCACAAAATAGCCCTAAGAACCACTAGAAAGGATAAATGAGAAGATAATCTGGCTTCCTCACCAAAACTATGAATGCGATCGAAGCCTGGCAGAGAGTTAGAGGCACAGAGACAGAGATCAAAGCTGCTTCCAGCTTCCTCAGCTGCTTTGTGGAGAGTTGTGAATGTGTCTGTCCTTCTGAGACCTGGTGGTCTCACAGCGTTTTGTCTACTGCACATGGTCTTGCAGATATGCAAATTTTCTCTGCTCTGAATGGAGTTTCTGACTGCTGCTCTGGCTTCCTGTAGGCAGACACAGACTGTTCAGCCACCTCCACATAGATGAATATACAAGGCATAGGCAAGTGAGGAGTGCACTTTTGTTTTCATACATGACTGACTGACATCTGTTGTAGAAGGCCACGTCCCAGTACAAGACAATACTGGACAATGAACACAGGGACATCCTCGCCATTGGATGACAGACTGGAAGACATCAGCATGTAGTAAAATTCCGTGGGTTCAGTGACTTCTCAAATCCAACAATTTAAAATGCCATTTCTGAAAGTGTTTTAAATCAGATTCATGAGACTGAAAGCTATTTACACATGCCCTCTAAAGCTCTTCCAAGAACTACACGGACCTGACCACTGGGTGGTCCCAACAAGGCAGGAGAACCAGATACAGCAGTACAGGATGGAGACACTTTGTTTTTCTGGCTTGCATCACCTAATGTGTTTTCAGGATATACCAAAACTGTTTCCTGTACTACCATTCACTTTAACGGGAGTGCTGGTCATATGTGAAACACTTTAGTCCTTTTCTCTATGTTACTCTTCTAAAAGGTAGAATGCTTTATTTATTCAGACTAAGGTAAATAGCCATTCTCTAAATAAAAAAAAAAAAACAGGTTTAGTGAAACACATGGTAAAGAGCGAATTAGATTAGAGGGGATCTTGCATCCATTCTGCTCTCTTCAGGCTAAGGAAGCCAATTTAACAACATTAGCAAACTTTTGTTAATTTTCTAAACCAGCTTCAAAAATGTATTCCCTGAAGCTGTTTTAAATATCTAACTTTTCCTTGTTACTTACTGCAGTCTGTACGAAACCAAACATCTGTTTCGTTATCCATACAAACAAGTGTTTTCTAGGCATGATTTATTGAGTTAGGTGTAGAAATTACTTATTGTACTGCTTGGATTTAGCCAGATTTGAAGATCTTTATATTTTTCATGAAAATCTGAGCAGTGTGAAGTATTTCCTGTTGATGTACATTCTTCATGGAATCTATGAAGCAAAACCGCAGTTGTCTTGACAATATTTTTAATAAATTCTATTTCTTAGCACAGAAACAGCACCTCCTTGCATTTGCACTACTGGACTATACACCAGTTTCAATGAGGCCGTGGTTTCACTGGTCCCTATGAGTCCTCATTACATTTCAAGTCTGCTGAAACCGTGACATATTATTGCTATGTCAGGTCCATCTTCTTACAGCTAAACTAATACTTTTTCCAATAATAAACAGATGATTAAAAAGCAAATAATACTATACTGTCTTGAACCATAGAATAAAATAAGAAAAATATTTTAAAATTAATTCCCATTCCCTGCACATTGTCAAATTCCATAATTTTGTCATACCTTTATAGCACTTACAAGAATCAATTCACATCTGACTTCTCAGGAGGTGTAGAGGAGAAAGAAGGTGTTGAAACTGGCCCTTGAATACAGGGCATCTTGCATTTGAATGATAATAGCCAAATTAAGATATGCATGATTGGCAGTCTTTCTGGTTAGGTTTCCACTGGTTATTCTGACCATCTACACTGGTTGGTTCTAGCTGGGTAGAACTAATGGGAATATAATATCATACTTTATGCAAATATAGCTAATCCCACTCTTCACCCTGAATCCTTCTCCCACACCCACTGAATCCCAAGGAAAAAAAACTCTCTTCAGTGAAGAACTGCCAGAGATAATTCCCTAGCCTCCAAAGTTGAGGCTTTTGTCGGAGTTACAATGTGACCCCTGGATACATGATTTATTTTTTATAGAATAATCATGTTCGTGATTATGTTGCTCCCCAAGCTTCACACAAGAATAAATAGTTAACAGGGTGATTAAATCCCATAGATTTTAATCTAGGAAAATATCTAGCAGTGATAACTCGTTCATGGCAGGCAAAAAGTACAATCTAATATTTCATCAACTTTCAGAAATCCATGATGAAATACCATCAACTTCTCCCTCACCAGTGTCATCACTAAATGAGAGCTGGGTAGGTCTAGATTGCTGAAGCATAGTCTAGAGCTGTTCAAAGGTTCCAGAGAGTACAGGATACCAAGAAAACAAAAGCAACAAAAACACAATATATCTTGCTTCACTAGCAGATGAGAATCATAGGGCAAATTCATTTCAAAAAGTAGGAAGGCACTTTAGCCTCACTGAAAAAAAAAAGATAGCATTGGCTCTAAAGTTGTTTGGACATTCAAAAGATGTTTGTGCAACTTCTGTAGGCAAGGCTGACTTTGCGGAAGTATCTCTCCATGTTAAGGGAAGTAAGGAGAAAAACCCCATGTGTTTTAAGTCTTATTGGATACCCATATTGCACCTTCACAATGACGCTGAATTAAAACAAGTTTACTTTTAGATAGGTTCTTTATGCTCTGGGATATCATTCCAATCCTTTACAACTTAATTAGCTAAATATACAATGCAACCTTCCATCTGGTAGAGTAATTTAACAGGAATAATTGTGCACCACCGTAACTCAACGAGACACTGAGGAAAACCATTGAAATGCTATTTCCTTTCCTTTGGAAGAGAATTATGTACAATTTCAGCATGCTTTGCATTTCTAACAGTTAAAGCCAACAGGGAGGTATCACTCTCATTTATATTACTTTCCCATGAGAAAATCAAAAGGAAAGTACAAAGCTTATGCCGTTGCTCATGAACGGCCCTGTAATACTTACTTGGCTTTAGCCAGAACATGTTATTTGGCAGCTAAACCCCTTAATTAGAGTTGTGGGTTTGAAGAGATTTTTCAGTGAAACTATGTTTTGCAGGATTTTGGAGAAGTGCAATCTTTACTAACCAACATCTTCTATTTTGGATGATCTGATATACCATGTGATTTCCACTTTTCCCTTCTCTGTCTCTCTCTTTTTTGCCATCTTTTAGATGTTCTTGTTTACTTTTCCAAAAATTTTCAACTGTTCCTGCTCTAGATACCGTGGAAGAAAAGTTGTAGTCCTACTGAAATCAAACGGGACCATTTCTACTGACTTCAAAGAGTCTCAGATTTTATATGCAGTATTTTTAAAGTTATTTATCCAGAGGGAATACGCTTTGAAATACCCATTAAAACCATTCACTTTATTTTCAATGGACTTTATGCTCTTAAAATACTTTAGGTTTTAGGACTGCACCCTGTCCCTTATTGAAACTGTTTCTTTAGGTTCCAAAGTCAAAAACATGTCTAGTAGCTGATTGCCTGCTTATCAAAAAGTTATGCAAGGTACTTAATAATGCTAATTTATAAAACATTTTTGAAAATGTACACAGTTTGGATATGAAAACCTTTATGTAATCGTATGATCAATTTCAGTTATGCACTGGGCAGTAAAAGAACAAAGTGGTATTTTGACCAAGATTGTATAATTAGTCTAGCCACAAAAAAAGTTCAGTATCTAGCACAACAGAGTAATTACTGGCAAGACAGAACTTGATGTATACAAAAGTAGTGGGATTTTTGCTAAAACAGAAATATGGTGAACCTTGAAACTGAGTGAGAATCATCCATGCATAAAAACCTTGCTTCCTTGCAATTAAAAGCAAGTGTTAATAGAGGGACAACCTTGCACTGATGGGAAGACTATCATGGTCTCCACGGGAGTGATTCTGATGATGACTCCTGTTAAACCCTGGCTTTCGTGATACCACAGCATACCTCTCAAGTTCTCTTTTCTCTGACAGTATGATTAAGCCTATCCTAGCATTAATTTTTATTTAGTTTTAATCTATCTCAAAAAATTTCTCCTCTATCTTGAGCTAAATCAGACTGACAGGATATCCCTCCACAGCCCCAGCTAAGAAGGCTGCAGAGCTCTGATGGACCCAGATGACTGCAGCCCAGCACAGTATCTACAACTGCCTTACATTCCCTTGGAGCTGCTGGCTCCTGCGGGCTGGACACTGTTTTGTTACACAAATCCAAAAGCTGTTAACAATAGTCTGCTTCAGATTCACTCTTCAATTTCAAGTGAAAGTTTCTTCTCTTTCTAAAACCTCTTGCTGCTAATTACGTCCTCTGAAGTTAATGGTAGGAAGTTTGGGAAAGGTAAAAGTATTTGGTGGTTAATGGGAAAAGGAGTCAAGACAAGGACATCTGTTTTTTCCCTTCTCACTGTGATAAGCAGTGATGATTTCTTTTGGGTCCAAATTTGTCAAGATGTTTCACTAACCCAGGAAAACAAGGACTCTGAGAGTCAGGAATTCTTAGCATTCCCTGAAAAATGGGATAAAATTAGGAGAATCATATCATGTTTGTCTTGTTTCCCTGCTTCAATAAACAAAGTGCCTCCACCATTTATTGTGCTCACTCCTAAATTCAGAGAAAAATAACACTTCTCTCCACTGAGCTTGACTTCTTCATTTTGGCAGACATGGTAATTAAGGGTTTGGGATACTCTAAGACATTTTTTTAAACTGAAGACCAAAAAAAATCCAGCTTTTTCCTATACTGTTACTTCACAGTAGAGTGTTTTCCTAGAAAATGCAAACAGAAATAAAATTTGGTGGCACAAAAGGGGAAGGAAGAAAAAACTTCACACACTCAAGATGTTTTTCTTCTCCATTTCAACTGCTCCAGTAAATTAGTGAGTCACTACGTGCAGAAAGAATCATAAGGAAACAGTCTAATTAATTTCTTTTCTTAAAAAAATTACATCTGCTGATTTCTTATTCACTTATCTGAATCTGATTTCTTATCTTTCACTCTCGTTGCACAAGAGCTACACTGTTATTCTACTGCCTGATCAGCTTAACTTAAAATGGTTTTCACAGTGTGTTCCTCATGGCTGTGCGACACAGCCCTCTTCTTCTCTTTCATCGCAGTATTAAACAATCCTTCATCTCCTCTTTTTTCCTGTATGAAATTACACAATTTCTTCTGTCTAAGCAAGAACCTTTTCCTATTTGCTAAATAGCCCTATGCTCTGTTTCCATTGAGCATGCTTCCAGTTTTTGGAAAGGGACCTACAAACATCTCAAACTGTACTATTGTGAAAGATCTTCATATCCCTAAGCAAAATGCAAGTCATAAGCTTACAACTCCATCTGCAAAAAAAGATTCAACTGGCAGAGAACCAAAAAAAATAGAGATACTGATTGACATTCCCACTCTGCCATGATTGTGCTAAACTCAGGAAACAAAAAAACAGTTCATACTTGATATGATGATGTCCCCAGAAATTTCCTCCAACAAAAGCCAAAACATGAAATAAAACACAAAAATTCCACCTATAGCAACATTTTTTAAAAGTATGCAGCTTTGGCTAGAGAGCTAACCTTAATTGGACCTTACTGGCTTTTGCTGGTTTGTATCAACACTCGCACACAATTTTAAGGATTGAAGTAAATGCAAATGTTAGGAATATTTCCTAGAATTTCTGCATTTATTTCAACAAGGTAAAAAAAAATTAACAACAACAACCCCCCCCCATCATTTCTTTGAAAAGATCTTCTGCCTTACCAAACTCATGTTGCTTGCTCTATTTTTGTTAGTTTCACAGTAATCTCCTAAAGCAGGTAATATTTTCCTGGACAGACAAAACAAAATAAAGGACCTCAACAAGCAAAAGATCCCCAGAGTAAATGATCAGGTCTTCAAAAGTGCACAGCTCCCATCAGAACTCTTAAAACAGTCAGTATGAATTTCAAAAATGATAATAGGGAGGAATTTTCAAACCTCTCTGGGTAATCTGGATGCATTAGTCTCACTGAAAGTTAATGAGCCATGCGCTGCTCAGGCTTTTGTGTGTTTTGTAGAAAAAAACATGTATGACTGGTATCCATAGTGGAAGGTTTTTTTTTGATTTTGAAATTTTGATCTTATGCTGTTTAGACTGAATTATGCTCTTAGCTACAGATGTGTAGCTTCTCCTTATGGTATGTTTATGTATCCAATGAAGCAATAGCTCCCCTTGCTCTGCTCTTTTCAAAGCCTGTCATCTGTGCATCTGAATGCAGCTGTGCAAAGCGTTGCATATGCTGGCCTCGAGCCCTTAGGACAGTCCCAATCCTCCATGCAGCTAAACTGTGTGAAGCCCGCTGCTGACAAGTTCTGCTGCGTCTTGTACAGAAAGGAACAATCCAGACAGCTGAGAGTTGTTGAGTAACCATAGTCACTGCAATAGGATGTTAACTCAGGCACCTATCAGTAAACACAGAAAGAGCAAGGCTCTGAAGTCTTTCCCTAGTTATCTATGCATCCCATCATTCTAGATGCTAGAAGACTAAAAGCTGCAGAGAGTATTTCCCTCTTTACCATACTCTCAGAATTAATTTTTAAAAGATTAATAAGGAGAGATGTCACTTCAGGACTAATTAAGCAAAGATCAAATGGATTCCTGAACAAGAAAGCGAGCAAGTGAGACTCATGATTTACAATGCCTGTGTGACACTTGGTGTTTCCTTAACACTGAAAAGCACATTAGGATGTCAGGAGAGAATCATTCAGCTTGTTGTGCATTAAATCTGATCTCAGAGTAACTGAATCAATCAGAATTATCTTCCAACAGCATTATAAAGTTCGAAAAGAGGAAGATACCTCTGTATTTTATAGTATAAATATTGAAAAAAACTCAATCTGGAAAGCAAAACAAAGCTGTGATTAAAAGCCACAACAGGTATCCCTTTCTTAAGGCTGAAAAGAATGTGAAGTCTGCTTTCATATGAATTGCTGACTTCACGCAGGTTCAGCACCACAGAGTGTTGACCAGGAGCCAGTGGCAATAAGTGTTCATAGCCCAAAGGGAAGGAAAAGAGGTTCACCTCTCATGGCAAAGGTCAGCGTTCTGAGGCTTACAGCCTGTCTATATACATGAATGTTCATGGGACATCTTTGTCTAGCAAGGTCCCATGAGGATGACACAGGCTCCAAGATGTCCCCTCTGCCTGGAGGATGGCCCTATAACCACCCAGATCAGTTTAGGGTCATTTGACTTGTGTCGATTTGGTTCCTGTTGCTTTTACTCTCAGCCTGATGAGCAATCATTGAGACCTTTGTGGGGATGTTGCTGAAGGCTGAAATTAAACAACTCTAGTAGACAGAGAGACTGGACGTGTGAACAGGATATTTAACAGTTGCTATTTTCATGGATGTGGAGAACTATCACATATCCTCCACCAGTAACATACAACATGCTGTACACTTCATTTATATTTACTTATCAGAATCGTTATGTAAATATCACAGAAACAGTCATACTAATGATTATATTAGTATTTGTCTATTTATTCTGTAGATATCTTTTCAGAGAGTCATCATGTCCTTTGTTCAATTTTGGAACCGGTGCACTGCATGCCCAAATATTTGGAATAACATATAGAAAACATCTGGATTTAATTATATTATAGTCCTCTTATGAAGACAATGGGAATTGAATTAAGGAATATTTTGAAACCCCCACAGAGATATAAAAGTATTAGCAGCTGCACGAGAACTTTACTGTTACAATGTTTGAAAATATTTTGTTTTACAGATCAACAGTCTGACACATCATAAATATCAATCATAACATTTAAGATATATACACATGGAAGAAAAATTAAAGCTTTCATTTCAAAAGCATGTAGATGAATTCACAGCATTTAGAAGTTGTAGAATGTATCCTTTTGTTTAAAAAAAAAAATTAAAATGAATAGTCTATTGGCACAGAAAATATATGTTGCACATTGGTATTAAGCAGAGAACCACAATAAGGGCTTATTGTGATGAATAACCTGAATAAGATTTTATAGAATCTTGTTATATTGCCACCATATTATACAAAGGGTAATTCAGCTAGAATATATTAGCATTTCACTATTCATGCTTTCGTTCCTTTGAAAATATTTGGGGAAATAATATGAGCTTAGAGAGTCTGCCCCAAAAGATTAGATACAGACTGGATGTTCTTTCTGAATGTATGCTGGTTCCAAATGCCACTTATTTTCAAGACTACTAGTTTTGCAGTTAGTTTTCAATCTCCCAGTGGCTAAATCACATTCAAAGGCTGTTAGCACAGTAGGGGGTCAGAGTTTCTCTCTGAATGTAACTATATCACTCAACAGCAGACTCATGCAATAAGCGATCTAATGTTTTCTTTTCCTTTCTCCCCCACCTCCTCTGAATGTCTCCCTGCATTCCTGGATGCCAGTCACTGCACCAAGGACCCGAGGCAACAGCCTCATGGACTCCACTGCCATCCTTCTAGCTTTCTTTATGATGCAAAAAAGTCAAGTCTACAGTTCACCTGCTGTCAAGACAAAACATTCAATTGCTAAATCTTGTAAAATATTCAGAAACCTTCAAAATAACATTGCCTTGTACCATATTACACATTCCTATGGGTAAGAAGATGTGCAAATGTGTGTATTTGCACATATGTTTACAAACTTTGACAACCAGTAACACAATCATATACTAAACCAATTTCTCACCTCTCCATGAATTCCCCAGGAAAATGCCCTGAAAAAAACATTGTCTAAAGGCAGAAAAATGTCTGAAGATAGATACTGTGTCTACCACACAAGACAGAGAGAGTTATTAAAGCTAAAAGCAATACTGACACAAAGAAAATAAAGGTCCATGAAATGATGGTCTGTACAGAAACTAAATCAAGTTTCCAATGACTGTTAGTACTGGGAAATACTGACTCCTGATATCCTGTGGCCAGTCTGACCCTGTAAAGATGGAGTCAGGATCTTTGAACTTACCTGTAGTATCATCCTGAATAAGATTTGTGAAATATGGTATATGCCTTGCTGATGGACAGCCTGGTTAAAATAAAGGGTGGGAGTACTGCTGGGCAAGGAGTTCGAATAAACTATGCTAACTCACCCGTTTTACGAAGTGGAAAATCATCCTTGGCATCCTGTGCTCCTGGTAAAGTGTATTTGTATGGTGGCGAGGCCCCGCTCAGGGGTGGAGAGCTTTGATCCAGTGAGGTATGGTGGGCAGCCCTGCAGCAGACACAGGGAGGTCACAAATTAGCAGTCACTGAGGTGACCAGCAGTAACTATCTACACATGTTGTACATATGTCTCAGCTGTATTTATATTCTTATTTGTGTAAGTGTGAACAAACCACAGGCTCATGCAACCAATTTCACTCTTACAATAAGTTATGGAACTCCTTGGATTCCCAAGAACACACTTTTTGCACTCATTATAAAAGTCAGATAGGATAAGAGTCGCATTGACCTAAAGACAGGATCTGTCACCATTTTAGGGAATTGACCATTTCAGATGGTTGCATTTTAATATGAATCAGCTGACACACAGCAAACCCCATTTAAGTCTTGTTTATCATGTACAAATAGATGTATATTGATCCAGCCTCCTCTATCAAAATATGGGGGATTTTCATGGCAGCGAGGCTTGTATAAAATTAACCAGAAATATTGAATTATTATTATTATTATCTGTTGAAAAAACCCAAATGAACTAATTAGTGGACAAGGTAGATAAAATCTTGCATTTAAATTCCATCTGTAAGTTTCATGAGCATTCTGTAGCACATTGCGCTCACATCAGCAGACAAGCTCCAAGCTGAAGAATGTTTTCTGACAACTAGTGTGAAATAGTGTGGCCAGACCTTTCTGAACACAGAAACTGCAAATTGCATAGAAATGGCATTGTTTGGCTCAAAGGCAGGGGTTGGGGTAGTTTTTTTAATGTTTAGTTGGGGTTTTTGGGGGTTGATTTTTATATTTAGAGAGGAAGAGAGGGACAGGAGGAAAGCTTTCAAACTTTGTGTTTATCAAAACATAATTTTACTTGGCCTTTTACAGACTCTCCCTGTCTTTCTAACACAGTGCAGTTAATCAATACCACGTCTCTGTCAAAAGGGGCACTACCATGAGAGGAAGTATTACATTCTGTAGTATAGCTGAAGGCATCCTCTGCAAAGCTCCTCATTCTAACTCATCTGAAGGCTCAGAACTAAGCTCAGATTATTAGTCCAGAAATCTTATGCATTCAAAATAATTTTACACATTATATGGAAAAAAAAAATAATTAAGTACTGTATCTCCACCAAAACCAATGTAACTATATATTAAATCATGCTACCACAGTGTTCTTTGGGTAGCTTAGAGTTAAAACTCCAAGGTCAGGCCTTCAGTAATCCTTTTCAAAAACAAGCACAAGATGAGTATCTAGCGTACCATAAGCATTTCTGTTTGTCCTATTGAAGCTCAATTTGGGCATGACATTGAAGTAATTCAGAAATGTGGCCAGAGTTCATTTTGTAGGACTGATTTATGTGTCTGTTGCAATAAGGCAGTCAAAAAGGAACTAATTAGTATCAAAAAAAAAAAAAAAAAAAAAGGGAGGGGGGAGGGGGAACCAGAATAAACTGTAAACTCTTAACATGTTAATAGACACATTGCAGGCCTCAACAAAATCATTTGCTTCAAGGTCTAAGCAGATTCTTATCAACACCAAGGCACTATAAGAAGATACATCTTCAGACACTAAAATCAATCAGAATTAAGTAAAGTTAAATGACCACTATATTTCTCAAATTCCTTTTGAGTTACTTATGCCATTCACTGGAATTAAAGCAGTGTCTCTTCTAGAAGAAGTAAGTTTTGTGATTGATTCCAAACCCAAGTAAGGCAAACAGAAAGTTGCTCTAACTGCAAAAACTGAAGATACTTGGAAAATTACAGGAATAGTTGTACAATTTGTGATAGCATCAAAAGATGAACCAGTTGAAATTTAAAAAAAAAAAAAATTCTGACAGAATCATGTTCTGTATAGCTCTCTTCTCATCAGTGAAGTCTGAGTACTCAGTTCAGCCAGGAATATAACTCTCTGGGCTTTTTGCTGATTTTTTGGTTGAACTCCTGCCTTGCTCTGGAGGCAGAGTCTCAATAACTCTGCTGCAAAAGCATTCTGGCAAGTTTTATCTGGTATCTCAACAAGGCAAGGAAGCAGCTTAATACTGAACATACGTGTACCAGAGCTTGGGGTGGCGGCTCATGGAATGATTCTTCCCATTTGCTGGAGAGTCTTTTGTTGCTGATTTACTCAACAGGAACTCTTGAAGTTTCTGCTTCACTTCGGTACTGGCCACGGCCCCTGAGACACACAGAATTAAATGTATCTTATCTTCACAAAAAATACATTTTTAAAGAAAACAAAATACAAAACAGAGCTCGTGTCTTGCTGCTGGAAGTGTTGTAAACTAGTAAAAATATTGGTGGAAATCAGTCAAAATGAGATAACATTTGGATTAAATGTTGTCTGTCGAAGCCTAAAGTTGGCCATAACCCAAAACTCCAGTGAAGTCATAAGGAATATTTCAACAGTAGATGAGGCCATTTATCCAGAGCCAGATGTATCTAAAGAATTTAAATTATTTCCTAATAATTCCCAAATACAAAACCAAGGATAGAACCAAAAAGACTGTGACAAAAGGTCACTTTGAGTTTGCAATAAAGAATGTTTTGTTTTTTTTCTTTTAGCAAAGTAATAACACAGCAAACTGCCCTCTAAACACTGTCTTGGTTATAAGCAGAACACTGCAGAAAGAGTCAGCAGTGAGGCTTTTTACTGAAGCCCCTTAAGAGCCTGTACTTCTGATGTCTTGAAGACAGAAGACAGTGCACATTGACCTCTTTTGAGGGCTAGCTCAATACAGAACCAGAACTAGAGCATGTCAAGGTAAGGTTAAACTGCCAACTCTTAACTGCAGCACGGGACATGCTTCTTTACTCACAGCCATAATATTCTTCATTAAAAAAAAAAAAAGTATAAAAAAGGAAAATCTTTTGGATTTTCAGTCAGTGACAAAAAGAAAAAAAACAAACACAAAAAAGGAAGAAAAACCATTTCTTTGAAAGTAGCAGCACTAAGGCATATCTGATTGACCATGTAACTCAACCCTGATACAGCACATCTAGTTGGTGAGCATGTCCTCCTGTGACCCAGCTCCCATAAAATACCTCTACTACTCATCAGCTTCATACCCTAACACCCCTCCCTGCACGTTCCTTCCCTTCTCTACTCATTAGGCAGATCATCAGCAACAACAAACACTGGGGCTGGGGCTGGGCCCAGAGGGGTCACAGGCTGCTTGACTGGCTTTACATACTGAACAACAAGTAAAATTGAGAAGGGAACCACTGAGTTCACATTTCTGCTCTTCCTCTGGCAGGAGCACTAATAAAGCGCAACTGTATATATAGAGGCTGGTATTTCAATACCAGCAGTTTCATTCCTGCAGCTTCTACCACCGTCACACTTCTGGATCAATAGGCTGGTGACGTTCTTATGGGCTCACTGTTCATCAAAGCACTTGGAAGCATTATGGACACCTTAATTTATAATGCCTGCAACATAGTACACCTACAACTGTTGAACTGATACATTTTTCCACCCAAGAAAAAAAAAGCAGTTTAATGATGTAGAGCTCCTTTTTTGCTTCAACCTTTGTCAGTTAATTTTTGTGCGCATTTAGCAGGGCAAGTAACAGTACCTGTTTGTGGCATCATTTTGAATACCTTTCCACTGTACTTCAACCTGATTTCTAAACTGACCTCACAAAGAGAAATTATTTGTATCTGTCTCCCTCTAGTGAGCTCCAAATCCCAACGATCCTTTATAGCTGTTACTTTCCTTAGAGCTATATATGAGCTAAAAATAACTCTTGGTTGGGCCTCATGAAATTGCATCAAGAACTAAGACAAGCAGTTTGAAAAAGTAGTAGCAAAAGTATTCACAAGCCTCATCCAAGGATATTAGTAAATATTTTGTTATGTTTTTAATCTTGAAACAGTGCTCAAATTTGTTCTTCAGCAAGCAATTTGCTTTTTTGCTGTTTTGTAGTGCTTTCTGTATTGAGAAATAAGCTCTTCAGAAATAAGTTCTCATGCGAAGCTTTAGGTTTTCAAATTCCATCATTTCTCATAAAAAGCTAGATTCTTGAGAAGCACATACACAGGTCTGTCAAACTGTGCTTTCTGGTGGTCCTCCAAGTCTGCTCACAAACCAGAAATGTGTTTCTGTGGGTGCAGTGGGTGGCCCTGCCCTTCTCCAAGCACAGCTTCAACTTGTCAAGCTGCATATTTCACACAGTAATAAGCTTCCTTCAGGTTCCTGTTCATAGTCCATTTTGGCTGCAAGAATGCAAAGGGGAATAGATTCATTTCTTATTAGGATTCATGGCACATTGGTTCTTACTTTCTCGTCCTCTTTCTTTGCTTCGGAGGGGAGGAAGCTGTTGCTCCCTGCGATGCCTCTCCAGCTCCTGCTCTTGTCTTTGCTGCTCCAGTTTCTGCTCTTTTTCAAGGAGTTCTTGCTGTTGTTTAATGGCTAGGAGTTCCTGTTGTAACTTGCACAGAACAAAAAGACATGAGAAAGTGCAGTTTGCACTGTTTTCTACATCAGAACTGGTTAAAAAAAACCCCTTGAGTAACTGTGGATCAGTGCTTGCTTTTCTACTTACACTTGTTTTCATCTCTTAACTGACTTCTCCCAGTCTCTTATGTGGGATAGTACATTATGCTGGATATGAACAGATATGCTGCATTATACAGGACAGTGACATGGCTGTCACTAAAATGAACTGTAATGTCTGGTAGCTGCTCTGGTTTCACTTCTTTCTCCTTCGTCTAAGATGCACAATCTTCCTTGTCTGTGTATCACCCAACTCTGACTGCCCCATAAAGTGGAAGCTCAGCACAGTAGAATAATGGCAAGTAGGTAAGAAGTAAAAATGAAAAGAAAGGCAAGATCATAAATTCCCAGTCAAAATCCACTACAGCAATGCTATCATAGTGCATGCCATCCCACAAATAATTTCCTTTTTATATTATATAAGGTAGCTCAGAGAAGAGTGAAAACACAACAATTTCATGGCCTGCTTCCATTTTACAAATGCAAATACTATGCACTTGCCTATTATTTGATTTTTGCTCGCAAACTCACACTGTAGCCCAAAAAACCCAATCTTTTTATATACTAAAAGCTGCACATACCAAAAAGACAGCCATATTGAAGTCTGGCTGAAAATCCAAGCTGCAAAACAGGTAGTTTCATTTTTTGTGGATGTGATGGCTTCATGAGCTTGATGATCCTCATAGTACTGCCTTGTCTGCTGTAAGCAAGACACTGATAGGTGCTAGGACTTTGGCTTGAAAAAGCTTTTATAACCCCAGTACAGAACAAGAAACACTGAAACACCATCTCTCAGCCACAGCAAACTTTACAGACACGTTCCCTTTTCATGTCTGCCGAAGGATATTCAGTTTGCAGATAAAGTGAGGGATAAATGAAAAATGTTGCTACCTTTATGTGCTCCTGGAGCTGGGCCTGATGCTGGCGGGTCAGGTTTTCATGCTGCTTCTGAAACTCTGCAATCAGCAGTTGTTTCTGAATTTGCTGCTGCTGCTGGATCAGGAGTAGTTCCTGCTGTAGCTGCTTTTCACGCATAATTGGGTCCACCATAGGAACCATCATCCTGAGATCAGTTCGCAAGTCTAACGGTGAGATAGGCTCTAACCCCACAGGAACCTCTGACTTTACATCCACTGGGGAAAGAAAACAACAAAACGCATATTTATTCAATATAACTGGAGAAGGAGAACAGAGATTATTCCTACCAGGAAAAAGACCAATTTCACTCAAAGATTGCTTTAATAGACGGGCCTTTCAAAACATTAATGTAATCTGTGCTATATGTAAACTTCAGACATTCCTACCAATGACTGGAGATTTTTCAAATTATTTAGCACTTTCTTTCTATTCTCTGTAAAAATACTCCCATATTAATATTCTGCTAAACAGACTAACAAGCAACCCAGTTCTAAACCCATGGCTCTGCCTAGTGGAGCAGTATTTAATGAGAATCTGCTAGGCACTATTAATGCTACACAATAAACGCTCGGGGCACTTCCTCCACATAAGATGATGGCCTTGCAGTTCCCACTGCATTGCAAGAGATTTTTCAAAGCTAATGTGCAGATTTTCTGAGGCTGGTGTTACACATGAACAGCTACTCAATGCCACATAGCTACTAAATATATATATAACTGGTAAACACAGAGGAATAACACATATAGCATTATAAGAAAATCATTTCAACAAAAACCAAATTTTAATACAGCTTTCGGAAAAGAGACCACCATGCTGGAAGTGGATTAGACATAATACAAGATATATATTGTTTGTAAGAAAACATCTTGAATTATTCTACTTTGTTGTAGCTATGTTATGTATTGTTAATCCCGCATAAAAGTACTTAATGTGTTTTTCTATCTCCTAATTAAAATATGAAGGGCTAAAAAGCAGCAGAAGAGAGAGATTTGATAATTCCCACTACAATGCTTGTAAAGCTCTGGTTTACACATTAAGTGAAGAAATAGAGTGTAGCTTTATCTGCTTCAGAAGAACAAAAAACATGCAAGTAACATTTCTACGAGAGGAAAATAAATAGATCTGAGCTCAGCAATTCCGACTGCATCCACGAGAGGGCGCTGGAACACAAACTCATTCACTCCTGTTTCTAGTCCTCCACAATCTTCTTTGGAAAATAAGATTATTAACTGAAAAGAAACACGCTGCCGGAAATGACTCGTGAACAAGATTTTAAGCATATTTGCTACTTTTCCTCCGCTTCAGCTTTATTTTTTTTTTCATGGAGAAAACCAAAATTAAACAGAAATATTCTAGCAAGCAGAAGGAGCAAAACTGAAGCAGCAAAAGTTGAATCTGTAGCAAATGAAAAGGACTGAATTCTAACTGTATGATCACATCAATCAGTAAAAGAATATATAAAAAGTCATCAAATCTGTTCTACTGATCATACTTTCTTCTCAAAATTCTGAAAAAAGACATTTTTCTGCTCCCCGTTTTTGGTTTTTTGTTTTTTTTTAAACAACTTAATAACTATGATTGTAAACCTCAGAGCATAATTTGCCTCCTTAACCCTCTATGCCAACAGAATGATTGTGTCTAAGTGCTTACTTTTGTTCTGAGACTAATCACTAAATTATAAAAATCACCTTTAACTTACAAAAACTACTCTTGATTATAAATAATTGCCACAGACCAAGAGAGACATACAGGCAAACCCCCAGCCTTTCATCCCATGTATTCAGCAGCAATCCACATTCCATTTGTCTAGACTAAATATAGCTGCGTTTATACAAGAAATCAATAGTGCTTGCAGAGAGCAGAGCAAAGACATGAATATTTCATCAAACCCGGAGAGAAATGGCAATCAGCAAACTGACAGCAAACAGTGTAGGCTGACTGGCCCTCCAGATAAATCTCCTGTACTTGGACAATGGCTCATTGCCTGCAAGTCACAATCTTATCATTAGCATTCTTCTAATTTTAACATTAATTGTGTTGTAGGTGACAAAGGTTTAAAGGGGAGAGATGGATTTTCTTACATCTTCTGTGATAGGATAATAAGCCTTACTAGGAACAGTAATAATAACTGGAGCTCAGCAAGCGATGCAGGGTCTGGTTAACAGTAGTGTTTGCAAACTGAACCCTGCAGGGTTTGGTTCACAATAGTGTTTGCAAACTGAGTTCTGCAGCTTATTTTGCAGGTACTGGCTGGAAATCAACCCCAACATATCTGCATGGTGATTCAGGATGATTATACTTCCTATCAAAAACCACCATCCCACTTGGTCATTTTCAGAGAACTTAGCATGAGAGAAGGCTTCCAGATTTTTCTAACACTGGAAATTTCCTTTCACTATTAGTAAAATCTACAACTGAAACCAGGTTCAATTTGTTAATCTACATATTTTCAAGAATTTTCACACACTGAAATAATAAATCTAGCACTGGAATAGCTACTTCATCAAATTGGCCTTAACCTTGTTCCTTAATGTGGGGCAAAATAAACACAAAGGTAGTTCTAGAGACTTGAATCCAGAGAAATCAATACATAGTATTTCATATAATTTCAGTGCCAGTGTTTATTGGAAAATAAAGACAAGCATTTATTTCCTGGCATAAATACTGCTAACAGAAAGGTTACCTACAATACTAACAACTGCAACATAGCAAATACTAACTTTTGGGGGTAATTACTATCTTAAAACTGTACTTAATAATAATTAGCTTGGTAATAGTCAACCTCATCAGTTAAATTATTCTAAACAAATAACTCTAAGATTACCAGTCAAACTGAATAGTTTGCTGTTGTCTGTTCCTCAGTACTAATGCCACAGGTAATTTACATTCTACTTATTTGTTAGAAGCTGACAAGAAAAAAATAAAGCAGCACTACATCAGTTTGAAAAATGTGTATGGAGCAACGAATCAGAATCAGCATCTTTAAAAATTTTGACTTTTCACTGAAGCATCTGTTCCCCCTGCACCCCAATGCAATTGTCCCTAGAGAGGAAAGGTGATGCAGAATGTTAACTCTCATTGAGGCTTATATGTTTTTTTCACCCTCTACACAGAGGGTATTTTAAAGGTAAAAAAGTAATCAGTGCCATCAACTTCAACATCACAAGAAGCAGTGGGATGCACGACTTAAGCAACAGGATTCATCAGGATATTAGACAAAGAAGGAAAGAAAATATTAATCAGAGTTTGATAAAGGCTAACTTCACTTGTTTTGCAGGATTTTCAGTATCACCAGTGGAGTAAGGTTGTAGCAGGCATGATACAGAGTGCGACCCTGTCCGAACTCTTTCCACTATGGTCCAGAGTAGATCCTTGCCAATAGCTCTGCCAACTACATAGCAAGGCTGGGATTCCTCTCTAAGGTTAAATAAAGACAAACTCTCTGAGCTCATGTCAGCTGCGGTGAACACAACAGTAGGCTGAAGAATATTAACTAAATATGTTACTGAAAGCTCAGTGATTCTAGGAAATATGCCAAAATTTTAGTAGAAAAATATTTAATTTTCAGCTACAACACACTGCAAAAGGCATATGTATTTATTTTTCCTACAAATACTCAATTGCCTTTATCTTGAAACATAACAACAAAAATAGTTTCAGAAGAGCGTCCATATCAATTATGTTACATAGATGGCACCTCCCACAGTGCTTTTAAAATTCTCTGGAAAGAAAATAATGTTTGTTGAGTGACTTAGATGTTTGAAGCATATGTAAAAAGAGGTAAAAGAGCTAGTTTTAACCCTCAGGCTTGGCTTTTTGGAACCATTCCTGAAAATGGGAACACTGAACAACTGTTAAGTCTTCCACTAAGAGATAGCATTTCAAGCTTTGTTTCTGTTGACTGGTTTGAATTCCTGGTGTATTAGAAACACAAACCTTCCAAATCACAAGTGCTAAAGGAAAATACCAGAAAATAAATCAGACCCTTTCTTACCATCATCTCCCAAGAGAGGCAATCTCCTTTTTTTGTTGGCAGTTACCTTTCCGGGCAGTTATGTCATCTTTAAAACCAGAAACTTAAACAAGCAATGCTGCCATCAGCTGAACAGTCACCATTCCTGATTTAAGATGCAATGAAGAAGAATTCTTGTAGACTTGCTTATCAGACCATCTTGTCTAGTACATTTATGATTGTTTCATAAAAGTAACTGTGAATTTGCTGGGACTGCAGGAATCCAAGTTAACCTTTTCCCAAGGGAATGTCTCAGTTTCACTGTTAGACTGGGACAGTAAGGAAGGCTGGACAGAGGAACTGGGCATGAAGGTGGTGAGCTCATTTTCCTACCTTTGTTATCCAAGACAGACTTTTACTGGAGAAGCAGTTAAGGTTTATGAAGTGAACAAAGAGGACTACGAAAGTTGGAACACTATATTAAAACTACATGTGACAAGAGACAGATGACAAGCTCCTCCAACTAGAGATTTCAAGTATTAGGTAATAAAAACATACCCTGAAAACACAAAAAAACCCCCAAGTAAAATCTAGAATGGCCCCACCTTGTCCCAGACATCATCTTGGTGAAGTATTACAAGGAAAAGAGAGAATGAGAGAGCTGTTTATATTAGCACTACTCTTTTGAACTTTACTCCACAAAACAGAGCCCTCTTAAAGTTATTATTAGCTTGCACAGTACTTTTCATAGTTTTCATATGCTTTTCATAAAGCAAAAACAAACCAGAACAATTTTGTAAATTTTAGTGTAAAAGAAACTGCCTCCATTTGGCCTCTTCTTTCAAAGAAAGTGAAAACTTCATTTATGCAGGGTTAGTCATCAGTCAGTCATGATATAATCAGAACTATAAAGGACTTATAGAAAAGAGCTCTAAATGGTAGTAAAAGTAGAAGATTCCCCCCACTCCCCAGTAAAGATAATCCTTTAAATTTAAACCTAGAATTCTTTAACCAGATTTATGTGCCAGCTCATTCAGGACTTGAAACACCAATACCTGAAAAGCTGTAACAGTGTCTTTGAAATAGATTGAAAAAGGTCTTTGGAAAGACTGAAAAAATGAAATAGTGTAGGAGACTAAAAGTTGCAGGAGTAAGGAACAGAAGGTAAGAGGGAAGCTTTGGCAGCCAGGTGAGACACAAAGCAACTGGAAGGAGTGGGACAGAGAAGGACTGGCCACACATTAAGCCACAAGCACAGGATGAAGCACAGGAAAAGTTAAAATTTCTGCACTGAGAAGCAGCATCACAGGAGCGCTGTGCTCCCTGTAATCTAAGAGCAGCCCTAGCACACTGGTAAGGTGGCAGTGACGCCACAGTATAAATAAAGAGCTAACAACAGGGGAACTGTGTTTTGTTGAGAGGATGCTGAGAAATTAAGCAAGCAAAGTGGTTGTGAATAGTCATGACTAAAGAGGACAGAGACTGGCATGATGACTGCTAAAGCAATTGTTCAGTGTTCAGAATTGTAGAAAATGTACTAATCTGGAGCCTTTTCCCCAGAGGACAGGCAGCTTTCTGGGGGAAGCTGTGCCACAACAAGATGTGCGTGGCAGACAGCAGCAGAGAGAAGCTGAAATGTTAAGAATAACTAGTGACATCAGAAGTACAAGTCAGATGATCAATAAACTGTGAAAGGTTAGGTTACCTCCCATGGGATGCTTTTATCATTTCAGCTCTGGTAGCTAAAATCTTGTACCTCAGTTCTCAGCTGGCGTAATCTGTCATCCCTCTGCTAACTTCAATATAGGCAAAGCTTCCTTATGCCACCTGAGAAGCTTGATGCAGAGCCTCTCTCAAGAGAACAGTGATGAAAGAAGACAGCCTTGAGAGCATCTCATTTTAGCATAGGGACAAAAGGATTCAGATTTATGATGATACAAGTTTTTTTGCAGTATTTAAAATCTTCTCCACTTTGACAATTACACTATAGAGTGCATCAAGCTAAAAGAAGAGTCATGTAGATTTCACTGAATGTTATTAAATATTTTTTATTTATTATCTATCCTCATTCATCCAGTGGATTTTGGTTGTCACAGGCAAGGAAAGCAGGAAGAAAACAGCAAACTCAAATGCAAAATTTATTTCTAAGGCAATATGATGACTTTTTATGGCAGTTAAGTACTCAACTGCAGTTTGTACTTTTAAAACTTCCTCACTTGGAAAGCACAAGAAATTAGGACACATTTCAAATTAGAAAAAACACTTTCTGGTTATTTTCTTGGGTTACCCCTCAAGAAGCAGTAATTATTTTAAAAAAGTACTATCACTGAATTAGAAGTATAAGGGAACTGTCAAACTTGATGAGGCCCTCAATTCAGTTTATAGTATTAAGGAGAAGTGTAATAAATTAAACTAGAAATGTATTCCACTTTGTTCTATAAAAGGGATCTTATCATGATTATACTTTTTCCCCATTTAAGTGTTTGCATACATGGCATAATGAGAAGTAAAATAAATGCAAACAGCAAACTGGGCTTTGATTTACCATAGTCTTATTTCCCCAGGGCCTGGAAAGGAAGCTCAAACAACCACAAACTTCTAAAATGTCAGTGAGAGGCCTTGAAATACCAACACTGAAGTTACAGCTAGCTGGCTTTTGTGAAAAATCAAAGGCTTTATTATATTGATTTACTAAAATCAGATTCCTTCTCTCCAAATATGCCTTTGAGTCAAATAGTCATAACAAACACAAACACAAATGTCATCAAATTTAGGGTTATCGCAAAAAAGTTTTTAAATATTACAGTGTTTGTTGTTTTGTCTATACTGAGTACATGACCAAAGTTCCACTTACAAGCCTGCCAGAGTTCATGCAAATATCAGACCAGTCGCTTCTGTTGCAGGCATAAAGGCAAATGAGCCCAGCAAATCACATCCGAACGTGAAACATTTTTAAACTCAAACCTGGGATGATTTCTTATCATGAAATCCAAGCTGAGCTATATTTGGGGTTCTGAGTAATTTTATTTATATTTAACCTAGGAGAACCCTTACGTACATGTTCTCTACATCCATCAGCACACAGGCATATTTTCACTTTCCAGAAAAAAACCTAAATTCTAGATACTACTGCTGCAGGCAAGATAAAAACAAAGACAAATGCACATATAGTTTAAACTGTACAATTTCTATGTAACTTTGTTTTCAGTTCCAAAGTCTATGACATACTGATGGTACTACTAAATAATAACAAATCAGTCTTAATCATTGCCTCAGGTTAGTCAGTTAGTCAATAATGTGTTCTCTATATGGAATCGATGCACAAAAAAAGGTCAGGGAAGAATTTAAAATAGCGTTCTTTTGGCTGTGGATCTTCTGTGCACAGATCAGTATCACTGTCAGTGAGAAGAGATTGAAGACAGCAAGTCAGGTTTGATTTGGTGGCAGCACCACTTAACAGTTGCAGAACTAAGCACGTACAATCTCTACAAGTCACAGGTACCAGATTATCACTATCTTCCAGTCACTTCAATACAGCCTTAAAATTAATTAATTGAATTGAAAGCATGTGTGATGTAACTATGTGTGTGCACTTGCATGCATACATACATAATTCTTGCATCACAACCCAAAATGCTAAGAAAAATCATGGAACAGACATGATACAAGAGGATTCTTCTCACTTCCCTTCTTAAAACATATACAATGATTGATGCTACATACAAATGAGAAAGGCAACATGCTTTCAGTTGTGTCAGTATCATTCTACGTTATAAGTGACCAAAGCCCACACGGTTGATAAGGATGACTGAAAGGACACCGTGAGAGGTTTGAGAGACCTGCAGTCTTTGCCTCATCACCGCTCAGAGGCAATAGAGGGTTGCTGCAAAGGGTACCAAACACATGCACAACATAGGATTTTCACTTCCTTTCATCTCTTCTCCACCTGTAAATGCTGGAGGCACACTGGTGACAATGTTGAGTTTACACCTGATGAGTAATTCCTAGCAGTGAGGCTACCATTATTCTGATACCCAGATGATGACAATAGTGAAATAGAGGAGAGAGGAAAAAGCTCTTCCGTGAAGTGAGGATATCAAAACAGCCACCATCTGGGCATGGCGGCAGGTGTATCCTGAAGTATGATAGGGCATCATGCTCCAGGCAAATTAGACAGGGGGTGGAGGTTTGCTGAACAAGTACCCTCAAATAGCTTTGTTATTTCAAGGGTGTGACAGACAGTGCTACAAATGAAACCCTTGGAAGGCAAGATACAGGGCAAATCTTTCAAGGAACTGTTTCCAACTTTGTTTTTTAGGAAAAGGTATGAGTGATCCCCAAAATGCATTGAAAATAATATTTTCCAGGTTTGGTTTGGTTTTGTTTGTTTTTTAGCAGAATGAGCTCTCCAAGACACTACCACAATTAGTTTTGGTTTTTCTCCTTTTTACTGCATAGCAAAAACTAGCATGTACATGTAACTTTGTAAACTTAAAATCTGTCTATTACCCACAGGAAATCAACCAGGAAATCAAGAAAGGCCAACATTCTTAATAAATATTTATTAAACATCCTGATCTTTGACAAGCATGAGGATGCAAATGGTGTCAATCCCAAGCTCAGAAAAAAGGAGGACGGAACAGAAATCTGCCCCAGATGAGGGGAAAAATCCAACAGAAGCATAATAATACCTCTTAAATAATCTTTCTAATGAAAGAGTAATTAAGACACCAGTCGGAGAGAGGCAACACAATACTACTTACAGTGCTAGCTCAGAAATAAAGTTCTTATGTATCCCATGCAAAATTAACAATTGCAGATGTTTATTAGACAAGATGCATTTGTTTGTATTATATATTTTTTTTTTTTTTCTATTCTGCTCCCCTTTGTATCATGATGCCTCGAACTGCAACGTTCTTATGGGAGTCTATCTTCCTCTGCTCACATAAAACACTTAGCATATTTGCACAGTGACTGAAATAAAATGAAAAGATAATACTAAATCACTGGCTTCCCATTTTTCAGAAGTCCTCCTGCTGGATTACTGATAACTAGCAGCAGAAAAGTTGACAACACGCATAGAGAAAACACTGTGGGTAAGGCAGGAAAATGATCGGAACAGATAAGGTCCTAATGATCAATCACAGTTCATGGGAATTTTCAGAGTTCTAAGTGATCCACATGCGGATCATGGCACACATGCAGATCAAACCCACAGCCTTGGTGTTATTAGCACCATGCTCTAATCAACAGAGCTAATCTGATGATGTAAAGCTAAGGAAAGTGGGGTTTACTAGACTGCAGAATTGAATTAGGCATGGGAGAATATGAAAAGGGACAAAGATAACACAGCTGATGGGAATTATATGCAGCAGACAAGCCCTGAAGCTGGATGGATAATGACATCATCAATAGGCAGAGAAGATGGGCTGCTCTACAAAAACTAAGGAGGAGTTACTGAGGGTCCCTCTCAGCTTGATGAAAGGGGTTGTGAAGGTTTTAAAGGTCTTCATCTAATTTATTTTCTACTGCAGACAGAGTATGCCTTTCAGGGAACAACCTTGACTACCAAGCAGATGGCCTCATTTCCATTACTAAGACATTACATAAGGCAGGCACTCCAGTAAAAGAGATTACATAAATACACAAAAAGCATTATGAACCCACAAGCAAGGAAATGCAAATCTTCCAGGATGCTTTCTTATATTTTTATCTCACTACAGCAAAGACAGTTGTGGTTTTGCAGAGTATAGATCCAAACCATAATCATTTGCAGTAAGTAATCATAAGAAGCCTCTCTCTCATACTCTGCCATTTGGGATTTGGGGAAACTACTTGAAAAAAGGGGGCAGACATCTTAGGTTCACCAGCTGTAATCCAAATATTGCAGAACTCTTCTTTTTTTATAATAAAAGGGTGTCTTGGCAAAGGTAATCTCTTAGATGTTTGCTTTTAAAATCGAATAATGTTCTGTGCTGAAAAAAATCCCAAACTAGGTATACAGTATCTTGTTCATGTAATTTTGTGACATACTTAGCATCATTGCTATTACACGGCTTATCTAAATTCAACCTTTCCTTTTTTTTTTCACTTTTCACCACAGTGATTTCAATCCTACTGTGTCCATATCTGTGTTTATTTCTATGATCTACTTTTGTTATTTTGAAAAACTGCTGTAAATCTCTGTTTTACTTTAGATAGCAATTATAACTTACTACTAACACTACACTCAATATGAGAGCAAGAAAAACTATTTCTATGTGTTTTTTTTTTTTTAATGATTTAACACTAAACTTAGAAAATATTATTCATGACTTGTGCCCTCCGGAATGAAATGATCTCTGAAACGCTCTTTGGTATGCAGAAATTTGGTTTCAACCACCAGAGGGAGTCAATCTGTTTTTTCAGAACAACTACAAAATCAGAATGAACAGTAAAAGCACTTGAGAAGGGAAGAAAACACTAACAAATAACACCATTTAATTCAGATATATGTGGATACAGAACATAATGAAAATAAAAGTTTAATTGGGATTGTGTTCATTGAGATAAGAAAATCACCTTTTTTTGCTTCAAAGGTTCATTAACAAAATTCCCACTAGTATACTTTTCTTGTATAACTTCAGATTAATAAGATTTTAAGGAACAAAAATATAATATTTAACATAATAAGAATACCTGTATTTCTACTCAAGTTACTACAAGTTCCCTATTTGAGTTCAAGACACTACTGTATTCATGGCTTTTTACCTGCTGTAAATACAGCAGTTTTTCTTCAGTTTATTTATGGTTCAGTTACCTTAGTCAGCAAGTGATGATGGCGAGTACAGGAAAGAAACAGACCTTTCTCCTCACTCTGCCAAACATTTACCTTTGTAAATTTCAGCACTGGAAAAGCAAACTATAGAAATTATTAAGATGATGGAAACTTCCTCAGTACCTTAGTTGGAGATATTTTCTGTGATTATTACTCTAAATAAATATGGAAAAAAAATGTTTCCGCATTCTGTAATATTCCAGGAACTAATGAAACACTTCTAAGAAGTTCGTCTGTTATGTTAAAAGAAACAACAGACATTGAAAAATTCTATACTATTCTGATGCCACTTAGCAAGTGAAGTTCAGAAAACTGGAAATCCAAAAGTTATTACCCACTGTTGTTTTTCCACATTTCAGCAGGTCCACTTCTTACTAGCAAGTTGGTTGTTTCTCTCTTCATCTCATCTGATATGCAGAAAGTCAGTCAAGCCAATGGGCATTCCTTCAGTTTCAAATGAGGGAGTCTTTCTCAAGTAAGCTTTTCCAGAAATTAAATATCTATTAAGAAGTCTACAAAAATCAGTGGGAACTCTTCCCAAATTTCAAATTCAAGTTTTAGAAATCTACAGATCATGCCAGGAACATGCACACTAGACTAATGGAGTCAAGCACTTGAAATTACTCTTGAAGAAACTCTTTGAGTCCTTTGAGAATCTCAGCCTAATAATTTAAATAAATCCTAGTCATATTGAACCCCCCACCCCCCACTTAACACATTAATCATTCAGAGTAGAAGTTCTCTCTCGCCAGATATAAGATGAACAACTCTCAGCACATTGCAGTAAGAAGAACACTTAGTTCTGTTGAACGAGCCTTTGAACCTGGCTGGAAACATCATTTCAAGCTAAAATTCTGCAATACAAGAGGCAACATGAAAGTGAGTGCTCAGGTTCTGCACTCTAAGCAGAACTTTTTGTGATCAATGAGACAGCATTTACAACACGTTGTGGAATTATTCCATCAGGCATTGCATATTAAGGACTGGGAGCAAAAGACAGCACAACTAATTTAACATTTGCCATGAAAAAGTCGTAATACAAATGTTAAGGTAAAGCACTGAGAAAGCTTGTACCTTGAAGAAGTCAATAACATGCTTACTTTAACATAAGACAAACTGGAATATAGCCTGAAACCTCCTCATCAAGGCACTCCAGAAGGCTGAGTCCCAAGACTTTCAACAAAGCATTGTAGTTGCTGCATCCTTTATGAGGATCTTCTGTTCCATATAACTTTTTTTCCTCAGAAATGTAAAACTTTTGCCTGAGTGCTTCACTTTCTATCACTTTTTACATTTGTGCCATGCACACTTACATTTCTCAGAGTTATGCTGCTAAGAAATGATATTTTATTTTGGAGAATGAAGTTATTTACACTAATTTTTAGATGTGCCTTTTTTTTTTTTTTTTTTTAACCTTAATCTGATAGTGCATGCCTGAACTGAAATTTGTAACTTGCTACGGGTTTCCCTGTAGCCAACCTTGGCCCAGCACTCTCTCTGTCTCTAGACTGTGAAGTTTAATTAAATTAACACTGAGGCCATGGTAGTATCCATAAAGTATGTTTCACACAATGTCTAGAAACTGAAGGTGATGAATATACTGCATGAAGCTGACTTCCCCCTACTGATCAACATAAAACACCATTTTCTGGAACTAACACAAAATCTACACTCATCACTGTGCACAAAAAGTACAGCAATAGTAGGGTCTGGACATAGAATAAATAATGAGAGAAGGACCAAAAGTCAGCCCACCTGCAGGAAAGAATGTCTGGAAACACAGCCAATGGAGGTGTCATTGATTTCTCTCCAGCTATGTGAGTACTACTCAGTCAATGGAGAGCTGTCCACTGGATGAAACACCAAAGAAAAGCTGACACCTAATACTATTAACTTTCAGCTTTTCCACAACTCAGAGTCCCAAAGTGATCAACTGACTAGCTCTTGGTTCAGAAAGAGCTTACTTATGTTCCCACAAATTTTCATTTCATTTCATTTCCAATCACACCTACATCTTCCAGACAAAAAACCCCTGAAGTTGATAGTCAACACATATGTAAAAGTGTTTCTAACCTTAAAAGGCCTTTCAAATACAGTTAAAATTAATGGCTCAACTTTCACACCAGAGATGATAAAAAGCTAGCATATGATCTTTTTTCAATAAATGGGGCAACTACCAAATGTCACTCTCCATTATACTCTTTATTCATACATTTCTGGAATTTGCACCATTGTTTACAGACCTTACTCCACATCATCTTAGAGGACATTCTAATAAAGAAGAGAGAAGTTCCAGACTGGGATGAAGTTGCTGAGATTTTACCACGAATTACAAGGGGGCTGACTTCAGACAGTGCACTGCTCTGTTTACACCTACTTCTAAAAAGGTATGGAAATCAAATGCCATAAAGTTTCATGGCTTGAGGTCACAAGGCTGAAAAATGGTAGATCCTGCACTCTTTGGCACAAGGAGATCAAGGATTCTTTGTTACTTATCAATGACATACATATGACCTTATGCAATATATGATACAATTTTGTGCAAATACTCTTATTCTGAGAGCATGTTATTCTGGTGAGTATCTCATGAGTGCTACTGGGTGAGATCACACTTTCTGCTGACAGGGGCAAACTGTTAAAGTGAACAGTTACCAAGAAAATTATTAGGGATTATTTGAAAATCCTTCTTTGAATCACCTGACATAATTTTTGCTGCTGCCTACTTGAAATACAGCTTATTGAAAAGAGTAATTTTTGACTGGAAATTATATATGACAAACAGGACAATTCAGCTTTTGATTCCTTTTGATTTTGGCTAGTATCAGCCAAAGGACACAGCATCCATATCCAGATAGAGAGTTTTATAATCCAAAAAATGAAATAACAAAAACAAGCAAACAAACAAAATTAAAAACAAACAAAAAATCAATAAACAGTCCTTTATGCCATTCAAACCCTCAATAAAATCTAAAGAAATATCATTGCACAAGTTTCATCCAATGATGGCCTTTCACAGCTATCTGAAGACACACACAAAATCTTGAGAATCAATCAGAAATTTGGCTAAAGGCTCCAGATTTCCAAAACTGAGTGGAAATCCTGCAGCTCAATGCACAGTTGCCTTGTGCAGTCCAAATGTCCTAAGAAACTCCTTGTGTACAATCTACACAAATCCGGTTAAGAACTCGGTTAGTTCCTGAAAAATGGCTGCTCACATGGAACTACTCCTGAGCATGGCACTTAGAGAAATTACTGCTCTCTCAGATCTCAGAGCAACATTAACCATTTTCAGAACTATCTTTGCCTTTTCAGTGTGGACTGCTGATAATTTTCTGTCAAAAGAGGGAGCTTAGATAGAAAATTACCCACTAAGCTTTCCAGCCCTTTAGATAAAGCCTTCTGTCAGATCTTACAGGGTATGTTTTCCCCATGTGTGTGTTCAGTTCCATGTGCTTCCTCATTCAAAACACTGCTACCACCATGAGATTATCTCAAAAATGCCAGGCAGGTTCACATTACACAGTCTTCAATGCAGTGCCCACTCAGGCTCAAAACTCTGCTGGATTTTCCAAATTTGATATTAAGCTGGTGGATACACTCAAGTATCTACCTCCTGAAACTTCCCAGCTGCAGTAACTGCCATCATAAATTTCTTCATTGCCATTACCACAAAGAGAGAAAAAAAGTAACTTATAAAGCAAAAGCCATTCTGATCTGAGAAGTACAACTTCTGAAAAAAACGTTACTCGGTTCTAAGAATTTGCACAATTCATTTCCTTTGCTCTTCCTTGGCAATGTCTATTTAGAAGAGATCTATTTATTCCTCACTGCATTTCACAGTTCCTGTTTCTAAGTGAGAATCTTATTAACAAAGGGTAGAAAGAAACAAACATAACTCAAGAAAGCAAGACTGATTTCTATAATGCATGTACAGTGTTGTTTCCAGAGGAGGAAAAACTCCAAAGCCTTCAATGACAGGCCTCAATGCAGTTTGCCTTTCAAGACTTACTGATCCTATCATGAATTTGCTGAAGAGCAAAATAAAAAGATGTTTAAAATAAAATGATTAACTGAAAATAATTGTATTACACTATAAACAGTTTCCAATTTACTGTTCATAAATAAACATCAAAACTGACCTTCTTCCAAGAAACAGATCTGCAACTATTTCATGATAAGTGACTGTTCACTTACTATTGTCACTTGGATTACAAGTACTTCTTCCTTCCTGTAATACATTGGACTTCATATTAAAGTAATTTCAAGATGGTATACTGTACTTTCCAAAAAAACCCAAGCAGATTGAAAGAAATGCACTTTCCACAAATTGACTCTGTGCATACTGCTTACTCTTATCTCATTATTTTCTGCTCAGACTAAACCACCAATGTTCTATTTCATACTGCAATACTTTCAGCAAAAGAAGTTCAAATACATAGAAACCTTCTGAAAGAGTAACAAGAGCACAGCAGATACAGCAAAAAGAGCAAAGGAACTGTGGAAAGAAATCCCACCCAAACACAACCATATTTAAGGAAATTGTGTTGTGAAATTAAAATTGTTTTCTGAATAGACACTGTGTATTTGCTCTTTCCCATGCAAGTTATAAGCTCTTCACCATCATCTCCACGTACTACTTTTGCCTATGGAACTAATGCCTCCTACCATTGTAAAACTTCACTGGTCAAGTCCCTAAACCAGTGGTATATGTTGGCATGGGCACACAGAGCTGTTTGGATCCCTTCCCTGTGGTTTCCTTTTCCATGGTACAATACCCAATATTCCAAGGCACAATCTGAACCAGTATAAATTTCCTGCTCAATGACTGTGATTCTAGTTCTCAGCCTCACTTGGGCACCAGAGACTGACCACAGTCGCTTGAGTACAGAAGTATCAACATGCTACTGGAGCTGCTGAGTAAAATGATAAATATATTGAAATAGCTGTCTTTGCTAGCACAGTATGTTCTTAATCATTTTCTTAGGCCTTTTAGAATCTGTATCTTGCAGCACCATAAAAGATTAAAATAAAACACAAACCCGTGAAGGTTTCTTCTCAAAACACATTTTTGTCTGCAGCATGAACTTCACTGCCATTCCAGTGAGTAATCTCTTTGAAAGTAATATTACTTGACAAGTATCTTTAAAAGGCAAATTCTTGAAATTTCCTTACATTTATATTTTTATAAATCTACATATAATTTTATAATAATTATTAATTTTATACTTTTAATTTTATTTTACTACTAAAAAATGCTACAAACGCAATTCACTCGAGAGCTGCAAAAGCATTGGGGTCTGCTATTATAAAGCAAGGTAAAAAAAGAAGAGCAACTAAAAAAAAGTAACTTCAACTTTGTTTGAAATTTACATTTGAATTTGATATATCAAGAGAGAGAAAGCTGGATTAAGACACAGACACCATAAGGCTCTGCCACGAGCTGCAAAACAAACAACCATTTGGATCATACTAGAATAGAGTATTTCTTCTTACATAGTATTCAAGTTAACAGTTGGTATGGGCAGCTAGAGAAAAACGGCTCAGGTATAACCATTATTACTAAATCTATGAAGAGCTTAAAATTACACCTCAGGGAGCTAAGCTGCTTCATGCTGTGCATAAGCTGCACATCTCCTCTCCCAGCAGTTCTCATCAGCCCTCCCAAGCAGGGTGCAGGCTGTTACAGATCTGCTGCCATAATCCTATCCCTGGAGAAAAGGAGGAGCTCCCTGGCCTTGTTTTACAAAAGGAGGTAAGACACGGGCTGAAGTTACTCTCAATATGTTCTGTCCTAAATGACCTAAAATGACAGCCACATGAGATACAGTCAATGATAGATAGTCCTGATTGCCTTAAACTAATACGGATAATCAGAGTTCATAAGAAGCAAGTGTGAGAGCTGTGAAACATGCAGGAGTTGTGTAAGCAGGGAATGCAAAGAATTATTTCTTCATAGATGAATATGAATCCTGCATCCCACGTAATCTCGTATTTAATACAATTAAGCCAATTAACATGATATGAACATTATTTAAAAACTTGTCAAGGTGGACAGCCTAGCACCTTGGGAAGAGCCTTCATTCAGCAATGACAAAACCATTCTTTCAGTAAGCAGAACTCTTGCAGCACAAGACCACCACTTCAGCTCAAAAAATAGCCCACGATAACTGATATTGATAACTTCCACTGGCAGCCTCCCAGCCATTTCAGTGACCATTCTTGCAGCCTGTCAAAGACAGAGCCGCCAATATGAAGCCAATTGTCTGTAGCTAGTTTCAAACTAAGTAAAGAAAACCATCTGGCAAGGAATCTCAGCCAGACAGCCACAGAACTGCTAAACTGCTTTGCTCAGGCTGACTGCCACTGGGGTTGTGTACTAGAGGCAATGGGGTGAGGAGGGGGTCTGCTAGACAAAGCTCTGCTTCCTCACTGACACACTGATTTCCCTGTTGAATGCTCTTTTCTGCCATTCCCTGCTGGATAAGTCAGTGCAGTGTGGAGCAGGAAAAGTCAGGTAAGGACAGAGCATTGGAAGTCATACTGTTGATTTTTCAGGGACTCGGTGACGGTCTTCTCCATGTACTTTCCTGCACAGAGCTGGCTTCATGGCACCAGCACACATGGTAAGACAGAGAAATTACAGAAATAATTTCTTCCCTTACGATCCATAAGTGGTCTATAATAGAAACAGTCCCCTTAAGTGAGGTGGAAAAGAAGGGACAGAGCACGAGAACTTCACAGATTTTACTAACACAGGGAAAGAAAAAGAACTATTAACTGCTGGTGTAAGGTTGATCGCTCTAATGAACCACTACACTATGGCAGACCTTGAAGCTGGAGTAAACTGGACTGAAACCATCCTTGTCTGTCATTGGCTAGGCCATACTGATGTGCAAGTTGCCAGTACCCTTCAGTTGTGATAGTTACACATCTTAAGGGACAATGAGTTTTAAACCTTTCTTCCTCCTAAATATGAAACTAAGGATCACAAGTTGCTTTCATTTGAAATTCCTACAGATTTTAGTCACACTTTTTGGTTAATTTCACCTAGCTGCTAAACCTTACCAGAGTACTCACCAGTACAACACTTCTCTTAGCCCAATAGCCATTTCACACTACTTTGTTGGTCCATCATAAAGTAGATAACTTCAGAGAGAAAAACTTTAGTGGGGGAAGAGGCACTGAATGAAGTCATGCATAAACCCCATCACATTAAAACACATGTATAGAGATCTGAAAGTTTTTAGAGTATTTACACAAAGCACAGAAAATCTGTGCCTTTCATGTTAATTCATAACCTTTCTCCTGCCCCCTTTGACCCATGCTCTCAGCAGTCCTGCTTAGAGTCAGTCTGCTGACACTTTCCAGGCTGTGGCACACTCCTAACAGTAATGCTACTCTGCATGCTCAGAAAAAGGGGACTGGCATATACCACACAGATGAGCTGGAGCCTCTTTTCTGCTCTCCTTTCCCTTCAGGGACAGAGCAGAGCAAGGCAGTGAAAAATGTACTGGCAGATGCCATATTTACTCACATTGAGACTGTACCCTCCCTCATATGAATGTTTTGCAATATCTCTTATCTGGGCACATATATTGGGACATGAATATACTAAAACCTGATTGATTACACTAAAAATTTCCCTGCTACTGCATCTTAATATTTGGATCGACAAAGAAGAATTTGCAGTCTCTTGAAATGATCTTATGAAATGTCTTTCTGGGTTTTAAATTGCACCTTTCAATTATCAGTTTTATCTATTAATGCAATAGCACTGCAGTTTTTGTGACTACTGCATAATCCTTTAGTCAGAAATGCTACAATGCAGTGTTATTTATATGACAGTCTACTAATGCCAGTTTCCCTTCTGAAAACCACCACACGATTTGCTTTTCAAAACATATTAATTAATCCTTCATAGGATTAAACTACTTTCATTTGTTCTTTCTTAGGCTGTTAGCAAACAGCTGGGTCTTACTAACTTCTGTGTAGTTTGTGTGCTGCTTAGTATCATCTTCATTACAAAACGCTTTTAAAGCTTAAAAAATGGTCTGTAATCTGAAAGTACTGTTGCATGGTATGTTTAATTTATAAGCACTTTCATCTGTAGACAGTATCTTCCACCACATATTTGTTTGCAATTTTGATGGCAAACTACAGATAACAGAGCAGTCAGCTCTACATGAAAGTGGAGACACAGAGCAGATATGTTTTGCTTAGACAGGTATGCAAAACAGCAGAAGGTATGTACAATTCAGGGCACAACAGCTCTTTGTGGATAAATGATGAAAGATATGATTTCTTCCAGTGAGTAGTAAGTATGCGTAACAAACAGCTGTACCACTGTTTGCTACTGTTTTTGTTGTTTGTGTTTTTTTTGTTGTGTTTTTTTAACAATATACCACAAAACGGGGAGAGGCATATACATGGATGTTATCTACACTCTTTATTGACCATTTTGGTGATGTTTCTATGAATACGGCTCACGAATGGCTAAAAAGACAAAGATTTAAAAATAGGTCATAAGCATTAGGAGCCGATTATATTGTACAGGTGGGAACCAATGTTTTCTGGCACAAATGCAGATTACACATGTGTTCAACATGTAGGAAGCCTCTTTCAGTAGAAATCAGCTGCCACCAGTGCTGCATGAGCTCATACCATTGCAGAGGACAGCATGAACCTTTGATGCAGCTCTATTGCCTTCTGTAAGATCCTTCTATGTCAAGGGAGTCAAAAGCCAGAAAACAGAAACATTTTTAAAGTGTGTTGCGTGAACAGATCTGTGATGTGTGCTTATAATGAAAGAAAATTGCATATTCCTGATAGCTGCTGGTACTGGGCGAGAAACTACAGAGAATTACACATAAAGGAGAGACTTGCTATTCCTAGAAAACATTCACAGCTAGGGCAACTGAGGTATACAACACTTGTAGGGCCAATTTTCCCAGGGAAACCTTGTTTACGAATGCCAAAGAGCACAATGTGATTGGATGCTCTTGAGAACCCTATTTGCACAGCATTTCTTCCCCTATCTAGGGCAGGATGGGCACCAGATAGGTTATGGCCACCTCACTAAGCACCAAAGAATCCTAACTGCTTTCCTAAAAGGCACAAAATAAGAATGATACTGGCTGTCTTGCCTCCTCCTGAGATGCATTTTTTGGACATAGCATTCCTCTGTCCTTGTCTTGCCAGTTCTCTTTAAAGGGAGCACTAAGAAAGGAGAGCATGGCCCTTAATCAACAGCAGGGAAGCAATCACATATTTGTCACACTTCTTACAGATGACACTTCCTTTGATATTTTAATAAAATCTTACCATCCTACAAAGTTCAATATATTTATTATCATGGAAAATATGACATTATTGAACCCTTGCTTCTCTCAGTCATATAGTTTCAAAATAGCAGATTTTCCATTGTGGCTAGTAAGTTATTCCTCATTACTTCTGCTGTTGCTTTCTGCCCTGCCCATAAGGCAGAAAGAAAGGGACAAGAGTGGAAAACCTGTCCAAAGGGAACTTGTCACCACTATAATATGTTCAATGTAGCATCCATAGACAGATTTCCAGAGGACAAACTGAACCTCAGATTAGGACTTAAAGTATAATATAACTTTATTCCCCTTTGTTATGTTTTGTTTGTTTTGTTTTGTTGAGGAGGGGTGAGTTCAGGAAGAAAATACAGAGAGAATATGCAGAACATTAAGAAATATGTGTTTTCAAGAGAACTAAATCTTACACGGACTTATAATTTAGAGCCAAAATTGCTAACGAACAGTTGAAATCAGTTCAAGATTGATTACGATCACAGATTCATATGCAATCACAGAACTGTCCCCACTAGGCACACCTCTTAAAGGAGTAAAAAGATTCCTCACATGGTTTTCAGTCACTGGCTAGCATGCCACAGCCATGTTCTTCAGCAGAAAACCATGCAAGGGAAAGATGAAACCATAAATAGTACCAGAGATCAACTGCCAGTTGAAAACTGTTGCAGAGATAGTCTTTTCCTTCAAAAATGTTTCTTCATTCATAAAGAATGCAACTGATAGGCTTTAAAAAGCCTCATCAACAGAATTCTATGACACCTGTAAGAATTCCATTTAAGGCAATATATTGGGTTTTTTGGCTATTGCTGCTTTCAACTGCTAATCATCTTAACATTTTATCTCCTAAGAAGGAAACTTGTATAGAGGATGTAAGAGAAAATGTTAATCAACTGCAGAGATATATATTTAGATAGAATATAGTTATTAAATTAGATATTCAACTGGCCCTAACTTCAAGTAGATAATCAAGAACAGGAGAAAGTAGTTTTATGGCTGTTAGTCTACATCAAACATTGAATCACTAATGCTTGTTTTTTTCCAAAAAGCTTTTTCCTCTCATCGGCTCCCCAACTCTCGCCACATTCCCTGCACTCAGCTTTTAATTCTCAGTTCCTAGCCATCAATACAAGCTCAGCATTCCAGTTTATTATCAGGTTTTTCTCCTTCCTACTCAGAGAAAACAAGAAGAGTAATTAAGCGCATGAATGACAGATGTCCTTTTTGTACTTCGATCCAGGTTCAGATTCAGCCTATGGCAGCCAAAAACTAAAACAGCCGAGCTCTGAAATAGAACATGTTCAAATGCAGATGAGATGAAATCTTCAGGTTATCTACACAGTTCTACAACTTCTATCACTCAGAAACTGGTCTTACCAAAGCCTTTATATTGGCCAACTGTTTACAAAAGAAGTAAATAAAATGCACTTCTCTAGTATGACAGTATTAGCATGTTCCTGCCACAACAAATTCCAAACCTGCTACTGAATATGTACAGTCCCTACGCTCTTAAGATCAGCAGAAATTTTAAGTAACTTCTGGCAGGCACAAGACTTGATGGGCATGCCTTGTTAAGCTCTACATACCCATAGAAAGAAGCACAGATCACACATCTGTGAACACTGAATTTAGAAATTTGGGGGGAAATTCTGGCTACACCCAAGTGAATATAAAATATCACACATACTTCAACAAGGATGAATTTTACACACACTTTTAAGAATCCAATAATTATTATGGCATTCTTCTTCTGATTGAAGTCAATTGCAACACTTATCCTTAACTTCTACTTCAACAGTCAAATGGAATTTCAAAATTCAGGTTTGAAGGTGCTTTGTTACTTAAACAGAGCTCTGTGAGATGCAAATAATTTCTTCATGAAATTATAAGTCTTAAAATTTCCAGGGCACTTACAGGTATTGACTGGGGGGAGGGTGTGTGTGTGTGTGTGGTGTGTTTCCTTTTCTTTTCTTTTTTTCCCCACCCCACTTAGTTTCCCAAACTAAAAGAAAAGAAGGTAAAACACCCTGAAAACCTTTACAGGTGCCAGTGTAAGCTGCTGGGTTTTGGTTTTTCTGAAAGCACATATTAAGAGTAAAACATAAAATACAGAGGATATGGATTGTATCAGTGATACAATTGAAACAATGCTATTCTTAAGAAACATTTATCAGATCTCGGTGGATATAACAGTTAATACACAGCAATAAACTACAAAATCTTGTAACTTGTTGCAACCAATCTTGTTCCTAAGAATGAATGTTTAGCAGTGTATGATGCTGAAGTTCTCATTTTTTCTAGTGAGAATTTAGCTAACATGCATCTTTGGAATTAGCCTGAATCAGACAAAACTTGAAAGTTCGCAGCATCAGTGTTTTTCCTCACAAGATGCTGACAGTAAGAGGCTGCATTTTCAGCAGACATGGGTAATCACTTCCTCCTCCTCTTATAAGAGACAGTCCTGCACTTTCTGAAAAACAGAGATCTAGTGAAAAACAGTATTTTGGGAGAAGTCCTCTACTTTTTGAAGCAATAAAATCTACAGAATATTGTTTTAGTTGGCATGAGTAAGCATCTTCTATGGATAAAACTTATATGGAGGAGTTTCCCTACCAAAGGGACACATAATGTTAGTTTCCCTTCTTGATATTATGCCTAGAATAGGCTCCTAAAGCAAAACTATTTTCAATGTAGTCATATTAACCTGTCCTAATAGAAATTCTAAGTGTTTTACACCTCCTGACAGACAGTTAATTTATTCTTGGCTCATGCTTCCATGGAGTGAAACCCCACCTTACTTAGTTACTGAATACACAGAAAATTTACAGCATATTTATCATGTGTCATAATGAACGACATCAGTGAATATCTAGTTGCCTACAGCCAGACGACAGGGTTGCTCCGTTGACTGAAATGGAAACTTTGCCAATCTGCACCACCTTTAACATCTTGCTAGATAAAGCAAAACAAACTAGAATTCACAATCCCTCCACTTTATGGCACTATTAAATGGCTTGTGAAACCACTAGTGCTAGTGAGTAATGTCCTGACAATATGAAACAAATTTAAAGCTTGAATGCTGGAGTCCTCTTTGCACTTTCACTATATGCCAGCCTTTCCTCTGCTTTCTGAACCAAGAGTTCTCCTTGGTTTTTTGACTTTCTGGGGTATATTAACCACCAGTAAATGTCATTAAATCATGAAAAATTACTTCTGCCATGATCTTAAGAAAGGTAGATGACAGTCCAACACTAAGACACTTAGTACACTAAGTATTAATGCCTCTTGAGGCTAAGTAACCTTTTTCCAATATCATTCTTGATATGGAAAGGTGCAGAGTCCCCCAGAGTCTCAAATCTGCTTTCAAGGAGATTTGAAAAAGAAAGAAATACAGTAAAGTTTCATGCTTCTTGATGATTCTAGATGTTCTAACAATGACAAAATATACCAGCTACTCCTTTCATTCATTTTTCTTTCTCTTTTACTGAGAGCTCATTAGCTGTTCACTCCACTGTTAAATTACACCTTAAAGACCTATGTTAGTTGAGAGAGGCAAGGAACATGATATTCTCCACACTCTCTGCCAGTCTCCCTGTAAAGAAATCCATCTGACTCAGCCTGCAGAAGGTAAGTAGTAATTTAATCACTATGCTCATTCAATGCTCATTCAATTCGTTAAGTCAATTATCCTCATGTCAAATTCTTTTATCTCAATATTTTTATGTGCCAACTGCAGGTTCTGGATTTTCTTCCAAGAACACTGGAAAGTCATTTCACAGACATCAATGACAAGGACAATGTATTTTCACTGGCATCAACAACCAGGTAAAATTCAAACTGGTGCTCTAGTGATGATGATCTCAAGATTATTACCAATCCCCTGAGCATACCATGCATTCCTCTAAAATGAATTTACTGATTCTGTCTAAAACTCATTTCCATTGCTCACTTTTGCACTGTTTCCAGCAGGGTGCTTTATATTAGGAGCAACCTCTCATACAGATATTCTTCCTGGATGTCTTATTGACTAGACAGAACACCTGTATAAATTCAAGCCAAGTCTTTGCATTAGCCATAATCTTAAACTGCTGACTGGCAAAGATCCCACGGATTCCCTTTGAGAGTACAATACGAAAAGTACCTCTTTAAATTCTATTTAGCCTCCTTTCTTTTAAGCTATGTAGGCTGTTCATATCCTTTGTACTACAAATAGAACAGATACAGTTAATTGAAGGCATCCCTGCTGCTGAATTTAGCCTGCTAGTCTGAAACTTCAGAGGAAGTTCTTGGAACACAGAATGAAAGACTAATTTCCTCTGACCCTGTTACAGACCAAAACTTTCTGATATAAGGGATTTTTTTTTTGATACCATAGGTAGAAGCAGTTTTCCCCTTCCACCAATATGCTTTTAGCACTCACATCAAGCAGAAGCTGGAAATCTTACTAGTATACAAACACTAATATACAGAAATCATATCAGGATACAAAAAACTAGTAGGAAAAGTTTGATTCTCCAAAGTGAAACTTGTCATTCACTTACAACAATACACAGAAAATATATCAGAATTTGGGGATGGTTTTAAAAACATTTAGTTCCTTAAGAAAGACCTTAGATGGACAATCAGGTGTCAGCAATCATTGGCCTTCCATGTGCTTTCAAGAATGCTAAGTTCCTTCCTGCACAATTTTCTTCAAGCTTAAATTATTTTGAAGTGTGGATCTTAGATAATGAAGAAACTGCAGAGTTTAAGTGCTATTTTACCACAATAAGACCAGCTGTTCACTTGTTTATATATCTAGAGGAGGAATTCCTATAACCTTCTGTTATAGGGACTGTGGTATTAGAATTCTTCTGTGAATGCTCAGATGACATTGGAAATGTGCAAGCATAACCCTAGTTGTTGGAAAAATGTCAATGCTTTCTTTGCTACAGCTTCATTTATGTGTAGCTATTATTTACCAAATCAAACTACCTACCTTATACCTTCCTTTTTTAAATCCTTCCCAAGGAAAGAGAAGTTAGTGCTAGTGAACCTGCTCGGATACATAATCAAATAACCCCAAACCCTGCAGAAGAAATTTATGTCATAAAGCTCGATACTACTTTTCTTGAAAAGTGTACTTTAATGCTACTTTTAAATATTTTAATGTCTTTAGGCAGTAGGGTATTCAGAAGCCTGTGATTCTGATAACACTGTTTCCATTAACAATCTTACCCTATTTAGAATTTCTATTGCTCTGATGTTTTGCTCTTAACTGAGACTGAGTTTAGAGGTCTTCACCTCATTTTCTCAATTACTTTTGCAAATTTAGCAAAAGCTTTTTATGAGGTTGGGACTGGAAATCCTTAGCTGTTTCATGATTCTGAGTTATTTTCTTTTGCTCCTATCATTTCATATGGACATGCTTCTGGAAATATTATTTTCCTAGGTCACTAAACGCAAACTGCAGTGGTGGCTTTCTGGAACTGGGGGACATGATTGGAAAAACGATAAACGAACAAGTTGTTTCATTTAGAAATATCCTTTTACTGAATGACAACTACTTCCCACATAAATTTCTTAATAATTACAAATACAAAACATTTGTAGGTGAGACTGAGCAAGTCTGATGAATTTAAGGTGATTTATTATAACAGACTTCAAAAAGGTTTAATGCTAAACACTGAGGGGTCTTTTCCAATGCATGCTTGCCTCTGCAGTGGTGAGTTATGGAAATTTTTGAGAAGAGGGGAGAAACTACCACCTATGGCACATTAGAAGCAAATGACAGCATAGAAGTCCTTATACACTACACCCTTCTCCTGTTTGCACCATACAAAGCTGAGTCGCAGTTCGAGGATTTAAAAAATTCTCTAGTTAGCTATCTCACTCAACTCAGCAATGTGCAGAGGAAGGGGCTTCAATAAGGGCTTTAAAGCAAAGCCCTTAATTTCAGAAGAAATGCATACATATTTTTGTGACTTCTTTCTTTATGGATAACCAAATACACTTAGCTGCATAAGGACCTGAATATAAACTGTGGGGATTTGTTCTGTTGCCCTCTAGCACCACAGTGTCAGCCTTGGATGTCTTGGGCTGAGAGAAGCTGGACCCAGAAACCCATGAAAGCAAAACAAACCAAGACACTCCAGAAAATTTCCAACTGTGCTGTTACACTGGGATGGGGTGCGGGTGGGCGTGTTTTCTTTTAATGAGGGCTGAATATTAGTGATATCTTAGAATGTTGTTCAACACTGCAGATACTGTTGATAAAACAGGATGCTTTCTGTACTAAAAGGACATTTATAGAAAAATTAGCACAGATGGGGTGAAATTATAAATATGTTGTCTGGACATCTGTGTCATTTATACTGAAAAACCTAAAATGAATGATAATTATCTGCATTTAGTAGAGCAAATGAGGAAAGCATATTCACTGTGTAAATATGTAAAAAATACAGTATGCATTTGGCCCCCCTCCAGCAAAATTATATAGGCAACAAACCTTTAGGCTCACACTGGATGCTCAGATTCTTATCTAGGCCCAAAGTAGCACTGGCTTTACCCCATGGTGAATCTATATGAAGAATAGGATCCATTGACCTGTTCATTGGATCACTTGTCCATATTTCATACACCAATTTATAAGGAGAATATGTTGAATGACTAAGCCTTTAAATATTGCTAGTAATTTATAAAGATTTACCAAATTTAAAGCATGCAAAAAGAAACCTCAGAAAAGAGCTAAAGGTTCTTCAATAACATTAGCTAACCTGAAATGTCTTAACTGCAAATTATACACTGTTTTCCAGTTCACTTGTGGTGCTCTCAAATCTGCATTTTTTATGAGGATGGTCAGGTTTTCTTCTAATATTAAATACTTTTCTGAAGCGTTTTTTGTGACTGTACAGTTCAGTAATACTCAAAAGATGATGGAAAGACTTCCTTAGGACTTTTAAATTACTGTCTATCATGCATTGGTTTTGAGTGTACTTTCAGTCACAAGCATTTTATTTATCCTTTAGGGTGATGTGTCCTTTGAGCTCAATTGTTTATTTCAGAAAAGGCAATAAGAAAAATGACAGGTGGAGCATATTTTAAACACAGCTCTCTCCCCTAAGACATCAGTTTTCCCATGGATGTTTTGTGGCATCTGTTGTATTTCGAATGGCTTGTTGTCCTCTAATTGAATTCCAGATGATTATTTTTGTCAAAATCAAAGGTTTTCTGTGTTCCTAAACTAATTAGGCCTGATTGCAAATCAAATTATCCAATTTAAAAGGCTTGTTTCCCTCTCTGAAATGCCTGTTTAAGACAGCCTACAGATGACTAAGTCTTGTGCCATCCGTGACTTTATTAGGAAAATGTTCAAAGTCCTTCACTTTCCCTGTAATCAGAACTATAATTTCTGCAGGTTATTTTAAGATCAAGATACAGCTAAAGCAGGAAACTCAATTTTATTCTGAGCTCCAGACATGTCGACACAGCAAAGCAGGGCTCCAGTTTTATAGGCTATCTTCTTACATAAAGCCTAACACTGGTATTAAATTCAAGTTCTCTATGAGATGTACCATGCTGACTACTATCAGATAGCTCTATTCGTGGAATGAAGTGTGGCACAAATGTTTGTTTTGATAATCTGTTTATAAGCTACCCTTGTAGAAACAATACAGGCTCAGTATGGCCACTTCCTTCTCTCATTTATTTTTAAATGAATAAGGAAAGCAATCACATACCCAAATGAAAGAGAAGAGAGAGTGTAACAGCAGAGATACACCCTCAAACTACCTAACAGCAAGCTTAGAGCACATGCTTGTCAGTTGTATTTGTTTCAGTAAAATTTCAGTAAGTCATAAAACTAATTCTATGGAGACAGCCTATTTGCTCTTAATTCTGCTAAGACATTTGATCATGATGTAAGCTGTTACAGTACTAGTACAAAGAAGTACAGACACCCTTCACCTTTACAGATGTTAAAAATATATCTTTAAAATGTAAAAAAAAGGTCTAACAAAAGCTTTGGGAACACATACAGTGTGCTCTAGAAAACTAACGTGTGATGAAATGTAGAAGAAAATTAGCAGCGACACTGCAGCCATGAGGTTAACTTGAGGCTGTGGAAAAAATAGAACACTGTTAGTATTCCACTACTTTTCAACAGCCTAAAGTTGGCCTCACAGCTAAAATGTCATCTCACATTTGATTTTCTATTGTTAGAATATAACTTAATTAACTCTTTTTTGCCTGTTTTGTATTTGTAACTCAATGGAAAATCATTCCTGCTTTTCTTAAATGTCTCCTCCCAAAACAAACATGAGGTTGCTTACAATATTAATCAGTTAGCTTCACCCACACCACATTACTTTCAGCACTGTTCCTTCCTTTACACTCACACTTTCTCATTTTTCCCCACTAATGAAACCTGTCTTCCACCTCTTGTTTTATCCTTTTACCTTTAATTTCTCACACTCCCTTTCCATTGTGCACTGTGTACCAAGAAGTACACAAAAAGGAACTGATGCAAACAGAACTGCTTATTGCTTCAGGAATAAAATAATGCTCTTCTCAGTGAGAATCCACCCAAGCTTTTATCCTGTCTTTCTATCTAGCTTTCGTACTTGTGGCTTATTGCCATTGGGAGAAGGAACACAGTCCAAATTTATTATTACTTCTATTATTATTGTGGTTATTAATATTGTTATCATTACTATTACTAAATATTTGCATATTTCTAAAGCTTTATAAACTAATAATTAGATTATGTCCCTAATAGGAATTACTAGCACGTGAAAAGGAAAGGAAGAATAAAATGGAGCTCCTTCTCTCCATATCACTTGTCCTTCCTTTGAAACTCAGAAGGTATAATTACCATAACGAATCGTTACTGTAGTTTACATGATAAATCCAAATTAGTGATGACTTTGGAAATACTTCCTTTAGGATTAAAAAAATCAGGGACTTAAAAAAAAATATCTAACGAGATAGGATATAAATACATGAATGTATTTCCCAAGTTAAGAATTATTCCAACTGCAGCTTACAAAGAGGATATATATCAGTCTGATAATTTTACTTTAAAGGAGTAGAATGGTCCATAAATGAGCTGACCTGTGTAAGGCTATGAGATATCCTGCAAAAGACAGTCCAAGTCTCAGGAAGACACTTCAGTAGATGAACTATAAAATAGCTTATTTGTGTCCCTAAGTTACATGTAGAATTATGTTTTATATTGATTCCAGGCTTTTTATCTGGAATAGTCACTCTTATGTCACTCCCCTTGCAGGAATCCCTGTGTCAATGGAAACATTTCAAGGACAAGCAAGTGCAAAGAGTGAGCCAAGGCTCTTTCAAGTATCAGCAGATTATATACTTGGTTAATCAGAGGCATTAATATCATTACATTTGGTTAATGTTAATGCTTTCAATAGGTGAGAAGAATTTAGAAGGATGAATTTAATCTGGTAACTTCATTGCACAGTTCATTTTACTTCAGAAAGCAAAGCAGCTTTGAACAGTGACCACAATAGAGCACCTGTGGCTGGATAGCAAATGGATTTGTTATCCCTGACCTGAGCATTACTAGTAAGGAACACTTCACTCAGCTTCCACTCAGGACCATTCAAAAGAGTACACTTCTCACTCTAGGTAAGTCATGTATAAGCCCAAAGCTTCAATGTTCTGCATGAGAAGACAATTGCTGAAGGCAGTGAGAAATTGGTCAGTTCTGCTTCCAAGACAAAAGCTAAGGAGACAGATGTATTAAAAAAAACCAAAAAAAACCCAAAAAACCACAAAACAAAACAAAACAAAAAAAAACAAAAAACAAAAAAAAACAGCCAAGCAAAATCAGATGCACCTGTTTTTATCCTTACCTCTACTAAACGACTTAACATTCATACATGCAAGACTAAGTGTTTTGGCTGTGAGGAAGCCTGATCTCACCATAGCATTCAGGAAGAAAGAGAGAATGGTGAGGTGTCAGCTTGGCACATTAGAGAGGAGCACTGAAAGACACTGAGTTCCTTTGTTCTGTCTTGCTGTAGAAGTGACTGCAGAGCATCAGAGGAAGATCTCAAGGGTCCATCTTCCATTAATTAGGGATTCTAACTAAGATCTACAAACAGTATTTACATCTTTATAATGCAGACAACTGCCAATTAATTCACTAAAGAAGAAAAAAATTCTCCTACCTGTCAGAACTGCACATATAGTGAACCTCTGTTTCTCAGTTCTCCTGACTGAGAGACATGAAACTGCATATGGTTACAAATACAATCGGGCTTACATTGAAAACTGAGCTGATCGATTGGAGAGAGGCTGACAGTAAATAATGTCCTCATGGCTGTTTGAAAATTATTGCCAAAGACTCACAGAAGAAACGTTACAGTTTCCTCCTACTACTACTTTCCTCCCTTTCTCATCCACTCCACTTCAGCATCACCCTGTTCATTACAGCTCTGTCCCAGCAGCTATTGGACTCAGCTGGGAAGATATTAAGCTGCTGGTTTTCCTTCTTGTTGTAACTTAAGAAGCTACCAAGAAATGAGAGACTGGAACTTTCTAATTCCTAGTTCTCGGAGAAAAGTTCATAAATAGGGTATTCATCCCAAAAGCAGTTTGAAGGACATCTTTTGCTATCCTAAGGTAGCAGGTTTGGGATAAGCCCCTGGTCATTGTAATCAAAGTGCACAGTGTTCCTCAAACTTCATTATGAAGGCTTTCTCTCTATAAGCTCTAGGAGCTCCCTGGAACAAGTGCGCAAATTATAACCATCTGCACAAGTAGCTCAATTCTGACATATCCCAAGATTCCAATTCAGCAAGCTTCATAAGCCAGAAAATCCTTTTCAGGTGTTTTTATTTCTACTGTCAGCTAATTATGGATTCAAAGGCAAAGTATCCATAGACATTTTGATGATATATCCAAAGCTAATCTAAAAAAAAAAAAAAGCAGAATGTGCTAATGAATACAGAGGGATACTATTTGTATCCAGGATATTTCTGAAATTGTGGCAGTGAGTCAGCAAAACAACAGCTTGCATGTTGGAGAAAAGCCACTGGAAACAAAGAAGTACCACGGAAGATAGTTCACAAGAACTGACAGCATTTCTCAGAAATATTATAGTATGAACTAATTTTGTATCAGTTGCTCACTGTCAGCAATTCTTAACTAAATAGTCTTTAGCAAAAATCCAAAGCAATGATTGTTTGAAGAAAATGTTAAGACTGAGAAATCATATGTAACATGTTCACAAAGCTGACAGAGGGCTCAGGTAATTATTCTTTGGGAAGCTCACTTCACCCTCCACAGAGATAAATAACCTTTTACCTCACAAGAATATTTTCTTTTTAAAAGATGAATAAATGAATGAAACATTTTTTATATTAACTACGTTAAGAGAACTCGACTCAGACTACAACACTAAGCCCCAAAATTTTGCCCTACACAACAGTTCCGTATAAAGTAAGCATGCTGAAACCTCAGGCCCGTACCTGTTTAATGAGAGCACCATAGATTCATAGATATTCAGTATATTTGCATTTTAAATGCTGTTTGCTTTAGTTCCCATCCATGGCACAGCAACAACAACCTCTTATGTTTCACAAAGGGTGTTGTTTGAATATATTAGCATTTAGGAAAGTTGCAAGAGGTGAACTCATGAAGAAATTGACAAACAGCATCCTGAGAAGGGTTATAAACAGGGGGAAGTTAATAATGCTTGCAGCCAGCCATGGAACAACAGTGTTATAGAAACATTTTCATCTTTCATCTACTCTGGACATAGATAAAAGTCCTTTAAGAAGAAAATGTGATATGATTACACAGTTTTTAATCCTCGTGGCTTCTTGCACTTTTGTCTCTTCTCAGGTTTTTTATTCATTCTTTGCCACTTCCTTCCAAGCCACTCCTGGCTTCTATCATTCATCCAGTTCTATCCTTCCCACCATGTCCCATCTTCTCAGTAGTCCTCAATCAGACAGTCTCTCTGGCTGACCAGTCAGTTTCTTCTGCCCATTCAGTTTTCTGTTTTTCCTCTTCTCTCCCTTATGCTTCTTGTTTCCAACTGACCTTTCACCAAAGTCTACTCATCACCATGTTTGGTGACAAAGGTGGATCAGCTGATGGATACAACTAGATCCCACCTTTGATTAAGGCACCTGGACATTAGCTGCCCTGCCCTCAAAAATAAGACTGATAAAAAGTATAAGAATAGAGATGCTAATTAAAATAGAATATCTTGCCACAAAGCAAAACTTGATCTGCTATTTAAATTTGGCCAATAAAAATAGATTTGCACAGTGAAAGTGAAAAGTCACCTTTCAGCCACAAATATCACATGCCGAGTTACTGATCTAAAGCACAAATGGCACTAGATTTTCATGCTCTAGAATAAAACAGACTGGTAAAACTTCTCAAGGAGAGAATAGTTTCTTTTTGTCTAGCTCCTTTCTCAAAAATGGTTTTGGCCAAAAATAACATGAGTTTAAAAAAAAAAAAAAAAAAAAAACACCCAAATTTACTTCCGTAGAAAACTGAACGGTACCTTCACAAGCCTCCAAATATTTACTGTTATTCCCTTCTAAATCATAAACGTTAGTAGCACACCACAGTAGTCTGAAAACCTCAAAGATAAACTGATTTAAAAGTAAGCCTTATCATTTTTGACCACTGCTACAATGATAATTCTGTTCTAAAAAATGGGCTTGATCAGACAAGAAAAAACAATATACCTGAACAGTAAGAATGAAACAGTTACTGCCAAAAAAGAAAAGTTACTAGCTCCTTTCTGCTAACAGATTAACAGGTTAAAAATAAAGGGTAACATATAACTTTTGGGACTTCATAGTCATTTTACCTTGCTATCCTAAAACACAATTTCCCTTGCATGTTGGAAAGTTTGTGTAATCCAGTTTCAGGCAACTGACAATTTGTCTATCCCGTGTAAGTTCTCATACAGACTTGTGAGTCCTGTTTCATGAATACTAAAATATTTTTACCAAGTTCTTCATAAGCATGAAAGCAAAAACTCATTTCTTTTCCTCCCAAAGGTACTTCCTCAGAATATCTGCCTCTGCTTTAAGGAACATAGTTTAGAAAAGCACTTTCAAAGGCTTCAGTCAAGTTTAAGATGATGATGAATATCCAATCAAAGTGCCACAGGAAAAATCCTTATAATTTGAAGTCTTGAATACTTATGATCACACAAAATTTTTCAATCTGCTGAGTTAAAGATCTAATGATATTTATTACAACAGAAGAAGTGTAAGACTTCATCATTTTATCACAGCTATTGTAATCATTCATAGAAAGTAATAACTAAAATTATTATACAGTCATTTAATCTCACCTAATTCTTTAAACACTAGGAAATTTTTCTTCACCTAATGTTCTCAGAATCTGGCAACAAAATATTTTCTGTATAATACATTTAGGTAGTGAGGTCCAGGTATAATACATACCACTTCAGATTAATGAAAAATGCCTGGGTCTCTAAACATCAGAGCTTTAAATATAGGGAACCTGCTGTCTTGGATCAGGAAAAAAAAAAAAAAAAAGTCAGCAGCTTGCAGGAGAAAGTCCATATAGTGATCAACAGGCATAACATGGTATTTTATTCATAACTTATCAAGAATTTATTTCCAGACTTAAAAACTGAATAATCTATGGCCCTCTCGCCACAATGACCTCTATGCCCATCTTGGGGCTCCTACCAATGATGTGATCACACTGCAGTAATGAAACTAGGACAACAATTTTCATTTACTTCTCTGCTTGCTTACAGCAAAGTAGCTCCAACAGTAGGGAGCTCAGCAAAGCCTGACTGCCTGTATCGTTTTCTCACTTCTCCAGCAACAACGGCAGTGTAGGATCAGGTGTCAGAAAAAAAATGTGTAAGAATATGTAGTTTTGCAGAGGCCTCAGGCTCAGCTGTGCACGGCAGCCCTGGGGCCTCCATTCTAAAGATAAAATATTTCCTGAAAGACTGAAGAACATCAGCATGTGATTTTGTTCTTTCTATAATAAGTAAGAATAATACTTAATTTCATGCTTCCCTTTTCAAGTTCATAAAGTATGTAAGACTTCACAGATGCATAGCATTTGTTTCTGGCCCACGTACAAGCAAATGAAACTTCAAATCAGAGCATAACTTTTTCTGAATATTTTTCCATATATAAAGACAAGTGATTGAAAGAAAATGCAATTTAAATCCAGACTTTACCATCTGGCATCAGATATAAATTAAGATCATTAACTCTGGAACAACAGTAAATGTTTAGATTTTGGACAAGTTGGATATCTATTCATAGCACTGTGAATAACTGATCAACATTTTGCATTATTTAGGAGACAAAGTCAAAACACGAAGTGGACAAGAACTGGCACCCATCTACTAGACATGCCCTAAGGAATACTGTGAGAAAGTGTCTGTTACCAGTATAACTGAGAGCTGTTCATATTTTGTGACAAATTATCCAAGTAATTTAAATTAATTCTAAAATCTGCATACACAAAATGCAAATTTTTTCTCCCCAAATTAGTAATTATTCTCTAGTTTTTTGTTTTTTCTTCTTATTTACCAATTTCTCCCCTCTAAATAACAGGTTTCACCACACCAAGGGAGAATCCAAGCATTCAAAAGGTGTTATGACTACATTCATAGCATTGCATTAATTGAGAAAGAATGGGAAAATGACAACAGAAATAAAAATTATGAAAAAAGTTGCTCTTAATCTTATTTAATTTTGGGAAAGGTCAATATGAAACAAGGATACTGTCAGTCAAGAAGGTGAAATAAAGTGATAAGGACTTTTTACAGTGTAAGACAGATGCCTCTTGGCAAAAAAACCCAAAAAACATTAAAGTATTTATGGACAGATCATTCAAAACATAACAAACATTAAATACTGAAATGTGTCACTATGCATGCCAAATAACTAGACTTTTCAACTCAGTGCCATTTTCACTCATTGGAAATCTGATGGGCTGCAGATTGCTTTCTTTAGTATTTAATCTAGAAGATCAAAGTAAACATGCAAGTGACATCTTAATAATCTTGGGAAATTCACAGTAATTTTTGCTCAATTTCTCTATTTAATTTAGTCCATTCCAATTTTCAACACACTGTAAAGTTCTTTATTCTTTAAATCCATAGGGGCCTTATAACTAACATAAACAAATCCTATATATGTAAAAAAAACATCCTTCAGGCCAAAGAATCCCAAGCCAGACATTATAAACACTTTCACTTTATTTCCTTCATGATGGGAGGAGTACATTTGTGTATACAAGGACCACCATGCAGCTACTATCATGTCCCAACACCTCTGAGTTTTTCTGAGATGTAAAGCAATGCAACTCAGGGAAGTCCAAGCAGAGGCAGCTCTGCTCTGAACTACATGGATCATACCAAAAAGAAAACCATGAAGAAACCTTTTATGGTATATGAGATACAACCTTCTCAGGAAGGAAAAAAGACTCAAAGGTGACAGAGGAGATCATGGCAAGCCCTGTGAAGAAGTAAAATAAAGAAATACTATGTTTTACACAGACTGTAAACATACGGGTCTGTACTAAAGTATCATAAATTAAATCAGATCTTTCATTTTCTAGAAGTCTAATCTCTTAGATAGGCTAGATTTTTCCCAAAGTACATTTGTTTCATCTAAGTGAATTATTAGTACTTGAAAAATTGCCAGTATTCAGATACTGGCACGTCTGAAGACCACTGAGTAAAACGAGGCAAAGTACTCAGGAGGTAGTCAGTGCCTGCTCCACAGAGATGACAGGCAATTACCACTGATTTCCAAGGTACAACTAGCACTCTCTTAAAAACCTATCTCAAATCCAGGAGGAGCAGAGGTATCCAGTCTACATAACAGTACTACAGAATTTCAAAAGTTGGCCACTGACTGAGAAGTTATTCTTCCAGCTCTGCCATCTGGCCGAAGAGGGAACATGGTTTTAAATGAGGGCCAGAAGGGATACAAAATGAGGTGGTAAGTATCAAAATAAATGCTGTCCTCTGCCACACAGAATCTTCATTTTTTTCTCAATTATCGACATGAAATAATACTATCAACTTATTAAGACAGAAATCTTACAAAGCTTCAAAACTTAACAGTTAAGAGGCACAGAGCAAAGCCAGGGAAAATGGCTAAATATCAACTAAATGTCTGAGAGATAAAGGCCCACTGGATTTAATCCACTAACATTTAAAAATCTCAGGTTCAGGTGTGCCCAAAAGCCCGTAATTCAAGAGGAGACCCTGCCTAATTTAACAGCAGTAGAGATATCTAGTAGTGCTAATAGCTCAAGTGTATTAGGCTACTGAGTATGAAATCTTGAGCAGAAATGAGTAGACATTATATTACTCTTCTTGTAAAAATACAGGTACTTCTTGAAGACAGACAAGTCAAATATGATTTGATCAATATTATCTGAAACAATATTTTCTATGGATATTGCACGTAACAAGTAAAGACCCAAGTCCCTCAAAAACTATTATTGCCTAATGGATTACATATTAGAAAAGCAGAGACAAAACCAGCTCTCATTAATTTAATATTGCGAAATTTTCTTTTGTTGTATTGTTCTCATGACATGACATATAGAAGCCTATGAATACTGGGAAAGCCATAAGTTAGATCAAGTAAGTGGTATGTCATTTGCAGAGGTCCAAATACACCTGTGCAGTTTTCCACCCTTACTCAGTTGATTTCTCCCTCTCTCTCACTTATACATTCTCCAATGTATTTGACACCACCTGGAAAAAAATCTGGTCTTTCAAGTCTCCTCCTCTGCTCTTGATGGGACACAGTGTGACATGACTTCTTTTAGCTGGGGTATAGCAAAAGCATCTCATCCAAATATTTTAAATTTCAAAATAAATGTCCAGCATAAGGAAGACCCCCAGACACACTGAACTAAAGGAGAAACAAAGGTAAACATGTACACGTGATGACCTAGACTAGAACCATGTTGTTTGGAGAGATCTACAGCTGTGTGAGCAATGGGTTAGTTACAACACTCCATTCTGGGGTTTGAGCCCTATCTCCCGCTTTTCTTCTTCTGTCATGACTGCATCAAGGATCACTTTGAAGCATGCCAGCTCCCAACTCACAAAAGCTACTTCATTCTAGTGAAGACAGCAGTACCCAGCAAACTGGCCATGTTCTTACATTATGTACAATTCACAGAAGCTATTTTGCTTACCCAGAAACCTAAGGTTACACTGTTCAAAAGCCACAATCTTATATAGGGACTGTTGAGAATAGAGGACTTCTTCCTTCTGACCTGAATAAATAATAGCAGGAGACTCCACTACTTTGATTAAAATACCATGACTTTAAACCCAACTAATAAATGAAGTTATAATTGACTAATAACATTTTTTTACCCTTAATCTGGGTAGAGCTGCTCACTAATCTTGGAAGGAATGTTGTATCTACATGGAATATTAATGAATACTACAGAATGTGGGCATTATAAAATTCAACAGGTAAGAAAATTAAAACAAAAATGTGCATACCACTAAATCTGGCCCTGTGAATTTTGTAACACAAATGCATCTAAGAGTAATTTTAATCTGTAGCCAAACAGCTGTAGTTGGTGCTTTAGAAACTGCCTCAGCCTCCTACGTTAATTATTTATGTTTCTGCTCTCGACAGCTCTTACTGATAGAAAAAAGTTCTAACATCTAACCTAAACTTTTCTTGTCTTTGCTTCAGGCTATTATTCCATGTTTCACCATCTTTTGAGAACAAATAATTCCCTTCCTTCATTTATATTGTTACCTTGAAGTTATTTATAGCCAGTGCCCATGTCCCTCAAGCTCTCTCTGTTAGAGGCTATAAATATAGGTCCCTTAATCCCTCTGCATATGTTTTATCCTCTAGTATTTATATCAGATATGAAAACTTTGTATTTCCTTTTAATTTTAAATTCTTTGGACCACAACTACAGACAGGATTGAAAATGAATGGTGAAGCAAAAAAAAAAAAAAATTATTCATTTTAAATATTATTGCTTATACCAACATAACTGTGAACACACAAGTCAAGATTGAAATGCATAAATTACTGTAATTGCTTTAATCTCCTGATATTTTTAAAATTAGATTTTTTGAATTTAAAATTTCTAATGTTTGGCCTTAACAAAAATTATTCTAGCCAAGTGAGAACCATGTATGTCATTTTAAAAGAAAAAAGGGGAAAGAGCTATTCTTTCCCCACATTTTCTCTAAGAAACTATATCCCCTGTTTACAGTCACAACTGAGTCAATTTTTGTGTAAGCTTGTTTTAATCTCATAGACAGTTAGGGAACAAATCAAGTTTGATGAAAACTGACTTTGTAAGATGCAGTTACGATCTTTGAATTTTAATTGCATACATATTCTGAGAAAAAGCATAACAAATTCTTTCAAAGGGTTAACAAAATCGTGACAGTAAAAGGGTCTGGATTTCAGTCAAAGATCTGGTCCACAGACTTACCTGAACTTACAAAATGTCCTGCTCTGTAACTTTTTGTGAAGTTACAAGAACTCCATCACTGATCAGAAACAGTTTTAAAGATAAAAACCAGAAGGGAAAAAAATACTCTTTTTGAATTTATAAAAAGGTTGATAGTGCAGTTAGGCAACAGTAATTGCTATTTTAATAGAGGTCTGGAAAGAAGAATAATGGAAAAAAATATTGATTAAAACCACAGATGAAACAAATCTCTTCAGGATATTTCATGGAACGCTCTGAGGAATGCCAGAAGTCCTCATAAAGCTTTGTGATTAGGAAACAAAATTGAAGAGTTCACTCATTTTTTGCATGTGCACAGTAATTTCTATTGGGAGGAATGAGTCAAATATACCTTACTGTGCTTCATTAACCTTAACATAACCTTAAAAACAGATGGCTGTCGTTGCAGACAGCTCAGTGACAACATGTGGTCAGTGTACAGCAAGATTCAAAAGTGAAAAGTACAGAAAGCAGGATAAAAGTAAGTTTTCATATTCATCAATGAGGCTTTATCATCAGGAATATTCCAGTTCTGTTATCCAATCTCAAAGGGACCCACGTCAGAAACAGGAAAAGACTAATTAGATTTAAGATGATTAAGAGCTTGGAAAGACTTCCATAAGGAGAAGGAGTCTGATTTTCATTTGTGCTACACTATGTTTTTTTTTTGCATGGAACGCATACTATTTATATCCACCTAAGCAACCATCCATCTATATTGAAGAGGAAACCCATATTATAAATGAGAATTATTTGCATAACTACAGGGGTTCTGGGGAGTGCAAGTAAGGGTTATATAAAAACAAAGTAGATTTAGTGCAGAAATGTAAGATTAATATATGCAGCCTTTCTCCTGCAGAAAGTAACTACTGTCTTCCTGGTAGACTTTTTAATTGCTTTCAGAATCATGAAGTTTAAGCATCTGAACATGTTATCTAAGGAGAAAGATGAGTTTTCCTCTGTCTGCTGAGGATTTGGACAATTAGTCAAATACCAAGTCCTGACAGATGGATACAACATGTTATTTCATAAATGATTGTTACTAACGCTTCTCTTTTTCCAATCTGTACAACTGGGGACACAGTCTGTAGCTATCACTAGTTCAGATGTACACTTTCACAGCAAAGCAACAGCAATGAAATCTCTCTCCAATCTGGCATCTTTATGTCTTCAGAATCCAGAAAGGTCCCATCTGACTGGAAGATGGTGAACATTGTCCTGATTTTCAAGGGCAAGAAGGAGGACCCCAGAAACTACAGGGTCTGTAAGTCTCACTTCAGTGTCTGGTGAAGTTATGGAGAAGATTACTATGGGAGGTACTGAAAAACACCTGAAAGACAACATTGTCATCGGTCAAAGCCTCTCTTCATGAGAGGAAAGTCCTGCTTATCAAACCTGATTTCCTTTTATGACAAGGTAACCCACATGCTTGATCAAGGGAAGCCAGTTGATACAATCTTTTTGGATTTCAGTAAACCTTTCGATACAGTCTCTCACAGGACCCTTTGGACAAACAGCACAGAGCTGGATAAACACATCATGTGCTGAGTAAGCAATTGGTGCACGGGTTGAGCACAGAAGGTAATGGTGAATGGGGTAACATCCAAGTGTTGACCTGTCACTAGTGGGGTTCCTCAGGGGTTTTTCTTGGCCCCTGTGCTCTTCACCATCTTCATAAATGACTTGGACATAGGACTGGAAGGGATATCAAGTAAGTTCGCAGACAATACAAAACTGAGAGGAGCTGTTGACTCCCTCAAAGGCAAGGAGGCTCTGCAGAGAGACCTTGACAAATCAGAGAAATGGATAATCACCAACTGTGTGAAATGGATAATCACCAACTGTGTGAAGGGAAACTGCTGGATTCTGCACCTGGGATGGAGCAACCTTGGGTGTACGTACAGTCTGGGGAATGAGATGCTGGAAAGCAGTGCCACAGAAAGGGACATGGGGGTCCTGGTTGAAAGGGACGTGGGGGCAATTTAAATATGAGTCGGCAGTGCCCTGGCAGCCAGGAGGGCCAACCGTGTCCGTGGGTTCATCAGGCAAAGCATCACCAGCTGGTCAAGGGAGGCAATTGTCCCACTCTGCTCTGCACTGAGGTTTGGGGCACCAAAATATAAGAAACACATTAAGCTATTAGAAAGTGTCCAAAGCAGAGCAATGAGGATGATGAAGGACCTTGAGGGGAAGCTGCATGAGGAGAAGCTGAGGTCACTTGGTCTATTCAGCCTGAAGAAGCAGTTACAACTTCCTTTTGAGGGGAAGAGGAGGGACAGGCACTGATCTCTTCTCTGTGGTGACCAGTGACAGGATCTGAGGGAATGGCCTGAAGTTGTGTCAGGGGAGGTTTAGGTTGGATATTAGAAAAGGGTTCTTCACCCAGAGGGTGGTTGGGCGCTGGAACAGGCTCCCCAGGGAAGTGGTCACAGCACCAAGCCCGACAGTTCAAAAAGCATTTGGACAATGCTCTCAGGCACCTGGTGTGGCTCTGGGAGATGTTCCTATGCAAGCCCAGGAGTTGGACTCAGTGATCCTTGTGGGTCCCTTGCAACTCAGCATATCCTGTGATTATGTGATCTACTTTGGTTCTTGCTCTGGAGAGCACAGTCATTTTGAAGGCTTCTGATCCAAAAAATGTCTGCACTTTGTGTCGCCAGGCTCAGCACAGTGTGGTGCCAGCCACGATTGTCAAACTGTGCCTTCAACTTGAAACTGCACTCAGTAAGAAATTTACAGCAACAACTGTGGCAATTCTATGGTCTTTTTGATCTGTGTTTGCTAAAGTGTCAGCATCAGTTAGTTATTTTATGGTTTGGGTTTACACTGGGAAGTATTCCATACCAATACCTAAGTAGCAACTAGGGAACAGCATCACACAAAGGAAACTTTTTCTACCATAACTTGAATTCCACTGATTTCCAGGTTGTCTAGGACGTCTAAGGACATACCAGGGCAGTCTTAGGTTACACAAGTAAAGGAGGATAGGAGGGAATACAGTGGGAGAATCTCTCACCAAACATGTTCTCCAGATATAAAGAATGGATCAGAAATTGAATGCAACAGCTATGAAGGCTTTCCTAGAACAGACTCTTCAAAGGACAACACATCAGGACTGATACAGATTTGAGGTGCAGACAGCTACTGGTTCCAGTATGTTTAATTTTGGTGCAGGTTAGGGTAACAAAACAATGTACACTTCCAGGGTATTTTCCTTTCATATTAACAGTTGAAATGGCCTATGGATGATGAAGGGTAAATTATTGGCAGCTTCACAGGGACTGAATTAGCATAAATTCTACTTAATGGTAAAATGCTGGACAGTTCACTGGAGTTTAGCAAGGTGCTGAGTGTGAAATTTTAGGCTCTGTCCTTCAAACGTTGAGAGGAGCAAGGTGTGCACTCTCCAGAAGATTTCTCAGGCAGCAGTTTGACATATATTTGGGGCCACCATACGCCAGAGCTGAAGTTGAGAGGAATGGTTGTCCCTCCTTTCTCCACTTATGAGCCCCCTGACCCCAAGGATGGTGCTCTCCTTCCCCACACTGCCGCACACACTGCAGTGGCACAGGATACTGGGGGATCACGTTTTTACCAGGGTCATCAGTCCCAACGGACACATTAATACCTGTGTTGGTACAATCTATGTGACTGTTAAGAAGAATGGGAGCCCAGGATGATGGAGACAATGGGACTGTTGCTTCTCCTTCACAGCAATGCCAGCTTGCCACCTCAACACACCTCCCTCAATCCCATGTACTGAGGCCTTACATCTGTATTAGCACAAACATAGTATTTACAGATGACAAAAAAAAAAAAAAAAAAAAAAAAAGAGAGAGAGAAAGAGGAAAATTAAGAAAGGAATAGTTCAGATTTCTACACTCACTCATGTCTTTCTGAGTTGCAGGATAACACTAAAGCCTATCTGGCTGCTAATGTTTTAAAACCTGCCCTGCACCTACAGTTCCTAGTCACCATGAGAATAGATCTAGCACCAATATTTCCTCCCTAAGAATGAGTTCCTGAGGCCTTTGGGAACAAACATGTGTTGCTGTAGACCTCTGGGTACCTGCAGATGAAGAACAGCAGACAGACAAGCAGGTTTATGGGATGTGCATCCACCTTTGGTGGCCTGCTAGGTCTTCAGAAGAAGGAAAATAATTTTGCCTTAGGCACTTGTTTGAGCTTACCTGAACTAACTTGTGAAACCCAGAGTGCTCAGAATTTTTGACAGGTTTTAATATAGCCATACCTGACTATCCTCAGTGAAGACAGACAGAGACTGGTGGTAAGTCTATGTATATACATCTTTGTAAGTATATACATGTACAAGTGACAAGTAGATATGCATGACCAATTACCAGAGAAAGGCATTCATTCTTAGACAAGGTTTGAGAGTTGTAGCCTTAGGGTTATTTTTTTTTTTTTAAATATTCCCAATTCTAACCATTTATTTTCTAAACAAAATAGCTGTGTCAGTATTACCATCCTTAATCATCCATAGTATCACCATTACTTAATTCAGCTGCATTAGCATTCCTTCTTTATTTCTTTGCCTATAGCCTTTTGATGTTGTAATTGTATTTTCCCTTTTCTCAGGAAGTTCCCCAGCTGCCCCATTATCACCCTGTATACATTGGCACAGGAAGTTAAAAAAAACAAAAACCATCAACATAAGCACAGAGCTCAGAGAACTGCCTACTAGGTCAAGCAGAAAAGGCAAGACAGAGATGGTGCAGCTGGCAGAGGGGTAGAAATTTATAGTAAAGCTCTGCTCTGCTCTGATAGATTGCTGTGCTCTGGTTCTCCAGGAAAGTTGGAGTTACATTTGGAGGGAAAGAGCTCAGGATGGTGAGATGCAGCAGAATTTGCAGTGTCTTCATAAACACACTCTGTGTCTTACGCATCTCCCTCTCACAAACCTCATTCTCAGACCAAGAAAACAGAAAAATAATCTCTACAATGGCAAAAGAAATTTATGTGTCATTACAAGAGTAACACAGTCCTGTGTAGACAACTTTTGTTGATTCTAAAATAATCCTATTTTTCCATGTATTCTTCATGATGGCATTGAAGATTTCTTTGGCAGAAACTTCTCTCATCTCAGTTGATTTCCTTCCTGTTTTCACCTATATTTGTCCTGTGTTCATGGACAGTTAGAACTGTACTTCAAAATCCCCTCGTTTCCACCTCCCACATAGCTCTCTTGCATCAGTGCCTTTCCCACTCTCCCTCACAACAGCATTTTAACATAGGAAGTGCTTGTATAGCTCATCTCTGCCCTACTACTCCATTTATAAATTCTCTCATAATTTCTTCAAACCTCTTTTACTTCTGCCAGTCTTTCTCTCACACTCCTTGAGAAAGCCTAATTAAAACTTAATATATGCTATGGAATTACTTCAGTCATAATTATGGACAATTCTGAAAAGTAACGATAGAGTCAAATTTCCTTCTTCTGAAGTAGAAACCATAGGAAAAACAGGGACAGCAAATAAAAGGATGCCTACTTTCTGATGTGCGTGTGGGAAGGAGGGTATCTGTCTTTGGAGCCTGGAAGAGTTTTGAACATATGCATGACACAGGTTGGTGAGTGAGTGGATCAAAGTAAAGTGCTCTCCTGAATTTAGGTTCCACTTGATTCCAGCAGCTGCTGTGCAACGATTTTTATGATGAGCATTTTGAAGCATCCTAGCAATTTCTATATAGTCCTTTAACATTATGTGTGTACATGTAACAGTAGCTATGTTAATATAAAGGCAATGACACCAATCATTTTCCATTTGCTATTTCTTACACCGTTCTGTTCCTCATACTAAAACATTTTTCAACAGGGGTGTTTATCTAGAGATCAAGCAAGTAAAGGAAGAAGAGAAAGAACTTACTGCATCCACAAGAAATGGAGTTGTGAACAGGTAAATAAAAGGCCATCACTAATATTTTACTAAATGGAAACAAGGATAGGAAATGCCAAAACGAATCTCCATCTAAGATCAAGTACTAACATAGACTGTTTTCCTTACTCCCTCTCATATTGTTATTACACAACACCAACAAGGCAATGGCCTTCGGCACCAAGAAGGAATAAGGAAACTTGAATTAAGAACACAACAATTGCGGGAAATTATTAAATTAAGCTTTCTCACTATTCCATTCAAGACTTCACTGAAATTGAGTGACTGTTGTTCCTCTCTCTGGCATGCATACATTCAACCACAGGGATCATGAAAGACAACAATAGTCTTTGATTGTAAAAATATGATATATATATATTTAGCATTTTCAAAGAATTCATTCTGTTACTTTTTGTCTCCCTTTGATGATATTCAGTTTCACTACTAGAAAGAACATGTTATCATTAGAACAAAGCATCTTCCATTTCTAGCATATTCATCTGCAAAAGGCTTGAATTCTTGGCACTCTTGTCATGTTTGTATACTCTGCAGTCTAGATGGCGTTTACAACTATGTGACACACAACAAATAAAACAAACGTGTTAATGCTCAGATTACACTAAATGCCAAAGTACCTTTACCATCATGCACAGAACTGCCAGGGTGACAACAGGAAATAAGCTCATTATATAATGGGAGTTAAATCAGCACTATTATCATTCAACCTTGCAGAGGCTTCCACTGATTTTGCAAGACTTTTTAGACTAGTAACGTGTCAAAGTAGAAAAAAATCAGGTGCCTTCTGATTACACACAGAATCTGCACAAAGACAGAAACATGCCATTTATTTAGAGCAGAAAGCTAAAAAAGAAAAGATGAAGTTCATTAGATAATTATAATCCATTAATATTTCACTGTTCTATAAATTGCCAGCTTTCTGAGCATCAACCATAGTCAGGGGCTGCCCTGAAACCCAGCTGAAGATCTGCTACTTTACTATATTTGCTGTTCTTTACTAAACTGTCACTAAAAGCTTGCTCCTAGTTACACACATGCAAGCACAAAGATCCCAGTGAACTTCCTTAGAAAAGAATGAGCCTCACTGTGTTCTTGAACAACTCTGCTTTAGGTTTAAAGTTTTTCTACTGAGCAAAAATATTTGTGAAGCAGTAATAAAGGACAATTTGCTAAAAATGTGATAATTTGCTGAAGCTTCCTGCTATATCTTTTGAAAAGCACCTAGAAAGCTAACTGTACAGCAGACATCACTTTTATGTAAAACAAACTAGAGGGGTCCATTTTGGTGAAGCTGTGAGCATATGTATCATGTTCACACTGAACATGGAGCTTGACAGTGCCAGGCCCTAAAAATAGCACCTGGTTATCCTTGTTCCCATAAGCAACCCCAACCCCATCCCTACTCTGTCATTTGGTGCATCAATCCAGCATCCCCCTACCTCCTCCAGAAGAGAGAGGAGCAGTGGTACCCTGAAGTACCTTCTTTTAGTAAAGGTAAGATGTTTGCATCTGCTGCAAGCACACATTTTAAACAATATCCCTGCCCCTCAGCAGGCAGCTATCATGTTGTTTAGGCAGCAGGAAGGAATCTGTGGTTTTTCTTGAATGTTGCTCTTCTTTATTTAAACCACCAGAAATAAAGCAAAAATGACAGAATGCTCTGTCTATAAATAATCATTCCGGTGTACAGTTATATTAGGAGGTAACTCAGATGGCATGATAACGCCTAACAGGCTAATCTTAGACCTGTAATGCCATAAGATGAAAATAACTAAGCTAAGAATAACTGACCCAGAGGAGTCAGCCTGTTAAAGAGATCCACAGAACAGGGCATTTTAGATTTTCATGCTTTTAACAATTATATCTGCCGATTAATTTCTCCCTGATATTTTGGACTGTACACAGGGTATAAAACTCTATGCCCAGTAGTAGCTGGGAAAGGTTAAAATACAACAAACCTCCTGCACCATCTACACCAAAATCTGAAATGAATGTCTAAAGTGGTGTGGTTTCTTGTTGTAGCCTGGTTATGCTGAAGGTAATCTGCAACGATATGGTGCTTCTCCTAGGCAGAGACTGTTAGTCCATTACCTTAGGAGAAGTG
>JAWWEV010000083.1:29196017-29222003 GCA_035583235.1 Hafferia zeledoni | reverse complement strand
CTGGTGTATTTTCTTCATCCATCCATTTCTGGCACGACTCTTTCCAAGCCATGTATTGAGAATGCACTGCTACAAATGTCCATATACAAATACTTTGTAGGCTGTCTGTCCTGTTTTCTCACAGCTTTTGCTTTCTTGGCTAAGACTGTGCAGAAGAAACAGACCGGGCAGCTGGTACAGAAACACAGGTCTGATTAAAGCTTTGGCAGCAGGACGAGTTACAAGCATTCCTCATATGTAGTGCAAATCTTAATGAACTAAATGGATTCCACATATAGTTTTACAGGACACAAGACTCTGGCTGAGACTGTGTGTTTGAGGGCAGTGCAAAGCAGTATGTATTCTAAAGATAAACAGCTAAAGCAATAAATAGCTGAAATAAAAAGCTCTTTTCCTATAAAGAGATTTAGCTCAACACACTAGAGAGAGGGAAGCTAATGTCCTAGTGACAGCACTACTGAACCTCTATACTAAATGCAGGGTTTAATGGTCTCTGGAAAAATGCTGAAAGTGGTGCTGAAGTAATGTTCTGCATACTTTTTTATTTACTTTAAAGCTTTTCTAACTTGCTATTCTTGTCAGTCTTGTACTTTTAAATTCTTATTTCCAGCTTTTCCCACAACCTATAAATATATCTTGTAATACAAAGCAAGGCTTCAGAAGCTGGAACTTGAATAAAGAAAGAAAAGGCAATGTTACAGTGTCAGTTGTTACAGAATTAGACACAAGAAACTGGCAACATTGGTCTGTAATCAATGTCTTCTCAATAATGTAAAATAGAACAAGCAGCTTCATTCCATTTTACCACATTTTTGTTCAACTGAATTTGTAACTGTATCTTGTCCAGCATACATTGGCTGGGCAGAGTCTCTACCCAAAATCAGTGGAGATGTTAACCACGTAAGACCTGCAGGTCTCTGCTGCTTGTTTCTTCTCATTGTATTAATTGTATAGGGCTAAGGCCTTGCTCTTCCCTAACAATTAATTCAAATACTCCAGATACCAATATGAAGCACTAGATTTTTTTGTTCCGAGCCTTTACAACAGACACTGAAAAAGCCACTCCAGCTATTATTCAGAACTTCTCTGTACTGAACCTCCACACTCAATTTTTTCATTACTCTGAAGAGAATCACAAAGCAAAAGCTCAGCATATCTATTCTCACTCTCTGCTCTCTCTGATGTGTTACTTCCTGAGATACCAGATATGCAACATCTTATACCTGTAAGAAGTTTATATTACCTGATTCAGATATGCAAATATATCTAGATTTTCATTAATATCAGAGCAAAACTTTAAATTAAACTGCTTTCTGCAGGTTCTCCACAGGAACAGGTGAGCAGGTAAGGTTTTCTTTGGCTGGAAAAAATGGGAGAGCAAACATCAAAGAATTTTCCCTGAAGGCAATATAAATCCATGTGTAAAACAAATCATGTGTATGCAAGGTCATGTAGACACATGATAGATACAACATATAAGACAAGATCGGTACACTGGTGTTTACTGGGGGAAAATAGCTCTTAAGAACCTGTCAAGGCGTGCAGCACTGATTCTGTTTCTGACAGCTTGAATTTCCTGACTTGTGCAAAAAAATAAAATACTCTACATTTGCTGACTACATTTGTGAAATTGCAGGTGTTTTACAAGCCTGTAGGTAGATGAAGTCAATCAAATTAATCATTCTGGATCATTATATTCCCTTTAGAATAGTTTTGCTCTATTGATTCCTGAGCCCGACAGGTATCACTTTCCGTATTTCACTGAAGGGTTAGCTGTCATAAGCAGGATTGTGTAACTTGCTCAGGTCACCTGTCATCCCGCTGACAAGCCAAGCTTTAAGCTCACCATCTCCTTGAACTCTTGATTTTTCAACACAACAGCTCTGGGCAGGAAGCAGAGGATGCCTTATCCAATAAAAGCCAAGGTACAATTCAGTAGGCCACTTCAAGGCTGTACATCCAGATATGACCAGAGGAGCAAATTTAGCAACCTTACTGTTTGGAAAAACAGCACAGTATATTAAATCACCAAAAGTTAATGAACTTTGCATTACTTCTTGAAGTCCCACATCTACATATACCATGGCTGAGTAGGTTCTTCCTACTCCTTCACACAACAGTCATCTATTTGAGAAATGTAGCCCTGCACTGGTTATTTATTAAGTTGCAATGAGTGTTCTTCCCATAGACTGTGCTGAATCAAATGCTTTTTTTCAAGGATTCAGGGTTTATTTCCTGTTATTGTGGCAAGATCAGAGGCCAGATAAATGCTAGGGTCCGCTGTGGCATTGCATACACATAGAAGTTGAGGGGGTTTTGATAAAATAAAAGGGACAGCACAGATAAATAGTAATTCCAGCTAAGTAAGAGGCTTTAGACTCCAGATTTATTTTTTAAATTGTGAAACTAAGATAATTATAGTATCAAACAAGAATACATCAGCATCATTTTCTTAACTAAAGATGCACAGCACTTCCTGTTGCATTTTAGAGCAACAGTACCATATGGGAGAATCTAGTTCAGTCTTCTCAAGATAGCTGAAACTGCTCTCTGCAATAAGGTGTAGGTGTCTGCAAATTGCACAGCTTCTTGAGTCAGTGCCGATCTAGATTGCTCCATTCATAATTAGACTTTTGATTGGTACCTATCCAGATCATCTCATTCATAGTATGACTTACAAGCAGGGATGGAGACAGACAGGCAAAGCAGTAATTGAGGCAATACCAGGAGAGCTGTTTCACATGACAGAAGTATTTTCTATGTCTGCTATTGTCAGAATGTTCTTAGACATTCTGCTTTACAAACATGCATTCACTGAAACTGTCCTCTTTGGAGATCACTCCAGCCCAGTTTAAAATCATTGTTGCATAATATATGTGCATTGCATCTGGATACCAGCAAACCTAAAAATCCATTGACTGCTTTAAATTATTCTTGAAGTCTTTGAAACAAGCACGCCAAGGGCAGAAATTGCAAACTTTCAGGGATAGGTTCTTTTCTTAAACATGTGCAACTTTTTAACCTGACTAAAAGTCACATACATGTAAGTGATGATAACTTTAAAGCAAGGATACTGCAATAAGCAAAATTCAAATGCCTGATTCCAGCAACTGCAAATGCTACTGCATATCATACCCTGGCTATTTTTTTCTTCCCTATGTGCAGCATAACAGGAGACAATACCTGAAAAGTTCCCAGGCCTGATACTGCAAGATTCTGAACTTGAGGAAGGAGAAGGTAATTAGGAACAGCATCAGGCTTTGTGGTTTCACATGACATGAACTGAACTGAAGACTATGTACAATGTCAACTGCTTGTAGTCTAGTTGTGCATTTTAAATGCCAACCGAAACACAGAGGAATAATTTGTGTTGTTTAGAATACACATGCTTAAACATCTTTACCTAGATAATGTTCTTAATTAAGATTTTGGGGTTACTTATTTTAGTCTAAAAAACCCCTCTATTCTACTTGGCAATACAGAGGAAACTGTGAGTGTTTAGTAGTACCTAATGTACTATCAGACAAAAATTCTTATTTCCAGCGAAGAAAAGCAGAGCTATAAACTTTAATTATTTCTTTTTCTTGAGTTTCAAATGAAAAAATTGCTATTGCTCAATAAAATTAGTCGGTAGCTACAAGGCAGCATAGTGAGATAAAACCCTTCAGATTTTTACTTGTGTACAGTTAACTTCAACTTGACATAATACTAAGAAAAACAAACAAGAGGGAGAGGAAGTAGTCAGTCTTATCCCTGACCAATACAAAAGTGCTGGAGACCTGTTGAGCTGTTCGGGAAAACTAAGGAAAAGCAATAAAGGAAAGCAATAATTCTTGAACAAGAGATTGACACTGTAGATGGCTTTCCAGAAGTGTAACATTTTGAGAGTAACTTTTGCTTTTACCCACTGTCTTTGCTACAGTTTCGTTGTTAATACTTATAAACACATCTTCACCTGATTTGGTCCTTGACAAAGGAACTGTAACTGATCAACAATCTAAACTGTATATAAGAAAAGAACACAAGTGGAACTTTAAGCTCTTTTTCTATAAAGTAGGAAAATAAACAGGTTTTTTAAAACAAACAAACAAACATGGTCTCAACAGGTGTACCAGAACAGGTAATATGTGAATTGAGGTCTACATACATAATAATTCTTTTTAAAAATTGAGAACCGTTGAGTTTTGTGAAAGAAGAAAAAGAAATAAAGAAAAAGAGAGAAAAACAAAATAAAAATTAAAACAGGCAAAAAGAAAAAAGCAAACAAAAAGCAAAAAAAAGAAAAAAACATAAAAAAGAGGAGAGAAAAGGGGGTATAAACTCAGACTAAACTGCATGTAAACAATTCACCCTCTATTCTACATATGGGTCCTCTATAAAGCTAACTTTATGAAGAACAAAGTCAGAAACCCAGGTTTAAAAAGAGTTTTAGCACAATTAAAAAAAAACAAAAAAAAACAAAAAAAAAACCAAAAAAACCCAAAACCTGGAATTCACAGAGTTTAGGAGAGAATAGGCAAGAGTAACCTGAAATCTTGACTTTTTTAGCCTGTCTAAACTGATATTTTAGCTGAATGGCAACAATTCTTCCAAATTAATTCATTCTCAGTGCATCATTTGCAGGTCTCAAACACAGCTTACAAAGAAACTAGGAAACACAACAATAGCTTCAAATACATGAGAAAACATGCAATGATCTTTCAGAGCAGCTTTGAATTACCTTCATTAAACATCGAATTTACATCTCTGTGGGTCATTACATGTAACTAGCATTGCCAGGTTAATAAACATTTTTAAAGTAACAAAATAAGCCATACAATTTAAAGACATTTTAAAGTAACACTGTAATGAAAAGAGAAAAGTATTGGTATTAAAGTCCCTTCATATGCAAACTGGGGGGGGGAGGGGGGGGAAAGAAAGAGCAAATCCTTTTTATAATAGACATATGATTAGAATTGCCTATGAGGGGCTCTAAGTTCAGCCCCCTGACAAGGTCTGTCTGAGGAAGCCTCTCCCTGTGAATAAGCCTGTACCATTTTGCAACCACGCAACAAAACAAACAAGCAAACCCAAACTAGATTTCAGTTGTGAGCATTTTGCTGTGTCTGGAAAGCAGCATAACAAAGGAGACAAACTCTGCAAAGGCAGCAGCTGCTATTTAACATACTACCAGAACTATTTAACAACTTACATAAAGCCCACAAAAACAAAGTCACTTCTTTAAAGGAAGGGTGTTTTCTTGTCATGTTAGGATGTATTTTACCGGTCAGCCACTGTAATCTAAGGCATGGAGCTGTCTCTTACCTGAGCTGATCATACTGTGCATTCTTTGCTGAGCCAAGAGCTGTTCACGTCCAGAAACTCCATCTGAGGAAAAACACGATTCACTCTCGTAAATTGTCTGCAGCATATTCCAACTGGTCTGCACTTCAGCTACACAAGAGATTCATCACTGCACTTTGCACATGGGCGTCGGGCACGACCCTCTGCGGTCCTACCTCCTCCAGCGAGGGTTGTAAGATAATATGCTTCGGCAATTAGCAGTGTTTTAGCATTTGCACGAGTATCTTATTAGAAGACGGGGAAAACACCCAATCCGCTGGAAGGGAGCCGTGAGCGCGCGGGTCTGTGCGCGGCCGCCTCGGAGCGGCTGCGATCGGGCAGCCAGCGGCAGGTGGAAGAAATGAAGTATCTCTGCGCTTTGGGCTTCCTGGCAAGGCGGGGGGGAAGCTGCCTCTAACAAACCATCAAACCGAATAAGCCACCTTTCAAGGGACCAAGAGGTTTTAATCTGAATGACCCCAGGCTAGACCCGCGTTGCTGTGCCCTCGCCCCTCTCCTCTCTCGGCCGCCGGTCCCTCGGCCAGGCGGCTGGGCGAAGTTGGCGAGAGCAACAGCGATAACTCATTTGCATTTGAATTGACACCCTCGTGGCACAGCGGCGGCAGAAATAGAACAATGGCCGGCCTGAGCCAAAAATAGGTCAAGCATGGCCGGGTGATTGGAGCCTGCATTAATGCGTTTAAAAATACCACAGCAAACACAGCTGTCCACTCTCTGTCTTTCAAACCACCGCCCGTCCTCCCTCCGCCGCTCGGCCTCGAGCTCTATTAACCCCTTCCCCCTGCACAGCCCGTGTCAGTGGGGAGACGCCAGGGAGGGAGGCCAGGGAGGGCAGGTGCTGGACGGTAGCGGGACAGGAACGCTCCTCGCCCGGCACTCTCGCCCCTCTCTCTCCTCACCCTCCCCCGGGGAGTGTTTTGTGAAAAGCGAGCAAAACGCCACGGCCTCTGTCTGCATCGGTCCTAAAATAACGTTGGGAGGTTTTGTTGGCGATGTGGTTTCTGCCTCGCCCACGCGCAGCCATCCTGCTGTTCTATTTTTGCTGCCCGTTTCTCTGGCTACGCCACAGTTGGCTTTGGCAGGGCAGCCAGGCGGCTCCCCGCTCCCGGCAGGACCTGCCGCCGCCGCCGGAGAGGCGATTTCTGCAGCTAATCGGGTTGGGGGGAGTAGAAGGCGGAGGCAGATGTCAACGTGGAACCGGTTTTTGTGCGTGCAGTTATAAGCAGCCTTTCCATATTTAGCAAGCTTCTATAATTCTTACACGAAGTGACCAGTTGAGGCACAGCATGTTAGACACGTTCACTGACTATGTACTATTTGGTTAACTTGCTAAAATTTGGAGAGAGACTGAGCAGCTCACTCTAATTTTTAGAAACATTAGGCGATTTGCACGGCATCTTTTTCAGTTCTACAAGCTGATGGTGTTTCAGAAGAGCAGTGTTCAACAGTATCAGACAGCAGCACCGTGCTCCTCTGTGGTTTGGCAGGTTTCACACATGATATGTGAAGTTCATTTTTCAAAATGGTATTTCAGAAGCTGCGTGTCTCATTTGCTGATTAACATACCTACACATAGATAACATTCATTTCACTGTTACAGATAGTATTTCACTTCTCTGGGTCCTGCTCTGCCTTACAGCACTTTTTACACAGGTGACTAAAGCCTGTTGCTACCTACATATATTATGCAGCAGCTTTTGACCGCTCATCTACCAAAATTACAAGTCTCCTTCCATGTCTCTGCTTTAGGGGAGCAACAATGGCCACTGGGATGTGATTCCTCACTGTAATCCAAAAGCCAACACAGAGGTCATCTTGGATTTTTCTAGAAATCCACAAATTCTCAACTAGCTAACTAACTCTCTATTGACATCATTTTTTTGCTCCTGAGGACACAAGAATCAGTACATTATTTAAGACGTGGTTCTGCCTTTTAATTTATATGATAGATCATAACCAAGGCCAGTATATTTGTTTATATACTTCTCACAATTGTGTTACCAAAGAAAAAAAATCATGATAACGTAGTACTGTGACACTCCTATGATACTTGGATGCTTGATTGCACCTGGGAGGTCCACGGGTCATGTCTCCCCCATCATCCTAAACCTTTGCTTCCTCCATGTGCCAAATGACCTGGTCCTGCTGAGAGTTAGGATCTGTCCCAGATGGACAGATGGAGACCACAGCAGCTGGCATCAGCAGGGGAAAATTTTCCCTGCAGGATCCTCAAGTTAGCACCTATTGCTGCTCACAGCCCTGTTTTCCTTGCCTTCTTTCTTCCCTTCCCCCATTTTCCACTGGAACACTGCTCCTGGAGAAGCAGTGAAGCTCTGCAGATGGCACCTACCCAGCTCTGCAAAGGGGCACAGGCCTGAACAGGGGCAGTGGCAGCACAGTGACAGGTAGGGTGTTACAGTGCAAGACAGCAGATGAGCATAACACATACCAACACATCATTAACAGCTGACAATTTGATATCATAAACATTTGCTCTGGAAAATAAAAATACCCAAATGTTTTGTGGGAAATACATGCCACTTTCATGGCACAGGGCAAAAGAAATTTAACATAGTGCAAGGGGGATCATCAGTAGAAACAGAAATCTCTAATGCAGAAAAAGCTTTTTAAAGAAAGAAGCAAATAAGTGGAATTGCTTATGCCCTTCAGCCAACAAGAACATGACACTGTTGGTGATTCAGTGCCTCAAAATAATCAAGTTTCGTATTACAGGGAAACACTGCAGGAATAAGTTAAGAACATGGAAAATGGGGGAGTGTGGGATCCTGTTATTAGGTACCATACATGTTTATAACTTCTTATATATGCAGCTGCATTTTTAAAGATAGCCTTTACAGCACTAAATGACTTCAAATACTTCAGTGACTAAATAAAAGCAAACCATATTTAAGAGTAGAAAATTTACATTTAGATATTTAGCTGCAAGTATTCTTAATTCTGGCATACATATTTTAAGCTCACACACATCAACTGTCCTATGTTAGCTAATTCACAGACAATAATAACTATGGAATTATGTTGTATGTTTTAGATGATATATAAAAGCTGTATCAAAATATTTTAGTTATGAAGTCAATCACCACAAAAGTAGGGCTTTTACAACCTGAATTCTTCTGATTTGCTTTGAGATATTATGGGCCTGCTTTGGTACATGCTTAGCTTTAAAACATGTGTGTAAATCCATTTCTTTTCAACATAACATTTAAGCACATGCTCAAATTCTATTGATTGCAATAGAATTTAAGCACATAGTTAAACGCTTTGCTGAGTCAGCCCAGACTTTAACTGCATGATCACGTGAATTTTAAAGAGCTCCTTAGGAGTCCCATGGGGGAAGGATAAAAAGGTTTGTGCCTGAAGAAAATCTGGTTTTTATTTTTAAAGCTATGAATGTTATAAGGTGACATTTTCATACAGGAATGAGGGGGGGGGGGTGTTTCTGGTTTTTCAAATGCATTTCCTCAACTTGGAGAAGTTTAATGACAGTGGTGGTAAGAGTAAACTGCTGAAATGATTTAGTGCTGCTGAGGTGACAGTAAATGCAATCAGCAACTTTATAGAAAATGTAAGGCATGTTAGCACTAAGATCTCATTACAGCGTTTTCACAATGTGTTTCTCTTTTTTTCCCTCTGAGTTGTTAAAAACAAATAAATATAAGGAAATTAAATCTGGAAACCACATTACTGCAACATTAAGACTAAGAAATTAAGCCCTCAAATTAGAAAGAGCTAAGATTTCTATTGCATTATTAATTCTGCAACATTATAATTAAGCAACACTTTTGTCTTTTTTTAAATTTTATTTTTTACTTTCAAAGTACAAACAGTATATTACTGGTTGTTTTTAGTATGTCTCATTTCTCACTCATGTGATTCTGGAGCATAGCCTTCATTAATATTAATAACTTATTTTTAACTTTTGCTCTTTTCTCACTTGTAAATGAATACTCGCATAGATTTTTTTATTATTATTTCTTGCTCGATTGTATCACATCACTATTACACATAGATTAAATAAAGAGATATTCCCTAGCTTCTATTCATATGCTTAAATGAGAACACCAGAATCTTAGAAATGTCCCATTCAACTGTCCTTTAGCCCCTTTTTCATTTGGCAAGTGAAAAGGCAGTAAGACATAATATGCAACAATATCAAATGATTCATAAACAAGTGGGAGCGAAGTTAATGTTGGATAGTATTAAATTTGGCCTATTTCAGTAATGAAGGTTTGAGTTCTAATCTTTGCAGCCTAAAGAGCTCCTAACTATTTTTGTATATCTAATCACTGGGATTAGGAAAAAAAAAAAAAAAAACAAAACAAAAAAAAAACAAACAACAAAACAAAAAAACAAACACAACAAAAATTAACTATTGCATAGAACAGATGTTTATGAAGTTACAGTTCATTAAATACCATTAGTACCACATGAAATTCAAACATCCAGCATAAATTACTACAGCTTACGCTAGAGGATTAACTATGTTAACGAACAACAAAAGACTATTACCACAGAGAAGCAGATGGTTTGGGATCAGTAAGAAATGAGGGGAGATGCTGTACTGGTCTGGTCCTGCTCCCTCTTGGAACCAAGGAGCTGTATTCCAAGTCCCTGGGGAAGTTGAAATGGATCAATCCACGTGCTCTGGTTGAAGATACGTAGTGCATGGATATTTCTGACCAATTTTCTGTGCAGCAAGCCTTAGTGTTTCCTGTGCAAGAATACATGTTGCTTTTCTTTGCAGTGCTGTGAAACCACATGATGGACATTTTTCCAGTAAGGAGAAAACTGCAATTCCAATGTTTAAGCTCAATTCAAACTTCAAAGGAATTTTCTGGGACAAAGAAAGGCGTATGTGTAGCTTTAGGGGATTTTGTGACAAACAATGGGAGAATAAAACTTTGTAAAGTTTTGAGGATAAGAAGCGCTATGCTAGATAAATTTATGGGTCTCATCATCTCTCATAAAGAGAATACAGAGAGCCTCGTGTCTTTCTCATGCAAATTAGCTCAGGGGTTTTGTAACTAGTTGATGACATCACTTCCTTCTTCTCTTAAGATATGACTTTTTGTTCACATAAATAAGTCTACTAGAAATCAATTGTCAGATTCAGGACAACACCTCAACAACACACTATAAGCACGAGGCTTAGGTTAAGCATATGTTTAAGGGCTACATAAATTCAAAGGTACGTTTCCTAATTAAAAAGCTCAAGTAATAAAAAAACCCAAACACTAATGTAGAGCTATGAAATAAATAAATATTTTGGTTAGGAAATACATTCACAATTCATTTATTCTGCTGACAGAGTTGTTTATGAGGTTGGAACTGAAATCTCCATGTTTTGTGGTAAGACTGCGGTAAATTGCATATAAACAACACAAGCCATGCAGCCAAAAGCAACATCAGATATTGAAAAATAAATGCCTCAGACCAGAAAAGTACTTTGTCCCTTTTATGCCATTAATGAAGCAAACAGAGACATGGAAAATATGAGATTTTACTGGCTTTTCCATGCCCACCTTTCTTAGAGACATTAGTGCATATGTGTGTTGTGTTGCTTGTCTGGCTCCAACAGACACACCTGGATGGACATGCATACAGGAATCCTAGAGCACATAACAGCTGGCGACATAAAGAGCATCCTCCAGGCATTTTAAGCTTGTTGCACATCTACTAAGCAAATAATCTGTACATCCCTGTAGTGTTTTGCACAGCATCTCCTGATATTGAGTAGTCTGAGAGGTCAGATCTACCTGGTCACTGTTCCTGGACAACAGACTACTAAGTCCCTATAGCTGGAAAACTAATAGGAACACCATTTCTAGTTTATAATATATGCTTGAGTTTGAGTGATTTTTTTTTTTTTTTTTTTTTTTTTTTTTTTTTTTTTTTAGACAAGAATTGTAGACCATGATTCCTGTCTGGAGAACTGAACTACTGAACTGAGAAAACCAATGGCCATACAAAGGATTTAGGATCATAGCAGAAATCAGCCAACCAAATACAAACTCCTAGAATTACACCAGGACCAAAAAGGCTAACAAAATCCTTAAATATATAACAAGTTTATATTTAGTAACAGCAGAGAGGTGATACACATGTACTAAAGAGAATCATCTTGGGATACTGTAACTTGTCCAGAATGAACACTTGAAAAAGAATGCTGAAAAACTGAGGACGGCTAGATGTGCCATACATGTAAAATAGGTTTAGAAAACCATTGAAAACTGGAAACTCAGACCTGCAATACTAAGTTTACTGAAGAAGGTCAAGGTGCCTTGGCATTGGCTATAATACACAGGGCAAGATGTCCAGTGGTGTAGTAAAATGGTCTTTCTTTTAAGAAACAAGGCTTTATGAAAAATCCATTGGTTAGAAAAATTCAAGCCAAAGGTGGACACACGTTTTAAACACATATTAACCACTGCGGCAACTTACAAATGAGCTTTGGATCAATATTGACATGTCTCTGAAAAGAAAGCTCTAACACATCTGCATGGCAAACTTAAGGCAGATTTTGTTGTTAAGACTCCAAGACATGACCCTTGACAGGTCAGATCTGGTTATCATGGGGGCAGAAACATAGAATCATTTAGATTGGAAAAGACCTCTAAGACCATGAAGTCCAATCATTAATGTAGCACTGCCCAGTCTACCACCAAATTCCCACTTTGGATACTTCAAAGCTAATAAGAACTAGTAAGTATTGCTTAACTGATAGAATAATGAAAACTAAGTAGAATAATTATTCCTGCATCAGAAATAGTTTTCTTCTTTTAAATCACCCTCTGCAAAAAGCAGATGTATCGTTCTTTTGTTTGTTTGTTTGTTTTTAATCCAAACTATGTTTATTTTCCTACGATACTAGGTATTTTTTTACAAGGGTAGAACAATGGAGTGCACTGTAAATATTTGGGGGGAGGGGGGGGGGGACACCAAACCATGAAGTGTTTGCTTTGTCTTGCTATTCAAAGCTGCCCTTTTACATAAAATAATTAGATTTCCAAAGTCGGGTCTTTCTAAATTCAGGCCTGCATTCATGATGTGATGAGGAGGCTTTACATAACATGTTACAACAAGCCTATAAAGCTATCGTAGATTTATAGTAAATAGATACCAATGTAGATTGGGACAATTGCTCTGTTAAGTTTTGAAGCAAGTAAGGTTTTTCTAAATTAAAAAAAAAAATAATTAAAAAAAAATAAAAAAAAAATATATATATAGTCAGAGAACTTCCACTAGAAGCCATTGGAAGTTTGGCCAGGAAGAAAAAATTGTGTCGGCCAAGGAATGGACCTGAGATGCCAGACCATGTGCCAGGCTATGGGCATATGCTAGTCTCTCTCACTGTTCTGCCTGCGTGGATCTCCTTCCTCTCAGCATCTCTACCCCTCCAAGGGGAGCATTCAAGCACATGGAGAAAAAGCATTACATGCACAAACATGCCTCTGAGAGCAGTAACAAATTGAGCACTGCTGCGTAGGAAAAGGCCATATCTCATACTGGTCAATAACGTTGTTATGAAACCACGTTAGCTGGACCAGCATGGCAGCAATCCTCTTCTGGGTTTTTTTAACAAATGTTTCAGTGAACCCAGATCCAGTTTTCATCTACTTTTCTTTGCTCTCTTGAACTCTGATAAGGAACTGATCTGCAAACCAAAATGTAATCAATATACACCTGCTTGGGAGCTGCTTTTACTGTGCTGGTGAATTTAGGACAATTTTAAAAGGATAAAACTGTGATTTCAGTGGATAAATTGTAAATACTTTGCCTGACTTCAGTAAAACTAGCATTTCTCTTGAGGAGCAATATGATCTTAATTTTCCTTGTATAGACTGGACAAAAAAAAAAATAAAAATACCTTTCCAATATACTATGACACTGCCAAAATGTGTCACAAACTTTACTTTTGGAAATACAGGCATCCAGCTGGTATTCCTAAGGCCAGACCAACCCTAAGAAGGCTTTTATCCATCCTTCAAGCTGATTTAGCCAAACCACGCAATGTTCAGTTTGCTAGGCAGTTTGTCCCATAGAAAGGATGGAAAAATTGGAGAGGGAAGCTACAGCAAAGGGCCACCTCAGCAGGCAGATGTGGGCAGCTGCTGCTTCCACTCCTCATGTCCCTCATCTGCCCCATCTCTGGCACCACATAGCAAGAGGCAGGTACTCAAGTTCTCTAGGAGGAAGGGACAAGGTTGGTCCCAAGACCTACAGTTTCCTAGCATGAGAACTGTCCATAAAAAACCTGCCAGATTGTTTTAAGCCTCAACCACTTTGCAATGGCTAAAAAATTGCACAGGCCAGAATCAGTAATTTGCATTAAAAGCATAGGGAAGCAGGAAGACAATACACAGAATCCATTTCAGACAACACTCACATCCTAATCAACTCCCATCAGATATATTTATATCTTGCAAAGAATCTGGGAGGGGAAAACTCTTATATTAACTTCAATCCTAATTGCTGCTGGGAAAGGGCAGTCAAAAAATGAAAACTTGCTAATGCTGGAATCCCAGTGTAATGAGCAAAGAAGATGGACTATTTTAGATGAGCTTAAGCTTCTGACTGTGCAAAATGTAGGATCAAACTTGGGCTCAGGGCCTGTTCTAAAAATAGCATAGCTCTATTGCAGTCATCTATGCACTTCATACTCTCTTGATGGGTAGTCAAAAGAACAGGATGGCAGGATAGCTGATAATGGTGGGAAAATAACACCTTTCAGTCAACAAATCAGAGGATCTGTACTATCACAAGCGAGGTGTCATATATGTCATCAGTCATGGATGGACTGGTCTGTGTATGCTATGATTGCACTTAGTTTCCAGTCCCTTTCCCCCTTGTTAAAGCACTTGCTAATGAAATAAACTGCTAAGAACATTTCCTTGAATTTTGAATTTTTAAAAACAATTTAAATCCAAATGTAATCCAAATAAAGTGTTGTTATTATTACTCTATGAGAAAAATTAGTGCATTTTCAGCAGCCCAGAAAATAATGCTGTATATGGTATAAGTGGCAGATTTGGCTAAAAAGTAAGCAGTGACAAAATGATACAGTTCAAGGTAGCAGGTATCACCCATGGACTGTGTCCACAGGAATGAATAAATAAATCACAACTTAGATTATCTTAAACTTCAATTGTATTCTCCATCTTCTCTCCTTACCTCTGCCAGAATTCCAGAAAAAAAAGAAAAGCTAAAGTAGTGGAGACAGAAAACTTGGACAACTAAAAAGTGCACATACAGTTTACAAATGGATTTTATGCCATGACTGAGGAAGCTTTCTATATCTCAGAAGACAAAGGATCATAACTAAAGCTGTGAAACTGACTGGTTATTTGTTATCTGATAAAGGGATACAGCAACATTGGGCACCACCCTAACTAAAAATAGATGTGGTGTAATAATAGCGCTGAAAAAACACCCACATAAGTAAATTATCAGCGTGATGAAATAGGCTTAAGTCTGGTCAAGCTTTATTTTTTCTTTTAATTGCCAGTAAGAATGTTTCTAAAAATAATATCCTCGTATTTTATAATATTAATCTGCTTACCCTTCTAAAGAAGGACTTGTCTCCATTTTTGGGCCATACGCAAATGTGAAAACATTGCATTTAAGAAGTAATTTACTTGAAGTAATACAGCAGAGCTGGTTTTATTTTGATAACTTCAAAGATAATGCTACTGTAAGCTATTTAAACATAGTTTACTTTCAATCACTATTTACAGGCCTACAAAGCCTATTTCTCGTAAAAAGCTTATATGTATAAATCTCGTATGTATGTGTATAAAAATATAAACAGATAAATAAGCACTTTCAACTACTGGTGTCACACACTACAGTTGAAATACTAAAGCGCACATACGCTGACATAAAAAAATAAGCTGAGAGGTAAATCAGCAAGTGTCTAGCTTAAAACATGGGATGATAAAGTGTTTTATTGACTTGGGCCCTAAATCATTGTATGCGCTCTTGTTCATTTAGTGCCCTCTCAGATGCAGCAGAAAGCCTCTAGCAATTCAGAGACAGTATGCTATTCTGGGACCCACCAGAAAATGAATGAGTTGAGAAGTGGAGCAACTAACTATATTTGCAAGGGGAAATCTTCAAGTCGTATCTACCAAAAAGATTATCAGGCTAGAAATGCAGTAGGATGGTTGCCAATAGAAATAGTTTATTAGTAAATCTTTTACAGCCCTATGGCTCCCATCTCATTTTTTTGCTAAGTTATTTAGCACTGCAGACACCAAAGTTTGGGATGTGCTTTCAGTTCTCACACACTTTTTCTGGAACTCAGCTCTTGCCTTCTGATTCAAAGACCACAACATTGTCACAGGATGCCAAGGGAATTTGTGCATACTCACGCAGTGTGAGGAGAAAGTAAGTATAGAGGTGATCAGCAGATCATTAGTGGCTATGAACCGACTTCAGAGTGACCTGCAACTGTGGAAGGCTGGACTGAATGACCATGGTAATTCTTTCCGTTCACTTCTAATCAAGTGGCATTGGAAAAAAATGTGTTTCTAGGCAGTGCGCGAATCTGAGTACAGCCATTTCTCCAGCATCCTAAATATGACCATGCTCTAAAGAAGACCATGTGTACTAAACAACTTATTTATGGAAGATATAAATCAAACCAGCTCCTGAAGTAGTCTTGGCACTGCTGCACTGCTGATCATACAATGATGTTTACTTGGATGGGACAGAGAGGCTTCACTGACAACACCATGTTAAGGGGTCCTCCATGTCCTTGTTCAGCATGGCAAGGTTTTACATATATTTATTCACTCACTCTAAAGGAAATCATATCAGGTCTCCAACACAGCTCAAAAAAGCACAAGCAAAAGAAGCAAGATATTTTTATTGTCATGAGGTCCTTTGCCTTGTAAAACCAGGAGAACAGTGACAGTTCAGAGGAGACAGTGCTACACTAACCCAGAACTCTCTTTACTGGTGACAGATGTTCAAGAGGACTTGCATATTGAAGACATTGATGAATCACAGAAAATCTATATGGCCAAGGCAGTATATATAATCAACATACCTGACTACCCAAACTAGCCACCAACATTTAAATATATGCACAGCACTCAGATGTATTTGGAACACTGTGGGGAAAAAATAGTTTAGAACTGAGAACACGGATTTTTATTAAAACCTCAACTTTCTAACAATTAGTAGCCATGTTGATAATTATCTAAATTATATTAATTAAATTAAAAATTAAGGTCTCCTTTGAAAATGAGAATAGTATTCTTCAATTAGTTTCTATACAGAACAAACTGCCATTCACTTGTCATGCAGAGCTAATAATCTATTTCTGACTCACACGGATGGTCAGTTCCCATATTTGACAAGGTAACATTTGTCTGTCTACCTGAAGCAATGTAATTCTTCACTGGCAGGAAGAGAGACCTGCAGCAGTCTTAGTCTGGCAGTACCAACAAGGAAAGTTGTTCTTCATTCACATTCATATACAGAAAGGAAATATCTGCTAGATACATACAAAACTCTAGTGGACTTTTTAAAAATATTTTTTTGTCTTACAGGTTTCTACTTTTCCTCTGGTAACACTCAAAAAAAAAAAAAAAAGATAATGTGACTTTTTAACATCTATTTATTCATTATATTATTTCTTAAAGGTGTCCATGAATATTTTTTAAAAAATAGAATATGGTTGTTAGGGCACTCGGGATTGAGCAGTCTTGTGAAATCACTAATGACAGATTTTCAATGACTGGACATCCCATGCACTCTGTGTTTCCAATCCCCATCTGTCAAACAGGAATAAACGACAGTATATTTCACATTACTATTTAGAACACAAGTGCTTTAATGGTGCTCAGACATCATGGAAGTGGAGAACATACACTTTCTTCAGACTAAAATACTTTTGTCAAACTACTTCAACAGCATGCAGACAGTTAGGAACTGTTAATCTGCATCCTTCCACAGAGAACTGGCAATTCTGACTACTACCCATGACTCTCAATGCTTTTTAGAGCCTACATTACTTCAGATAGTTGATTATTACCAAAATAAAATTGCATGTGATTTCCCCAAACCACACAAGTAGATGTGGGTTTTTTTCCTCAAAAACTAGAGACATGCATAAAAAGCCTGTGCTTGTTTTCACATTTTAAAAGTGTTTTGTTTTTACCTGTGTTCCCTTAACTTCTTCTCTTCAGTACATTTTATGTAGTTCTGTAAACAGAATATTGTCACTTGTGAAAAAAAAGATAACTAAAAAAAAAGTTTATGTCTCTCTAAGTTCCCAGGCTTATAACTTAGTGATATTTCCATTCACAGGAAGAAACAAGACAGTTCAGCAACAGCTGTGGAAAGCAGTGAATCTCACTCTTATAAGCCTGGTGTTAAAGAAAAAAATTGTCTATTTTAGCTCAAGACCGTGAATTTAAAAAAAGCAACAAATAGCTGAAAACCAAATGCATGCCTTCAGGCAAACATTTCTGTCATTGAATCTGTTGTACATTGATGAATTAATGAGATCTACTGAAGGACTTTGTCCCCATTCAGCTAAAGCTGTGGCCATATACACCTGCTCCTTCAATTGCATCTCCAGCACAGATCTGGCATGGTCAGTTAGGTTTTGGTCTATTTTTGGCATGAGGATATTTGAACAATGATTGACTTGATAAATTGCTTCTGTCCTCGTCAACATTAAACTAGCCAGTTCCCTTTATACCCTTTCCATGAGTCTGGAAACCTCATTTGCAAATGGGGTAAATATTTCTGTAGGATGTCCCTTTCAAACTGACCAGAACAGTCTTTATTTTGCAGGACCCATGTTTATAAATGCAATCCTTTCCATCTTTGTGTACTACTCCCACCAAAAAGGATGGTGTATTCCAAGAGAAAAAATGGTAACCAATGACCATTTTTTCTACATCTTCCCGTTAGTCTTTATTATTGCACATACACAACTGTCAGTCCTGCTCTTCTCCTCTAACTCTACCTTTCATTCGCTAATGAAATGCTGACTCCCTCCATGCTTCATTTACTAAAATCTCAGATGAAACACACTTCTGAGGTTTCTCCCATGCTAGTTCTGTTTCTTTTCAACCAGCTAGTAAAACACTCTTCCTTAGGTCAATAAAACAAATTGAGCTCCTGTGCTCAAAAGATCACTGACCAGGTAATATGGTTCTTTTCTTCCATGTCTGACTAGGTACAGATTTTATACATACAGCCAAGATATTTCCACCCTGGCTGAAAAAATTACTGGGAAGAGGCCTTGTGGTGACAATGAACATAAAGTGCCTCCATCAGATAGAACAAGAGGTTGTAGCTTTGTACTGTCATTGTACTACCACTGCCATTGCTACTTTTCTGTACTGACAGAGCCTCAGAGATCCTCCACAAATTTGCCAACAGCCGCTTCTGCAAGATGAGTTCTTCCACTATCCTGCTACCAGCTAAGAAAATACCCCATAATCATTGCAGTTCATACTTATTCCAAATTCATTAATTCAGAATTCACTTCACAAGGTTTTAACTGCCATAATCTCTGATGATTGTTGAACTGAAAGAGATGCAAAGCATTCCTTAAAAAACAGCTCATGTCAGACATCAGGTCTCTCATTCTTCTCATGCATAAATGAATGCCTCTGTCATTTACGGTTTTCTCTCTTGTATTTGCTTTCTATAGTTTCTACAAAGAGTGCTCCACAAATTTGTTTTAATCTTCATCAGTCTATATTTATCACTATATTTCACACCTTTGCCTCTCTTTCTTTGATCCTTTAATAGACATTGTACCCTGCAATTTCTTTATTCTTATTAGCAGCCTGAACATTCTTCATCAAACATAATTAAGAATGTGTTCCTTACCGCTTGTTTTCTTATTGTACTTGCAAACTTTCATCTTTTCTCTGTCTATAAAGATGCTGCAGAAAGCGTTGTCTCAACTACTGAAATTCTCCCTTTGAGTCCTCAAATTCAAAGAAAACTTCAAACACAGACAATTTTGTCATGTTTCATTCCATTTTTTTGGAGAGGGCAATGGTAGTTTTAGCATTCAGAAATCATCCCACATTTTAAGTTTCATCGCTGTTAACTTTGTGTCTCTTTCCCCTGGAAATGTCTAGTTTTTTAAAAGCCAGCCAAAGGGGAGAGACTTTTCCTGTTTTGTCACGTATTCAAATAACAGAGGCAATTCTTTAGTTCAGCATTTTCATGTGATAAATTGGTGGAATATCAATGATAGGCAAGTGAAAGGGGAAGCATCCAAAAAGCATCATTTCCATTTGGCTATAAAGACTCACCATGTCAAAGCAGATGTAAGGACACTGACAACATACTATGAGGCCTGCATTCATCATTTTTAATCTTTCCACAGGCAGTTTTATCTTTGTTATATGGAAAACAGAGAGGTATAAAACCCTATTTTTGGAAAACAAGAAACAAAGGTGGAATTTTTATTCCATAAGAGAAAACACTCTTCCCACAGTGCACAGAAAGGCATTCACACCTGAATAGAAAAGGAGGAGTGGGAGGTGGCTGCAGAAGAGAGATGGCTACCGTGCAACTTGGAAGCCTGCTAGAAAAACAAACACCGAAAAATGGCAGTTTGGGAAAAACCACATTGTTTATCAGTCTGAGACTGAACAAGAGACAATGGCTTAAAAGCGTATGTTCAACGTCACCAAAGGATGAGCAAGCATAAGCAAAGCTTTCTGAATAAGCCTAGGATCTATTAAAAAAAAAAAAAAAAAAAAAAAAAATCCAAATTTCTACTGTTTCTTCAGTTCTCTATGGACACTTTCCTATGCCTGGTTTAAAGTATGTTCAAGGCAAGCAAATACATCTGGCATACAGTAACACTTCTCATTTAGCCCATTCAGCATCTTCTGACCATGGTTTAAAGTATGTTCAAGGCAAGCAAATATATCTGGCATACAGTAACACTTCTCATTTAGCCCATTCAGCATCTTCTGACTATCACTAGGACAGTGCAAATTCCCAACCACCCTTACACTATTCCTCTCTTGCTCCTCAGGCTGCAACAAGCTGTACATACAGTTCAGTCATATGTCTTACATGCTGAATATGGTAAGGGTCCACTAAATCCTTACATTTTCATTTCCAAAGTGTGTTTTCATGGAGGGGCACTTCATATTTTCTACTTTAAGAACAATGCACATGCATGGTGCTACAGAAACAATCAGAGACTTTATTTTGAAGCAACTTATACACTTACACTCACACATGACAGAAATCACAAAATTTGCTACCTGTGGGTCTGCAACACTGGCACCAGTCTTCCTTTATTAGTTGCATATTGAAAAATATCATCAAGCATTATGCCAAACAGTAGAATGCTAAGCTACTCAAAGAGGTAACTGCAGCAGTCAAATTAAAAAAAAAAAAATCATCTACATGAGTAACTCAGTCTGTTTTCATTATAAAACAAACTTTCTAGAAGTAACAATAACAAAAGGTAGTGAGGTCTATCATTCTATCAAGACATTCAGCCCTGCTGTTTACAGGTGCATTATACCAACTAAGCAAAAATAGAAAAGAAATTACTAGGTTGTATTAAAAGAAAAGCTTAAAATAGTCATTGTGAGCTAATGTTAGAGGTATGCAATGAAGGTTACGTCATGCCTACAAGGTACTGTTGCCTTCAGCTGTAAGATCTCCTTTTTGAGCTCTAGAACTACACTAGTAGAGCTAGTGAGAAGCACGACATCAGTAAACCTTGCATCAAGCCATCTGTCTCCTTGTTTTTCGTATCTGATAAGTATTAATAAATATTATGCCAATTTTCCACTCCATCCTTATTTTAAGAAAATTCTGATAGTTTAGTTGCAAAAGTTCCTGGATTGCTTTATATATTCTTATGTATATGAGAATGAAAAGACAATAACACAGCAAAATCACATCTATTAAGATTTCCTCAAGTTTGTTGCTTTTATATTAAGTGCAAGGCTAGAGACATGATTGCTGCCTGTCCTAACCCCTTCCTCACAAATATGGTCACATCATGTCACAAAAGATGGTGTCACATCTAAAATTAGAAGTAAATCTCAACTGTGATGATTTTAACACTGAGCCTAACCTTGAGAAATGCTGAGCGCCTTCCAAGAGGTACAGGAAAATGAGTTTGAAGGTTCTTAGCAGTATACAAATTTTGAATGCAGAATCAGAATAACAAATCAAAAGACAACAGTAAAATGAGGGTGGGAGAAAGAAAGAAAAAAAAAAGGCATAGAGATCCATTTAGAATAGATATTGTGGAAAAACAGAGTAAAAAGTGGCAGGATTAGGGCTTTCCATTTATATTTAATACTTGGGGAATGCTTTTCTAAAGACTAAAGTACTCTTAATTTTAAAAGTTCAATTAAAAAACTAAGCCAGTAAACAGGAGTAAACCTGCTTCAAATTTTATTTAGCACTGCAGATTTGACCCAGAGAAAAAAATAACAACATTGCATGTTAAGGATAAACCTTAAATGACCTTATTTACTTCACCATAGCACCTGACAGCATTGATGAGATCACTAGCTGTGTCTAAATTATCACAGTGCATAAAAGGGGAGGTAGAGGGGGGACTCTGGATTATGAAAACATAACAAAGGCAAAACTATGAAACAAGACACTTTCTCCTTCCTGCTACTTAGCAATTGTTTGAACTACACTTCACATTCCTTTCTGTTGTCTTTGCAGTTCAAATGGAAACTTTCCTCACAGCTCAGTAACTAACCCCATTTGTAAATTACTTAGTATGGTCAATACACCAGATTAAAAATTAATATCATAATTCATAAATATAACATCATTAATCAAGGAAGACTGATGTGTCACTAAATTTAAATCTTTAACAGTATTCATTTTTAAGCAAGCTATCTTGTCTACAGTTATGTGGACAACAATTTTATTTACTTCTGTGTAAACTGGGAAATGTGACATTGATGGGTGGTTTCATTAAGTATGAAATTTCTTTTGAAAACATGTCGTATCAGTGCAACATTTATGACAGAAAACATTTCTACTATATAAGATGTGCAACACATGATGTACCATCCCTCTTTTTATAAAGCTTGTTTTCTTCAGATTACATTGCATGAAAGCCTTTCAATTGTAATTACAGACTTTCTGACAAAAAGCTGAACATTATGTGTCCAAGCTCAGAACGTCTGTCTTCCAGGAGAGACTTTGAAAGTTGCAATTGGATCTGATACTTCTCAATAAAGTACATGGGCTGAGTTGCTTTTCCCGTTGGAGCCAAGGGACTTTCCTGCCACTGGCTCAAGCAGCTCTGGAGTCCACCCCTGCATCCCATCCAAAAGACAATACAGAAAATCCAGCCCAGTGAAATATATGTCTGTCTCACAGCATAAGGTACAGTGAAAAGATCAGTAGACCTTTTTCATATTTTATTTTACTTTAGCGAGCCATGAAGGATAACTGTTATCACAGGGAGTGGAGAAAATCATTGAAAGTTGCTGCCATGACCACACTGACAAAATAGGGAAACTTGAAACACAAACAAAATTACTTGCTTATCAGAATACATATTCCATATAAATATGTTGCAAGAAATATTCTTAGAGCATCTGGCTCACAGCTGTGGCAGGATCTGAGCTTTCATTCAAACTATTAAGCTTCTGCTGCTACTGTCAGGAATTTATCTGAGCTCATGGTGTACACTGCTATGGAAGAACCTGCAGGAGAGAAGCTTTTGTGGAGACGTTTCTGTTCCAGCTTAGAAGTGGCACAGCCAATTTGACTTGAAGAATAAAGACTTTACTTCACATCTTTCCAATCCATAGGAAATTGCCTGCTGCCGCCTACAACTGATAGCACCAAAAATAGAGTAAAATTGATTTCAAAGAGGAAAATGATTGATTGGGAGAATCATTAAAGAGAAAGAGAAAAAAAAGTTATTTACTTCATTTAAAAGGTTACAAATTAAAATTCCCATAGCACTTAGCAATGAAATATGTGTTCAATACAAATGTCTTTTTTTGTTTTCCTCCCTAGAGATAAGAGTTGACAGTGCAACTGTTAGTTGAATTACTGCTTCAATAAAAATCTGCCACCATAAACAATTCAGTAATAAATAAAAAAAAAAAAGGTGGATTATTTCAAAAGCTTATCAAAACCACTAGAAACCCATTTCATTGCACTGAATTAAATGTTGTTACTTGGCAACTTATCATAACTAACTAGAAAGCATGTATAAGCCTGCTTTGACCATGTTGACATGTCAAAAGCACAGAATGGCTTGGGTCGGAAAAAAACTTAAAAGATCATCTAGTTCCAACACCTTTCATTAGTCCAGGTTGCTCAAAGCACCATCCAACCTGACCTTGAACACTTCAAGGATGTACTTGTCTGGGCAACCTGTTCCAGTGCCTCACCACACTCACAGAAAAAACTTCCTCCTAATATTTAATCTAAACCCAGTCTCTTTCAGTTTGAAGCCATTCCCCCTTGTCCTGTCACTACATGCTCTTGTAAAAAGTCCAGCTCCGTCTTTATGGTAGTCTGTCTTCATGTACTGGAAGGCCACCATTAGGTCACCTCTAGACTTGCTCCAACAGGTCAATGTCCCTCCTGTGTTGGGGACCCCAGAGACTGGACACAGCACTCCAGGTGGGGTCTCACAAGGGCAGAGCAGAGGGGCAGAATCACCTCTCTCGACCTGCTGGCCACACTGCTTTTGATGCAGCTCAGGATACAAATGGCTTTCTGTGCTGCAAGTGCACATTGCCAGCTCATGTCCAGCCTTTCATCCACCAGCACAAGCAAGTCCTCCTCCACAGGGCTGCCTTGGAGTCCCACAAAGAACTCCATAGGGAAAACATGCATCTTTTTGTGTCAGGTCTTCTTACTATAAGAAACCGTAACACAAACATGAGGCACAATGCTCCTTTGTTATAAGAAAAAAAAAAAATCCAAAATATATATTATTTTCTTAAAATTATATTCCTAATTTCCTGCAGTATTGCCTCAAGCCATAAAAAGTGAGTAGTGTCATGGACTCGAGCTGTGATACCCACTCAGGTAAAAGCCCTGCAGCCTTTCATTCAGGGCTGGTTATGTGCTTGGCTAGATTTGGAGGTGTATATGTGGTGAAAGCCAAGGAACTCACCTACAGCCAATGACCAAAGCTCAGTATAATGAGTTCAGTACCAGATGGATCCCTCAAGCTGGGAAAATATGACAAAGACTTTCAACACCTGCCAAACTGCAGAGCCAGCTGTTCATATTTTTGCTATACAGCCCTGTATTCCCCAACCAGATATAAGAAAATGACCCTAAAGCTAAATACTGGATGTACAGACTGTTCACCATTTGACTCATCTGTTGAATTTCATGCCTTCCCCTATCTCTAATGATAATATTAACCAAATATTTATACCATAACCAGTCATGGAGACAGTATACCTAGTTCTTCATGGTGGTGTACCACTATGGCATCGTAAGGAAGCTGTGTATAACACTGCAGCAGGACTCTTTCTGGCACCATTGTGGTTCGTACTGTCTCAGTCTGATGGTTGTCATCACTCAGGTGAATTAGTGATTTAGAGTGATACTGGCATTTAAAGACCTTTATACATACCTTTATATCTGTTAAAAGAATCTTGCTGAAACAGCGGTGATTACTGGGTTTATATCTAGCTAAAAAGAAAACCCAGATATCTTCTGTACAAGTCTTATTTTCCAGTGTCTGGCTCCAGTGCCTCAAAACAACTGAAGAAAGCAAAGACACAAATACAACACAGCCCATGTCAGATGTGCTCAACCCTTCTCCATCCCAGAAGCTCTTTGCAGCTGCTTTCCATAGATTACTTAGTCCATTAGAGACAGTCCACTCCCACCTACCCTGTTTTCTTGTTCCCAAGCAGGCAGTGTGCTCTGGATGGTTCTGGATGCAGTAAAATCTGGAAGAGCCAGAAAACCAAACCTACAGCACATGACCCTTATGGTTGAAATGCTAAATCACTGCGAAAACTACTTCATGGAAGTGCCAGTTTAACACGCAGAACAAGACTGCGCAGGCACTATCTCTTACGCCATAGGGTGGCAAAGCGGATGCTTAAAAAAAAAGTTTCTGGACGACCTAATATTTACAGCATGATAAAAGTTCAAACTCTGAAATACATATTTATGTAAATCAAGAAAAATAAAAGAATACAATATGCTGCTTTTTTTTTTTTTTTTTTTCCCTGAAATACAACTGTATTTGACACTGCTTGTTCAACTGTTTGTAAGTAGGTGTAGATTGGAATCTCCTGGAGTTTCAAAACCTTACAAATATAGTAAATCAAATGTAGTCTGAATAAAATGTTTGTAATGTCACCTTTCAGATAAGCTGTTCCTTAAGACACAGTAAGTTAATATTCAACACGTTTTTCTATGCAAGCCATGCCCATTCATCCTCAACAAAAAAAGGAAAGTATGTCCCTGTGTCGGGAATTAAAACTGTTGACATTTTGGTCTGTGTTTTTGCCAATGCCACCTGTGAAAAAATTCATCCTTTTCCTGCCAAGTTCTAGGGAACAAAAGCTGATACAGTGAAGGCTTTGTCCTTGAAGACAGACTGAATAAACAAAAGTTACTTGAGTCTCTCCTATTGGTTTGACA
>JAWWEV010000083.1:29129146-29195917 GCA_035583235.1 Hafferia zeledoni | reverse complement strand
CAAGGAGGAAGAGAGAAAGTGAGAGAGCCAGAGAGAGAGAGGGAGAGAGGGATGGGGGAGAGGGAGAGAGAGAGGGAGATGGAGGGATAGAGAGGGAGAGAGAGGGAGGGAGGGAGAGAGGGAGAGCACGCAGCAGGGTCTGTGACCTCTTCCTGGGGGGTGGTGGCCTCACCTCCCTGGGCAGACGTCTCCAGCAGGCTCACTAAAAAAGGTGAGAAGGCTCATGCTCTTGGCGTTGGTGGTTCTTTCCCCAAAAAAGACAGCAGGAACGCCTGCTGTCAATGCTTAGAAGATGTAGCCTCTGCCTTCAGGGATGTGTTCTGAGTTGGTAAGACAACCTTACAGGAGTAACTCTGGTGACTGGGGTGCTTACATGTTTGGGCTTGGTGCTTTAGTCTCCCTCCTTCTCTCTCCCTTCCCTTTGGGTTCCTGCTATTCGGTCACTCCTGTTAATAAAGATACTGTTTTCTGAACTCTCTTTACAGCAACTGTAGAACCCACCCTGTTACAGTCCCCATAACATTATACTAATAATTAACTATGATGCCAATAAAGTCCTACACTTGGGGCTCCCCAGGGACAATGAATCATGTATTTACATTTGAGCCAGGCAAGTAGTTGCCTGGTATCAAGGATGCTCACACCTGCTGCAAAATAATTACAGGGAAAATATTAAAGACCAAAGAAAAATAAAACAAACCAAAAAAACCCCTTTGTAATCCTTTAAATATAATTTAGGAACTTGGATTTCTACACAGTATTAGTAAAGAATTACCTTTTCATACTGCATTTTTTTTGTTGTAAAGTATTAGCAGGCTTTCTAATATTCTGAGGCAACATAAGGAGATGAGGGCAGATTATGATAGAGAACCAATTTCTTTTTATTCTGCTCAGAGTTCTACTAGTGAGTTTGGAGGGATGAATTATGCCTCATATACACCTGTATGTAATAAAATCTAAGAAACATGGTAGTAAACAAAACTATTCTCAAATTTTAAAGTCCACAAAGTTGTACTTAGTGCATTACTGAATCTAAAGAGGAGACAATTTCCACAAAATGTCCCATCATAAGTAATCTGAAAGAAAAATAATTCCATCTGGCTATTCCATCTTTTGGGTGATGGAATTGCATCCCACATGCAGTACTTAATATGTCATACAAGCTTTACACAGATCCCTTGTATACTGCCTCTTTTTCTTCACATACCTGAATTCAACAGTTAGACATTTAGTTAAGAATTTATCTTTTCATATGCACATACATACGTGTATATAAATATATAAATAAAAAGCTTGTAAAATTTGTTTGTTATGTATAAAATTATTTTTATCCTACAAGGTTCAAATTAATGCTTGAGAACATTACATAAATTTTCAGCCTAAAAAAAGAACCAAACAAGGCAAACATAGGACTGTTCTAAAGATACTCAAACAGTATATAATTATTCAGTAAATAGCTTCTGAAGTTTTGAGGACTGACTCATGACTTTTATTCTGGGTTGGCAATATAGCCTCACTGTCTCATGCATTTCCTTCACTGGACTATGAAGTCAGAGCTGAGCAATGAAAGATTCTCTCATATTTTTCCAGGAAGGAAAGGTGAGGACTAGTAAAACAGGTACAATTTCCTGACATTTAGTGCAGATTTTCACCAATAGGTAAAGCTAGATGAAATAATAAACTTTTAAAAACAGAAAAAAAAAACAAAAAAAAAACAAACCCAAAACAAAACAAAAAACAAAACAACAAAAACCAAACAAACTAAAAGCCTCAATAGAAATAGTACAGAGACTCTTCTTTTCTGCTCTTCAAGGAATGTGCATTATTTTGACTGAATTACTTTTAAATAGCAAGTCCTTGTCCTCTAAGCAGAGTTTAGGTAAAACCATACTACCTAGTAGCTGATTAAAAGGGACTGCCTGTTATCTGCAAGTATAGTTTGGGTCACATACTGGATCATCTGTCATGCAAGAAGAGGCTGAGAGATCTGGAAGTGTTTAGTCTGGAGAAAAAGAAGGCTTAGGGAGATCTTGTGAATGAGTATAAATACCTGATAGTAAAGAAGGAGACAGTCTTCTCAGTTTGCCCAGTGAAAGTACAAGAAGCAATGGGCATAAATTGAAACACAGACAATTCTGTGTAGAAATAAGAAAAAAATATCTCTCATTTACTGTGAAGGTCATCAACACTAGGACAGTTTGGCAAGACAGCTGGTGTAATCTTCATCTGTGGAGATACTCAAAACCTGACTGGACATACTCCTGGCAACCTGCTGTAGCTCACAGTTCTTTTTTTCCAAAACGGGAAAAATGAAACTTTTGTGAAGAATTCAGAACTTAGTAAGACATGCCATGCATGAATAGCTTTTTGTTCTCACAGTGGAATGCTCCATCTTTTTTGGTGTCCCACATCAGTAAGGAAACTACCCAACCACCTCTCCGTGCAAGACTTATGCCTTAGATCTACGCTTCCAAGTTCATGGGTTTTATATTTTATTTATTTTTTAAGTAATTTATGATGGTGGGTCAAGCATAGACGGCTTTATTTATGCAGCCTATTTGGGTGAATTTAAACACAGAGCTAACAAATCCAAGCCATGAATAAACTACCGGCTCCAAATGTAGCCCTGCTGGTTTGATGTATTGGTGTTCCCACTGCAATCCAGCAGTCATGCCCACTGCCTGCAAACTCTGCTAGGCAAAAGTATTTTCACTTGAGGAGAACACCAATCAAATGACCTATCAGGATATCTCAGATGCTTCTGCCTTCAGTGCAGAAGCTACACAAGCCCTTATTCTGGTAAAGTTTTGGAAATAATAAGCCCTCGATGGAAAGTAACAAGCCCATGGCATGGATAATAAGGCCTTCAACCGGCACAGTTACGTGAAGAGCAGACATGGGCACCCTGGGCATCAGCTAAACTGAAACAATCTTGAGGGAAATGGAACAGTTTCTCCAAGGTTTAAATTCAGGCTAAATTCAGGTTTAAAGGCAGGTTTTACTCTACAGATGTAAATCAAAACCTTAGCACTTCAGTGCAGACATTCTCACATCGCTTATCATTTGCCTGAGTCAGGACAAATTACACTTTTATAAACTACATGTGGCGTTCAGAGCTTGCTATCTTACAATAGTACAAGTTCATGTACAACTTCATATAGACCAGAGAAGAAAAGCTTGGCATTTTTCTGAACTGATGGAGGAAATCCACTCTCACGACTAATAAGCAGTATTAATTGTCAATTATAGAAGTGCTGGCACCAATAGTTTTCAAATGTAAAGTAGAAAGTGCTTTTTGAAAAAAAAACAAAAAACAAAACAAAAAAAAACAAACAAAAAACAAACAAAAAACCACAAAACAAAACCCAACAAATTTCCATAAAATACTTGGGGGAAAAAAATAAAAATTGGAAAAAAAAAGTTTTGGACTTTCTACATACAATTCCATTTTGGGGAGGGTTTTTTTTTGTTTTTTTTTTTTTAACGTTTATATTTTTTCTTGATTTTGCATATCAAATATTTCTCTAGTAATCCGAAGAGCCAGAAAATTGTTTTGATTTATTTACTTCATAGCATTGCAACATCTAGGCATAAATTATACACTTGCTGTCGGGACTAAAAATCCATACAAAGTTATTTTCAATAGATGAGATGAAGGGTGGGAGAAAACTAAAAACCTCAGTACTGCAGTCATGCCCCTTGGCCCCACCACTCATCAGTGTCCGAACTGGACCTGTTCACTGTCTCTGAATGCATCAGGAACAGAGTTATGCAAGGCCCTGGCTCTGTACACACCAGAGGTCTTGATTTTGCTCCACAGTCACTAAAAGACCTTGAGCTACTGTCCATCCCTAACATAGGCCTGGCAGCAGACCTGTCTATTTGTATTCCACTCCCTTGGAGTTGCAGGCTTTGGATGCCACTCAGAGTCCAACACACACTGCAGCACCCAAGATAGCAAAGCTGCCTTCATCACTACAGCTGACCACCAGATACAGGCACAGCACAGCCCACAGCCCAAGCCCTTTCACTCTGGAGTCTCTATCCTGCAGCTATGGTGGTTTCTCCAGGACAGAGACTGTGTGTGTGCATGTGGTGGAGACCAGCAGCTCCATCAGTCAGTCACATCTCTGGGGCCTCAGATTCTTCCAGTTTAGAGAGTTAAACGTATCAAGCAGGGAGTTCAAGTGCACGACCTCACCACGTGAATGAACTTATAAGACAGCATGAATATTTTGAGGACAGAATTTTTGGAAGCCTTCAGCATTGGCCTAATTCTATTTCCACTGATTTCACTTCTACTATTCTTAGGACTCCCTGGTCATACTATTATTTAATACAAAAGAAACCTGGTAGAAGCCAACATACTCTTTAAAGCCGTGGCACCTTAATATTTTAAAAATTAAATACATTGTTAAAATAAAATTTCATTGTATTTTAATAAAAGCTACTTTAATACTAAATTATTTTTTTCCCTTCTCTCTTAATCCTCTTTTCCTACAAATGTACATATGAGCTTTACTGAATTTGTAAGGTCATGAAGTCATGCCAGTTTACACAAATGTGAAGCCAGCTTTGAAATACATTATATGATTAATCAAGACACCAGACTTCATTCTAATAAGAGTCATAAACTTTTCAGCTGCAAAATCAGTATCTGAATTAGTATCTGATCACTCTACATCAATCCGACAAATATACTGACAAAAAAATCACATCATCAACTCAGGTTTAAATAGCCTGTGGTTCACCAAAACCTTTGTGGACAACAATAAAGTATTAAGTGGAAAGTAAAGTACCTTACGGTAATTAGATTTAGACTGCTACTTAAGGAAAGTTGTGATTCAATACTAATAACTAATTTTACCTTCCATGATTAGTGAAAGCTGATTAGAACTAAGTATGTTATCTGCTGGCTCTGACATGATTATTGTCTTACAAAAAAAGCCTAATTAGTTTTTCTGCAGCCACAAATTTCTCTCTAACAGGTATGCTCAGGAACACTGCAAGTACTCCATTACTCATCTATTACTGTGCTCTCTTAAAATGTGCAAAACTCTCATGTAGAATTCAGGAACTTCTGTCATTGTTCAGTATGGACTGAATTCTGTAAGGGACTGAGAAACTGGGTTTAGGATATATGTTCTCATACATAAGAGAGATGTAACATAAAGTGAACTCACAATTTTCACAGTCCCAGTCAATAACACCACAAAAACACATGGAAGTGAAAACTTTCACAGGCTTCCATTGATACTAACGAATTACAAAAGATGTAAGTAAACGTGGTAAGGGTGAAATTACCTAGCCACAGTTCCATTTAATTTCATTTACTCACATGACAAATGATTTGTTTTCCCAGACTGAAACATGAATAAAGATTGGACGTAGCAGACAGATACATAAGACAGCTGGATCTTTAGACCAGTATAGGAAGGGTCAACATCTACTGCCCAAAGTATCTTGACAAACACTTGGAATCCCACAGTGGCTACACAGAAATTCCCCATTGAGAACATGCAACAAACTTTCTCACAAATGGTTTTACTAACTGAGTAAGCAGTATCAAGGATGTGGCAAAAGAACTACTACATCTATCTGATTGTCAAGTAGTGCCATTCTGGAATAGGTGCCAGTGATGGGTACTGTTATTTCAAGAGAAGAGAGGCAAATTTTTCCCCTCTGAGAACTATGAAATGAAAACTCATCATCATAGAAAAAAAAAAAAAAATCTCCTTTTTGTATCCTGCTGTGAAAGGATAAAAAAAATATTTATTTTCCATACATTTCAGAAATCTAACAAAAATCTAGTGACTTACCATTTGTCCTTCCTTGTTTGGCCAAAGTTACCAGAGGAAAGAAACACTTGAAATAGTTTTAAAACTGATATATTATGTTCTTGAAGGTGGCTGCTGTTGTTCCTTTCTCACATGCATATGTTTTTTCGCTATATGGTGACTAGTGGCACATCAATTTCTTGAGATAAACATCACTAGGAATTCTCTTCCATCAGCATAAGGCTAGTATTGTCTTACTTAACAAGGCAAGCTCTGTCTTGTTCGTGCACCATGCACAATTTAGTTGCTTGTTTTTTCATTTAAAGTTAACTAATTTCAGAGATCCAAGCAGTGGCATAAAATAGTAAAATTAGTTTCACCTCTTGACATAAGTGGGAGCAATTCTGTTATTTTGAACAGTACTTCCTGTTTAACTATGGGTGTTCACGGTCCCTGAAAGAATTCAACAGAGTTGCTCTGGTATCTCTTAAAGTAACACAGAATTTCACAAGGACAAAGTTACCAACTTTGCCGTCAAGTTGATGAATAAAGTAACTTCCTTGGGCAGGGAGTGTCTGCTAGAAAAACACTGCACCAGCCACAGATGTTGCTTTGCAAAGGAGATCACAGGTGATCCAGAACCATTTATATTTGGTTTGGAGGAATTTCAACGAGAAAGGGGAACTACATCACAGGACACACTGAGGTTGTAAATTCTTGTATCAGCCTAATGGTCTAATGAATCCCCTTACCTCACCAACAAATGTTCATTTCAGAAAAATATAATGATTGTTGCAATATTTTTTTTTTCTTTTTCCCCTGTGTTTTCCTCTTTTTCGTATCTCCTCATGCTAAGTTTCAGTTGAAATTTAGGCCACAGTTCACAAGCTGTATGTTCGCACTTCTGTCTATGCTGTTCTTCCTATAGCTACCAGGTTTGTAGTTCTCATTCAGGTGAGCACAGGGCATATTACAAAACCATTTTGTAAGAGGAAAAATATAGCTTTGCTATGCCTTACCTAGGGCTGTGTATAGGTTATTAATGCACATGGCAATTTCTTACTTTCCTAGAGATTTCTACAGCTGCTTTATTGAGTGTTCTATGGGATTAGACAGGGAATCTTGACCAAATCGAGTCTCTTAATAATGCATATGGACTGTGTCAGTTTTATTTTGGGGGTTTACTGTGATGTAAATGAGAACAGAGACAGGCCTTGGCTCCTACCTACAAACATCAGAGCCCTTTATGTTTATGCATCTTTTATGAAGTATTTTTAAGTCAGAGAGTGGGACTGTCCCCATAGGCTATTTTCCCCTCAGGTGCCAAATCTAAAATCAATTACTGAATTTACAGGAGAAAAAGACCTTTGTAATCTTTCCAGATTCCAAATTGACAACCTCTATTACAGCATGTTTATTTGCATGCACTAAGGTCCAACAACAATGAAGGGCATGTGAGCCCCCATAAACCCTACACACTAGTTCCACTTCAGTGAAACCGAGTGAAGGAAAACTGACAGGTTTGCTGAAGCTCAAATAAAACTTATTTTCCTGTACTAATATAACAGGGTACCTGAAAATTCACCTATTCAAAATCTGGCTCCTCTGCCATCTGCTGGAGCCCTACAATATAAACCCCAATATACCATACTATAATATTTGAATTCTACCGCAAGGAAACATATTTATCATGTAAAATAAATGGGATATATAATCTGAGAATCATAAAGAATGTTGCACTATAATAAGATTGCTCTAGCACAACAAGCAAGCTTTGATCTTGGATGTAGCAGTTAGGTCAGCATCCCGTATCACATAAATAAAATTCTTCCGGGCCTTTTAATAAATGAGCATTAAAGTTATTGGCCCAAATGCTGGCCTTTCTCACAATATAGATCCAGTTACTCCAATGCAGTTCAAATAGATACTTGAGATGTATCTATTTGTAATGGAGTCCAGACTGTTACATTATTTTTCCTCTGCATTTTTAAAACGTGGCAAAAACAAGTTTAAGAGTCTGAGAGTTGCATACTACCCATATACCTTGTAGCCCTCTGTAAAAAAGGCTGTACATGCTGGTGCCATGTGAAAATGCATTTTGAGCAGTATATTTCAGGATCATTTTACAGGCATGATGCAGACTGTGCTAAATCAAAACTGTGTTTTGGGTTTTTTTTTCCTTAAACCATTTCAGAAATTATGTCATATCAACAGAGAGGCTTTAGCCCCTTCAGCTCCCAATGGCTTTACCAGAGATTTACTGTAACTTCAGTTAAACCATGATTTTGCACGTTTCAGAAAAGTGACAGAACAAGTGACGAACCTACCAATCAGGTTATCCAATGGTTTCATTACATTACCCTGTACTTGGCTCCTCATAGTTGCAAAATAACTTAATCTGTTTCTTAACTCAGCTGTTTTATCTCCCACCGTTTTCAAGGTATGGGGGAGCAAAGTGGAGGTAAAACATCTGATCCAGCTAGGACAGCTCTTTAGGAGAGGAAATCTGGATGAAGGGAAAATTTGTTTTGCTCAGGTAAAATTTCTATCACAACCACATCCAGTATCTTAGCATCCACACTCCCACAGTCTTAGAAATAGGTATCAAAATTTGCCAGAGAAGATATTACTTGACCAGAATATTGTCTTTTATGGTTCCCACCTAAAAAAAATATTTTTTTTAATTATGGACCTGAGAACAGCATTTAAACATTGTGCAAGGAAAAAAAGCTTTCTGGGGACTAATAAGAAATCTATTTGTTGATCATATACAAAGTAGACCTGCTTTCAGAAGGGTATTGGCACAGAAAATCTCTGGAGGTCCCTTCCAACCTACATTTTTCACTGTTTCTGTTACCTGAAAAAGGCCACTCTAGCCCACAGCTGACCAAGACTCTTCTGGAGCTTACTATTTGGCAATGTCAGAAATTTCTGCCAGAAATGTGAACCAAATAATGAGAATGTCTATGGGCTACTGGCTGTCAGCTGGTGGAGCTGACATTACTCATGCTCAACTTGGAGACTGTCACCTTCAGGAATACTGAGTTAGGAAGCTTTGTGTGGATAAAAAAAAGAAACTACAAGTAGTGAAAAGTCTTCATTACAGAAGCTGAACACTTCCTGAGATCTGGGTTCTGTCCTTGCCCTGATACACAGTTCCTGCTAAAGTGATTGACCAGTGAATCCTTAAGTCCCTGGGAAGATGAGGGCTATGGGTCAGCACTCCACAGATTCCATGTGAGACATTTTCCCTTTGCATGAAAGACTGAAGGCATGTTGACACCTGTCGCTGGGCCAAGCCTGTGCCCAGGGCTTACTGAGCCTCTCCCATGCTGTTTCCATGTAGCCATCTGCTGACTGGAGCAGGCTGTAAGAACTTCTCTCTATAGAAGGCAAAGGAAAATTTCACTGGCATGACATTGAGTACAGTGAAATTTTGATGTGATGTGCAGTAGTCTCCAGCTAAGAGGTGATAATCAACAGCCCAGCTCTCCTCCCTGTTGCCAGCCGTCTCTCAGGTGATAGCACCACCAGAACCTCACCTCCACCCCAACATGAAGAGGAGGCTTTACCCTTAGAATAAATTAAAGGGGGTTTAAGCTAGCTATTTGCAGTATCTTTAGCACACAGCAAGAAGGGAGTATCTAGCAGCTCTGCATCTGAGCTGTTAATTGTTGGGGTTTGCGCTGGGTTTATTATTTAGTTTACTTGCAGGAAGGGAGCTCATGTTTCCCCAGGTATGCTGTCACTCTTTTATGTGAAACATCACCCTCTTCCCATGGCTCTCCTTTGAAATAAAAGTTTATTCTCGGTTATGTTAAGAACAGAGCCTGAACATCTACCTCAGTGTCATAGTTCCCCAGTGGATGGAGGCCGGCTCTTGAATTCTGAATAAGGTGCTAATGCAGCAGAGATGAACAGGATACTGCACATACTTCTAGCCTCAGTATTTTTTTACTGCCTCTCCCCAGGACAGCAGAGTCTATGTGCCCAGGATGCTGCTGCAGGAGCCCAAGAATTGGACAGCACAGTCTAACTTTGGTTGCACAGGACCTCTCTGGGACACAGAGTGTAAGCCAAATTTATCCCAGGCAGCATGTGTGTTTTTGCTGTTTTCTAACTGAATGATCTGATATGATTAGTCTGGGGTTTAGTGTAGATTTTCTACTGAAAAAAGTATTTGCAATTGAAGTGGAATAGATCTGACCCCAAGCACAGCGGTAATATTACTGTTCTCTGAGAAGCAGAATTTTTAAAGTTGGGTAGCTATATTGCTATTTTAGATAACCTCTGAGGATATGTCTGAACAGCAGAATGCTCTGCAGTCAGAGATATCCTGTCTTAATATAGCACAACCATAGTGCTTCACTCAGGCTAATTCGGGAAGCACGATGCAGAACATCTTATTATACAGCTTCTGGCAGACTACCTAGCTCTACCACAACTAGCTAGAGTAACTCACCAGCAGCACCCTAGGTTTGAGTTGTCTAGCCATAAAATAAAAATAACACTATCTCATCTTTTAAGGCCATTATGAGAAAAAATTACCTGTGAAACACTTAAATAAAATAGTCTATAACCACTACCAAAAATGCTACAAGACACACAAAATGCTGTATTCAGTGCAGGGTTGAAGGGCAGGGGGAAATAAAGTTAAAGCTGTAACCCCCCCCCAAAAAAAAGACTAAGACATATTTACAGAACAACCTATACAGCTGGACCATCTATCATGTATTACCAAACAAACCACATTCTGTAGGGAGGAAAAAGAAATCTTGATATTGAAAATGAAATGGCTATGCACAAAAGGAAAGGAGAAAAACTAAGGGTATATAGAAAATCTAATTGCGGTTTAACTCTTCTGTTTTAGCATGCCACTATTTTGCCTCTCATTTTCTCTCCCTTTGTTTTCCAATTCCATGTGGGTATCTTCTCTCACACACACCTCGAATACCGAAATATATGTAATATGTTTTTTAAACTAAGAATTTGCCATTCTACCTGACCAGAAATTAAATGATGGCTGTCTTTCCTCAGATTTTATAGTGAACTGTTTTTTAAAAAATCTATATGTATACACCAGGTTTCTAAATCAAGCTAAAAACCCCCTGTGTTCTTCTTTGGAATATTACAGTCCTATGTATATGTAGGAGTAGTGCATTATTCCTCTGCAACATGACACCTGGTTCTGCAATGGTTACACAAAGATGGTTATTTATAGACCAGGGAAGCACTAGCCTCCCTCCAACCTCCCCCACTCTAAGGGTCACAGAGCCCTCACCTGGTACTAGATTTAACATGACAGTTGATAACATAGAAGTAACAATAACTTGTCAGTATTCCCTTCAAAGTCAGACAATTACTAGTTTAAACACAGTATTAAACACAGGGATGATCTGTGCTTAATTACAGAAGATTTCATCATAACAAAATGCAAATACATGCACAAGTACACTCCAGCAGATTCACATGTATGTGCACACATATACACACACACACACACACACATTACTTAACACAAGTTTATTTGGGTCAGAAGCCCACATGAAGTTGAGGCTAACATCAGTTTTAATTAAAATCAGCTCAGAAAACCTGATACTGGATTTCCAGTACTAAATGGAGGTTTACGGGGCTTTAATTAGGATATAAAGGCTCTGTTCCCAATGGAACAGATCCTCAGTAAACCCCTCTGCTGGTCCATTATCCCCAGCCCAGCATGCGTCATTAGGTGCCTCTGTCTATTTTAGCCTCATTAATGTGTTTAGGCATATCCATCAGTGAATTAACACAAACTGGTCTAAGGTTTCAGGATGAGGGGGCCAGTAATTTTCATCACATCAGCTTTACTTCTCACTTTCCAGAAAAATAAATAAGCCACTAGTTTCCCAAGTAAACTGTTCTAGATATATAGCAGGCTTCAAAATAACATACTGCATTTCAGTAAGTTTATACAGCAAAGAGAGAGAGGTTTTTCAGACAATATCCAGAGACTTAACTCAACCATTTAGGTTTTGATTTACAAGACAGACCTGCTCTCAGGACTAGGGATATCTCACCCTTACAAGTACTTTTTCATGAATCCTCTATTCTTGCTCCTCTAATTCTATAGGCAAATTACAAAGATCAAACCAGACAGATGAATACTTTACATAACTAATGCTTTTTAATAACTTTTCTTCCTCAGTAGTATTCTAAACAGGCATTCAGTTTTATTACTTTTTTAGTTACCTCTGCTATTTCCCAGAGAACCTCATTTTTACCATATATTGGATCAGAAAATATTTCATTATCAAAACCTTCTATCTCTATGTTTCTATGACAGGTGACTATCAAACTTTATAAAATATTTCAAAACCACTTGTAATTTGCAACAGCCTTGTCAGATTAGTCATCAAGAAATAGCTTATTTGGGCTGTGCTCCAAGTGTTTATCTTAAAATGGGCAAAATATAGGAATGAAATAAATGTAAGGCATATACTGATCATTTATTCTGAACACAGTAATTTTTATAAGGCCTGCTACAGTACTACTGCCAGGAAATTAGACACAATTCAGTCATTACACTCAGTCATACTATAAGGACAACACCTTGACTGAGAAATTGTTTAACCTGTTTGAATATCAAGACCTTAAAATCAAAGGCAACAGGAAGAGGAAACTGACTAGCCCAAGCCCATCACCTGTGCACTGCAGTTCTGCAGGTGACCAAAGGTTAGGCACCACTGCTTTAGGGGTCGGTATCTGGTAGGCTCTGCCCTAACTGCTGTCTAACACAGCACTAAAGTCACTGATCAGAAACTGCTTTTAAACCTCCCTAGGTTTAAATGGACACAGCTAATTAGCCTGAGTCCACATCTTGTGCCTTTAAAACCTCTATCATTTTGTCAAGCTTCCTCACTTGACAAAATGAAGGTCAGTTAGGGTAGGTAGGGAAAATGTTCGGAGAGGCTTTCTTTCATCTTTTTTTTATACTTCCATTGTCATAATGAAGCAATCATTTTCTGTATAATCAAAACACAAAGAAACCTGACAGTATGCAATTGCTTTCTTTAATCTGGGAGAAAGGAATTTATGTTGATGCTAATTGACTTCCTGGAATCTGTTATTGTCAACTGATCAAACAACTCTTGATTGAATAGTACATACAGAATATTACTCAGTCTTGGTTTAGCTTGGTTTAGCTTTTTAATAGAAATTGCATCTCTACAATACAGCCATATATATATATATATGTTATTTTTATTTTTTTTCCCCGAAAGCCATGATAATCATGCTGGGAAGATCTGGAGAACACAGAGAAACAAAACCTATCAGACTACCAGTTAACCCTGAAAACGTAAACCATCTGCAGAGAAGGTTATTCGAGTGAGGCCTGCTTAACCTGGAAACAAGAAAGGGTTGAGTGTTTGGGATGCTATGAAAATCTACTGTCACAGAGGTAGTTCTTTGTCTTTCTACTTATGGCACAAGTTATAACTAGTGGCATAATTTCTCGCACCTTATTCTTTATGACACTACATAAAGTTGCATTTACTTGGCAGTTAAAACTCTTCCGGTTCATGGGTAATTATTTATATTTTAGCTCATGCCTATGTTTTCACACTATAATTTTGAAAGCTGATATTAGAATTGAAAATTATTAAAACTTTTTAAGATATTCTGGGCTGCAAAGCTTTTTTTAAAAAAAAAAAACACTGCATGTTGACTGTAGCCTAACTGCTGTAGCATGTACTTCTCTGACTAGTGATAGCTGAGATTCCTTTCACACCAAAAGGTCAGACTCTAAATCTAAAAAGAAAAGATAGAAGGGTAAATAACAAGACATAGAGCTCTTATAGGTATAGTCACTTTTTCAAGGCCACTTAGCAAAATAAGAGAAAACGCAAATGAAATCAGGTCATTCAGATTTCCAGTCTTCTGTTCTTATCACTAGATAATAGCATGTTCCCAACGTCCCTTTCAGGAACCTACCCATAGAATATATCCTATATATAATTAGCTGAAATATCAGCTAGAATCTAGAGGGATCATTAACAATAAGCGAATAACAGCAGTGAATAACAAAAAAGCAAATTATCAATTGTAGTTTATATACACTTCCATCATGTTTGAAACTTTCAAATTTCTTTAGTACTTGATAAGAAGTCCATTCTTATGGAAAGAGCCCAAAGTCAGTACAAATTTAAATATTCATCAGGAAGCTGAGGAGCTTTCTGCCAGTCAAGCTTTGCCTTTTTATGAATTCGAAAACTAACATGCAGCAAAGTGTTCAGACAGAAAAAAGGAACAATAACTAATGTGTTGCTCTAGCCACAGTTAACACTCAGAAGCATTGTTGAAGTATTTGATATATCAGATAAATATAAATACTCTATTTACTGCTGCGAAGCAATCGAGAAAAAATGCTGTGAACATTTACTTATTACCAAGAATCCAGAGAATCTAAGGCATTAAATATTCAATTACCTATTGAACAAAAATCTATTAGGATTCTGTCATGAGCATAGCGGCTGCTTGTTAACTCTCCAGCATGGCAATAAAACTTGGGCAATGAATGTAATTGTACTAGGGATCAAAGAGCTGAGCTCCTACTGGGAAGCAAGTGTATACACTGCCAATATTTCATCATTCAGAGTCACTTTCCCTCCTCTACCTAATATGAAAGCTATAAAACAAAACAAAAAATCCTTTTAAACTGTTATTGTTAAAGCCAAAAACTAATTAGCCATTGCTTCCCAAAGTGTTATGTGAAAAGTCTCTAGAAATAATGGGCTGCATTCTCAAATTTTATAGGTTTACTGAGTCGAGTGTTCTCTGGTATTTCCTGTTTTCCCTGCTAGGGAAGATTGAGTTGAGTTTACAAGTCATCTTGAATAACATGCAAACTTTTCAATAAAGGCAATAATCTGTAGATTCATAAAGCATACACTTAAAATAAAGACATAGGTGGTAAACAAAGAGAATAGCAAGAACTTTTCTATTGTTTTTGGAACTAAAATTCCCAGCATCTTAAACCTTTTAGCAGCATATGATTTGCCATTTCAGTAGTGTTTGGTGATGCAGTTTTGTTTTTCCACTTAAAATATATGAGCTTGAAAGTGGTAATACATCAGAAAGTGAGGGGAAAAACCCCCAACACATTAATTTAAGTCTAAAATACTATTTCTGTGTGTTAATATAGATATAACAGCTATAGACTGCTAACAATATGGGGAACAATTAATAGCTTTCTGTTTCTTTCCTTGTGAGACATTTCAGAAGATCTCAAAACATGTTTTATTTAAAGAACTCAATAGATCCTTGAAACACCTATATATGTTACTTTTCCAAGCTATGAACATTTGAACAGAGCTCCAAACAACTAATGGCAAAGGAATCACCTTTTTTCTTGGTAGCTTTACCTACTATAAAAATGTGGTTAAATGTCATCACCCTTGGTCAAAAGCCCAAGATGATGATTCAGACCCCTGGTCCCATCTCAGTTAATGGAAGTTCTTGGCTATTGCCTTTATTATGTCAGGATTTCAACTTCTGAGATAATTTAGTTGTCCCAAACATATATCACTCTGTTTCTGCTTTACAGCAGAACTAAAAGCATGTCCAGAACTGCAGCCATAATGTTGTGATTGAACACTGCTTTAGTGAGGACTCAAAAGAGTAAAATACCATCTTTCAGAAAAACAATTCCCAAATCAATCCCTGAATTTGAGCACAGCCCCAAGCCATATTCACTTTGACATCTAGCACCGTCACAGCCCAAGTGAAAATTGCTGTATTTGAGTTTACTTTCTTTTTACATGGTCATTACGAATATACACTGCTCAAGAAAACGTTCTCCCAACATGAGATAAGTTAAGGCTTTCTCTATATCAATGCAGTTGTATCTGCCCTCTTTCCAGTATTGTTCTGTTGTTCATTACATCATCACAAAGACACAATCTCCAAGGACTATGTTCAAGGAGAAAATACCTTGATTTACTTAATAAAGAAAACAGGTGTATCTGTATGCTTAACTACCACCCATATTGTTGATAAAAATAATGACAAGATGCATAGACTCTTTTTTTCTAAATTTTATTTGTGTGTTCAACTCACATACACGTCAGGCACTGAAGTCTAAAAGACTCTACTGCCTCTTATGGCAGCATGATAAAAGCAGCAGGATTGGTACTGAACAAAAAGTCAGATTAGAAGAGACAGAAACCTGGGCAGTTGACTTGACCCAAGCCCCACAAGATATCTGTTAGCAAGGCAGAAATTTAGGCTGCATGTTTTTGTATTCGCTGACTGTTAAATTGCACAAAAAATACCTGGAGATGAAGCAAACTTGTAATGCTCCAGTTGATGACGCGTTTTCTTTAGTAAACCTCTGCATTGCAAAGATGCCTTTATCCCATGACCTTTTTAATGAAAACCATACGAATGTGCTTAGTGTCTTGGTATTGTATGCAATGTGTTTTACATACATTACAGTCTTGAGTAAGTTCATAAAAGCCAGAGCTCCAAATTTGTCTCTGGTTGCTGTTAATTTCTTAAGAAATGTACACATCTGGATGCAAATGAGGGGCATCAGTTGAGGTACTCCCATCTTGTACATAGTCCCGAAAAGATCAGTTTCCACAGGTGAAGAAGCTCTTGCTCCCTAATCAGAGCTGCCTCCATTTGGTGATCTGGCACAATATGTGCAGTCTTACAATAGGTGACAAAAAAGGAGAAAGCTATAAAAGGCCTATGTTTTATTTTATGCATACAGAGCCTCTGGGTTTTAAACATTCATAAAAAAATATCAAAATATTTTTAGAATGTAAATCCAAGATACCCGTTTTGAATAAACTGCTGTGTTCTGAGGTAGCTGGATTGCAAAACTAAATATTAACAAAAATGTTCCAGAAGCTTAAATCTGTTGTAATTTAGCAAATTACTGTACACCCACCCAGTTGTTCTGTGCTATAAAGTTACTTTCAACTTTTTACCAATGTATTTCTAGCAGCAAATCTCCAATGCAGACCATTTATTTGACCTCTCTAAAGCACATATCACGTTATAATACTGAAATTCTTCATGCTTCTAAAAATAGCAATGCAGAGATTCTGAAATGATTAATGACAGTTAGAACTGTTGAGCTCGATGTAGAAAAATAAAATAGGGTATACAGCCATCCATCTACTGAAATCTGTAAGATTACTTTTCCTGTTCTGGGGTGAGGATATTAAATTTCCTAAGAGCTCTCCTCTGCAAAGATTGTCAGAATGTCAATGGCTGTATCCAACATTCATCCTAACATTTATTATTATACATAACTGCCTAGAGGTACCAAAATACAGGCAGCAATTGAAGAGTGGTTCAAAGTACTGTCTAACAAACAAACTCATAATGATTCCTTACCTTTCCACAGCAGACCACAGCGCAATATGCTTGAAAACCTCATTAAGCACCTAGCACTGCTACAGTGAGTGTGTGAAATTTCTTTACCTCCTTCATAGAACTGCCAGTATTCCTTAATGAACTGCACAGAATTAAAACACTGATCTCTAAGAGAGAGTGTCTTGTACTGGTAACAAAGAACCTTGCTCTGTCAGAAAATTAAAGATATGAACACATACCAATAAGAAAATTACAGTGATATTACCAGAAAATTACTCATATACTTTCTGTTTTAAAGGTTGACCATAAAGCTCACTGCTTGCCTCCACAAGATAACAGAAAGACAGCTCAGGTGGGCACCCTCGGGTGTGATTCAGACTACCAATTTCAACTGGGTAGTAAAGGAAGCAGATGCCTGAGTTTTAGATGGATAAAGTGATATGAGACGAACTGTGCTCTGTGCATCTTAATGTTGCTTTTTTCACTAATCCTTCTAACTTAGAATACAAAATTCTTCTTTCTAACCATGTTAAAAAACCCGACCAGTGTGAAAGACATTACACGCAATGAGTGCATGTTCAGTTTGCTTTGAGCCTACTCCAGTGATGAGCTGCATGTCAGCTGTGTCTTATGTGTCTACCAATTCTAGCTTTCTCAAAGATGAGGAGAAGCACTACCCTCCATTTCCAACACAAGCCGAGGGTGGAACAGTGAGAAGCATGGACAGCAAAAATTTTCCCTGTTCTTTGGATGAATCAGCAGATGAACAAAATGAGATGCACAACCTGTTCTGCACACACCTCATGCAGTGCAGGACAAAACAGAGGAGACAGCAAAACCTGAAAACTCATTATTTTTTCCCTAGTCCCTCAGTATTGCGGTCCATCACGTAGAAATGGCCCTGCTCATTATGAAGAGGATGAATTAACCTTACAAAGGAGTCAAGAAATTAGTTCAGAACCCATTTAAATTCACAACACTGAGATGTGAAACAAGAGTAATTTCTGTATGAGTATGAAGAAAGAAAAGCATTAAGGGCTCAATGTTGACAATTTAGAGCGAAAGAAGCCAGGCAAACAAGCCAGGATTGCTGATGTGTGGTAGCACATGAAGTTTTCTTTCGTTACAAATTTGCTTGGTGTTCATTGCTAGTAATGTGCAGGTGTCATTGCACTTGCCTAAGAGCTTTCTTGTAATGAAGGACTGACTTTACATACTATTAAAATTATAATGCTGCCGAGACGCTGAAGGACAACAAGCTTAAAACTATTACTGAAAGAACAAGATACAAATGTGTTCATTCTTCATATCCTATGCAGCCATTTTTCATTCAAAGAGCAAATTTTACTGCTCAAATAATAGGATTTGTAAGTAACCTAGATCTATAACTCCCATTTCAACACCAGCTATATTTGAAATATTCAACATTTCTTTTACTTCTTTTACAGGCCTTATGATTTCAACATACATTAAGTGAAAGTGAGTGCATATAGAATACATGTTTCTTTTAGTATCTCTTAGTTTCTTTTAGAATCTTTTAGTTTCTTTTAGATTTACAAGGAATAACTAATTACAAAGGAGAAAAAAACCTAAGTACTCTAACTTAAATCTGGTGAAACTCAGTCAAATAACAGATAACATATTTTCACTTATTACTTGTTTGATAATTACTTAAATTGTTTAAATAAAAATAATTCAAAGTCCTTCCATAACAACTAAAATTGCATTGACAATTATTAAATTAAGCTAAGCAAGCTTTAGGTGTATTTGCATGGCTTTTATACCACCAACTCAAAATAGAATAAATTAAACTCTTGCAAATTTTCAAATACAGAGACAGAAAATACAGTTCTTCTTGGAACACTCCTGCTCATCAGCACCTTTATGCATATTAGCAGAGCCTTTGAGTTCTAGTCATGAAAATGTTTTCTGGAATGAGGCCCTCTGGAATAAATGTAAAAGTTCTACTCTGTTTTCTAGCATTAAATATAGCTGAGGAGTATCTAGTTTTTGAATAGCCATTTTATTCTTTTTGTGTATGAAAGCCAGTGCCTCGTTGGTGGCAATGCTTTGAAATTTCTGGAACCCATTCATGTAATATTGGGAGGTGTTCTTATTTTCATGAAGTATAATTTTTTATTTTTTTTTTATTTTTTTTTTTTTTAACTGAAGGAAAGCATTGCACTCAAATTTCTATTTCCACGAAGAAACACATACCTTTGGGGTCATCCTTGTAACGAATCTTTTTGTTTCAACAAGATAATTCTTTGTAGTTTTATAACTTGATAGTTCTTCACAAGCATATTATTCTGTATCAAGATACTGGTTTCCTTTAATAGTTATATTTTTTAATTTATTCCTTGCACTTCCTTTTCTGAAGATCACAGAAAAAGAAATAACTTGCAGGTATCTTTTGTATACATCCTTTTGCTAATGCATGAGAACTCTTCTTCCAATACAGTGACAGCTCATAGATACGTTTCAAGCAATTTTTTACTTTTTGGTTTGCAGTCATTGAAATTTTAATTGCCAAGCAGCATTAAAATGATGAAAGCAAGATATTAATCTTGCATTTTAATTGTGTGAGAGATAAAGCCATAATTTATAAATAAAGCTATTTGTTAAATGTAAATGATCTTTTATTTTTTTGTTTTCAAATGGTATTTGTAGACATACAGTTTAAGCCCTTGCCACATTTGTAATAATAAAACTTTGAAAAGAAGACAAAAATCAAGATCTTTCCAATAACCAAAATATCTTGATATTTGTATCAAAATATTTTTATTTTGTTCTGGACTTGTCATGCTTCACATTCCAGGTTCCTGCCTAGTTGTCTCCAATATTCATTATCAGAATTCCAGTAAAGACACAAAGAGACAGACTGAGTTTCATAGCTGCCCAGTAACATGAAGTTTTTCCAGTGAGAAACCTCCAGCGATACTATCTCTAGAATGATCAGAAAACTGAACTCATACACAGAAATTAGGCATAGAAAGGCAGAGTGATGTGTCCAAAAAACATCCAGGATTTCAAGTTTTTACGTTAGGATTTTGGGTGTTTCAGTGTCATTAGGGAGAAAACAAATAAATACATGGACAAATCTCACAATTTTTTTTAAAAAAGGCTGGTGTGATGGATATGTATGCTTATATATACACATATGAAACACTTTTCTTGACTTTGAAGACATCTTCTCTATTGGAGGAGACAAAGCCAAGCACTTATACTTCTTTCAACTCAATTATTTTCAGTCATCTCAGACAACCTGGGATACCCCTACACTCAAAAAAACCCCAGAAGGGACACGAAGAAGGCCAGAGCATATCAGTGAAAAAGTTTAGGGAGATCCTGCCCTGAGTTTCAGAAATCGATTAAGACAGATGAGCAGGGCTCAGCACACCCCTGACTCAACAAGCTTCAAAGCTCAGTGCTGTGTTTTGCTTCCTGGTGCACCTCTTCACAAGCGGAAACATCCCGTGTCCTGCAAAAGGGGCTGTTCAGTCCCAGGACCAACTTAACAGAACAAGACCATTCTAAAAATCCAAGCCTAAACATCTTCAAACTTTGCCAGGAACCACTTATTTACATGACAGAGGAAATATCTCTAAAGATATTTATCTTAGATGAGAATAAAATCTACTACCCATATACTAGATAAGATGAAATCATGAGTAGAAAAAAATCCTTACATTTTTTAGTACTTGAATGCCTATCTTTGTTCTATCTTAATTAAAATAAATTTTTCTGACTGAATGTCATTATTTTCTTACTAGTAAAGTACATATTAAATGAATTTAACTCTGTGCAATAGACACAAAACTGTAACTTAACAGAAAACCATCGCTATTAATGGTATTAAGGAACAACATTTTATTTAGAAGAGGTCCAGTAAGGTCACTGCAGACGCTATGCACTATTTTTATCCCTCATTTAACACTGCAAGTGATGTAAAATCTGAGTGACAAAGCTGAATGAGGCACTAAAGCTCTGTTCACTTCAAGCAGAACAAACAGGTTCTAAAATTGTCAGCTAAAGCAGATAATGTCTCCTTTGGACAACTGAAGAAGCCTGAAATTCACATGCCCTAATTCTCAAGATGGAGGACTTCAACCACCTGTTACCTGATGGAAGGATAGCAGAACAGAGCACAAGAAATCCAGGAGGTTTCTGGAAGGCACTGATGGTCACTTCCTAAGATAGACCTGAGGGATGGACAAAGGCAGGTGCTCTGCTGGAGCATACTCTCTCATACTTACCAGTAAGGGACTGGTCAGAAGGTGAAGTTCATGGGCAGCCTTGGCTTCAGTGACCATGACATTGTGTTCAGGAGAAGAGGGCCATTGGGACCAGTGGAAAAGTCTGGAGCAAAGACTGATCATTCCTAGAGGAAGATCAGGTTGAGGAAAGGACAAACACGACACCAAAACCTGATGGGATGCACCCAAGAGTTCTGAGGGAGCTGGACTGCATGGAGGAAGATGATCTTTTCACTCTGTTCCACACTGATAAGACACATCTGGAAGTCTATGTCCAGTTCTGGGGATAAAGACAGCTCCTCAGTACAGGAGAGACAGGGACATACTGGAGGAAGTCCAGCAAAGATCTACAAACGGACTGGAGCCTCTCATATGAGAGGCTGAGACACCTGGGACTGCTCAGCCTGGAGGTGAAATGTCTACAAATGTCTGAGCAGGGATGGTGGTGTAAAGAAGACAGAGAGGGACTCTTCTTGGTGCTACTTTGTGAAAGAACAAGATGCAACGAGCATAAATTAAGTACAGGAAGTTCCACCTGAAGATAAGAAAATACTTTTTTTCCTGTGAGAGTGGTCAAAAACTGGGACATGGTATCCACAGAGGATATTAAGTCCCCATCTCTGGACATATTCAAAATCTTATTGGACTTGACCTAGACCAATATGTGGTATTTGACCCTGCAGGGAGGTGGAGACTATGTGATCTCCAAATGTTCTTTCCAAACTCAACAGTTTCATGATTTTGTTACTCAGTGAAACACATTGTAGTATTTTATGGTAATTGGAGTATGCAACAATCCTACCCTTTTAACTTCCTATGTTCGATCATGCCAGAATTAAGGAAAATGGCCAAACTATCAACAGAAATTTGTGTAAAAGGGCAAACTTAAGTTCAGAATGAAAAAACACATTTGATACCACATTGCTTTTGTCAAACCAAAGGAGGTACCACAGAGGCTAATTATTTTTGCCATTCTTATCCATAAGCATTACATTTTTTAATGTTCACAGAGAAAAACTTCAGTTAATGAGATCCATTAAGATTCTTTAATCAGCTCACATTGTGAAAAAGTATTAAAGTCTCCATTTTCACAACAGGCACATGAAATATATAGTTTTATGATATATTACTGGCACAGGAACTCACCTCCCCCTTTCCCCTGAACCACCTGCAATTTTTAATAGTCATGTATCGCCAGGGTACCAGAAACCCATAAAAGTTTAACCTGCCAATTAACAACTAGGTAAAGTTCCAGCCTCGTACAATATTTTGATTGCTTCCAAGAGCTTCTCAAAAAATACAGAAAATATTTCCACAAAACTATTAGCTAGAGTTTTAATCTGATCTACTAAAAATTGAGTAGTAGGAGAAAAATACAAATGCAATATGTATGAAAAAAAATCATCAATTTCTGTTTATGATAGCAGACCTACCAAAGCCAGCTCTGGACTGAAAGCAGCTATTTGTTAAGAGAAGTCAGGGGAAGGAAGAGAAGGGGGGAAGAAAGGAAAAAAAAATTGAAGACTTTATTGCTAGTATTTCCTCTCAATGGGGAGACAGACAGTAAGGGCAGAATTCAGCTATTTGACACAGGGTAATCAAGGTGTGAAGCATAGTGCAATAGTGTTCAGTGTACTTCATGACAGTCCACCAAAGAGATAATGAGGTCAAATAACTTTAGCTTGGTTTTCAGCAATTCTTTAAAAACTAGCTAAGAATGCATAAGCTTTCAAAACATTTTCAGGAATACACAAATTGTAGTGGAAATTAGCTACAGTTAAGTAGATCTGGATTGGGAGATACATACTGAAGTATACATTTTTTGGCACTGCCATTGATAGTCACAGATCCTAAGCACCAACCAATATTCCCATTAAGGCCTGGAAAAAAAAAAAAAAAAAAAAAAAATATATATATATATATATATATCTACCTCCAAGAGTTTCAGCTATAAAGTAAGGAAATCAAACTCACATCGGCAGGAAAGAGATCATAGACAATATTGTTCACTGACCGTAACAGGCAGCAACTCATATCCATCAAAGTAACTGGTGCTATTTTTTTGTAGATTCCACACAGTTTTTCAGGTGCATACACAATCTCCTTAATATGAAAAACATAAAGAAACTGCATAAAGACATCCATCTGAAAGTTTAACAAGTTGGTAAAGAAGCTGTTGAGAAAAGAAAATATATCTTCACTATTGGAGGGCAGATGTCAAGAGTAAGTGGGACGAAACAAAAGGAGAAAAGTCAAAGTTAGTGGGGCATGGCTAAAACTGCAAGCCTGGAACTTCATGGAATTAAAGTAAGCAAATTATTTAGAGAGATACTACATCTAAAGCGGCTGAGAACAAATGAGAAAAGGGGAGCTAAGAGAGAAAAGAAGCCATAAACTACTTAGGGTATAAGTGAAAGGACATGGCCTACAGGCAATTAAATGATAACTGGAAAAGAGTTTGGGTTTACATGACACCTTTCTGCCAGAGGGATGCAGGTACTGCAGAATGACCTAAGCCCTGGCACTACAGGGGTACAACTGAGCACATGGCTGAATTCACAGAGGACCTTCAAGGCACCCCACAGTTTGACTACTGCAGCTGTACCTTGCCCTTGGAGTCAAAAAGTATTTGAATCCAGCTTGTCAAAAATGCTGATATTATACAAAATTACTGTATGCCATTTAGAGGAGCTAATTAATAGCCCTAGAAAAGTCCTGGATACACCCTGAATGAAGGTTCAAGTCATTCTAGTGATCCAGTCAACTCGATAAAGAGAACATGCACTGAATTTAGAGACAATTTCTTATTTTCTATAAACAAATTTTTTATCATAAAAGAAGAGCAAGTTTATGTACCATGAAGTCCAATATCAGGACAAGCGTAAGTTTCTTAGAGTCTTAGCTTTGAAAAGATTCTACTGTACAGGAATCTCAACTTGAGGCTTTTCTTCTGCTTTCTATTCCTTTTAACCATCATTCTGCTTTTGCAGACTGTAATAAAAAGGTTCAAAACCTGGTAAGTGATTGGCAATTTGAAAGAATCATTATTAGCAGTTTCAAGCTCCTGTGGTTTTTGTCAGGCTAAGTTACAGTCTAGGTCTACAGGGTTTTGTGCACTGACTTCTAAAAGATCATTTTTCAGGAGATGGCCATCCATTATCATTGAAAAAAAAAATTAAAATATTGTCCAGCAACTCATTTGTGGTCCCTTACCTGATCATAAACTAACTGAAGAAATAGGTGTGGACTTTATGGCACACTCAAAACATCTTCCAGCTTTTTATAACAAAAAACCCAACCAACCAACCAATCAAAAAAAAAAAAAAAATCTAGCTCCTGACTAGTCACTTAGATTTTTTTAGTCAATTCTTTTTGTCTGTGTTTATGAAAATTACAAGAAAATCAGTATTAGTAGGAGCAGAGCAGGAAAAGAAGTGGGTAACATACTAAAAAAAAAAAAATAAAAAAAAAAAAAAAAAAACACATAAAAACCCCCACCAAAACAAATAACCCAAAACAAACAAAAAAACCACAACCAAACCCCATAGACCTAAGGTATTCAGACATGGGCCATAAACCCTAACTGAAAACGTTTTGACTTCACATTATTTTTATCTATGCCAATTTTAATTTCATTATTATAAAAGGAAAGGGATCAAAATAATTTACAAGTGCAGATTAAAACAATATTTTACAACAAAAATGCAAGGATGTGACATTCTGGTAATATCTAATTTATAATTTACTTGATTCCACATCTCCACTATAAAATCAAGCACATACTTCACTACTAATAATCAGTTCAATGCACATTCCAATAAAAACAATAAAAATCAGCTTGCGTTCACATTTTGTAGGAATGGCATTTTAAGAATTTCTTGGAGGTTCTTGGCTTCTCAGGAAAGAGCTCTCAGAAAAATGGTTAAAACAGAACAAGTAATATCATTTATTTCTGGTTCACTAGATGTTCAATATAAGTTATTTCAGAACTATCATGTTTATTCAAGTTATTTTAGATTACTTTTTTCAAGTATTAAGTGCTTGGCATACAGTATTGAACTTCACCTATAAGAACCATAACTCTACATACAAAGCATTATTATACTACTACTATTATTATTTTTGTTGTTACTGTTATGATTTATTTTTCTTTTTATTTTAGAGTGCCAGTGTAAAACATATGCTTGATTCAGAAGTCCTTCCAAGTTTAATTGAAACAATCCTAATGCTACCCAAACAACAACAAAAGATATGCCAAATAACACATTATTTCCTCTAAATTATTACAACTTAGATAATGCCAACATAGTAGTGAAGTTCAACAATGTAAAATAAAAACACTGTAAAATAAAACTAACTTCTATTTCTCAATTTCTAATTTAAAAATTACACAGAATGGAAAGATAAACAAAACTGAAAATTTCATTAGGAAGATATTACAAGTGTTAGATTAGTTACTGGGAAAGGAAAGAGTGTTCAGTCACCTTGATTTGTGGCAGTCCCTGATGCCACTTCAGCTTGAGCTATGCATGGCCAAGAAACAGCTCCCACTGTGAAAGTGCAAATTAAAGAAGCGAGACTGACCCATCCCTGGTATGGGTCACTCCTGATGACAAGTCTGCCTAAAAGGTAGCACAGTCTACATTTATCTGTTTTTTCTGTTTTGAACAAGATGGGGATTTTCCTGACTTTAATATACATATCTTAAATTATTTATTGCATTTCATGTTCACAAAGGAAAATGGATTACTAAGCTTAACCACAATATTTTACTGTTGGCCAGTTAAATAACTGTAGAAATTAGCTTGCCACACACCAGTCATATGTCTCTCTATTTTTCAGTTTCCAAAAAAAAGTAAAAGGAAAAAGAAATCTACTTTTTATTAACCAGCTTCTAAAACTATGTAATTTATGCTTCACTCTGCTGAAACCCTGAGCACCAAAGGAAAGGAAAAGCAACTGCAATAATTTTACCAGTAGGCTGTTTTATTAAAATCTGTAAGGTGAAATTTTTCAGCACAATCAAATCATCATAAAATATGTTAGTACTTATGACAAATTAAACTGCTATTACACTCCTTTTCTCTCTAACACCACCCTTGGAAGCAAGGGATTTTGAAACCTCCAAATATGTGTTATTGTAAGGTACTGTTCTACTGAAGGGTAAGTTGCATTTTCCATTATAGACCCCATTTCCAGGGGTTTATTATTCAGCTGTAAAGATCTGCTTGGGGCTGGAATATGGCACATAAAGACTAAATTCAGCAACAATTTTTCAATGAACATTCAAGAAAAAAAACCCCACCAAACACTCACTTCAGCTATTTTTAAAATAGTAAAGTTTCAAACATTCAATCAAATTCCACACCTGCAAAGACAGGAGTCCAGATCTGAAGTACTGACAAAAATAATCTAAATAATCTCTGTGACCAACTGCCTGACCAAGCCTAGCATTCCCTTATGGTAAAAGAGAGCCAGCAATACCAATTGGGCAGCCTAAACATTGCAGCACTGTCTTCAAAGACTGCCCTTTCCAGTCCCTTTCATGAATATTTGAATGGTCTCTCAAATATCCCTCCTTTTAGATGTATATTTTTCAAAGCTACAATTAAATTATAATTTTCTAGTTCAATTCCTGATGAAGAAATGCAACATGCTACACTTAACTTTGACGAGCCTAAATAATTATTATATGCTGCTGGGGTTTTTTGTTAAAATATCAATAGGTCTGGCATTAAAACTTCAAAACTATTTCAATGAATTTGCCATTATTTAATATACAGTATTAAGTTACAGTGACATAGGAATAGATGTCCTGGGTCAGAGCACAGGTTCTCTTAGCTCTGTACCCAGCCTGATGCAGTGACTCATGCACAGGTACCTAGACAAGAGTAAGAATATTCAGTAATTTTCTCTTGAAATTTTTTGTCTGTATTTTTTTTTTTTTGTTTTGTTTTAGCACACAAAATGCTCATGATTTACAGTTATTCAGTACGGATATAGTGATACATTGCTACATGTCTGTGCACCAGCATGTGACCACACATACACAGCAACTCAAACTTTAAAAGGTTCAGTTAAAGATTAAAAAGGCAGGAAACACCACATTAATCTTGAAGGTGCAACTTTCATTTTAACACACTTGTGCATGGCTGCTGTAACTGAATCTCTAACGACACCTCTATGTGCTGGCTTTTTCTACAAAACTTCTGAAACATTTGCTCACAGCAGTTATTGCTCTATCACATCTTTTTCTGTGTACTTTTTGATCATTATAAAATCTTCACTCACACCTCATTCTTTACATGGAATAGTAATGCAGATAAAAAGATATTTCTTTCCAGGCTCTGGACATTTTCTTACAGGTTTTCCTACAATTCACACTGCAGCCACATGCTCGATTTTCAGTTTTGCGAAGTCTAGTAAGACGTGCAGCAGGTTACTGATCCACTGAGAGAAAAGTGCTGCACTAGAAGACTGAAAGGGAAGAGGAGTCACTTGGCTGCCAGCGTGGGACACAACCCATGACATTATATTTCTCCTTAAGCAGCAGTTAGGACTGTTCAGCACTTACAGCAATCCAAGCACAATTGTTCTACATTTCACACTGATCTCCTCTCTGTGATGGCCAGTGACAGGACCTGAAGTTGTGTCAGGGGAGGTTTAGGTTGGATATTAGAAAGAGGTTCTTCACCCAGAGTGTGGCTGGGCACTGGAACAGGCTCCCCAGGGAAGTGGTCACAGCACCAAGCCTGACAGAGTTCAAGAAGGGTTTGGATGATACTCTCAGGCACATGGTGTGACTCTTGGGAATGGTCCTCTACAGGGCTAAGGGTTGGACTCAATGATCCTTGTGGGTTCCTTCCAACTCAGCATATTTTGTGATTCTGTGAAATGTTACAGTGGATTTCTCTCCTGTCCCAGTCTCCTTGTCTATTCAGCCCCAAGCTGCAATCCTGTCACAGTGCCAGTTTCCAGTCACAGTGCCAGTGTCCCTGTCCAGGAGATTACTGTGACACCTCTGCCACATAGGTCCCCTCCTTCAAACGTCTTCCTATTTCCAACTCTTTGGATTTCTCTTTGTGCACTATGAGGTCTGTTAACCTTCCTTGCTCTGGGCTCTTCTCTGAAGAGGTCCAAGTGTGCTCAGAGACCTAATCTGTACAGGCTTTTCTTTTTGGCAGTTCAGATCCAAATAACTAAAGTGGTCCCCACAGGCATCAGGAGCACAATGGCAAGAGAGCCCTGCCCATCTCCAGGGTTCAGGGAGCAGAGAAGACCAGTGTAAGGCCATAATGCACAAGGGTCTGACACATCTTCTGTACACCAACATTTGAAATTACTTTACTAAAGTAAAGGTTGTAATTCAGACAAATTACAGAGGGACAGTTTATTCCACTTAAAACTTATATTTAACTAGTCAGTGCATCTGCAATGGGTTTAGTATTAACTGAAGTGTCAACATAGACAAAACCTTTTCCCCAGCATTTTTAAAAGTACTATTGTAGAGTGCTGGTGCCATACAGTACATGCTGATGATTTACCTACAGCTGTATTTCAGTGAGCAAATCCTTCCCCAGCTGCAATACCCGAGCATACCCACTTCATTCTGTGACAAAAAGCAATGGCAATGTAAATCCTTAAAGATTACATGGCCCCTCGTCAACAGTTAAGTGGAGATTATTTAAAAGACTTAATTACACAGAAACCTAACACACTCATTTTTAATGGGCAGGCAGACTGCTGTTTATTTAGTTTTTGAAATCTAGTCTAAATTAGGCCTTGAGAAAGAGAAAAGTACCCTAGGTTTCAATTAACAGATTGTCTTCCACTAGTCAAGGGATAATTTGAGCTTTACAGAAACACATATAAGAAGTAAAAATAAAAAATAAGTACTTCCTCATACTGTATACTGTTTTGCATCAGCCTAGTTATTCAATGGTCCATCATTGATATTAAAAATATATACATATAATGTAGTTTAGAGTATATTAACATAAAGTAGTACTGTCTCTTACTATCTGGAAATAATTAAATCTTTCAATAACATCCAGTTTATCACCAGTGGTTTAGAAAAGACATCATACAATTAAGAGAGGGAAACACAGAAGCTTTTAGAAGGCAACTGTGCAGTAAAAGAAGTGTGTCAGTTGATAGCAGCAAAATATTTTCATAAGAGAGAGTGATACTACTTAGTAATATCAGTACTGAATTTGGAAATGTTTTGACTGCAACTATGCAAACCAGTGACTGCAACTGTCTATGTAGATATACTGGAAGATATTTAAGACAGACATGTTGTGTGGTTTGTCTGTTGAGAAAAAAAAAAAAAGTTAATTCTTATAATCTGAGCAAAAGACTTCAAAACCTTAGTTTCACAGTTTTCATTCATAAAAATGAGTTCCTTGCTGAGGTACTGAACTATAAGAGAAAAAGAAAAAACAAACAAAAAAGCAAAAAACCCAAAGCAATACTCCTTAAGAAAAAAAACCTGTGTTACTGATGAAAAGGAGGAGAACTTAAAATTGAGTTAGGAACCAGGCATACAATAGGGATTTGCTGTTCAAATTGACTAACACCTAGGTCCAAAGCAATGAAGCATAATATTTTCTGTTTAATGATTAGCATGAAAGAACATCTGCACACTGCTCTGACAGCAAAAAGTGCCAGGAAGGAAATTGTACACTTAAGTACTTCAGTGTGAACAGAGGACAGGATGGTTATCTACCAAAGACTAAAGAAAACAAATTGACAGCATTAATACATTTTACATAGATATTTCTTTTAGCCTTTTAAGTTTACATATTCCCAATATTGTGAACAAATAATTGCAAGAAAAAAAAAAAACTACTATTTTTTTCACAAAGTTAGTTTCTATTCTAGCTGTACCAAACAGTACACACTACTGTGGCTTGTGTGTACCCATGCACTTTAAAAAAGCCCAGGGAAATTCAATTCCTGTTTGAAAAAATAACAGAAATTGAAACATTATCACAAAATTAACACTTAATAGCTTTATAAATCCTAATGCTTTCAGTAAGCAATTAGTAAGCTAAGCTGTCACACAGTCATTGCTGCACTTGTAGACTTTCTGTCACAAATTTGAGACTTCTGCTTCAGGCTGTAATTTCCCGATGTGTTTTAAAGCTTGAGAGGAATAGACAAAGGGTATTGTCATTTTTAGCCCTACTACCTCAGGAATGAAGGCCAAAAGTCCTGTATTTGAAACTGTAGTTTTGTTGCTCTAAAAATCTTTAAAATAAATGATAACAGGTTTTTAAGTGTCATGAGATTTTTGCTATCATTTAGGAAAAGTTATTTTTAAAGAAGTTTCATATATGAAGCATGCTCAACTTACTATTTTTCATCAGTGTTACATTACAGTTCATTAAACAGTTCAATCCTTCAGTTCTCTGTCTTCCATCCATTTGAAATCCCCATTGTTCTTGTGAAAAGACATTTTTCTATCTGAGTAGGAAAGCAAAGCTTTGAACCATATGGTATCTACACTAAATTAGCAGAAGTTTCACTAGTGCCAGTGGAAACCAGAATTCATCTACCCTACAGATTGCATTCGCATGTCATTGTTTGGGGTTAAACTATTTGTGTAGTTTTTCTGTCTCCTTGGGGGAAAGCCCTGCCAGTAGACAGGATTCTTTATCTGGCATATCAGTCCAGGCAGCATGCAACCAAAAACCTAAATAGTTTTAACTTGCTGATCTGCCTCACCTATTCAAAGCATGCTAGAAATTCCCCAGTATGTTCTTGAGCACCAGAGCTGCCCAGGCAGCTGCTGTCACTTCAGCATTGCCAGGATGCAGCTCCAGTGCCAGCAGAGCCAGGCGTGGCATCCTGCTCCACAGTGTCCGGCAGCGACACACCTGCTGCCCTCACCTCACTCCCTTGGACAGGCTCAGGCTCAGTCACTGTGCCCCAGCAGATGCCAGTCCATTGCTGAAGGCTCTGCCAACAAGACCAAAGCATCGAGCCTCCCCAACAATGTGTTCAAAGCACTTATGTACAGTCACAGAAAACACTGACAAACTGGGAACAGAAACTGCACGGGCAGTAAAAAGAAAAAAAAAAAAACCAAACACACACACACAAAAACCCCTACCCAAAACAAAAAACCTGAATAGAATACGTTGCACATATTCTGGTTTTGTCTTTAATTCCTCCATTTTTAAGGAATATAAAACTCCTGTAAACCATACATTGAAATACTAATGAACAGAATGAATTCACAGCAGAAAGGTTTTAGACTCCATCAGGGTTATGGTTATTGCCTTAAATGGTGAATAAATATTTATGAGTAAGTTGAAATATTGCAGACAGGATCTTTTTTCACTGTGGGATGCACAGATACAGTGTAAAATCCTCTAGATGTATAGGGGACTTTGAGTTTAAAATACCATTATTTATTTTTAGATCAATTTATTAAGGCAATGGTTAGGGGCCCAACCTGAGATGGGAATACCACCAAGAAGGGTCTTAGTGGGGACCAGGGAGAGAAAAGACCAACTCCAGGCTCTGTTGAGTGGACGTAAAAGTCAAAGAAGGGGAGGAGCAAGGGCCAGCCCAAGTTTTCAACTGATGCCAAGGAAAGAACCTGGAAGCAGAAGTGGACTAGACTATGCTCCTGTTTTAATTAGAATATCATACTCAGATCCCTTAAATTTTCATTTCTCTTTAACTAAACATCCTATCACAGTGTCACAGTTGCTTCAGATAAAGCGCCTTTTACACACATGTAAAAACTTCACTATGAGTAAAATTTTCTGATTGTTCTGGGTACATGAAGTCCAAAATCCAAATATGAGTTACTATGAAAACAAAATTGCAGTAAATTTAGGAATATTTTTCCAGTCTCTGTTGCACATGACTATGTTCTTGTTGAATCAAAACATCCTACAAATACGGTTTTCATCTGACGAGCTCATGATTGATTCAACCAACTAGTTATCCTTCAAATCCCAGCTTGCTGAAAAAAACTTTCACAGGAATATTCCTCCCTCCTGTAATTCTCATTTATGCACATACCATATAGCGGCTAAATTAAATGCACATTTAGTAAGTTTGGTCTACAATTACTTGCTTGTGCAGGAACAGCTTGTACACTCTGGGAAGTTTACTCTGTTAATTTGCAGTCCATTGCTAGATATTTATGCAAGTGAAATTACCAGGACATGTAAAGATTTACATTCCCCTGTGCTCTGAACAGAGCACAGTTCCTTCAGAAATCTTAGTGCATATTTATATGTTTAAAGACCAATCTAATATATAAATATATATAAGGTTCTGCCAGCTCCTGAAAACTTGCATATCCTGGATTTACATGCATGAGTTCACAATGCAAACAACACAATTTCAAAGCAGCAAAACAAAGTGTGGAAGAATGAGTTTAAAGAAAGAAAAGGAAAAATATACCCTAGTTTATGTGCCCTGTCAAATACCACCACAGCTGAAAGGAAGAACCATTAGTCAGCCCTTCACTGTGCTGCCATGCAGCAGCACTGGTGCTCAACAGAAAACCAGCCTGCAATCAAAAACTGTTCTTTGACAGGGCTGATATGATGAACTGCAGCTGTGACGTGCTGAATTTAAAGGGACGATCAGCAGGAAGCCCATTATGGCTTTCTGCTCACAACACAGAAATCAGGAGAGTTCATGCCCCCGGTGCCTTCTCTAAGAAGAGGTAACTCCTCTGAGATACTCAGCTATTGAGGGCAGTCAAAGAAGAGGGCTGCCCAGTTGTCTTTCCCTTTCCTCAAGCATTTCTGCAGCTCTAAGGTCCCAGGCATTTCCAGCATGGCCTTCGTATTGCTCTTTCTGATGCTAGAGCAGTTTGGGCTTCAGCTTCTGGAATGCTCACATGCAATTATCATTTCATCAGTCACCCACAGTTTCCCTTAGCATTACATCTGGCATAAAGCAAGTGGTAATTTTTAATACTTTATAGTTTCAATAGTGCTAAAGAAAATCAAGAATCTTTGTGTCTGGCAGACCTCTAAAGCATGTTACAAACAAGTGAAGTGGGAAAGCTTCTCAAAGCAAAACATACTTGAGGAAGTGTATACAATAGGAAGAGTATGGCAACCCAACAACAGAGGCTCCAATCAGTTCAGTTAAGAATCACACATCTACACATACATTATCATTATTGTATTTTTTCATATCTACCTGTGCCAAAATTGAAAATAAATAGTACTTGAAAAATAAATTATCACTAATTAGTTGAATCTCAACAGCAAAGTGCTTGTCAAATCCTTTTAAGTGACTAAAATTAATTTCATATACTTAGCTTTTTTTTTTTTTTTTTTTTTTTTTTTTTTTTTTTTTTTTTTTTTTTTTTTAACAGTGGCAAAAAGAAATAATTCAGCACATAGTACCTGGGTCCCATGAGCTCTTCCATAATATGCCTGCATTCAAAATGTTTTTGGAAATCCTTGAGTACATTTCCAGCATATCAGAAATAAAGATAACTATCAAATACTCTTTATTAATCAGTTGGAAAAAACAAAACAGCCCAGTGGAAGGCTGAAATGTTTTATGTTGATGTGATTATGAGTCACTGCAGTTTTGGTTGAAACAAAGCCATTTATATGAACGTCTGCTGCCCCAAAAAGACTCCAAATTATGTAAACCCCTTCTTTTCTTCTTTATTCTCTCTTTTTCTTTTTTTTTTTTAATTGGATATCTTATACAAAAATTTGTTTCCATCACTTTATGCTGAAGAATGTTCTGTTGGCCCTTGTGTAGCATGATGCCTATAACATCCAAAACAGAGGGCTCCAGGATGTCTGCCATAAGAAAATATAGTGGCTTGCTTTATTTTTAAAGATTAATACAGTTGGCAACCATGAGGACATGAATGACATGATTTACAAGTTTGTGGGCCAGACAAAGCAGGATCAAAAGATTATCTGCAAGCAAGGAATCAACATTTCAAACTGAGGAAATAGGAACAGAAAAAGGCTCATCTGTTCCCAGACCAAATCTTTCCAGCAACCCAAGATAGCAGGGAAGAGATTGCAAGAAGTCCTCTGCGCCAGCTCCCTCTGCAGGGGTCTGGCTGCAATCCTGGCCAGCAGACTTCACCCTCGGAGCTTATAATTGCATGTAATTTCTGTGTCTGAGTGGAAAACAAACACACAAATGAGCAGATCACTTCTAGTGGCTGAAAGAGAAACCTAAGACAAATGTCTTACTTGGTTTTTTTTTTTCCTTTAACCTAGGTATAACACCTGAACTGAAGTGCTTGCATTTTTAGTGTCTAACTGGCTGCAGTTTGGACCCTTGCCACAAAGACACTTGTATATTAAGAAGTATCGCACTCTCAAACAAAGGTCAGTGACTTGACTGTAGCATGAGCAGTTTGTGAATGAGTGAGCTAAGCTACCTTCAACAGCACCCCTGAAAATCAGTTTTTCCGCCTCTGGACTTCAAGGCACAAACCTGGTGAAGCACATCTCATGTGCCTTCCTTGGGAATGGCTCTCGGGCTTCTTCCAGACCTGCCTTTATATGACACACACCAGAAGCAGCACCAGGAGCTGCATGAAAGTTTTGTATTGCAAGTTCTGAATACTGACATTACTTGGCCTTTTCTCCTGGTTTCCAGGTTTTCATAAAAGACAACAGACTTCTTCGTTATGAAGATCATATAAACTAGAAACTGCCAGGAACAAGCAGATGGGGACGAAACCACATAACATGTCTACTTGTAAGTTACAGACCTCAGTCTGGAGAATTCAAAATGCATCAATTACTCCTGACTTTGAAAGACTTTTTAAAGACATTTCTGACTCCTTCCCACACCAGCCCTAAGGGAAGAAACAACTCTCTCACTCTGCTCTTAGCCAGCATGGAAAGTGGAGGGCTGCTTCAGCTGCACCATCCAACACAGAAAAGGAAAAGAGAAAAAGCAAAATCTAAACCAGGGTGGGATCCATGAAGGATACTGCAGCCAAATCAAACACTTTCCAAATGCTGGAACAGAGCACAAATGAACCCTGCTGGTTTTATGATCTGCACAATGAAGTTTATCAAGATATCAGTTCAAGGCTACACCCTGTTTACAGATACAGCACTCAAGCCTGTAAAGGGCTGTGGCGATACTAGATAAATGCATGCAGATAATGACTTCTTCACAAGGATTAAGCTGTTGCAGTTTGGAGCTGAAAAACAGAGATTCTTGTTAATGCTTCCTGGTTTCTCCTTTTCTGTACCCAAATGAATGTTTTCTGAACATAGTAACTGGAAAAAAATTGTCTTTTCGCTCAAGCATTTAACCAGTCAGTCCTCTAGTGGATAATAATACCAAAGAAAAACAATAGTAACTTGATCGACTGAACTCCAACCAACAGCTCCCCCTATCAGCCGATTCAAAAATAATCAAGAGAAGCAAAAAACGAAGTTTAGGATTCAAATGCACTATGAACTAAAAGATAAGTTTTCCAGTGATAGCAAGATAATTTTAATACAAGTGCAGATGCTTGTGCGCAGAGTTTTGTGATAAAAAGAACCTTACACCACAGATTTTGCCTCAACAGAGTGCATCCTACAAGTCACTAAAAAAATACTGTACTGAGCTGTAATGCACTGTTTAAACCCACAAGATAAAGGGTTTCTATTCTGTTTTATAATGAAAGGTAAATTCTACTGTAGCTGTGTTGGAAGGTAAGTCATCAACTTTTGCAGCAGGGAACAGCATACATTTAGAGGCAGAGTCTGACTGAGTTTACTGCAAGTGTTCCAGATTCATAGAAGCACTCGAGTTCAAGGGAACCTTGGGACATCTCAAGCCTAATGTCCTGCTCTGCCAGCTCAACACTGAATTTGGATTACATTGTCTAGGGCTTAATCTTATTGGGCACTGAAAACCTCCAATGGCAGAGGGTCCATAACCTCCTTGAGTAATCTGTTTGCTTTATTATACTCTCATAGATTTTTTTTTCCTTTTATTTTCAATTTATGACAACTATTTCTTGTTATCTTACTGGACATCTCCATAAAAATCCTAGCTCTGCCTTCATGGCAACATCCACTTACATGCATCAGAAGGCTGCTACTTCCACTTTTATTCCTACCATTGTGAAATCCATTTAACTAAAGGGCAACTTACAATGCTTTTTAGGACACACTACACACACATTGTCTGTATCCAGCTACACATGGAGAAGGAACTCATTTATCATGAGTCTATGTGATCTATCACATAGACATCTCCAGATGTCCAAGTTGGCTTATGCATTTTACACAGCACTTAGATAAATCTACCTGTCTTATGCGTACATATCTAGTCAGCATACAATGGAGCATCTCGTAGTTTGAAAGCTGTGGTTTGTGCAGAGATTTTAAATTCTGAAACAACTTTCAACATTCTGAGCAGCTCTAAAGAGCCATTTGCATTCCTTTCTTAAAAGAGAAAAAAAAAAAAGAAAAAAAAAAACAAACCAAAAAAGAACCATCAAAAAGTCACAAAAACAAAAGCCACAAAACAACAACACAGAATATCAACAAATCCCAACAAAACACTCAAATGTTTAATCAAAATGTTTTCCTCTGCTTTCCACCAACTTATCCACCCACACATGGTTACATGACCTCACTCTACAGCATACAGTAATAGCAGCATGTCCAAAGCATGAATTTCACATGTGAAAATGTGAGATCCACAATATTCTCAGTGCAAGGTGCAAATACATATTTTGAATGCTTAAGGAGATCCACTGTGTTGATTCTAAAAGTTGTTACATACTTATGAGTCAGAAATCCAATTCAATTCCTTTAGGATTATGTTTTGACACTCTCCAAGCCTTACCTTTGAACTAAGGTACTTATACCTTATATAAGCACAAAAAATAATACCTCTAATACCATTTAAAGCCTTCTAAAACGTTTATTGGTTTCTCTAATACTTGGTGAGTATATAAAACACTCACTAGTGAAATGGAGCGATTTAAAGATTTTAATAGCTCTCTAGAAGGAAAAAACTGTATAATTTGTTTGTTGTTTTTTCTCTTGTAAAAAGCGCAGTTATACCTGAAACTTGTGCTCCAAACCAACTGAAATACATATACTGCATGTAGATTATGGATTCATATTTACTGCCATATGCTATTTCTATACAGCACAGACTGACAGTTGATTATAATCCTACAGAAATCAATTCCAGAGTTCCCATGTATGTCACAAGGCACCACTGCCTTCACAAGCACAGCACAGAAAAAGCACAAGCAAAGCATTCAATGTTGTGATCCTAGAGAGAACGAACAGCTGAATTCATCCCATTTTTTCACTTCTTTTTTTCCCCCCCTTGAATTGCAACATATTGCAGCATACTCATGGAGCGGCACATTAGAAATTTGCCCTAAGAGTAACTTAAATTTCTCCTTCAACTCACACAACATTTTTGATTGATGCTATGTGGCTAAAACCATACCGTTTGAAAATCCCCAAGTGCAGCTAAGAAACCACCTTTCCTTCATTGACATAAGTGAATCACTGATAGACATTACAATTCAGCTTTTCCAGGCACTTGAAAACAACTTACTGCACTTTGACTTATGCTTTTTAATTGGTCAAATGCAACGCCTCAAAAAACATTTATTACTGTGAGAACCTTTATCAGTTCATTAGTTGCTAAAAATATAACAAAAATATTATATATATCTACAAATAGATATTTCATCATATATATATGTAGATAGATGCTATTTAATTTATCTTTCAGCAAACTCCATTGTGGGGGGAAACAGTCAACAAATTTTTCCTATTCTGATTAGACACTTATCTTCTGATCTTCTTGCTCTAAAAATTTTCATCAAAATGCCAAGTTTTCCACCTGTGTTTGCATTATGCTGTATTTTCCTTTCATAAAATCCATGTAGAATTAAACTTAAAAAAATAATATTCTTATATACACATATATTACTTTTTGTGCACTATTATTTATATGAGAGTCCACACACTTACTCAGGCATCTCAGGAATGTCGTACAAAACCCTGTGTGCAGTCTCAAGCACCAACTGTACAAGAGAGGAAATCTGTGTTTGCTTTCATAGTAGTAAATCAACTTAATATGAGAGACAGAACAAAATTCTTTCTTACTAGTCACCTGCTAGTTACTTTCATATACTAAACATGCAGAAAATAAACCATAGTTAGCCACACAGTTTTAATTCTAGTGTCTGACTTCAAAATACTAAATATGAAGCAGCCACAGCACAAATATTCAAAGTCCTGTGAAAAGCAGAAACTGTACTGGCCCACACACTCACTGGGTCCCTCAGCTGCCCTTTGGAGCCCAGCTCTGCGATTCCCTGCACTGGGAGCCAGAAGATCCACAGCCTCACATGTCAGTGGCTGGCATCCAGGCCTACCAACAAGTTTCTTAGGGTTCATACAGGCAGACTCGGACCAGGGGATGTATGTAGGAGATGTCTAGAAATAGGAGATTATAAGAATATAGAAGTAGGAGATGATAAGAATATAGACTGCAGAAACCAATGATGAATGTAGTGACCCGTAACCTAGCTTCCAAGGGACAAGCTCTGTCTATATCCTTTTCTTTCTGTCTTCACATGCTTTCTCTTTCCTGACCCACTTTCATCAACCTTTGAACCTTCCCCAAATATCCCATACCAAATCTTATACATTCTCACAAACCCATTAAAATACTCTATAATAAGCTTTGTACAGTCCCAAAATACTCTGGCTGCTGGAGCTCACATAAAGTTCTCTGACATTTCAAGCAACAACCTTGTTAAGATCTTGTGCTGGTTTTGGCTGGGTGAGTTAGGTGTCTTCATAGTAGCTAGTATGGGGCTACACTTTGATTTTCTGCTGAAAACAGTGTTGATAACACAGAGATGTTTTTGCTAATGCTGAGCAGTTTTTACACAGTGCCAAGGTCTTTTCTGCTTCTCACCCCACCCCACTAGCACAAGCAGGCTTGGGATACACAAGAAGCTGGGAAGGACAAAGCAAGGACAGCTGACCCCAGCTGGCCAAAGGGACGTTCCAGACCATATAGCATCAAGATCAGCATATAAAGCTGTGTGAATAAGAAGGAAGGGATGGAAGGCCGGGGGGAGGGGCAATTGGAGTAATAGCATTTGTTATCCCAAATAATAGTTATTATGCATAATGGAGTTCTGCTTTCTTAGGAATGGCTGAACACTTGTGAGACAACAGGAAGTGGTGAATGAATTCCTTGTTTTGCTTTGTGTGTGTGTCCATGGCTTTTGCTTTACCTATTTTAAACTGTCTTTATCTCAAGCCATGAGTTTTCACACTTTTACCTGTATGGTGTTCTTCCTGTGTGTCCCCAGCACAGGAAGGCCATTGAGCTGTTTGAGCAAGTCCAGAGGAGGCCCATCAAAATGAATAGAGGGCTGAAGCACCTCTCCTATAAGGAAAAGCTAAGACAATTGGGATTGCTCAGCCTGGAAGAGAGAAGGCTTTGCCATTACCTAATTGTGGCCTTCCGGTACCTGAAGGGAACCTACATCAAAGACAGAGAAACACTTTTTACAAGACCATGTAGTGACAGGACAAGGGGGAATGGCTTCAAACTGAAAGTAGGGTTCAATTAGCTACTAGGAAGAAATTTTCATGATGAGGGTGCTGAGGCACAGGAACAGGTTGCCCAAACAAGTTGTGGATGCCTCACCCCTGGATGTCCTCAAGGCCAGGTTGGATAGAGCTCTGAGCAACCTAGTCTAGTGAAAGGTGTCCCTGCCTATGGCAGGGGGACTGGAACTAGATGACCTTTAATAACTCTTTCAGCCCAAGCTGTTATGATTGTGTGAGTCTCCCATCCAACCAAGGGGTCAGTAAAGAAGACACTGCATGGATTTTGGCTGCTGTCTGGGGATAAATGATGGCAGATCTCATACCATCCTAGGGAGAGTTTCTTTTTGTGATTTTCACTCCTAGGACCTTCACATCATTGGGCACAGATACTGACAACAATTGGGTTACTGCTGCTACCACCATACAGTCCTAGTGACAGTCCTCTGACTCTGCTACACCTTTGTGTACCCTCTGCTCAGTTCCTGCTCACCACATCCAAGAGGTACCTGTGTATTGATCCATTTCAAAAGTGATTTAATTTTTTTAACAAATTAATAAATAATTTGAAATTCATTTCAGATGGCATTATGTGTTGTCCTCTGATGAAACATAAACTAAATTTAACATTCATGTTTTGGTGAAAAGTGTTTTTAAAAATTTCACAGGAATAAGTGAGCATAATTAGTCAAGGTCAACAATGGGACAGTGTTTAAACTGGCTGGATTATGAATAGTGAGGACAGTTGTCTATTCAATGTAAATACACTCCTAAAGACACCGGAACTCTCCACCCCAGGGAATCAGTGAAGACATCAGCACTGGGCGAGGGCACAGCAAAAACAGTGCCAGATACCTGCTACAAACAGGGTTGATTTTTTTTAATAAGCTAGCTCTCAACAGAACTGTTTTCATGTACAGAAGCTATTTTAATAAGCAAGCATCATGGACTTAGCACTTTCATCATACGCTATTCATGACAGAGACTTGGCACTTAGCACCAACATATTTACTATGATGATATAACAAATAAAAGAACTAAAATAGAAAGCAAAAAACCAGTAAGTCTAAAATTTACTCAAAATATAGGCCTTTATTTTAATGGTCAGGATTTAAGATTCAATGCTTAATTACCTAGGGTGAAATCGAGCCTAATGAACACTGATTTCAGTGCTATGCATGCAGAGGATCTAATTTTGCATGCAGCAGCAGCTGAGAGAAGGATTTCAGTGATAAGGGCTGCAACACACAGGCAGAAGCAAAAAGAATTCTGTAGCATAAAGTCTGCCAAAGCCTTCCACCATTTTTTTTTTAATTCTAAGGTTTTGGACTCTATCAGATTTGTAATTATTTAGAATGATTTTAAACAAAGAATAAAAGAGAAGATGGTAAGTGTCAATTTCCAGGAAGTTTTTCATATTTTTTTAAACTGAAAAATAAATTCCATTCGAAAATGTAGCCCAGTGAATCTCAGCAGAAAACAGTAACACTAGCAATAAATGTGTTAACAATTTTCAAATTTCATTTGCAAGTTCCATAGTCCTAAACCAGAAATAATGTATTTCCTAACATTCTCATGGAGAGATAACTGAAATTTCAAGGAACAGCTGAGAAATGCTAATGATCAATAAAAGAGATTTACTTCAACAGTTCAAAGTTTGGGAGTAGTATTGAACACATCCCTTTCAGAGCCAACATTGTGTCGGTGACCCAGATTATTGAAATGTCATTTTTGGCACCCTAATTCTCTCTTACTTTTCACTTACAAAAGATCTAGTGCCACACAAAATTGACATTTCAAATACTACAGCAGCAGTTTATTTCCTAAACAATTATACGATTCGCCGATTTCCTCAAAGTAATAACAAGCAAACAAAAATAAACTTATGGCACAAGACAAAGACCTAAAAATTTTGGTGAGAAATTCAATTCTGCTACCAAGTCTCTTGACAAGTACTGGCACCTGAGTGTTCCATAAAGTATCTGTTCCTGCCCTTCTGATTTCCTTAAGCATGTCAACCATAAGCATTTGTATAAACCTGAAAATCCCAAACTCGTACGCCATTATCCTTCCCAAATATACCTAAATATTAGCAATGCTGCTGTTAGGTATTAGATTAACTAATCTTTTTTACAGAAAATCATTCTGGTTCTGTCTTCCTTAATCCTGTTTCCTTTCCACAAAAAGAGTGTAATTATTTATGCCTTTCACTGCTGTTTATGCAGTTTAGTTATATATAAAGAGGAAGTTGATATGAAACAGTTGGTTCTACTCCACTCTTTGAAGGATATTACATTTCAAGATTGGAAAAGAATGGGGACATTTCAAAACCCACAGATGCCTTACTCAATTCTTTTGGTTTATATATAATTTTAATGAGGATTTGTAAGACCTTGACATTTCTTTTAGAGTAGGTGCAGCAGTACCCACACATACTCTACTCAATTTATTATTGAACTCTAAAGAAAAACACTTCTGAGTTCAAATACAAGATGACAATTCCACTGAGTTTAACAGGATTGCAAGAATTTTATTTGAAAACAGAAATCATCAACAAGATTTTCCCCAAATTTAAACTGGAACTATTCTTTTAATTACTGACATTAAATTCACCATGTCTAGATGCATTATGGAGTACTACCTGATCTTCCAAATTCACCTTAGTACTGATATCAGCCATTCAGAAATTCTTAATCCACAGGAAAAATAACAATGTAGTATTTCTGAAATAAAATCAAAAGCGTGAGAAAAAAACATAGATGACTGCTAATTGGATTATACCTTTTAGGCTTCTGTGAGAATGCTGCATAGACAGTGTTTCAGTTTTGAGCGTGAATAATCCTATTGATTCATACAGAAGTATTCATATACTTTAGATGTACTATATATCTCCATAAATTGCTAGAAATTGCACAGTGAAGATCTTAAATGAAGTGGAGAAGCAGAATCTTCATTTCTAAGAAAGTAAAGTACTCAGATGCATATAAAAAACCTGTTCTCTTTTTCATTTGTTTCTACACATGAATATAAGGAAAACAAACCTTAAGAATCAAAATAGCCTCCTGAACCCATTTTGGGTTTTACTCTAGTAGTTTTTTCATTCTCCCTAACAAATTTTCCAGGCATTTAAATTCAACATATATAATAAACTACTTTGAAATATAAGTAATACTGATTTTAAAAAGATAAAATACATCAGATTCAGAAAACTGAGTGTCACTCAGAATAGGCACAACTGGCTATGGTAAAAGAATTAAAATATTATGTATAACTTGAACAAATTCATCAGAGACAACCTCTTACTGAAAGGTAAGGAAACGACCACATCTTAAATTGAAGATAGCTAGTGGAAAAAGAAAAGCAGAGGCTAAAGTGAAATCATTTCATTCCACAGCTGTGAGATGCTTGTGAGTTAGATACTCTCTGCTGTTCCTACTATAATCCTTTTTGTGCCTCAAGCTCCAGCAGGTCCCTGAGCCTTCACACTGCACTCTCCACTTCCCCACACATGTATGTTCTGCAAGTGTTTGTACAGCAACACAATACCAGTATTAGCCCAATACAAAAACATAAGTAGAAAAGTGTTTAAATTTTGTATTAAATTAAATGTAATACAAGTAAATGTTTCAGTTAATAAATTGTCTCTGTAATAACTGTTAATCATTGTGCATTAAGATAACATTTATCATAATAATATTCATTACAATGAATAAGCTGATTTGTTAATCATGCAGATGTCACATGCATTTCAACAGGATTCCTTTAGTCACCAACACCACAGCCATTATTTTTAAGTGCTTCCAAAAACATTAATGTGCAATGTTAATCTGAAATCCATACCTCTGTTATTTTCACACAGCAACCAGCAAGATTTGTTTAGGAAATTTCATGCCAAGCTTCAGAAGTGTGCACTCTAACCTTCTTCAACACATAATTCAAGATAAACACTTTCTTCATGACAGACGTTTCAAGAGATGGAGGAGTGGAACAAAGGCAGAGAGTGACATGAAGCACAAGTTCTGCACGATTAAGATGAATGGACAGATTAGCTGGAAAATCCATAATGACACGTCGTGCTGGCTGAAGCAGTTCTGTTTATGCAATTACTGCTTTGTTGTTTAAATGAAGGGAAGCTCTGAAAAGGACCTTTACCTTATTACCCCTGCACCAGCACCTTGCCAGTACTTCAGTATCCCCATCCACTGCAATCCACCTGACATCTCATTAAAGGTTTTGAAGTGTCACCTACCAGAAGACAAATGGTTCATTAGCTAAACAGTTATGGGCTAAAAACAATCTTGACACAAAATATGCCAAGCAACATTCAGGTTTATTGCCAGCAAGGGCAAAATAAAAGTCTAGCAACGCACTCCCATCCAGCACAGCCAGTCACACGACCTACGTCTATGGCTGCCAACACACCATCTTCTGCTTGCCTTTAAAAGAGCTCTATCTGGCCTCCTAAGATGCAAAAACTGGAAGTGCAAGTCTGTGTGTGCTTCACTCTAAAAAGAAAGATCAAAGCAACTTTTCAAGCAAGTAAGCCTGCTGCAGTCAAGCCTGCCTTCTCAGTTCATGTTTGCAGCAATACTGAAGACCACAATAGAGAGGCGTGCAATGAATTAAAACCTGACTAAGGTTTTTCTTTCAGTAGTGACTTACCATGTCCTAACTGACACACAGTGAGTTAATAAGTGATTACAAGAGGAAAATCACCTATGAGTGTGGCCAAACTGGCTCTCCTGGAACACTAGGATCAAGGAAAAATAAAATAGCTTCAATCTGTGCATGAGTGCTCTGCTTTTCTCACTAGGAAATCCACTGAAAGCAGCTCAGAAAAACTGAAATATTTTTCTGAAGTTACAAATAGCTTAGTTTCATGCTGGCTGAGCTCAGATTGCTGAAGGACTTCTTGTGTGCAGAATAAAATGAAATTACTCACTGATTTTCCATGTTCTTCTAAAAAGGAGAATAGATCTTCTTATGAAACAGAACACCTGCACCCAACCTAATAGATATCTCTATTTCACAGTCATATAATTTCTTTATAGCAAAACTAGCATAACGACAGGTAATATGTGCACAATATGTGCCAAAAATTACAGGAATGCTGGAGAAAATGCTTTAGAGCAACACAAATTGACTTTCTTATTCCTGCAGTTGAATGTGAAGTTTTCCTATTCTAGTGCTGAACTCCAGGAATCCATAGAAAATGAGGAACAGACCAAAATAACCCAAATATTAGCATAATAAAAGTTGCAGTAATCATATGACACATTTTCAAGTCTGCTTCAAGAAGGCATTCCAGTGGCACAGCAAAACTTCTAAACTCCACAGTCACAGTTCCTGTAGATTATGTCATTGCAAAGGATATGAGGTCATGAAGAGAAAACCATGGCAGACACTCACACCCAGGGTTGATGTATGAGTTATTTAAGGGGTAAGGGAGTACATTAGGATATAGTTCCATGAGTAATTCTTCTGTAGCACATGGGAAGTCCAATATTCACTCATATCACAGACTAGAATACAAATAACTAAAGTTTTTCAAACTCCAAATCTCCAAAGACAGTTTTCCCGAACTCCCATACACCAAAGCTCACCAAGTGCTTTTGTCTGGGTCTGAGGATGTTGCAGGTGTCCAAAAGTCAATCTTTGGGTAAGCCACAACTTCTTTGGTCCAAGGTATGCAGTGCTTCTGTTGATCCTGACCCCTGACCAGCATGGTGACTAGGCAAAGCACCACCCCAACCAGTCTTATGCTCTCTACTTAACTAAGCTGTACCAATAAAATCGGGTTTTTTCTCAAAATGCAGACATAGTAGCTTTCTTTTCAAGGTACAGCTGTCCCAGAAAAGTAGCACAGTTTCCAGATCCCAGCCAACTTTCCCCCAAAAGCCCAGTTTAGCAGGAGATGGAAGACCTAGATCTAGTTTGCTTCTCAGCTGAAGGAGGGCCCAATAACTTCTGCTTTCCAGGAAGCTACCCGAATTCAGACAGTTGGAGAGTTTGGGTATCACAAGGTAAAAAGCAAGCAAAAAGAGATACCTTGCTCTGGCTGAGTGGTGAGGCAAAATTTAGGTCCTGATGACTACTCTCAAGATTATTTTATTTTTATTGTGTCATCCAAAGTTCAAAACCAGAGTCATAGCCCTATTACAGGCTTTCAGCCTTCATTTTCTTAAAAAATATATTACAACATAGATTTAACTCTTGTATCATACATCCTCAGAACATTTGTTAGGATTCTGGGCAGGGAAACTTTAGTTGCTATAACATCTCTACAGTCAAAGAAAGTGATAAATATAGCTTGCAATGTGATTATACTGAAACAGTTTGTTCCAGTCATACGGGACTCTTAACTTGACATTCCAATTAAAAAAAGAAGCGACAGAAAAAACATTTCAGATGCATACTTTGATATTAAAGTCAAGGAAGCATGAAATTTTCTTTTTCTAAGATAAAGCAATTGGAACAACCAACACTTTAGCTACAGCAGTTACTTATATTTCCTATAATTTCATTTAATTTCTAGATAAAATTAGAAACAAACATGCCAAATTACTTTTACTAGCAAAATTTTCCATAACACTCTCATTTCTTTTTCTGACAGGAAAATTTCTTCCACTTTGTTGGTCAGGGTCTTGAGAAACAGGTATTTGACCTGGCAAACAGTGGGTTGTGCAGTCCAGACTCTGACCTGATCATCTGGACACCTTAACAAAGCAGGCTGTTTTCTCACCATCAAAGTGCATCCCACTGAAAGAGATATTGATCCTCTGGGACTTGTCTGGAGCGCCAGTTGCTCTCTCACTGTCAGATCCTGCAAAGGAAGGAATGTATTCCTGCTAAAGGGAGCCAGCCAGTGCTGAGTTAGCATTTGCACTTGGCCTAAAGAAGCTGGGGAAGGGAATCGATCTTTCAAGAATAAAGTTGGCTAAGAGTTCTCCCACTAAATGACTGGCACAGATGAAAAAAAATCCTCTCCCTATGCACAGCAAAGGAAACAACATATTAAAATTCCTATTTGAAAGACAGATAAACTGAAAATTCTGGGAGCCGTACCACTTTTAGTAGCTTGACAAAATTATTTTGCTCTATTAACAATCAAAACTCAGTTAAAAAGCAAAAAGTAGGTATCAACTACCTAAAATCCATCTATTATTACAAATGTTGAGTTCTCTGACCTCATTTTGGTTGCTGCCAGGTAGGCCAGGCCAGAAAAAACATGATTTCCTTTTCCCAGTTCAAAGGAATCTGAGCTTAGAGTCTGTAAAAGGTGCAGCAGGAAGAATCTCATGGTTGAGCGTCTCGAACTTTAAGCAGTTTTAACAGCAGTTTAAATTTACTGCTGTTACAAAAAAAAAACCAAACAAACAAAAAGTAGCTGTAAGGCATAAATTCAGCATTCACTGTATCTGTACAAGCACACAACAGTGCCAGGTTCTGTCATGACAACACGCCAGTTCCCAGGCTGCTTGTGCAGTGGACTGAGGAAGAGGCTGGCTTGCTAAACTTTCTGTTGGGTTACGAACAATCTGCTTTCCAAATCAGATGGGTACTGTAAATGATGCCCTCAATTCAGTTCTCTGTGTATTTATTTGCTTTGAATTAGGGGAGTCTCCTGTATACCATCCCTATAAAGTCTTACTAGAAAGAAAAAAATTATAGGGCTAATTAAGGCTGTAAAAGACAGCTATCCACTTTTTATATCATTTTGTACTGATGTAAATGAATGCAAATGAATGCAAATGTTTCAGATTAAAGACTCTGGAAGGCACTGTAATATTCATCTAAGACATATGATGCTGAGCACTAACTTCCACTCTGGCCCACCTCCCCATATCTATTATTCCCATTCAAGAAGATCAAAGTTGATTAAAAGTTTCAAACAAGTTGTTTTCATCATCTTTTGTCACAATAAAGAACTGTAGGCACAGCAGCATTTATGCTCAGTTCTGCTTCTCAGAGTCAATGCCCATTACTTGCTGAATTTAGCCACACAAGAACTTTTCATCCACCTCACCTACCTGATACCACTGGACCGCATACAGTTGGGCTTTGTGTCTCATCTTTCACAGTTGCTCCTTAAAGAACCAAATTGTGAGAATGCTACTAAGGACATGCAGTTTAACCATCTACTGTAGCAAACAATGACCTCTTTACCTTGGCTTTTCTTCATTACCAGAAGCACAGTACCACCAAACGGCTGGAAAAATCAATGAGAAGAATGCCAGCAAGTAGACAGTGCCATGAGCCCCTGTTTATACTGTACCACAGAACACAGATTAGGGTAAATCACCCTTTGGGCATGTTTAAAATATAACTTTTTTCTTTTTTTTCAGAAACTATTCTCTACATGTCTGGATGAGGCTCTCCAAAATGCCTTAAAAATCTAATAAGGAGCCAGGAATTCTTGTGGTTTCATTCCAGTTCTGCTACTGACTTGTTGTGTGGTCTTGGAAAAAGCACTTATACCTTCTTTGGATTTTGTTTCTCACATGTGGTGATATTAATATGCAGTAGAAACTAAGGCCATATCATCTGTGAAGCTGAGAAAACAAGTTGACACACACAGTAAAAAAAAAAAAAAAAAAAAACAACAAACCCTCAACTATATTCATGATCTGAAAGGCCACTTTTGCTTTTTGAAAGATGAAAACATTACTGTGAGAAACACAGAACACAAGTGCAAAACCTATAGCTGCTATATGTTATCCACTTATGCACACTTTCTTACCCAGTAGTATCTTGACATACACTTTCTTGCCTTTCTCATCCAGCAGTGTACCACTGCAATTTACCTGGAGTCGGTGATGCATTGCAGGAGGATGTCTCGTTCAGTCCACAGTATCTTTGTCATATGCCATCATTAATCTTAATTCCCACTGCCTAGCCCCTCTCCCTAAGTACTCTGAATAAGGAATAGCAAGTTGTGTTTCATCATCATTATGCTCAGCAAACTGAAGAAGTTACCCCCAGGGCCAGCAAAAGTTTTCTGACCTTATGAAGCCAAGGTTGCAGCATTCATGTGGAAAATATACATATAACAACTCTAATTCCTGAGCTCTGCATTTTTATGTAGATAGTACTAATTTAAATAATTAGTCAAAGTCTCACATCAGTTTTTCAATATTAATAAACTCAGTACAATATACTGACATTATGTCTAAGTTTACAACTCTCAGCTTTGAAAAACTGTGATGTGTTCTGCAGAGGCAAGTACAGTAAATGACATAGAGATCTAAGGACAATATCACCTACATGCAGTATATTAATAATTTCTGAGATTGCCTTAAAGAGCGTGAGTGATGCATTACAAGACTAGGGCTCAGTGGAACGGCTGCTGAATCTCACTGAAGCCTACCAGATGCTGCTGAGCAAAGGGCTCTGGAGTCCTCTCTGAAAGACAATTCCTGTCCAAATAAGAAGAGACACACAGACCTTCTCCCAGGGAAAAATATGTTTTAGCATGATGTCAATTAATCAGACTTTAAAAAATTTCCCACTTTATTTCAGGGATGAAATAGAAGCATTTAAAGGGAAAACAAGAAAGAGAAACAGACTCAAATTGTTGAGTAGCTGCACAGCTGGACACTGCAGTGTTTGCCCCAGATGTAACCACAGTAAAAGGGGCTCCTGAATGGATCAGGAGGTGTCAGTTCTCATTTCCAATTGAGGATTTGTTTTGGGTTAGTTAAATTAGTTCTTTTGCAATAAAAAGCTTATAGTGGATCCACTGAAGCTTCTGAAGCTCTGGAGGAAAGTCTCTATTGCATCTTTCAAATAAGAGATCAGGCAGAAGGTCATAAAAACCACTCCAGGAGTCATCACAGGATCTAGATACATATTACATAAGGAAGTTATTTTCTAGGTACTCCACTGGAGCAAAATGGCTCACAGGGTTTAATTTAAACATGCCCATTGTACTCTTGAGGAGTCTCTTTAACCTGCAAATGATGGTCTCATAGCTCATTAGAACACAATATTAGCCTCAGGGAAAAAAACCTCTTTTTTCTTTTTTTTTTTTTTTTTTTTTACAATGGAAATTGTTTGATGCATAGATAACTAGCTATTTTTATAGAAACTGTGAAAAAGAATCATATCTGATATGTCATAATTTACCTTAAGGTCCATGAAGCCTAGAACAGCAGTGTAACAAATTTTTAAGGTAGCAAGAATGATAATATTTCACACTGGTGCTACTGAAAACACCAATTTTATTCTGCCTCAAAAAACCCTCCTGTAGTTCCCAGGAAAGCCAGCTGGGAAAACGGACTCATTCTGTTATAATTTCCTAATGGAGAATAACATTCACACCTAATTTTGGAGAAAATATAAAATGACAGTTACATTACTACTTAGTGGATTTTGCAGCCATAGAAATATCTGTATTAAAGCATAACTATGAAAGAAAATGCTTTCTGATGCTTTTAGAGAAACGTAAGTAATATGCCCAAGAGAGTTCATAGCATCTATAACAATTTCTTCTCAAGAAAAAATGTGTCCTGTTTTCACTGATATTCATAGTCGTTCTACATTGTGCAAAAGTAGTCAAAGATCAATTTTATTACTAGCTAATATTTTAATGATGCTAATATTACGGTTGTAGTATAAATAAATTATCTCCATACATTTAAATATTCAGATTTAAATTCTTCCAAAGTTGGGATATGTGCATTTGGTCTGTTTCTTGTGCAGCTAAAACATCTGTTTGGGGGAAAGACACAGCAACCTAATACCTGCTGTTCAAAGCAATGCCCTGCAATATCCTTAGTTTTCTCAGTCCTTATTGCAGAGCTAGGACAGCACAACAGAGAGTACATTTGCTTTTGCCTAAGAGAAACAGACTGTAAGGTTCAGCCCTTTATATCTTAAAAGTACTCTCCAAATATAAGCATGTTTCCCAAAGTCATCTGTGAGATAGGCAGATAAAAATACCACTGTGCACCTGATGCAGACACTTGTCACTTGCTCCAAGGTCTTAGAGGATGAAAAAGAGTAGAAAAATTGGAAGTCCATCTTTGAAAGTCCTCTCACGAAGAAGCAGGTGTTTGTGGCCAATGTAAAGAGTAAAACAGGATTTGAGAAACGCTTCATTTAATGCCAAAATTAGTGACATGCATGTATGTCATGAATCACCTCTACTGCTTTGAGATCTCTTGTTGCTAGAAAGCAGGAAAAACAAAAAATGGGGGTTGTTTTTTTGTAAAACTATATGTGTACATCTGGGTGCTTCCACTTTCAAAATGTCACTATGCACTGGCATTTATTGTCTATTGCATCATTCAGAAGAACAATGCAATAGATTTGTAGGTGCTTTTGTTTGGTGACTTTTTTTTTTCTTTTTAAACAAAAAAATAACCCTTTGATTTACAAAAGGATAAAAAATGGAGATGTCCATTTAAATTATAAAGGATATCTGTGATTACTGTTCAAATAAGTCTAAACACATTCTTTCTCACATTTAATTTCTGTTTTCAGAAAAAGAGCTGCAATATATAGCAAATGAAATACAGTGACCTTACTGCCTCATGAATGAATCACAACTGGAAAGTTAAGGTTTGATAACACCTTGTAGAGGATGTAATACGTGATAAAAATTAATAAAGTCAAGTCTCTGACAAGGGCACTTTATTTTGAGTGAGTGCTTTAGATAACTAAGGCTCATTTCACCCTCCTTGAAAGCTTATATCACAACCCAGCTTCTTCAGCCCTAAATCTCTGGCTGGAAACACTCGCTGGGACAACTTTTTTTCTTTCAGAAACAGCACAGAGAAAGAAACAGTAACTTCTCCTGCAGAACTAAGCTAACACGATGCATCTGCAGCCTCCTGCACTCGCCCCCCACTTTGTTCTGAGGTTTCTACACATTAGCTACCGGCACTCCTTTCCCCTCCCCAACTTCCCCAAAGGACAAAGTTAACTTTCATAAACAGCAAAGTGTGCTAATTCAAACAAAACACAGGATAGCAGTTCTTCTTAGGCAGTAAAGTCCTGTCTGCATATTTTAGCCGTTGCATAATTGTTACCTTTAGCTCATAAACTTCAAGGTCAATTCGAGGTCAAGAGTAGGTGTTTAGCACATGAAACTCAGAAATGCTGCTAGAAGCAGCATGCTTTATAAATCATAGCATTTTCTGCTCATTTGTTTGTTGGTTGTTGGGTTTTTTTTTTTTGTCTAGTTTTTTCTTACTATCTGGTAGATTTTTATCTGCCTTTACACAATGTACATTTACACAGCAATTTCAGGCTAAAAGTATAACTGATATACTTGAAATGCAGACTAGAATATTGCTACACTCCAAATTTGACTATTTTCCTTCTAGTATACACATCAAATGTTAAAAGTTTGTTTGCTTAAGAGCAGAATTCAACTACTGAAATAAGGCAGTATTTATTCAGAGCTGGTATCAAGCACCTGAAGGAATTTATGCAAGTTAGAGAACTTGTGTTATACAGATTATTACAAACTGTTCTGTCATATTGAAACCATTATAAAGTTTACACTCAATTCGATTAAATACAATTGAATTTGTATTCGTCTCACTTTTAGTAGTAACAGCTAGACTATCTTTTCTTCTTTCATGACATGGATATTTTACTTTGCTTAGAACAGAAGTACACTGTATAATGTTAAGCATTATATGAAGATAATTAGAAGAATACTGTGATTGTGAACCCCTTTGCACTAACTAAATAATTACTTGAATCTTTGCTGACCTGAACTTTTACACAATGGTAGTTTCTGTGCACACCCTCATGCTTCCATGCTCTTGATACACAGCAGACAGCAAATAATGTCACCGATTTCCTCCAATTACATTTCAAAGGACTACTTTGCACCCAGGGAATAAAAGGTTATGACAGTAGCTTTTGCATTAACTCAACAATAAAATCCAGCATTTAGAATGTGGATAAAAAGCACACAGAAGGAGGGAAAAAGTAATTTATTAAGCACACTTTAATTCTTCGTGGTATAATGAGAGTATATGAGAATTTATGGTTAAATGGCACATATATTTTTTTTCCCAGAAGAAAAGCCTTTCAAAACCTACTTATTTCTGTGGCACTCAGGAGTTATGAGATCCAAGTCCACTCATACATGTGGTGTCCTGCTGAAAAGTGGTTTCATAACCTTTAAATTAAATATAGTTTAATGTCCTACTGGGTTTTCAAAACAGATCAAAATGCTCAACCACCAGATTTTTAAAAAAGCAAGCTTTAATGATGGTGCATAAAATTAGTTACTTGTTCTTTAAAATGGGATCATTTATTGTTAAGCATTTTTTTTCATCATTTGATTAAATAAAGATTTGGGTTACAACACAATAGCATATGAAGGTCAGTATGGCTACAGGAGAAACCCTATATCCTGTGACAAATCAAATAACCACCAGGGTATTTGGTTCATAGAAATAAAGCATTTATTAAAATATTTTGCTGATTTGCTAAGGTACTGGGACAACATTTTGCTGAGTGCATAGCATGACATTCCCAGAAAGATACATATTTTATATAGTAAAGTTGTCAACAAATTTGCTCATGGGATAAACTGTTGGCACTAAAGAAAGTGAAGGGTATATGAATAAGTTGTGAGGATTGGGGTACTAAGAATAGGAAGGGTGAAGAGAAGTAGAAGATGAAACTGCTTGCTCCCCTTCTTCTTCTGCCTATATAGAGAGGAAAAATGTGAAAGGTACCATTTTTTTCATCATTTGCTGGGCTGAACAGAAAAGATAAACACTCACAAATTGTAGTATCTTTAGTTTCTGAAAAGAAGTAAGAGAATCCAGGAAAGGTGTTACTACTGTATTTGAAAACTGAAACAGATGTGATTTGTGGTAGGAAGGGGAACATCTCCACAGGCACTGTCCAAAGCAGCACACACTGCCCAGAACGTGCTGTGCCAGCGCAGCAGGACACACAGTCCCCTCTGCATCTGCACGTTCACCTCCTCGAAACAGCGTGGTCAATAGCTATGAACTTCAACATGTAAATTGTGAAATGTATTTTTGAGTAGTACAAATAACAGTATGTTTAAAACTCTGACTGAAAAAGTAGAAATAAATACTGTATTAGAAGGGAAAAACAAACAAGCATAATTTACAACTCCCAAGTAAAAGTTTGCCGTTCCAGTTCTAAGGAAGGCTTTTGGCTCCCTCTAGGGGTTGCCACCTGCCCCCATACAAAACGTAGCTTTTTAACATATCCTGTAAAAGTATTTCTCTCTCTTATATCCTAGTAAGGGAAAAGAACATGATTCTGACGTAACTAGACATGCCAATAATATATTTTACAGTTTTGGGTAAGAGATGCTCTTTTTGCCCCTCTGCGGAAGTAGTAACAGGTATAATAAGCCCTCCTTTTCTTTGCCTTAACTGCAAAAATTCAAACTGTGTTTTTTCTTAAATCTTTACAATCTCCTAGCTGTTTGTGAAAAAATATTTCAAACCAAAGCAATTATTTACAAATCCTTATAATTAATAATCTCACAATAATCTCAGACAAACTCTGATGTGAACCATCACTAATTTTTCTTCAAGTAAAATCATCAGTCATATTTATGCATGTCATCAGCTACAGGTTTTGTTCTTACTATTTTTCTAAATGGTGTTAAAACAGCATTATTTACTTAATTTTTGAAATTAAAATTATGGCCTATAGTTGTGTTTGAAACCTATCAAACAATATCAAACAAATGAATTACTTTGTTGCAAACGCTAAAGTCTGTTACGTAGTTACATCTCAGCTGACATTTACACACCGCTAGCGTTCAAGAAATAAGCTCCCCACTTCAAATTAACCCCAACAATAACATAGCAAGAAAAAATAGCAAGGAAGAGAAGCACTGAAATTGTTCTTTGTAATCTGTTACAAAACACTTCTGCTCTCTACACATACACTAAACAAGGTAACAAGGCCTCTTCACTTATCTATACTTCACATCTAACAGAATGCAGGTAAAACAGCTTAACAACGCATAATTAAAAGAAATTCGAAAGATGCATTATTAGGACCTTTTGAACAGCTACAATCAGCTCTCACAAATGTTAGCACTGGCTCACATCCCTGAAGAGTGAGTGCATGCAGATCAAGCCCATCCCAACTGTATGATTTCCTCGTAGAGTTGATCAGCTGACGGTGCTCGGCAGGCTCGGCCTCAGCAGATGGCTGGGGGACTAGGAAATGCAGCAAACGTTTAATACAACACTAAGAAGAAGCAGCTTCAAACCCAAGCAAGCTACACACACAAAAAGACTAAAAGCAGCTCCAGGTATCAGTCATTCTGTCCAAATGCATTGCCCCAGTGTCTGCAACTTGCTCAATTTGAATCTAATCAAAAGTTTGGAAGGCTGTCCAGGGAAATGCAGGCTGACCTCTCAAAGCACCGAACAAAGTGAGCCACAAAGCGGCATGGCAACAACAAAGCCATTGCATGCATGCCCGCTGCACTTAGGGGGATTAGCGGGGGTCAGGCTCCCATGGCCGCACCTGCAAAGCTCAGCACTATGACATTAGCTAATATCCTGCATAAATCATATTCCTTCTCTTTTAAAAGCAAATAAATAGCTGTGCATGTGTCCTTTGACCTTCATCGCTGGGAAACCTATACAGTTTATGGTGATAGACCATGCTCAGCTAACCAATGCTGGCAGGACATCTCTCTACTGTGTTAAATAGAAATGAAATTCCAAATGGCTGCAACCATAAAGATTTTCTTTTCTTTTTAATCCTTAGAAAGTTGAAGGGACTTTAGGAACTTTGAAATAAGGAAACTTTAAAAAATATTTTAGATCATATCTATGAACTATACAGCTAGAACTACACAAAAAAATTTGGATGTATGCACACAGAATAACTACTCTGATATTTCCCTGATTTTTGTAGTGTAGAATACTGTAGGGACATGGTGTAGTGCCCTAGCTAATTGTAGAATTCTTTTATGACATCTAAGGGATTTTAAACCACTTCAGATATCTAAGCCACAAAAAAAACTACCAAAAAAAATCCATTAATTTTAATAATCAAGTCTATTCATGTGTAATAAATATGTTATGATGAAAGTGTGTTTCTCACATAGGCAGAATATTTATGACAATATAAATAATATAAATAACAGAAAATATGTAATACATTAAGTAGCAGAATTAAATTATTTAATAATTAGAAATAAAATTAAAAGGCTATTTAAAATTTAATTCTAGCTTCTTTTCAAACTGACAAAAAATCTATATTAAGAACTAAATGTCATTTATCACTTCTGCATGAAGATGCAGTGAAAAACAAATATGGAATATGCTATATAATTACATAAATGAAAATGCATAAACTGCATAGAGTACCACCAGCTTGAATATAAATTATTATCATTAATTCCAAAGCCAATGCATTTGATTGACCACACTAACCAATGAGAATTCAGCTTTCTTATGAAAATACAGCTGTGAAACAAGAGTAGAATAAAGTATATTCAGGTTTCTTTTGTATATGGGATTTAATTTCACTTTGAAGTTTGGTAATCCACACTGTATTCCAGACCTATCAATGCTCCTTTGCACAACAGTTTATAGGAGCAACAGACAGTGTATAGCTTGTAGGAAAGATATCTCTGCAAGCAGGACAAAGGAGGAGAGCACAAACCTAAGCATGACACAGAATCCTGAGAAATTTGGTATCAAGAGGTAAAATGACTTGTCTGAGATCAAACTAGCCTGCAGCACTCTTGGGAATGAAAAAGCAACTTTTGGATTTAAACACAAGGCCAAGCTTTTTCTATTTTATTAGATAAATAAACACTATATGTAAAATGTTACCTTTCATTACACCACTAAAACCTGCTTTACTCAGTCAAAATCAACTTAATATCACGGCTTTTTTCTTTCTACTTTTCCTTTTTCCTTTAAATTAGATTGAAAGCAAAGACTTTGATACAAGAAAAAAAGAACTGCTTTAGCACACGGAAAAGCACAGGAACAGCTGATAACCTGAAAATCTCAAGCTAGCTTCAGGCATGAGTGAGTTTTAATCAGAACTCAGCAATTGAAATGTATTTGCAGTAGTCTGTATAAATCAATTCAGACGGTGGTTTTACTGATAAAAATGAAAAAAGAGTGACAGACATGCAAAAGGTTTTCTAAGGCAAAAGTACCATAATTGAGTACTGGATTTTTCCCAGTACTGTTATTTGAAGATAAATCTGACAGAATTCTCTTATTTCAGTTTTATAGAAAGATTTAAAAGGGGAGTAAAAAAAAAAAAAAACCAACAAAAAAAGCAAAACCCCAACAAACAAACAATATCCAAAACATCAAACAAAGAAACACACACCATTATTTCTTGCAGGAGTTTGTTGTTTACAACTTCATTGGCTAAGTTCACTCTTATATAAGTTAAATTTAGAGAACTAATAAACTAACCTAGAAGATGAACATAAAATCTAAGATGACTTCTCATCTCACAAGTACAAAACAGTTTTAATTCAGTGCTGTTTAGGTATATAGTTTCTATGAGCTCACTTGCTTCAAGACTATGTTTTTGATGGATACGGCCTTCTGTTAGTTCAGCTGTAGAAAAGAAGAATGCAATCCAGGTTGACAGTGAAAAAGAGTATAGAAAACTTCATAAACTGAAGATTCTGTAATTATGATACCAGTTTCAGATATAAACTTGAAAAAAAAAAAAAAAAGAAGAAGCATTACAACTCCTGAACTGACATGTAAAGCCAATAAATGATTATCAATATAACAAGGGAACAGAAGGAAGTAAAAAAAAAAAAAAAACCCACAACCCCAAAACCTACCAGAAAAAAATCTACAGATTGTGTTCTGCATTTTTTTCATCTTCAGATTTTAATTAGCCCAAAAAGAGTATTTCCATCCCTCTCTGCCACACACATATCTCTGTGCATTGACATAAATATGTATTTGGAAAACAGGATAAGCTTAACCTTTAATAAACAATAACTCTAATGTATTTCACAATTTTTTTCTAAATAGTGGAGAAACTCATTTTGACTGCTTTGAGAAAACTCTATCTTCTTCCTGGCCTAAGACACAGAATTACCTAAATAAAGCTTCGTGTACTTTGGTTAGACATCTCCATCACGTAACCACTCTGACTGGTAGGGGTCTGCTGTTTCCTCCCCAGTTTCAAAAGGCTCTGCAGCAGTACCAGGGACTTGAACCTGAGGAAGAGATGAGGGATCTGGAAACTGGAGTTTGCTCTGGCCATGCCTGGAACATTAATGATGATAATACACAAGAAAGCCAAACATGCTTTATTTCAAAATACTCGGTGAAACAACTAAGGCCAGCAGAGGGACCCATAAGGCAGAAACAAATCTGCAATCACAAGAAATTTCTCTTCAGAGAGTAGTTTTGGGATGGTTGTAGCAAGTTTAGCACTGCGTGCCCCCTTCGCAAGGGCTTCCCACAGGCTGTGCAGATCTTAAAGTGCACTGCCCCATACCGAGAGCTCCTTGTGCCACTCATCTGAAGAGGATTGTTTTTATTCCATTCTCCTCCCTCACTGCTGCCATTCCCAATTAACCAGTCAGCCTGGGAAGCATGGCAACCAAGAATGGCTGGAGGGTGAGCTTGCCCTGACACTTCTGGGAGTAGGATGAAAGATCTGTGCCTCCACAGGCTGGTTGGTAAGAGATGAGAGGTCAGAAGTTGGTCACTTTCTCTGAACTGGGTCAATTCCAAGTGCTTTTGAAAGAATAACAAAATTTAACTAGTTCTATCTCTGTTGATCACCCTGGTGTTTCTTACCACAGATCAATGCAGTAGAGCAGATGGAAAACATCAGTCTCACACCGAATCATAGAATATTCTGGCTTGGAAGAGACCCACAAGGATCACTGAAGTCCAGCTTCTGGCCCTACACTGGACCATCCCCAAGAATCACATGTGCCTGAGCACTTTGTCCAAATGCTTCTTGAATTCTGGTAGTGCTGGTGCTGTGACAACTGCCCTGGGCAGCCTGTTCAGTGCCCAACAACCCTCTGGGTGAAAAACCTTTTCTTAATATCCAGTCTAAACCCTCCCTGACACAGCTTCAGGCCATTGCCTTGGGTCCTTTCACTAGTCACCACAGAGAAGACATCAGTATCTACTCCTCCTCTTTCCCTCATGAGCAAGTTGCAGACAGTGGCCTTCTCCTGGTGCTTTCACAGTAATCCCATAGGAAATAGAAGGCAAAAATTCTGCAGAAAGACTCAGTGAGCCCATCAAGCCAAAGCAACAACTGATCAGATTAAGCCATTAAAACATTAGAAACAAGAAGAACACCTACCTTAATTATTCCTTTGTATGCTTTTGTAATATCTAGGTGACTGCACTAAGTCACGACAGTGATCCCATGAGTAATATCCATCAGAAGCTTATTGTACTAATGCCATTGTGAGTTCTAGTCACTAACCACTTCTGACCAGATCCTTGCTCAATGTAAATCGGATAGAGCCAATTTAGATGAGGTATGAGACATGTGTCTTTGACATAAAACTAAAGAAAGTTCCAGACATCTGCCTCGACAGGATTTTGTTCAAAAAACACTCCTACATACATAGTTATAAATATACAGAAGGTTGTGTATATTTATTCTAGAAACATGTATTTGATAAAGATGACCTTCTCTGCAGATTGAATTGGAAAAGTTTGTTGGTGGGAAAAAGAAGCATTGAAATGAAAAAGGGTGCAGACAGCACTTTGTTTGATCACAGCTCATGTTCAAAGAAAAGACTACAGCAATGCAAACAAATTGGAGGAATCTGGTTGTTTGCTTTTTTTTTCCCCATTTGGATATTTAATAAAATGCAGAATTGTGCTGTCAGTATGTAAAGCAATTTAACTATATGTGGCTGTACTTACACCACTAACATCAACTGCCCACATACATATGGCATGGAAATACCATACAGCCTTTACTTCCTCGAACAAATAGGGCTGAACTGTCTGAGCTTTCTCTCACTACAGAAGGAAAAGAAGCCTGTCCATATGTGGGGTTGGTTCCAGCCAGGAGATGGCAGTAGTAGGCAAAATGATTGCAGTGGTTCCCTTGTTTAAGTATATGATCTTACGGTCCTAAGGTCAACATTAACAAAAATATAAAAAAGACTGGGAAGGGAAAGAAGGGGAAAAGCATTTTTCAAGGTCACAATATTTACAGTTACACTGACCTCGTACCTTTGTGGTTTCTGATACTCACTGTTAATTCAACACTATGAATGGCAATTAACGCAAACGATGATACTCATGGCAATTCATGACTACTAGGTAGCAAGCGTGGCTGCCATTTTAGCAGCTGTCTTCATGCCATTTAATGCACAAGGATTTTTTAAAATTATTTTTATTTTAAATAACAGCACAGTCTCTCCCTCTTATCCCTCCTTCTTTCTTCTTTGTTGATAGATCCCTCCAAAGTCTATCACAGAACTCTTCAGATTGGTTAAAAAATTCTGGGACTCCTCAAGGAACTATGTTCTCTCTCCTCTGGAGTAAGTACCACAAATTATTCATCTGGTAGTGTCACCACCCCAGCTGCTACCACTCTGCTTGGCCATGGTGTCAAGGAGGTGGCAAAAAGAACCAGCCAAATTTGAAAACTCATTACAAGAAGAAAGTTCTCACCAGTGAAATGTTTCAGTCCAATGCTACTCACTCTATTTTCTCAGAATTTTGGCTGCATCTAACCCATTTTCTTTTGGATGAAACCCAGGTATAACTATTAAATGTAACTAAAATGCAAATAGTCAGTGAATAGTCAATGACATTTTAAAAAATTAAGGGAGGAAAAATTAAAAAAAATATTGCATACAAAGATATTACAATTCATTTTAAAAGAGTAATGACAGCATCCAAAAGCAGGCAGAAGAGTAAGCAAGTGAAAGACTTCAAAGCAGCTCTGGTATGGACAGAGTCCATATTAGAAAGTATTCTGGAGATACTAGGAGAAAAAAAACCCCACATTATGTTATTTGCCATAGATCTATTGAAACAAAATACAATCAGAGGAAGAAAAACTATCTAGATGGCACTTGACCATTGGGATAGCAGAAAAGTCTTTTAAGGGGGGAAGTTGTTTGCTTTGTTTTATTTAATATACAAAATCTTGAGTAATACTTATGCATACCTTGAAAAATGCCTAAACACAGGAAAAGAGAGAAAGCAAGCTAAGAAAAATTCTCCAGCAAATATTTTCCAAAATTAACAGGAAGGCATCAATCTGTGGTAGTGTCCCCCTGCCTTACCACTGTCCCAAACAGCCAGAGCACTGCAAACAAAACCTACCACAGGTTCTCTAGGACCAGGTAGAGGAATCTAAAAGGTGTAATGTAATAACCGGAGGGCATAAGGCCTGATAGTAACTCTGTCCCCTAAAAATCAAAGACATTAAACTACTAAATAAACAAACAAACAAAAAACCCCTTGGTATTGGCAGCAATAGTTTTCAGTGAGCTGATCCTGAAGCTGGGGAACTAATTTTCTTTTCAGCAACTTGTTAACAGATATAAATTTTTCAAACGTAAATATGCTGAAACACACAGTCTCAAAGATCAGGCATTTTTTAAATTTATTACTATCATAGTATGACTTCATTTTGCAAGGAGATTTGGAGGTTACAGGAAAAAAGTTTTTACAAAACCTCAGGACTTCTTTCTTTCCTTTTCCATACATTAAGCTCTTTTAAACAAAGTAATATGAGATATGCTAAGAATTTATCTCCACGGTAGTAATTTCAGAGGGAATCAAAATTTCAATAGGATAAGAAAAGCTACTTAAAAAGAGAAAAGTGTTTGTGAATTTTCTCAGAGCAAGAAAACAAAACAGTTGTTTAGTTTACCACATAAGAAACTGTATCTTTGATTATGATGCACTGTGGGCTTACAGTTAAGTAGGAGATATCCTAGTTAGTAAACATGATTTCACCCATTCTCAGGAAGCTTAGGAAATGCCATCACCAAAATACTTGACTTAGTCAACCAGAATAACCAAAGTAACACATATAGCTCATGCTGTAAGAAGAACTAATACAAAAAAATGGCACTTTAAAAATCTAAAATCCAAAGCATCCTGCTAGGATGGGTATTTCATAGAATCATAGAATCATTTAGGTTGGAAAAGACCTCTAAAGATCATCCAGTCCAATGGTTAACCCAAAACTGCCAAGTCCACCACTAAACCATGCCCCTAAGTGCCACACCTATATGCCCTTTTAATTACCTCCAGGGATGCTGATTCCACCACTTCCCTGGGCAAATTATGCCAACACCTGACCACCCTTTCAGTGAAGCATTTTTTCCTAATATCTGATATAAACTTCCCAGGATGCAACTTGAGGCCATTTCCTCTTGTCCCTATCACTTGTGACTCGGGAGAAGAGGACGATACCCACAGTGCTACAACTTCCTTTCAGGTAGTTGCAGTAGGATGAGACTGGCCTTCTTGGCTACCTGGGCACTGTCTCACCTTTAAGTCATCTGTGTAGATGTTGCTATGAAGGAGAGAGAAAAAAAAAAAAAAATTAAAATTTTCGAGATTTTGGGTGATAATGAGAAGTCTCGAAAATAATTTCAGTGGCTCCAGATTTTTTTTCAACATAATATCAATACTAATTTCAAGCACCATCTGTAGGTTTCTCTCCATTATTTGGTGATTTTTCTGAAGACTGAAAACTCATTAATTCCCAATTAGTACTCTACATGGCTATGTCCAACATAATGTAATACATCAACCCAGTCAGTGATGAGATAGAATGCTAATTTCTCAGACTAAACCAACATACCCTAAAAACAAATCGAGACGCAGAACTTCTTTGACATTCAAAATGCAAGCCTGACATACCAGAGGAAACAAAAATCAAAGAAAATAAGGATGTAAAAGAGAAAGGTGATCAACATATGCAGGTGAGTGTAGAAACGTGAAGAATTTCACCTTAAAAGCTGTTACATCCAAAAGGAATAGTCCACTTGTGTGACCAGAGCATTTAGGCAGAATGAGAAAGGCTAGGCAACATTTGTATAACTAAAATCCAGAGAATGCCTTAAATAAGCAGTACAAAACCCATAACTTTAATTTCTCTCAGATAATGCAATTATTTGGAGTGGCATAACTTGTATATACCCTGCATTAGATAATACCTGTTCCTCTATGTACTTTTTTTTTTTTTTTTTTTTTTTTTTTTTTTAAAAAAAAAATAAAATTTTTTAATGCATTTAGCTGAATCTAGAAGGAACTGGCAGACAAGAGAGAGACTGGCATGGTTAGTAGCAAGAAGAAATTGCACCACATTGGTTTGGGTCATTTTTAGTGGCATCCATCAATAAAGGAATAATTTCATAAATACATTACAGATCTATGAAAAAGAGGACACTTGAAAGCTTGCTGTGTTAACTGTCCTTCTTCCAAATTTGCACAACTTCATCTGGAAAAAATCTGAGAATTTTTCAGGGAAATGGAAATGCACCTAGCAGCCAAGGGCTGCTTGCATCATTTGCAACCTCGTACCAGGATGTCCTCACTGCTGACACTCATTTCCAAGCAGACTGTGATACAGATACATCCACTCCTCTAACACAGCATTTAGCACACATCGTTTCATCTGTGGGTCACTGTATGTTTACAAAATGTGAGCAAGAATTTTAGGCTCATTGTAAGTGAAACTTGTCTATGACCACACAGTCAGCAACCAGCAAAGCTTTGTCAGTGCCTTTATACGTGCAATGCACACACATTCTAATGTTAATATAACCTAAGAGACTGTTCATATGTCAAAACACTGGTATCTATCCTGGCACCTATGTAAACTTAAAAAAAAAAAAAAAAGTTAAAAGTATCATCAGAGGCAAAAGTTTCTCAGTAGTTCTGGGTCATGCCAGGACAATCAACTATTTTACATTTCTGAAAAGATAGATTATTTCATTTTAGGCAGCTAATTTCTTCAGTGAATCTCTCAAAAAACCTGCTTGGAGTGAGCAAAACACCCTTTTAAACTTCTAGATGCATTCTTCATGGTAAATAATTCATTTGCAAGAATAAGTGGCAGTCTGCACAAAATATTGGACCTCCATATCTACACTGTGCATATACAGTACATTTTACTGCTAAATGCCAATTTACATTTCTCAGAGTATAACAACGTACTTCAGAATCACTTTTATTCTTGATGCACAAAATCTGTGCATTGCCCGTTGCAGTTAGTCTGCACTCAGCAGGTTTCATTGTTAGAAAATAGCTCACAGAAAAGATGGAGCTCCATTTATTTTGAGCTGTGGAATTTAAGCTATAATTGCCTAATTAGATTTCAAAGCCCACTGACAAACACAATCTAACTCTATTTGAATATCTCCTGATAGAGGCAATGAAGTGATCCCTACAAGATGTGGAAGCCTCATTAATGATGAACAATTAGGAAATATAAAAGTCTTAATAAACAAGGAGTGGTCAACTACAACAGCTGTTGTGATTTTAGGATTTATGACAGATTTATGCTTTGGTGTATGCTACACTACATTTCCTACACACTCAGAAGCAACTTCTAGCAAGCAAACCAGATTTTTTTGAAATTTAATTAGAAAAAGGGGACAAAAATATAACCCTTGCATTCCTTTTTGAAACGAAATTTTCACAAGCCTTTGATTTCCCATATGTATTGTAGCATCCTCTGTCCAATTTCACTTTACACACACTTTTAAGAAAACAAGTAAATTCCAGGGCTAACTCAATAAAGGAAACTAAATTTTATACAGTAAACAGACTCAAATGCAAAATACAATGTTCAGTACCTTTGCTTCCACTGTAAGGCATTTCAGTTCATGGGAAAATTAGTCTCCTCAGAGAACAAACCACAAAACTGGTGCAGAGAGCAAGAACATCCTAAAAGTAGCTAACAGGAATCCAAAGCAGACAGACACTACCTGAGTGACTTGACTCAGCTCTTCATGATTAAAAAGATTGATTTAACAGAAGCTTATTTCCAAACAGGCACACACCAAAACTGATGTTATTCTTTCACAATGCCAAAAGCCAAAAAGACATCTAATTTCTTCTAACTTTTCCCAGATTTTTCCTCAGAATATTTAGAACAAGTGCCAGAGTTTTCATGGGATAGACCCGCAAGCCTCAAAAGCAGCAGCACACTGAAAAGAAACCAGTAGAAGAGACAGAAGGAGAGGGAGAATAAGAAACAGTGCGGAGGAGAGAAACAAAGGAGTTGCAGTTGCCTTGCAGAAGTTTTATTAGGTGAAACAAGCCTGGTGAACCTTGCAGATAAACAAGACTGTGTTGTAAAGGAAGGAAAAAGAACCGCATTAGTTCCTGCCAATATGACTCAGAGGAAAATTCCTTCCTATCCCAAAAATCAAACCATTAGTCTATCCTCACTGTGCATGCATGACATGCCGTTCAGCCAAGTCTCTTCAGATCCTGGGGGTTCCTTCTCTCCCCTGCTTTGCCAAAGCACCTCAGCATATCTGCTTTACTGGGTCTCAAACCACCACCACGTTTCTGGTCCTCACAGGATTTACATCATCAGTTCCCATCTAGCAAAACCCGGCCCAGTACAAAGTCTTGGCATTAACCTCTTCTAATGAGATGTGAAGCTAAACTGAGCTTTCTGACTTGGGCTACCCTGCAATGCCACTGGCAGTGCACTGACCAAGGCAGGGCAACAAAGCAGAGTTGGGACAAGGGATGTGAGGAGAAAATAGCCCTGGGAGAAAAACGTGTGCAAAGAAGAAACACGGGGGAGGCTGTGCCAGGATGGGGGAGGCACAGAGAAATGAAATGCCAGCACCAAGACTGCAGTTCAAGAAGACATCCAGTTTCACCTACAGAACTTACACATAGCAAAGGAGTGGCAGCAGATGGGAAAGTGATTCCTATCACCCTTTGAACCATAGACATTTATAGTTCACCATTTGACTCTCTTCTTCTCCTTTGTTTTTAACTGCAAGGGAGGCAGAAAAGCTGCCTGCAGCATAGCAGAGAGAAAAAAAAAAAAATCTTTCCAATTTCATTGGCCCAAAGACAATTATGTTTTTTCCTTCCTTTCACCTCCTACTTGAAAAACTAAGACACAACTCAACTCGCTACATTCATTCTGAAGATGAGAAGAACATTCTTGTCCACTGCTGCTATGGAATTTAATACAGCAGTTTATAACTGGGTGCAACTCCGTACATCTCATTCAAAAACACATACAGGCATTACTGTCCTACATGAAAGGACACCACGACGGTCCTGTCAATAGCATAGCTTCCCGCGTCTTTCTTTCAATGAAATATTTTCTGAGAGAGGACAAAAGCAATATTACGAAAGCAACTGTCACTTAGGACTTGCATTTACCACTGTTGCAGTGTCAGTTTACAGAAGCAAATGTATAGGACTTGTCTGTGCTCTCGTATGTGATTGCCAGCAGGACTCTCCTATTCTTCAGCATCTAGGAAATGCTGATGAAATTCAAAATAGGAAAAGCTCAATACCCCATAAAATGGTAAACAATGCTGGTGACAAGAAAAATACAGTTTCAAATGCAGAGAGAGGATATGAAATATATTAGATTGATATTCTCTTGCTTTTTAATCTCCTTCCTACTGAGAGCCTTTACAGACTATTTATAGTTACGATACAGTGTGTTTGGTGTGTCAATGTGCTCTATGATTCCAGTAACAATTCTGTTGTGGTTTCACCTAGATGGGCCTGGGTCTGAGTTTTTTGGGGTTCAGCCTGGGCCTGGGGGCTGTCAGCTGATCTGGGCTGGGCTAAGCTGACAGCTGACTCCCCCTAGCCAATAGTG
>JAWWEV010000083.1:29089696-29129046 GCA_035583235.1 Hafferia zeledoni | reverse complement strand
GTTTTTTTCCTTCCCCTCTCTTTTCCTCCCTTTTCCTCGGTGTTGGGGGTGGGGGGAGGCTCTGACCCTCTGTCTTGCAGGGCTGGCAGTTTGCCAGCTCAAACCGTTACTAAAAACCCTTTTTTGCCATTAGACTGTTAACATCTGAGATTGATAACAAAAGCACAGGGTAATTAGGTGGGGATATTTAAACCAAATGGAATTCATGCATTTATTACACACTTGGTCACTCATCTAAAATTAGGTATCTAATCTGAATATGAATGATGAGAAATAACAATGATGGGGGGGGGGAAAAAAACAATTAAAAAACAATACAGAGATAAATGCAATGAGCTTTTCTCTTTTTAGCGGTAAGTGCCATTTCTATTCCTGATTATAAAAGCAGCCTAATGTGATTTCCGTTTTGGTTTATGATTGCAGGCTGGCAGCAAAGCACATTGTTAATTGATCAGAAGAAAATACTTCCTTTCTTTTAGTTTATTCTTTGATCTTAATTTCTCTTGTGATTTCTGTCAGAATTGTTTGTCATACTTTAACAAAATCCATGAACCACAGGGGAGATGCTAAGCTTATATCTAGGCATTTGCTTATGAATAAGCTTCCTATAGTCTAATTTACATAATTTTATTGTTTAGTGGATTCTTCCCATGCAGATATATTACTGCCAGTGCAACGGTACTTACAGTGGTGTCAACTGAGTATGCTTCTGAGACTTATAGTTTGCATATTAAAATCTACTGTGAGATAAAATATAGCATATACCACAATGCAATGCCTCAGAGGAAATTCAGTTAAGAACATCAGGAAGAAAATCAGTTATATATATTAACCTATAGGAATGTAAAACACAAATAGAAGATGAAGATTTTTAGAGCATTTCTTACAGCTTAAGAATCTCTTGGTTTGTTTTGTTTAATTTTTTGGGACAGTGCATGTAGAATTCTGCCCTTGGGTTTGAGGTGCTTGAAAATTAAAACCTAAAACTGGTAATTAATTTTATGTTTAGAAAGGTTAGCTTTCTATGACGGAATATGCTGGAAGAAGACATATCAGGATTTTTTTTTTTTTTTTAACAGCTGAGCTATTTTATAGGGGCTTGTCCATTCAAAAACATTTGCTAATTGCTAGCACAGTGATCATTGTTAATTAGATTATAAAATCTAAAATATTGTCAGTGTCACAATAATACTTTCTGACCTCGCTGCCCAACACTATACCTGCCCAAGGACCTACAGATTGCTTATCTGTTATTATATGCTACAGCCTTCTGAATTACCTTCACGCCTCACAATCTTGAAAAGTTTCTTCAACACCAGGGAAACTGAGACTTAATATACAGGGCAACTAACTCCCACTGACTAAATGCTGAACCCCTTTTATTGCCCTGGTTTAAGCAATTTGGGCCTCTTAATTCTTGATCAGACCCCAAAGGTCCTCTGCACTCTGAGATGATGTTCTACACTGATCCCAGGTTAGGGCAGCCACTGAAAGGAGCAGAAAATTAATTAAAGGTGTTTATCCTTCATAAAAAGCTTTCTCACTGGCAACACCTTTGTAAAGATGTTTTAAATGTACCCTATACTTCAAGTCGTAAAAAATACAGTAGAAAGCTATTTAACAGTAAGAGTTTACTGTATCAAACATAAGAAAGGAAGTGCTGTAAAGAATGACACTCACCACCACTCCTCCCAGTTAATGGAATATATCTGATTCTTCGAGGAGCAGTTAACTTTACACAATTTGGCAGCACAATATATTAAGGTAAAGCTTTCAGTACTAGTACTAAATATTTTCTGTCTATTCATGTTCGAAATGAAACTTTTAAATTAGAATTGTAAAACTATCTTCCTTTGTATTTACCCGTGCATGTATAGTTTTGTAATGTTTGTTTCCAGGCTTTGGTGCATTCCACTTTTATTGACAAATTTTTTCTTACAAAAGATTAATTTTTTATTTTCTTTGTGCAAGGGAAAGGATACTCTTGGTAGGATTTCCATATTGATGGAGGTTTTCAGCTTTAAGACCAGTAAGAAAACAAATTAATCCTCTGCTGAAAACAAAATAAAACAAAACAAACAAGAAAAAAAAAAAAGTTAAAAAAAAAGAAAATATTTTATACCACCTACCTGACTATCAAGAGGTATTTTTCTGTGTAATAAGAACAAGACTGTATAGCAGCTTCATACAAAACAACCACATCTCTCCTCAGTTCTTCTAATACTACAATGTATATCTATACTACATTTTTGTGATCACTTTTTCACACACACTTTATTTAAACTCCTAGTGAAGCCATGGGATTCAAAAAAAAGAAAGCAGATATGAATAAAGTGTATCATAATTTGATATTAAAGCAAAACATTCCTAGCTCACATGGACTGCAAGGCATCCTCAAAATAAATGTTTACATGCCAATCTACCTACTTACCTATTGGTATTTCTGTACTTGTGCTTAGGCCAAGAAGGCAAATGAAAAGTTCATTCTGATTTCAGTCCCATATTTTCTGGAAAGCTAAGAAAACATGGGAAAGCCTTAGGCCAGAAAGATTAAAGTCAAATCCTCAGGGGAAAATTTTCAAGTATTAAATGCCACAAACACCAGTTTCTAGGTAGTCAGACATACATGCACACCACAGCAGGGTACGCTAGACTGCAGATTTACAGATACCTGAATATACTGCTTAGCCACTGGTGTTGTAATAATTAGGATGGAAAAGTTCTCCCAAATGTTTTGAAAAATGAAGCACTGACATGGTTGCAAGGCCACATGAATGCCTTTTCTACTCATGTAAAAAACCAAATTACTGAAAATAGACTTATGCTGAAGAACTCAAAGGTCTTCATAGTAAACTAGATTTCCAAGAGCTGTGATGCAGACTACTTTGAAAGAATGAACTCAGCTCAAGTTTTAGCAACTGATCTAAAAGCCATTTAAAGTTAAAAACTGAAATTCAAGCAAGGCATAACCATGGTAGTACATCAGAGCACAATTTTAATAAACAAAGAAATGATCTTGTACACATCTACTTCTACTCCTGCTCCTCCTATGACACTGGTTCATCTAAGTGAGTGGAGAATGATTTTGCCATTCTCAGCAAACAAGGCTTAATGTAGCTGCAAAAAAAACCCAGTTACGTTCATTTTGTGTGATAGATCTTTCTCATCAGCCAGATAAAATTACAAAATCAATTTGTAAATTACGAAAGCAATTGCAACACTCTGGTGTTTGCTTTTATCTAGGGTATTAGAATTTGATATTAGAAGCAAGAGTCCAAGCAAATACAAGAAATTAGTTACATGCTAAGGCTACACTAATATTTTGATCACATTTCCCAGTATGGCCTCAGGAAGGAAGTTTTAAATCTGGGAGGATTTTTGGAAGCAATCTGGCACACTCTAATTTTAAAATGCATGAAGACCGAGGATATAATCTGAGTGTTACTAATACTATATACCATAATGGTTTGGTTTACTTCTCTCTTGTCTTATTATAGCAGATACTCAGATCATGGCATTCATTTTATTTATTTTATTTGCCTAGCTTAATCTTCATTTCAAAAAAATTTCAAATAAAAATGTAAGTTAAATAAATTATCCTGCTGTTAATGAATTAGGAAATTACAGAAACTATCATTTTGGTTTGGATTTCATGTGAGTATATAGACTCTCTGTCCTACAAGCTCTGATAGAATGATAATGCTTTGATAGAATAGTAATGCAAAAATGTTGTATGGGTTTCCAGTCTAAAACTGTAAAAGTCTGAAGATGAGTAATTTTGACAAGTTATTTTAAACTAAATGAAAATTAAAGCAGTTAAAGGCCTGGTTTTCAGAAATAAAAAACTCAATAATCTCTTTAAGCAAGTTGAAGGTTAAGGTGGTAGCTGTCAGTCTATTTTGGAGTTGTTTTTTCTTTCAATTTTCCAAGTCTGTGATTTTAAGCTATGGCAACTTGTTTCTGCATAATGCAGAAATGAATATAGAAATTATGAAGCTTCATCACATAAAGCGAAGTATACATATACAGAGTGAAATATGCATATACAGCACAGTACATTTATGTTAAATTGTACCCTTTGATAAAATACTGAAACTACTAAAGGATATCAAGTACAATCCGTTCCAAAATTAAATACCTTACTAAATAACAGAAAACAGAACAAAGCAGATCAACATCATATCTCAGTCTTTATTTCCTAAACTGAGCTTAGTTTTCTATCCTAATACGCTCCCCTATCACTTAACAGATCTCACAATCATCTTCTTTCTCCTTCCCAAAACTCATAATCCACTTGTTTTTTACCTATTATCATGTAGACTCCCATGACTACAATATATTTCTACAGCACCCATTAGAGGCAAAGATACATCCGGCACTATTCATTCTTCCTGAAACATGCACAGCTTTTGACAGCACCGAATACTTACGAATTATGACTTCTAAATCCAGAAAATAAGCTTAAGAAAATTCTAGTCTGTTTTCTGCTAAAAAAGCATTCAAACATATCTGAAACAAAAAATGTATTTTTTTCTTGAACAACACTTTTTTAATATAGTACAACAGAAATGGAGTCTGTCACGTTACAAGTCTTAAGGCACTTCACAATTTACAGCAAAAGCTGACAAAACTGTGTCTAGTTAGATATGACACAGAAAACAGATTTTTCAACTATTATCTTGTATCTTAACACAAGAAGTAAGTGAATCTTCACAAGTAGGTGAACTTCAAAACAAAAAGCAAACAAGTTCAAGAACAAGGTAGATATTAGATGTAAGACTGAAAGGACTCTTGAATTCAGGGTTAGAAGTTGGCAAAGTCTTCCTTCAGGGGAAATGGAATTTACTCATGGATAAATTCATGCTTCAGACCACATATGGATCTGTCTTTTGTTACACAAGCTGACTGTCTCCCAAATAGTGCTAAAATCCATGTCTTGTATAAAATGAAGCTCTAATAATAGAAGCAGGGCATCAAATACATGCAGAAACTAATACAATTTCCGTGGCAATTTCGTGAAAAGCAGCAAAGACATTTTTTGTATCTGGTCTGTACAGATGTCCACAACCACTTACAAAATTTTCTCTACTTGCAATATTACCTCTAACGTCTGCAATCTAAATTTTTTTCAGAAAGAAACATCTTTTTGCTTCAAAATTCCCTGCAGAATCACATCACCACCACCACAGCCCTCAGAAAAAAAAAAAAAAAAAAAAGGCGCTGAAATTTTATAATAGCCTTTTTATTATTTTGTAAATACTTGGGATGTGATAGCTCATAGTCAGTCAAAAGTCAGAGAAATTTTAAGGAGAAACAGTGACTAGTCCCAAATATTCAAAGGTTGCTCTGTCTCTCCCTGTGTAACACAAAGCTAGTCAATATAAGGTTGGGACCTGGAGAGTTAACAACTTCCTATCATTCTTGTAACTCCCAAATATTTTACAAGTGATATGCAGAGGAGTTTCTTCATGTAATAATACACAAAGAACTAGCACTGGACATACCAGTATAAAAATGAAAATGTATATATATATATATATATATATGAAGAGTCATTATAAGTAGCTGATTGACACATACAGAAAAAAATAGTTTGAGTAACACTGAAGTTAAACAGACATACAAGAGTATTGCACAGTGCATCCACTGTTAACATCCCAAATGACATATACTTTTACTGTCCTTGTTGTGCAAGTTCCAGTGCAAATTGTTTTGTTACACCTATGTTATACTATCATAATCACTAAACACTCCACTTTCATATGGAAGACTAAAAGAGTATAGATTTGTCTTTGAATGTAATCTTATATCTACTGAGTTACATTTGCTTGCTTCGGGATACTCACATGGGCTAATGTACCTCACACATGAACATCTGTGCACCTCTTCCTAGGCGATGTAAAAGTAAGTGCTGTAGCCCCAAGACCTTCATACCATATCATAACACAGTAAAAATAACAGTAGCCTTGCTCTGGGTAAAGGGAGTAATAGATGGAGATTCAAAGCATTGGGATTTTGTTTGCTTTTATGATTTCCTAGATCTGTCTAGAGCAAGCACCCCAGAGCAGGATTCTTCCTTCTTCTGTTCTCTGTTGAAAAACAATGTCAGCACTGCTGAGATCTGCAGCTCCTAACATAGTTCTGCTTTGCGCCCCGAGTATTCTTGCCCCTCTATAGGACAGTGTGGACTGGTAACTGAAAACTTGAGTTCCTTCCAGATACTTTTTGCAACATAAGTGAGAAGTATATATACATGGCACAAAGTATGAATTGTTTTCACTTCATTATTTGACCATATATCTAGTGTGAATGGGAAAGCAGTAAGACATGCCAACTAAATACATGGCATATAAATGCAATAAATACATCAAATACTTCTATTGAAGAGCAATAGTACATTTATACCACTTTCAGACTCCTTTTCCTACACTGTAGCAAACGTAAGTAAATAGAAATACTGACAACATGGCAATTCCACCCAACCCTTACAGACCCGTGCAGCCCAGAGGTACATAAAAAGCTCACTATTTGGAAACTGTTCACTTCTACACTCACCTAACACCATGCACAATAACGTCCTGGCTTGCAACTTGTGACTGAAACGTTTAGGTGCAGCTGCAATACAGGCAACCAGCACTACCTGCATACTTAATTAATTATATTAGGCTAAAATTAGGCAAAAAACTGCCTGGAGAATTATTACTGTGCCAGCTCTTCAGATGCTTACTCTGTTGGTTTGTGTTGGGTTTTTAATAATCTTACTGCTGCCAGGAAAGCATCTATCTCTTTGTTTAATAAAAGCTTATAGTTTTAGTAATTAAACCCCTGCAATTCTTAAAGCACTATACAAAGCCAAAAGTTAAATGCTGTTTTCAAACAAAAACTTGAAGAGAAATTGTAGCCTCTGAGAAGGTGTTAAGATGCACACACACTAATCTCACCAGCTGGTAATACTAAATTCCTCTTTAGAAACTAGGCTAATACCCCTTGGAAATGGAAGTGTTTATATATATCCTCCTTTTTGATGAATCCTACATAAAAGAAGATTCACGCTCAAAAATTACATGCAGCATTTTTTTCATTGTTATTCAAACTTCCAATTAAAAAACTATGGTGGTGGTTGGGATTTTTTTTTAAATCTTTTGTCAAGGGGGTTTGCAGGCAAATTCCTTTGCTTGTATTCATAATGTTAAAATAATAGAAGCTTAACAAACTTAAATTACTCAATTTCCACAAACGTATGTATCTAAAAGATTCAAAATACTTTCATTCATTACTTAAAACATGTCTTCCCGATCACACATACAATATGGGACCATTTCCAACAGGACTTACTCTAGGAGAAGTAGAATAGGTTGGTCCTACAAACAGACTTTTAAATGCTTCGGATAACAGACTCAGCTATGTAAATCTAACAGATGCAGGGAGAGGAGGCTCACACTTCAGAACAAGGTTTATACATCTCCAGAGCAGAACAACTGCTGTCTGTGCCAGCATTTGCAATATGGCCCCTTTGCTGCACAGTCACCATAAGGCAGCATCTCTCATTATAGAAAGAGAATGTTTCCCTGCAAGACTCTATTTTCCCTTGGGTCCACTAAAGTCAGGGTAAGTTTCTAAATTTTCTTATTATGACAAAATATTGACAGCTCCACATGGTGGAGGGAAGCAGGGAGCAAGGAAGGTATACAATGAATAAAAATCCAGTCACTGAATTGAAATGCATGCATCAGAAATAGCTGCACAATAAACTACGGAAAATAAACCAGTTCAAAAGTAAGTATTTTTGTGCCAGTTTCCTCAGAACTTCTCTCTTATTCAATTACTATTATTATTATTGGTATTTGTCCAGATTGTTACACAACTAAATGTCATTTTCAGCCTAATTTTTTTAGAAAACAGCACTGACATGTCCAAGTTATAACACATGGATAAGGGCATTTAGTCCATTGCTACTTCAGCAGCAGTCAGGGTTTTTTAGTAAGTGAAGATCAGCTCAAGTAAGAAGTCTCAACACTTATAAAGCAGTAAACTTTCTCCATCTCTTTTCTCCACTCAAATCTATCACAACAATAAAACACTAAAAAAAAAAAAAATCTGGGGTTTTTTTGGGTCTTTTTTTGCCAGTAGAGCACACCTTGACCCCACACAAGTATGCTGGAATGACTCTAGTGCTTTCATTGTACAGCGGCATTGACCAAACAGTCAGACTGGAGACCCTCCTTCTCCGTATCTGAGAAGGGTGTCAAGACAGCACACTTGAGAGCAGAAGGACAAAGGACAGTCTGCGGAAGAGAATGATTGTCAGCTCAAATAAGGGAGATTGGAGAGGGCTGGGCAAGGATTCAATACCCTTTGTCAAGCTGAATCACATCCTGGCACACAAGTAACTTCACTGCAGTCAAAGGACTGTACCAAAGCAAGGCACTACTCACTCAGGACAAACAAAATCCAACTGATGAAGAAAACAAAAGTCTGATTTTCTCTTTCTTTAGATTATCCATGGAAGTACGTTATAGTAGGGAATGTTATTTGTTGTTTAACCCCTAATACTCCCCACTCCATACACGTTGGCCCTCAGCCAGGCCAAGGCCCAGCCCCATCTTGTTCCCCAGCTTTCAAATCTGCCCTTCAAAAATTCCTCTTGTTCTGGATCGTCCCTGTCGAGTCCCTTTTCCTGGGACTTAGCTAACCCTTCCTTTCAGCCAGTCCATGGATCTAACACAACACTCATGGATACTGCATCAGGTATGGGTTACTGCTGCTGTGTGGCAGGCTACGCACCAGAAGAGACCAAAGAGCACCTGGAAAGCTGCCTGGAAGCAAAGAGCCACTCGGAAAAGGCAGCACTTCACGAGAAACTGCACTGCAAAGGCACAGACACTGTCTTCATTTCCAAAATATCACAGGAACCAGAGCCTTCATTTCACTTCATTCCAGTATTAGGGAAGTCTGAATGTGCTATTTTCAAAGAGTAACCTCTAAGTCTTTCAAATTCTTTTATTACTTTAAAATACTTTTCTAACATTGAAACATTTTCTCCCATCTGTCAAAATATTGCTAGCAGAATAAAGCTAGTAGTAATTTGTCAAAATATTTAATTGCAAAAATGATCTTAAAATCAATCCCAACTCCTTGAGCTCCTTAGAATATGCTGTCAAACAGACAAAATGTTTTCAGAAGAGTTTGAAGGATTTAGCTATATTCATGATAAAACTGTTTAAGTAAAAGACTAATGCAAGTGGCAAAACACAGACAGTGAAAACAGTTTCCATTTTGTGCCTGCATCTATAGTTTACCATATATAACTTATATAATGAAAATGACAGTAGTGCTTCAGGGAAACTATGTGTACAGCTAGGCAGGCTTCCTCTATTAATTTACATCTCCTTAGTGGAAAAAAACAAAAACAAAACAAAAAAACACAAACAAAAAACCAAAACCAACCTCAGTAACAGAAAAAACACACACAAAAAACCCAAAAACCACCATCACCAACAAAAGAAACAAAAAGTCTCAGAAACCAAAACAATCAAAAAACATTTATTCATTAAGATTTTCAACTACCATCCAGTAAGAAAAAGCAAAAATCAGAACTACACTGTTTCATGACTCTTTTATACCTTTGATATACGTATTTTATGAACATTAAACTCTTAAAGAATATTAAGACTACAAAGTTAAGCACTTTGAAATTACAAAACTTTGGATTATGGTTGTCTGTGACATTTTAATTTGGCTGCTCCTCTTATATTGATTAAGGCAAAAATTTTAATTAAGTGCTTATATGCTACTTAGGATCCTGATAGCAGGGATGAATCTTACTCACTTAACAAAAAGCTTTTATATTGTTTTCTCCTTTATTCACTGATTAAGGATCCAAACAGAGTTTATGGAACATTATCTACAGCCTTCTTTGAAAACATCCCTCCATTATGAAAGAATCCTTACACTAAGAAGCAGAGTGACCGCAGTAAAGTTCCAGTAGCCCCAGTTTCAACACACTGCTATCCTGTGCCAATATCCACGCCTAGCCAGTAACTCCACCAGCTCCCAAACCCTAATAATCCATCTGGTGTTGCCTGAGTTCCCTATGGATGCTGTGTTAACATGTCTAGTTAACAGACCATGGCTTTACCTGCCAGTCTTTCCGCTACAATTTTACTCAGCCTAGGCTATTGCTTCTCCAAATCGGAAATACTGTTCATTAAAAAAAAAAAAAAAAAAACAAACACAACAACAGCAACAAAAAAAAAAAAACCCACAAAAACCCCACAACAACAAAAATCCAAAACAAACAAACAAAACAGCTCAAAACTAGGATACACCTCATCACGATGACACTGGAATATAAACTCTTGGTTGGACCTGGTCCCCACCTCAGAGTCTGCTCAGCTTGTGTAAATCAGGTACTGTGCAGACCTGGGATCCTGCAGGAACATTTTCACTTCTGCATAACATTGCAGTGTTGGCAGTTATTCCATGCCATTTAAATGTGTGTCAAAAGACTTTCCAAGCAATAGAAACTTTCCTTTTTTTTTTTTTTATATATATATCTTAGATAGCATAAAAGTTCTGTATCAGATCTTGAAACACTTTTCCATCCGTATGCCTTGTCTAAGTTCACCTCAAAACTAAACTGGAGCTTGAAAAAGTGCTTGAAGAACTGCTTTTTTGCAAAAAACTCCTCAGCCATTCCTTGAAGTTTGGACTTTACAAAAGCTTCTACCATGCGTCAAGACGGGCAGGGCAGATGTAAATGTCATTCCCTGAACCTCTGTGGCTTCCAGACATTTCATATAGTATGAGATTTTCCATATCATCTTGTTCCTTCTTTTTAAAAGCTTTTTTTTTCTTTTACTTTCCCTTTACGTTTACTACTATAGTTACATACTCAGTGTCTCTAATAAGCTTCTGTGAAAGTACCTGAAGGGCAAAGAAGTATCTGCCAAGAAAAAAGGCTGGACCCTCAGATTTGGTTTGAAGAAACACTAGTGAGAAGACATTCTCTCTTTAATTGTGCTATCAAAATGCCTTCTGAATGATACAATTTACACACCACTCTTCTTGAGAAATACAGCTAATGGTACATGATTCCACATGCACTTTTCCATATAATCTCTGTGCCAGGGGTATGAATTAGTGTTTATTCTTTCATATTTAGGGGGTGACAGGGAAGGAAACAGCCAAAACAAGGCTTAGGTTATTTATGTCATATAGGTACTCCGAGAATTGCAGAATGAAAGCAGTATATGCCCAACACTGTTTTCATTTTCAGTAACTATAGAAAACCAAAATCTGTAGCACACACTGTTAAAATCCATGGAAGCAGGATTTGACCTTAAGCTATAGAAGCTGTATCTTAGACTAGCCTTTTCCCAGTATATCAGTATAATAGCACAAAAAATTATAAGGATTTCTGCTACCAAATTGTAATTTGTCTAATACTGCAGATTTGGAAAGACACAATAAAGCTAATCTGGTTTTGCAAATTCCAACAAACACTATTTTTCTGCTAAACTTATTCATGCTTACACATTAATTTCTGAGAATCTTATTTAAGGGGAAGAGGAATGGGAAGTATAACTAACTGAATAAAAAAGCTCGGTTTTCCTGAAAGCAGTGAGATTTTTAAGCTCCTGCAAAAGCTGCTTATGGCTATTAAAAAAAAAAAAAAAAAAAAAAAAAAGGCATCTAAGAGGACTGAAACAAGAGACCATTATGCTTTTTCTCAGCTAGATTTAAAAAACCTGCTTACATAGATATTTAAATGTTTTTTTCAAAATACCATATACTGAACTGTTCTCAAAAGGGAGACACATAGGGCTGTTGATCTTCCTTGCTGCAATGGCACTATGCTGGCTTCTTTTCCAACTTGTCCACCAAGATCTCCAGGTCCTTTCTGCAAAACTGCTTTCCAGCCAATTTGCCCCCAGTCAGAATTGGTACATGTGGTTATTCTTCCCAAGGCTAAAGTTCAACTAAGAGAAATGCAAAGTTCTCAATGAGATTCCTTTTGGTCCATTTCTCCAATCTGTTAAGGTCTTTAATGAAGGTGTTAAGCAGTTATAGCACCAGTTATCCACCTCTGGGAAGCTCTACTAGTTACTGGCCTCCAGCTGGAACACAAGCTGCACATTACAAAACTTTTGAGGCTGGCAGCTAAGCCTGTTTGTAGTCCATCTCCTTGTTCACTTACCTATCCATACTTCATCAATGGGAATGTCATAGGAGACCATGCTAAAAAAACGTACTGCAGTATAGATAAACAACATCCACCACTCTCCCTTGCAGAAGACTGTCAGATTGGTGAAGTACGATTCTCCTTCCTAAGTGCCCACTGACTACTTCCAATCACCTTCTTTTCCCTCTTATGCTTGGAAGTGATTTCCTCTTATTTGGTCCCACAGTCTCCCAGAGATCAAGTTGAAGATAACCAGACTGTTCCCTGTATCTTCCTCTTTGCCCTTCATAAACACAGTAATGACATTTTCTTTGTACTAAATACCACAGTCTTTCAAGGGTAATCAAGAGTGGCCATCACAATGATACTGGCCAGCTCCCAGAACACTCATGGGGGCATCCCATCAGCTCCCACTGACACCTGCATGTCCAGTTTGTGTTCCTCAGTCTTCCTCAATTGAGGGTCAGTCTTCTGTGCTCCAGACAGGTCCCATGGGCCTGATTCCTGAAGGTCAGCAACAAAGAAAAGGTGAAGGAGGTACTGAGCATCTCAGCATTCTCCATGTTCCTCGTCACCAGATCCCCTATGCCATTCAGTAGTGGGCTGACATATTCCATAGTCCCCCTTTTGTGGCTGATACACCTGCAGAAGCACTTCTCATTGTTCTTGTTCATAACACCTCTTGCCAGGTTCAGCTCCAAAGCTTCAGCTTTCCAAACTCCATATCTGGAGGAGCAGGATGAGTCACCTGTCCCTGCCACAACTTCCTGAATGCTTCCTTTTCAGGTCAGATTTCTAACCATACAGGCTCCCAGAAGTTTTGCTTTACTGTCTACACATCAGCATGGATTGTTCCTGATCTTCCTTGGGGGAGATCCTTGAGAAATCAACCAGCTTGTCTTGATCCCTCTTCTCTCCAGGTCTGTATCTGTTCTAGTTGTGGTGTAGCTTGGTAACAGGACTGTGCCTCTGTGCACATCCAGTGCACACAAGTCCTTAATTCCCTGGGTGGCCCAGGAACTCCCCAGGTAGCTCTCTACAGGGCTGAAATAAAAGGACCTACTTACGAGTCTAGTAGCAAATATGTGTTTTGACTAATTGCTAGAGAAGCTTGCCATGCAGGAATTTTGGATGGTTCTAATGATTCCCCCAGGCAGGTCCTGCTGTGCCTTGACAAACTCATCTGCTTCAATACACTGATTATCATCCTGAATGAAGTCTCTGGCCGTTTCAGAGACACACTCAGGCAGTTTCTGCAGCAAAATTAACCAAATTGTACACGGATAAGACACTTGCAAATAGCCACCAAACTGTTCCTCTGTATGTAGAAATGGTCTCATACAACAGTTTCTGTAGTTAATGTTACCTTAGAGATGGCTGTACATAGTTGAAGATACTCTATAGCACGTGCCAGAGAGGTCACAAAGATCATGGGTCAGCTGGGTTACAAGAATTCAGCAGAACTGTGGTTTGGGGAGTCTAATGCAATCCAGATAAAGACACTGCTGCAAGAACCCACTATTCAGACCAGCAACTGACTGCGTTGTTCAGATCTGATGGCTCTGTTCAGATCTGTGGGAGTCTAGGCAACGTTCCTCTAATATGGGACACTACCAAAGTGCATTTGTTTCTTTTCACTGTGCGAGTCCATGACTTGAAAAGCCATCCTCAATCACAAACCCTTCATAATTACATGATATGTGTTTATTTATCAGTATCAATACTTTGTAGGCACCTGCAATGTAAACACAGCAAATGAAATACAGCCACTTGATGTATAAAACTGCTACTGTTGGTATACACTACACAGGCTGAACAAGCCAAAACAAAAAAATAATGCAATTACAATTTCCATCTTTAATTAATTAATTAATTGTGTTCCTGCTTCTAAAGTAACTTTTCTTTCAGTGTTACACATTTATACTACTACACTAGTATGATGATCTGTAAAATTAATATAGAATAAGCATACAAAATATTTTAAACATACAATTAAAAGACATACACTAACAACCAAATACTTCAAATATCATTTTTCAATAAAGGATCATAAGCAGATCACTACCCTTTTAAAAAAGCCTCACAAATTGCCACTGACTTGGCATCGGTACTGAGACAGGACTAATAACTTCACAGGTATGTGATTACCTGAAGAGAATAGGGGACTACAGAAACACTGCAATTATTACACAAATACAGACTTTAAAAGTACGTAGTTCTGCAAACAATGTTATTTCTTTTATGAGTGCGTCTTTTCAGCCTTTTCTTTTATGTATTCCTGACAATGCTGACACATAAAAAAAAGTTGTGCAAAAAACAATTCTGCAAAGATTCCACACATATTTTTAAAAGATAGTACAGTACATAGACAGATTTCAACATGGGTTGCCATGGAGGGTCATTTAAATTTTCCCAGTTAGTTTATTTCATTTTTAATACGTTATTAAAAAGACCTCCATAAAAAGTTCAGGTCTCCATTTCTGAAAAGTATCTGAGTAATAAATTAGCTTACAAAATGATGGAGGAGGATGTTGTCATAACAATCTATTTTGATAATGTCAGCATATTCACTGAAATAATTAATTTGGTATCAATCTCACATTTCTTTTAGAAACCTGAACTCAAGAAACTACAGACAAAAAAAAAAAAACTATGCAAAAAGGTCAGACCAGCTATATTGTCAAAAACTGTAGTGAATAAAAAAGACTGTTTACACACACTGAACTTAGAGATGTACAAATCTAATATAGTCAATATAAACTTTATGTAAATTCCCATTCTTTCCACTATATTCATTTTCCTGTACTATACAGCCTGAATAGATAAAAAAGAAATAGTCTGGGCAGCACTAAGATGGTTCTTACAATATTTCAACTCTTCTTCAGTTGTGCAAATTGCTTTATGAAATTGCAACTCTGAATATTGAAATGGCATTGTAATAAATAATTAGGGACTTTTTTGGATCCACATTTAGAAAAATCTCTACCTAATGCATGAAAACAAAACTTTAATAAAGCCTGACACTTAGACATTTATAACTGAAGATGATTTTACAAGAACAAAGTCCCTAGTCCCTCAGATAGACTTCTAGGCCTGGACACCAATTCATATATTCCACTGTTGTTGGCATGGACTTAGTTAACCTACTAAGGAAAATGCAATCTTACTAAATGACAAATTATTTTGACAAAGTAACTGTCTTGGAAAATCCAGGACATAGTTACATTGTTCAGAATATTTTTGTAATATAGGTGTGAAGAAAGGAATACTATTTTAAATGCTTTGGCATTGTGCTCATTTACTTCTCCAAATCATATAAGATTTTGTGTTGCTCACCGTCAAGTCTATGAACAAATGACAGTAATTTACAATATCAATTCCCATTAAAGGCAATTAGACTGAGGAAGAAAACATAAGTAGTTATGCTCAAGTGGTATTTTTAAGTATGGTAAATGATTAAGGCAAAGTGAAACAGAAAGGCCCTATTTAGGAAAGAATGTTCCATTCTTTGCCATCACAGGGAATGGCTCTATGATGTCAATGACCAAATTTGCAATACTCTTTCTTGGATTTCAGGGCAGATAGTACAGACAACTATTTGTCAAACACGGATGTCACATATCAAGATGTATGAATATCTGTAATCTAGCAATGCATTCCTTATCTATGTTAATACATGAAGAGAAATGAAAGAGAAAAAGGGTAAACAAAAATTAAAAACCTTTCTCTGCAGGCTTCTAGTTCTTCGGTTAGACTAAGACAGCTCTCCTAAGGACTGATAATATGAATTCCGAACATGTGTAACCTAACTGTTCACAGTAGTGCAAGAAGTAAATTTGAGGAAAAAAAATGCAAAATATGTCCATGTATGATTACTATCAACAACCTTTAAAAAACCTGAAAGATGACACTCTTCAAAACATCGCATGGGGAACATCATCTATAAACCTTTAGAAGTATTTATTGCACACAAATAGACAGCTAGTCCAAAAAGTAAAAATAAATCAACTTTGAATTTTCTGTCTCAATAATAAAAATATCTAGTGTACGCAATATCTCTAAACTGTTACAAATTAGAATTAATGTCTCATTAAAAGGGTACTTTTTATCATTAAAATATTTATGCAAAAAAGATTGTAGATGCCACATTTTATATGCAAGGAAACATAATTAAGCTGATGCTGGAAAGAAAAGAAACAGACCTCAGCCAGCTGGACACAAGTCTAATATAAGACAGAGAGCAAAGCATGGGGTTGCTTTATTAATTTAGAACTCACAATCACAACTCAATTCAGAGAAAATTGGGAACCATTGCTCTAAACAGACCAAGGACTGAAGTGACAGTATTGCTCTGTGAGGACAGCATTTAATTTACTACATTAACTTCACCTTATTCAATTTTGCCAAACCCTCACTCTAAGATTGATGTTATGTTCATCATCTACAACACATTTTCATAAGCACGTCTTGCACCTGAATTCAGAAAGGGGTTCAGTAGAATCCCAAACCACTAAAAATGAGTTTGCACTTTTGTAGCTTCATAAGCCTCTAAAGCCAAAAAGCTGTGACGGTTACTTTTAATTACAAAAGGCAACAACAAGAATTCATCACATAAAACTTTATGACTCTTTACATAAACTACCCACCAACTGGGATTTATCCAGTCTCATGTCAGGCAAATTCAGGTGGCAATAGGCAGGTCTCACCCACCAATGCCAGTCTGTTAGTCTCAGCTGAAGCAGTGAAGCAGTGCAGAAGACAGGTTTTTTTAAGATTTTTTTTTTTTTTAAGACGCTAGTTATTCCTCTTGTCAGCCCTGAAATTCAAGGCAAGAAATGGAATAACTGCTGACTTCTGATGCTGAAATTTATCTTTAGGGAAGCAGTGTCTTTCCTGTAGTTACTGACTAGTCGGTGTGAGAAATATTTAGGAACTCCCTCAACAATTTCCATATGAATGTATATTATCTCATTAACAAACACTTCACATCATGGAGAGGCAGGTCAAGGAAGAAATGGGAAGAGATGACTCCTTTCCAAACCATCCTGCTCCCACTTCAGTCTAGATGAGAGGTTACGGCTAATTTGTGTTCTGCTTGCCCACAGGTTCTCTCTAGCTAGAAGCATAACTCACAGTTATTGGTCACCTTTGCCTTTTGGGGACACAGTTGTTTAGGCCCTGCTAACTAAACCAAAAACATCATTTCACAACAAACAACATCTTAGGCTCTGTTTGTGCCACCTGACTTCAAAGAGAAGGTTTCTTTTTAATCAGTCAAGGAAGAAAAGAATTTGTATGCAAACAGAATTAAGCTATCAGTAAAGCACGACAGTTGAATGTGGATTCATTAAACAGAGCTTCATCTGAGGACTAAATTAGGCATAGAAAATAGAAGGGGGGAAAAAAAAATCTATATCTTAAAATGTGATAGGGTCCATTTACTAGATAAGATTACTTTTCTCTACAATACATTACCCAAAGGCATTTCCAAAACTGAGGAGGTATATTACATGGTACTAATCAGAACTTTTTTCCTAAGTAGGTCAAATTTCGAAAGAAAATCTTGAAATCTTATGCACTGTTAAAAGAAAAATCTCTTGAAAGCAGTACAGCCAAGGTGCTAATCACTTTCTAAAATAAAAAAAACCCTTCTGCATAAACATTAAATGTAGCACTTTAAAATGCACAGTCATACACCTGAGGCTGTTCTGTCACTGTCATTTTAATTCAGTCTGTAATAGCAAAATGAATTTCAATTAGATGAATTACTGTATTTGCATATATAGCTGTTTTAACATCACAAAGACTGACTTGTTTTGTTTTTTTGTTTTTGTTTTTTTTTTTTTTTCCAGAAATCAAAACATTCCCAGTTCCTAATGGTCAGGCATATTTAGACTTTAGACTTTGTGACAAGATAGGGTTTGGGATCTTCTTCTGGTTTTATTTACAATAGGCCTATTACACCACTGAATAGCGTTGATGGTGAATGAGGCACCATGGGGACAGACAGTGAAGGAACCACCAAAACTGAAGGAGAATCCCCTTACTGCTAAACTTCAGAAGAGACAATTCTGACTCAGGTTCCAGGCAAACACCAATTACACACTGTCCTATATATATATACTGTCCTATACTGAGCATAACTTTGGTAATTCCCAAATTAAAAATCTCCCTAGCAGAATGTATTTTCTAGCCATTTTTCTAAAGCCTAATTGAAGTTTATCCATTATTCTCTTCATGCCTTCTTTCAAAATTCAGAATCAAAGTACATACAAGTCCCTATATGGGTATGGAACAGAGGAGTTACCATGGTTCTAAATGGAAATACCATTAATGTCTCTGAAGGCATATGCAATAAAGCTCTCCCTGCCTCCTGGGTTAACAGATAGTGGTTCAACTGCAATTAGGACAGCACTGAACCCTTGCTGCTAAGAAATATGTTCAATTAGTTTGGGCATAGAACCAACAGAGCTTTCTGTAATCTCAGGATGCAGAGAGAATCATCTTGCAGCTGTTTGAAGCATGGAAACAGTAAACTAACATCTGTCTAAAAAGAACGTTGACTTACTGATGTTACAGCTATAAAATCAGAATTAAGATTATGAATTTTGCTGAAGTATAACTGAATGGGGAATGATGACTGAAAGCAGCTGAATCAAATTGGAAAACACATGTTAAATAATTAATTTTCATTTAAATGGAATGGAAAAAAGTGGGTAACTTGTTGGAGGAGTATAGGACTATACTTTGGTATTGAAAATAGAGCCTAAGTAAACAGGTGAGATTTAGAAAGGCCCAAGAGGAACTTGCACCTTTACCACCCAAAAAAGCAGCTTAGTAATACACTTCATCCAAACTACTGCAAACTCTATTTCAGAAAGAGCTTCACATAAATGAAAGGTATTTTTTACTCTCTTCATGGGTTTGGAGGGTTTCTCTGGTGTGTAATTTGGAGGTATTTGTCTATTCTTTTGGAACAGTGTAGGTTTGGGGGTTTTTTATTTTGTATTGGAATAAAGAAAAATTCTTGATAAGAAAATAGCTTGTCAAATAAGCTACTGTGTCTTCTAGAAAATGTAATAAAATGAATATTACATGAATATTGCATGAATATAGCTTGCATCCCTTTTAATGTAATTCCTTAAGAATCAGAGATTAGATAAGCAAGATCCTCACAGAATCACATAAAACTGGAGTCTAGAATGCTGTCTTGCAGAAGGAACTGATTATTGCAGTTAAGAGTACTTGAAGGATGAGGGTTCTTCGAAAATAAGAGGATCCTACACACACAACTCAACATCACAGTCCAATTGAAGGTTTGCTTTGCTTATTTTCTTCACATACATAACCTGTAGGCTATACAGGACTATTGCCTATGAGTCTAAAAGTCATACAGTAATAATATAAAATGTTATTTTTAAGCCCAAGTCAAATTCTGGAATGATTCTCTATTTTCCCCCTCAAGTTAACTTATTTTGAGTTAACTCACAGCACCAAATGTGGTTTTGTAAAATAATATGTATTCTTCCACACATTTATTCTAGTCTACGAATATGTGTTCAAGCATGGAAAAGAAACTTAATTAATTAGCAAATAACTAACTTAAGCGATAACAGTCTTTAGCAGACATACTCCAAGCTTTGCCGTGCCTACATGGCAAACAAAGTAGCTCTCCTAATTCACTCTCCACACTAAGTATTCTTACTAGACATTGTGTGACATTAGAGAGAGAAGGTTTTGGTTATAAACCATAAATATTCATTAAGGAACTCTTGCATGGCCTTTTCAGAAAAATACATGTCTGAGAAAAAAATTATATTCTTTAGAACTTTTGCCAATTTATTATTAAACAGCATTCAACTGTCTGTAACATTTCTAAATGCAGCAATTCAGAGTGAGTGAGTACATGAAAGGATAAATCTGGTTCACACAGTCTAAAATCTTCACAGTCTGGGAAAACACTACAACAGGGAAAAAAAATTCAGAAGAAAAATCTTCACCTGTCAGTCAAAGATTCTCCTGGCATAACTTCAAAACTTTACTCCCACTTTGCTACACGTTTTGATATAAAAGTTCATCCTTTCAAATCATCATGTTAGACTCAGCTAACAATCTTGCTAGAATATCTGCAAACAGAAATCTATAAAAGAGTAAAAAAATCGCTGCAATCTCCAAAACATACTTATGACCTCACACCTTTAAAATTCAGTTTTGTCTGTTCTTAAATACTGTGTTCAACTGCCTAAGATAGTCTGCTTATGGACCTTTTTTCTTCACTCCTCTCTCTATGAAGACAGATCAGAAAGAAACTGGAATCATAATACAAAAGATGAAAAGGATATGCTGTTCACATTTTTCAGTGAATTCTTCTATTTACTTCCAAATTTTATTCAGTGAGTACTTTCTGTCATATGGAAACAATGTATTAAATCCTGCAATTTTGTGTCTTAGTTTCAGAAAATGCACAGAATTTGCAAATAGATCCCAGGTGAAAGAAAGAAGATGAAACCTCCTGAGACATAAGATCATTTCTTAAATAAATGGCAGCAATAACAATATTTTGCACACCAAAGATTTAACAAATAAGAAATTAATGAAAATCACAATTACTTGAATTATAAATTACAGAATCAACAGCAGGATTGTTTTCCTTTACAAAGCCAAATATAATTATAAATAATGAGATAAGAGAATTCTAGTAACAACCTTGGTTAAGAGTATCAAATGAGTGAGCTGAGCATAATTTGAAAAATATAACAACACTAAAGAGCCGTCAAGTGATGAAAATTGTCAGCATCTGCTATTTCACTGCAAGAGTACATCAAATCCAAGTGTAAATATAGGGGGGGTTAAGCTTTCGCACAGTCGTACACTCTCCTGCTTCCTCTACCTTCAAACACAGATGTGCAATGATCATGCTTCATACAAGAATATCTGATGAAAAAATTAGGATTGAGAATAAAATCATTTACCAATATTTATGACATAAGAGGTGCTACTTTAAGCAGAAACTCAAATAGTACAAATGTTTTCCAGCCTCTACTAAAATATTTTCAAGTTGTTGTTTGATAATTTCAGCTCTGTTCCTACAGAATTCCTGTATACTATTCAAACTAATTCTGTTCCGCTTCATCTTCCACCAACACTGGGCAGAAAATTAGATTGAAAAAAGTAATTGTAATATTCATTGAAACATATTACTCAAAATTCTCCAATAACTCTTGAAACTTACACTGCCAGGCTGATGCTGCCATTATCTGAGGTACAGAGGAGGCAATTTAGAACGTGTAGAGAAGCTTTGAAAGGCTACTACTTCCTATGAGCTACAAACCCTTCTAACCTGACTAATTTGGGCTTCATAACCACAGTCATCTTTTTTCCATTAAAAAAAGTGGTGAAAACTCTCAACACAACTGAAGTTACATTTCCTATAAGCAGTCAGACACTGAAGATGGGAATGCACCATGGAAATTAAATAAAATTCTAATCATGGCCCACATGACATTTGCTCTCTGCTGTAACTACAGAAGATGACAAATGCAGACTGGACTTTGCCAAGTACCTATGATGGGGAGGGAGATTACAGACAGATGAAGCATAGGAATGTACAATTGCCACAGAGACATTGCAATAGAACTGCTAAGTATCTTCTCCTATAAATCATGAAATCTGAGACAGATTCATTTCTTCCACATGCCTCTAGTAACAACCACATAGATAGTAAAATGCTAAAGATTCCCTCACCATTCCTCCTTCTGACATCCTCCTATCTGTGATCAGATTTTAAAAACATTATTTAAAATATCCAACATACCCTGCCACTCAGAGCAGTGGTCATACACAGTATGCTATCTTGTACTACATTTATGTATTAAAAAACCACCAGTAACTGAAAACTACATTGAGCACTACATATTTGCTAGTCAGAAGTTTGTTTTTAAGGCATGACATGCCTTTTTGTAATATTATTTATTTTGTTACAGAAACAGTGCTGTTTTAATTAGAAAAATGTATTTACAAAGGGGTGGGGGGTGTACAGCAACCTTTTGCATAACATTAACACCACATAGCACAGAAATTACACAGGAGAAGTAACTCTGCAATTATTTTACATTTGCTGGCACACCCTTTCACTTACAACTAATTCAAGGAAAAAAAAAAATTAACTAGAGAAGGAAAACTATCTAAGACCAAGCTGCACTTGGAGACAGATTTCAAAAAAAGGAGATTTCTTGAATTGAAAGAATTTCCCTTCCGCAGTATTCACAATCCAGTGAAGTTCATTAATATGAACATTAAGCCTACAGTTGTTATGACTCTTAACACCACAAATCTTGGAATGGATAATAAAGCAATTGCTTTGAGATTAAATATTGGATTGGGAACATTGATTTGAAACACTGGATGACTTTGGGGTACCAAAGGTTGGGCTCTGGTAACAGATACAGTTTTAAGACTTCCAAGTCATGATGGCTACTTCTAAGACTAAAAATAGATGGTCTCAGGAAAAGCACTAAGCATATCTGAGTGCTAGAGGGAAAAGAAAAAAGAATTGGCAACCCAATAACTTAAAAATTCAACAACAGATCCTCCATGCCAATTAGCTAAGATATCATATTTTTTAATCACTTTTTGCCTCCCATTTGGCAACAAAATTGGTACTAACATTTAAAAAATCTTCCTCTGCACACAGAAGACCTAAAAAGATATTTTTAGTCTGGCTTCCTAAGGAAATGAAACTTATCCGTTAAGCCCTCATCACAATAACTTCAGAATTCATAGAGTGATTTCTGTCAGGTCTGACAGAACGTAAAACATATTAGGACCCCAAAAATGGCAGCTGGGAGAGGAAAAAGAATGTAGCTAGTGCTCCCACTGTGGGGCTGCCTTTGCTAGGCATGAGGGAGAACACCCGGGAGCTTCTCCCTTCCATCTCTGAGACCACGCTGCTGTGTGTTGCTCAGGGGTCTGCGTGGAGTGGGGAAAGGAGAAGGCTGGTTTTGTCTGATTGTCTTGTTTGCTTTAGTGAAGGCTGGGATGATCACATATTTGTATGATTCCTGTTCAGTTCGAAATGAAAATAGCATTGACCTCAGTAATATGTATCTTGTCACAGATTCACCAAGACTTTTAAGAACAGTGTAGGTTTGCTGAGGATCCAGCATCACGCACTACGATGCAGTGAAGGATGAAGGGATGAAATTTATGAATGAAGGGAAAATTTGAAAAATTCCAAGGAGATCTATTGTAGCTGAAAAACTAGGTAAAAGAATAACAACAAAATTTGGTATAAAGAAGTAGACAACAATATTAAGGGTTAAGATGTCTGCAAAACAAACGTATTTTGTGACTTCAGTAAGAACATTGGTAATGACACTCGTTCCTCAGGTGAGGGATGTGGATAGCCTCAAAAAGCAACACTTGCAGCTATTACTACTCTAACTTACTCACTATTAATTTTTTTCTTCTGACACAACTTACTGGATGTTTTCTTTAATGGCTCTAAAAAGACATTAGTATTAAAGGTAAATTATGTGGAAACCTTTTCATTACAGCATAACCATATTGTAGAGCAAGAGTGACTGGCAAGCACACTGTTGCTCCTAAGCTGAACACTCCACCATGTTTTCTTCTGTGAGATTCAAACTGAATTACTTGGTTTTCAATATGAGATCATAAATATAATCATAATAATGTCAAATCCTTATTTTATCGACCTCATGAAGCTCCTCAAACATTTGGCTTAATATTTTCATCTTTCAAAAGTAAATATCCAAATATGAAAAGAATACATAGAAGCCATTATGTAAATACACACTGTAGAAACAGAGTATCAATGTGGATAGACAGCTCACAGTAAAATAAAATATATTAATGAAGGACCCAAAATACATTAACACCTTCTTAATGATGCCTTCCTTAGGAAAAACCCCCATTACTGGAGGTTTTTTCCCTGCTTGTTTGGGTTTGGGTTTTGAGCTTCCATTGCTAGGAAAAATTATCATTAAAAAGCTCCTAATATATTTCAAGTAATGATATTAAGTAAAAATTTATACTGATGAGAGAATTTAGCTCATCCTACTAACTGAATGCTGTAAAGTAGCTTCTGAACTAGTGTGCCCTTCCACAGTCTTGGAGTATATTTAGCCACATCACAGACACGTAATCAATAAGACAAAGATAAATAGTTGTAACAATTAAAACCCGTTAGAACTTTTGGCTGCATACTAAGAATACAATCTAAACCCCATTCAGACCAGTAAATACAGGCTAGAGCTGCCCATTGAACTGCTGCCAGGAAACCAAGCTTGAACTTAATACAGATTTTATGGCTGATTGACAGCTTGCACAGCAAGCATAAAACCTGCTTATTTTAGCCTTAACTGTATGTCTCCACTGTAAGACTATCTCACTTCAGGTTATTTACTGTATTTAAAAGTGCAACTAGTAAAAAGTATTTGCTTTTTCATTTAGCCTATTATTTAGGATTTTTAACTATAATAATTATTACTACTAGGACCTGCAACTGAAATCATCTAAGAAGAATTTTCCAGCCACCAAATAGTAATAGCAACCTACCTAGATGGCTTCAGCTTGTGAAGGACAGCACAGCACAAGATATACTACTTGTGAAAGAAATCAAAGTTCATTTTTCAACTCATTCAAAAAACATCAATTAAACTCCCTCTCAGACCTTACTGGCTTGCCTTGGTTTTTCAACTATTACTATTCTTTTGGTAGCTAGCTTGTAATTTGTCAAGTGAATACATCCTACTGATTCTGTACAAAGTTTGTTGTTAAGGCAGGTATGTTTCTAGATTTATTTACCATTAACAATACAGAGGATCATATGTTTTATTCAATTATAATAATACAAAGCAAGAAATTATATTCAATTTTTAATCACTGAGGATCACTTCCAATTCAACTTTCAATTTAGATCTTAAATGAAAATAACTTACCAGTTAGAGCATACATGGTCTCTCTGATGTAACTTATGGCAATTTAGAAAGCTAGTAAGGCTGTTCCGATATTAAAAGCAACAATGAAGGGAAGTGGTTAGTCAGCTAGCTGGTTCTGTTATTCCCTCCCACTTCTTACAGCAGTAACTAATCCTGTGGGGTCATAACTCACCTTACTATCCAAGTCCCTACTTTTGTTTGTTAAAAAAAATAAATAAATAAATAAGAAAAGAAGAAACAAACCACTTTTGCAGGTTTATCAGTGTTCCAAACCAGATGTTCAACACCTAACAGTCATAATAAAATACTACATACAACATCCAAAAAACAGTAGTCGTCTCTCTTTACTTCGAGGGAAAATTAAAAAAATCAAAGAGAAACAAAAATCTAACTAACAGTACTTTTTTTCATTGCTGCTTTGAACTGAATATAACAAAATGCAAGCCATTCTGCACTAGTAGTATGTATGTATGGCCAGACTTTGCGAACGAAGATTTGGGCAGGGCTCTCCCCACGTGGGTGTGCCCTTCCAGCCTGCACAGTGGATTTTTCAGGTGAGGCACAGCGTGCACAGAACTGGCCCCACCCTTTAACTCCTAAGGTTCATTTGCCATGGCTGAGCAAGCTTGGACAGTGACAGTGAAGCCCTCGGGACTGCCACAGCACCCGGTAATAACCGGGGCCGACCCTGCTGAGCATCTGAGATCTGATGGGATGGGATGGCAGGGAGGTATTGAACTGCCAGGGAATGGTCCCCACTGAGACTTGAACTCAGGTCCTTGGGATTCAGAGTCCAGAGTGCTATCCATTAGTGGTAATGGAAGAATAAATTAGCTGTATATATAATTAGTCAAGTTACCTAACAGACCTGACTAAGCTGAATTTCAGTAAACAGACAGGAGGTTTTATGCAGGTATTTATGCATCTGTATACGAATGAAGGATGGTATCTAACAAAATATCAGTATTTTATGGTCACTTCAAGTGACCAAGGGTAATGAGAGACAGAAAAGGACTAAAAATGACGTAATTGTCTTTTAATTAATGTTCAATTTTTGCCTTAAAGGCATATTTTTTTCTAATACACAATATTTAACATCACATGTAAAAGAATGCTGAAAGAATTAACACAATCTGTGTCCTCATTTAGTACGCTCCTTTAAACACCAAGAATTTCCATTTTTAGCAACAATATTTGGGGGAAAGCCTCCAAGACATCTCCCTTTGTTTCTGTGCATTAAAATAAAACAGATCAAGAAGAGCTGGTTAAAGCTAAGCCACAGAAATAAACCAAGTTTATCTTTACATTTTGTGGTCTTATGGTTTATTCAATGCTTTCCTTTAGCATTTGTACAGTACATTAAAGATTTAATGTCTGCACAATGCAGGGGTTTTGGTGGTTTGAGTACTTTGATCTACTTTGTGATTTATCTAAAGTTCAACTTCTCTCCCTACCGAAAAAAAAAACCAACAACAACAACAACAAAAACCCCAGCCAAACAAACAAACAAACAAACCAAAACTAAAAAAACACCTTTCACACCCAAAAGCCACAAGGAACTGCACTCTGTGTCCCCCTCCATGTCCCTCTCTGCCCAAGTCAGAGACTTCAGAAGCTCTCGCTTTCTTTGTCCCATCCATAGGGATTGCCCATCTGATAGAATGGAGAAACTGTTTTGTAAGAACTTTCAATCTATCCACAAAAGTCTATCACACATGCATCACCATCCTTCTTCATGGTAGGTCAATTCCAATAGCATTTTTGTTGCATCTTCCTAGCAACTTAGTGTCCAGCTGGATATCACCAAGGCCCATTTGCTATAGCATGACAATGCAAAAGACTTTACAATAGTATTATTAATTTCTACAATATTTAGTTTCTAGACAGCCTCTCTGTAACCACATTCCTACTCCTGAGAGAAAAAGACAAAAGGATATTGACAGATATCCCCTAAAACCTGGTGAAAATGTAACTTGTGGAGGTTATTAAAGAGAATTTACTCAGTAGGAGTAGAAATGTGGACCTGTTTTTGATGCAATTTCCTGGTATAGTAAGCAAATATGTCATCTGCATAAACACATTATACCAACTGCTGTGAGTTCCCCCTGTCTCTCTTGCAAAATACTGTCCCACAGTTTCACTTACTTGATGGTTAAAACATTTACGGGATTTCAACATATATGTCGAAATAGCTCATACAGACTATTCACAGCTCCACTGTAATTATTGCTTTTTAATCCTAAAGTTGTCTTTTAGCTTAGGGACACCTTTCCCTCCCTTGTAATGACTACAGTGGGGCAAGTAAATCTCAAGCTGTGGACAGCTTTGCCAGCTTTCCACTACATATATTCAGAGAAACTGGGGGTAGGCAGGTGGGTATGTTTTTATGCAGGGACACCTTCCACTAGATCAGGTTGCTCACAGCTTCATCCAGCCTTGCCTTGAACTCTTCCAGGGATGGGGCATCCACAATTTCACTGGGCAACCTCTTCCAGTGCCTCACCATCCTCACAGTAAAGAAATTTTTCCTAATATCTATTCTAAATCTACTCTCATCTTAGATTCATTCCCCTTGTCCTATCACTACATGCTCTTTTGAAAAGTCCTCCAGCCTTCTTGTAGGCCTTCTTTAACTACTGGAAGGTGCTCTAAGGTCTCTATAGGGCTGTCTCTTTGCCACGCTGAACAGCTCCAACCCTCTCAGCCTGTAACTATCTTTAGCTACTAAACAACCTATTATCCATGAAAAGCTTTCAACATTTTTCATTAAAATCCACAAATATGGGACCTTTGGAATTCATCAGATCCTATTACCATGCCCTGCTTGTGAGTCTTCTCTGTATCTGTTTGTGCCTTTCTGCAGATTATGAGACAGCATGAAGTAGAGCAGCTACTTAAATAACAAAACAGAGCTACATTATCAGTGCAAGGGATTTCATCATATAAAAGGTATACTATCTTCTTCTCTAGAAAAATCAATGAAAAAATTGTTTCAGCATCTGCTGAAATCTCAGCATTCATTTGTACAGTGGCTTAACCAAGAAACAGTAAACTTTGAAAATTAAGAGCAGATAAAAGTTACTGTACTAGGGGTAGTGCATAAAACTTCCTTCATTGGTCACAATACCCATAACTAATACATATGCCACATGGCAAACCTAACTGACATCCAGGCACCCCATACATTTTAGAATAGTCAACTACAAAGTGTGCTACTCGACTCATTCTACTACTACAAACACTGCGGTGTTTGCTCAGATGTTTCTACAAGGTTAACACCAACACAGCAGAAAAAAATAGCTACGTGTTTCAGACAAAACATTATAAAGCAGGAAAATTTATATATTAAATATCTATTTTTCTTCCATTATAATTGCTAACTACATCATCCTTAGTCTCTTCAGAAATCATTAGAGTCCTCCTCCTTATTTAAAATAAATTTAAAAATGCCTAAACAGTTTTAATCCCCATTTAGATCAGCTGTTATACATTACTGAAATTCCTTGAGGAAGTGTAACTTTTACAAATTTAGACAGCTTGTTTCATTTCCCTAAGTTGTTTCCTTACAATATCTTTGTATAAAGGGCAGGGTTAAAAAAGAAACAGCAGAATCTAAAAAAAGGTATTCAAACGGACAAAAGAGAAACAGCATCTTTTAAAAACTGACCTGTTAAAACTAAATATTTGGTCTGTTCAATGGACTGAAACCATTCCTAATTAATTTTATAATGCCAGGGTTGCTCATCCCAATGTCTGTAGCATGTTCTATAGTACCTCAGCTACCCACAGGACTTTGGTTTCCTGGAAGATTTTTTGAATAGCAAAATTTTCCCAAAGCCAAGAGCTCCATGAGAGAAAAGCTTGAGAATTATTCACATTGCAGGATAATCAACCCCAGCTTTCCTTTTTCAGACCACCTTGAGGCTTCTCCAACACAGAGACTGAAACAAGAGCTAAATTAAATGAGAATGCTCTTTGTCCTGTTTAGGGTTACACAAGTAGCAAATTTACTTTACAAAATGTCATATTTTTGGAGTCTAGAAGACAAATGTAACGTATGTCTGGATCACTCTTGGTACAGGCACCTCAAGCTGTTCCTGGATAGAGTCACTCCAAGAAGGTTCAGCACTGCCTCCTCCATGAGTAATAGTCACAAAGCAGCATCTCTATATGTTCTTATGTCACTTATGTTCCATAGCCAGAAAAGAAATTTATTTTGTACATATTTGTTCTTACCTTATGGATTCTCACTGTGTAAAAAGACTCTGAGCATGCTGGAATTTCCAAAGCTATTTTAGGTCTCTCTTAGATAATGTTTTCTCTTACAATCCAATATCCCGTTATCTTTGACTCTGTGATCTGGGCCATTGTACACAGTTTGACTTGGAGATGACAGAAGCAAGGTACATGAAGCTGTCACAAAGGCTTGACATCTGAAGTAAAACTCTTCATAGAAATTTACTACTCAGTTTAAAACAGGTTTTTTTGGAAAATTTCTTATACACCTCTGTCAAAACCCAGAGACATCTGCACCTTATGCACAGCAAACCAAAGCACAATGGTTTTCTATGTAACATGCTGTGAAATTTTTCATTCGCAATGAAAACCATGAGTTTCACACTGGTGCAGAAGCATTTACATGTAAAATTGTAGCATCTTTTGTAACATTTCTTGTAACAGCTCTGTGTTCTCCATGCTTACACACACATTGTACTTCGTAATACAATCTAGATGCTTCCTTTACTCTTAGTGTGAAAGAAGACAAATCAAGCATTAAAGTCCATTTATGATTCCACTGCTAAAAATGACTGTCACAGAACGCTCAAAGTGAAAAACCTTTAAACAAAATTAGATCAAGACAGGATGAGAACCTTTTCCCTCTTCCAAATTTCAGATTATGCAGCAGCTATGGAAATAAGCCAAAATACTATAATGTGCAAGTCAAATTAGGTATAATTTCTCATTGAAGACCACACATTTCAAACAAGTTCAAAAATACTAAAGTTGGCTCCCAAAACCCTTTTAAAATTTCCTTTAACTTCTAGATGACATACTGAAAAGATGAAAAATGGAATAAAATTTGTTACAGACCTGGTGTTTGCAGCAGTACTTCAAAAAACCCTCATGTTTTGGGTGTTTTTTATTCACCTTTAGTTGCTTTTAAGACTTCAAATTTTAGTTTATGTATTGCAGATATACCAGTCCAGTGTTTTAAAGAACATAAAAATAAATCTTGAAAATGTGAGTCAGAAATATAAAAAAAAGAAATACAAATTCCCTAGTCAACTTGAAGAGTACTGACCTGGTAGCCAGCAAGTTTACATTAGCAGGAGGAAAAGCTGGTGCAGAGAATAAGATATTACAAGTTTGTTATTTCCATGTGAGTGGGAGGACGATAAAGGACAAGTGTTGCTGCATTGACTTTTATTCTTTATCATGTTTTTAACATATAGCATGGATGCACAAAGCTCCAAACAAGCACATTTTGGATGGACCTTTTATTTAAAATTACAAGAATTAACAAGTAAAATAGAGTACAAGGAGGGAACACCATATAAAACACTTTGTTCCCCTTTATCAAATAGAAGTATCTTCCACTTTCTCTTCAAACTCGGTATCAAAACACTGCAACTGTTGATTTTCGCCAGAAAATCTCAACAGGATTGCTCCCCAACTGCCCAGATTTCACAGTTACAGTGGTTGGTGATATTTTTGGATTCTCCTGCCCTCTTGCCTATAATTTACCTATCATTTAAGTTTCCAGGCTTCATCAGAAATTTGTGTTGGGATGAGATCTGTACACATATCAGCTATTCCTCTCACAGTTAGATCCACAGAAAATAAAGGTGGGGGTGTAGCCCAGACAGGAACTGCAGCACATACCCATAAGTGCTCATGGAACAGATCCAAGACATACAGAAAGATCATTAAATTCACTAGAATTTCTTTTTTATTTACCTTTTATTTTGAGAGTACAACTGAAAACACCTAATACAAGCTTGTGCATTGAAGTTTTAACAGCAGAAAGACTATATTACCTCCTATACTTCCCTTTTTTGGCACTGCTTTAGATACAGTGATGACTGTTGGCTCAGAGGAAAATGACCTCCTTTTCCAGGGAATCCTAAATGCAAGAGCTTAAGTTACCATATTTACTTTGTCTCAATACAGATAAAATATCTGGGGGGAGGAAAAAAAAAAAAAAAAAAAGAAAAAACAGAGGAGGAAAACCTCTATAAGGATTCTTTTTCTCAATTTATCTTCTAATTTCTAATCTGTTTTGAAACTTGTCTTTTTCTCCTTGTTTCTCCATAGCAGTAGAAACACAGGTAGTTTATAATACACACACTCATGAGATAAGCCTGTTCATTCAATGATTAGGAGAGAGGGAAAGACAAGAGGTTAAAAATATATACATTGAGTAATTATATGCCTAATTCCAGCTGATTTTTTTAACCTCTCTCTGCTTTCCCCACTAAATTCTTTATGCCTCTCCATTTTTTTTTTTCTCTTCTGAAACACAAGTTCTGCATGATCATGTCTTTTGTATAGACAGCAAATGATAGCAAGTAGTGTGTAGGTTTTTTTTCAAAGTGCAAGTGACTCATAAAAGAAGAAAAATATTTACCCCAAACCAACTAAGAGCTGATTTTTGTTCTTATTTTTCATAATTGCTCCAGAGGCTTTGAAAGCTCAGTCAGCTCTGTCTATTCAGTCAGCTTTACACTATGCAGAGCTTGATAAACAGAGCAGCTCTAGGTGAATTTTAATTGGTAATGCCTTAGGTTCTAGTTATTCAACACCTAACCGCAGCTTAATCTTCTAATCTCTTGTTCTGCTTATCAGTATGAATTTTACATATGCCAATCTCTAATTGTTTAAGGGAAGCTTAAAGAATAAAAGCGAAAGGAGAAACATTTAAAGGTTAAGATTTTGAGGGACTTGGTGCACACTTCACATTTTCATAAAGAAGCTAATCTCCTCCACAAAATAGAGCAACTTCTACATAGGAATGTTTTAATCCTCAAAGCGATACTTTCTATCTTTTAAATAAACTTTGCTATTATCTGAGGAACCATGAAAAATTTTGAATGATATTGCACGAGTGATTGTACTGCAATTGTTTTCTAGTGTCTAAGGACGTATACCTAAGTACTTTCTCAAGTAACCTGAAAATCACTTCCAATGTTGTCTCAGTTTTTCATTCAACAGGAGACAGCTGCATTTGGCTGTCAGTGTCTTTAAATAGTAAGCAAACACTATGGCTCTGCAATGTACCTTTTTTATAAGAAAAAAAAAAAAAAAAAAGAGCCTGCAATTATCACTGACTGATATCTTGTATATCAGTGTGTACTAGACAATAAGAAGTGCCTATTATCTGTACTGTTCCAGACTACAAAACGAGCACCTTTAAGGCAGTACAGCAATTTATCATGGATGGTGTGTCTTTAAATAACTATGTTAGAAGAATGAGCATTAAACAAGTGTAATGGCTGTAGCTACAGCAAAATTTGTGGCACTAAGCCACAGATCTTTCTCATCTGAAATTTATATTTAGATACATAATTTCTTTTATCTGTATACCATTTCTCATTGTTACAGAACATATGCTCTTCCTCAAAATAACTTGCTATTTTTGTACTATTACTCAGCCACATACTTCCACAAAGCTGCAAGTGTTACTTCAGATAAACTTAGTGGCTTTTTGGCTAATTTCCATGTTGCTTCGATGACAGAAAAAAAGACTACCTAACAAAGCCTAATCCTGTACCCCATCCACCAAACTTGGGTTTGCTTTATCAGTCCCCAAGTTGACTAGTGGGGATAGAGGGGAGGAAAAAGTACAAGTTCTTGCACATTTCCCCTCTGGCAAAAGTCCTTGAGACAGGAATGGTATCATATCCTACCTCTTAGTAACTCCGATGACTTTTTCTACTATTTTAAGTATTTCTGAATGGAAAATAGTAGTGATCCAAATTGTACAATTACCTCACCAAAGGGTAGATGAAAGAATGTTAAACATTCACGAGATTCAACAAAACAGTTCACAAACATGGTAAGTATCTAAGTCTTTGATTTGATCCATTCAGCTACAGCAACTTAAATTTCAAATGTTTTCAGTAAATTATCATTGCCTCACTAATTGCTATTCAGATGTTATGCAATCTTTGCATTTCCTAGCCCTGCTATATACTACCTCTTCCAGAACATTTTTACATCAGCTGTTATCATGAGCACACCAATGCCATTTTCCTCCCCCAATCAAATATGACTGTGCAAGACATACAGTTTGGCAACAAAAAGTCTTATTTTATCTTTAGAAGTAACTTATTGCAATCATAGAGATATGTGGGGTTTGATATGTATTTTTTAAAATAGCGACACCCCACACACTTCATACAGAAATAAAGTCTTTCAGTATTCTTCAAAACGAAGCAGCAGCTTGTTTCCTACAAGATTTGAAAAACATTGACAGTCATTCTGTCCATTTTGATCATCATGATAAATTCAGATTTCTTCAGATAGGGAAAAAATAGGAATTTAGCAGGACACAATACTACTGGCTAAAACATAGTTGGTTTTATTCTAAGTATGCATCAATTACTTGTCAACTATATGCTTTTTTGTCTGTCTTAGAAAACTATTTTGGACCACATTACATGGAGTTTAAACATATAAATTAATACATTCTCATGCAAAAACTCTCATTTGCTCAATCACATAATTTGTACATATTATAATCAATCCTGTTAAAGTCTACAGAACCAAAAATTTATCATACAGGAATGTAAATCATTTCTAATCTAAAACAAAAAATAAATTCTATAAATTATTTTGGCCCTAGAAACTTATTGAATCCTCATTTTAAGTTATAAGCCTAAAAAGAACTTGCTAAACTTCAGGATTTTAGGCCACTGATATTCCTCTGCAACTCCTCCCTTAGGAAGTTATAAAATCTCTGTCCTGAAAGATCTTCAACAAATTTTGAAGAACAAGGTTTCCATTTGTTTGGGGATGTTCTGAGAGGAAACACACTGCTTTCAAGAACTGCTTAAAGCTACAAGAAAAAATATTCTGGACACAGGACTTCTGAAAAAATGATGAATGCAAATTGATTGCTTCATCACACACTGAATGCATTACATGCCGTTTGCACAGCTCCAGTGCAGCAGAGCCATAGTTCACTGGGTCGCTTCTGGACATCCATCATGAATAAACAATCTACAAGATGTTGTGAACTTATTTTCTCCTTGTGTGTATCTTACCACTTTTTAATATCAGTTGGTTTTAATCTACTTTCTCTATAGTCCTCAGAGAAGACAATTATTACCTTATGAAAAATTTTCCTACATTGTTTGTGATCCTAAGTAAAATTGATAGGACATAAATGAGCTGTGAGGGAAGAAACCTCCAGCTGAGGAACACTGAGACACGAGAAAGGGAATACATGTTCAGCTGCTCCAGGCAGAACGCTAAGAGAAAGTCTGACCAGCTTCGGTGTTAGCCCCACATTTAACAGAAATTATACTTTTATAAATGTATTTCTATTAGTATTGTCCTATCAACATCAGCTATGTTGTAAGCAACTTTTGCAGTTTTCCATATTTGTTACATGACCCCTGCTAAGGACTGTGCCGTGTTACACAGCTCAGCAGGATGTGAGAAGCTCTATGGAGGAAGTTGGGAATATTCACTGAGAGGCAGGGAGTGGACAGCAGTAATGTAGTGACCTTCGGGTTTCACTTTTCCATGCTGTACTGCATTCCACCTGCTGTTGGTAAGTAAATTACTTGGCTTATTTAAAACTAGCAGGAAAAAAGGCAAAAAGTGTAGTTGCCAAGCTGGTTTAGTCATTAGAAATCCACTCTCTCTTACCAAATTACTCTCACAGTTTATCCGCCTGGCAGTCAGATAGCTGCCTCACAGCACAGCACAGCAGGGCCACTATCACTTAATCATTATCATCAAACCATCTGCAGCCACATAGACAAGGCTAAGCTGGAGTATTCTTTGCCCCTCTGTATCACTTTGTCTCCAGCTGGGAAACTAACCTGTTCTATTTTCACAGAAGCATTAGGTTACCACAATATGTTTTTGTTGCCATAGTACTGCTGGCTAGCAAAATAAATTTTAAGTATTAGAAATTAATGGGTTAAGAAAAACTTCTTTAGCACCATTGTCTTTGCTGGGCATACCTCAATGAAGAAAGTTTTTATCAACCTTTTCCTTTTTATCAAAAGGAAACTCCAGTAAAAATACATATAACAGCAAGACAATGAGCACAACATTTGTCACATGTGTGTGAATGATCTTGTAGCCTGAAACGGGTCCAACAATGTAAATTCATAAGTAATAGAACAAAAAGTAATAGGGAAAACAATTAAGCAATGTGTATACAGCAGACATGCTTGAATCAAAGCTTGTTTTTTATTTAATGTGTTTGAATAAAACATTAAAACATATGAATCAAAGCTTGACTTTAGCGCATTTGAAAAAAATTTAAAGTATATTCAACAAAAATTCTAGACTGAAATTTTTGACTGAATTTTGTTTAGAAGTGTCCTAGTCCACAGTCTTAAAGAGTGAACATTCAGGTACCGAAACTATACTTTATTCGAAAGTAAGGAAGAGGTGCATCTAAGAGAGCCTTCAAATACCTCGATACTAACTTGTCAGAGAAACCCATACCGGAGCATGTTTGCTGACAGGGAAGCACGTTTGACTCCAGGAGGGACCCATGCTGCAGCTGGACCATGTGGAAAGGTAGCACTGCAGCAGTTCATGAAGATCTGCAGCCCATGGGAAGGACTCACACTAGAGTAGTTCATGGAGAACTTTCTTGCATGGGAGAGACCCACACTGGAGTAGCAGAAGAGTGTGAGGAGTCGTCTCCCCTGAGGAGGAAAGAGTAGCAGAGAATGTGTGATGAACTGACCACAACCCAACATTCCCTATCCCTCTGTGCCTCTGAGGGGCATAACTAAAGAAAATCAGGAGTGAAATTCAGCTTGAGAAGAAGGGAAGGGTGAAGGAAAGGTTTTTTAAGCCTTGGATTTTACTTTCCCATTATGCTACTTGGATTTGACTAATAATAAACTTAACATCCCCAAGTCAAGTCTGTTTTCACTGTGAACATCATTGGTGAATGATCTATCCTGGCCCTTATCTTCATGCATGATCCTTTCGTTGTATTTTCTCCCCTCTGAAAAACTGAGGAGGGGAGGGATAGAGCAGCCTTGGTGAGGACCTGGCATCCAGCCAGGGTCTACCCATCACAACTGGCAAAGAACATGGCTATGTTTATGCATGCCAGTCAAAAACCTGGCATCTGACACATGATTTGGCCGACACCATACTGCAAAATGCCTCCAGAGCTGAGTGATTCCATGCACTTGAATTACCAAGAACAAAAAAAAAAAAAAAAAAAAAAAAAAAAAAAAAAAAAAAAAAAAAAAAAAAAAAAAAAGAAACAGCAAAGAAAACCCATTAGAATTATTTAAATCATTATTTAATTTACATGTCTGGGACTGCACTCTCCTGATTTCCTAGAACTGATTCCCAGTGTTGTCCACCTCTGATGGATCTTTAACATTCTGAAAATACAGCAAAACTTCCAGTTTCTTAGAGAACAGCATTTCAGGCTCCTTGAGTTTACTTAAAGTTTGATCCACTATGAAAATGAACCATTATTCAGATGAGAGCCTTTTCTGGTTACCTGTCTAAAATATGTGCTGTTCAATTTCTGTGTTACATATTATTGTGGTGGCATCTCTTATGCTGTAATTAAAAAAAAAAAAAAAAGAAAAAAAAAAAAGAAAAAAGGAAACAACCCCAAAACACACAAACCCAGCATGCTTTACATTACATGCATGTATTTTTAAAAGCATGTAATTTAAAACAAATGCTTCAGCAAATTATTACTGCTTATTATGGAAAGCATCTTTCTCACAGTCCTACATTCACATTAAAATAATCCAAGAATTTGTCAATCACAAACTATTCAGCAGATACCAGAAACATAGTTTAGATGCAAAGAAGTATTAGGAGTTTGAATGACACATTAACTTCTTACAAATTCATATACAGCCTACTATTATACAACCCTGAACAGTACTGTTAACTCCTGCAGGTCTTGCATTTTTGGTAAAGAAATCTATCAACATAAAAAAATAAGTATGTTGGCGTACCAAAACACAAACTTTTGAGCTTTGCTTATGAAAATTAGTAACTTCTTTAAATTTAATAAGTAGTTTTATCTCCTCAAGCATCCAGGAGACATGCTGAATGCATATTTAACAAGTATTTGCATTTCTTTTACCTTTAAATTGTTAGCATTTCCAGCAGATTAGAATATAAGTATGCAGGAATTGAGAGATACGAAAACTCAAGCCCTGTGAAGCCATTTTCAACAAAATTATTTTAATTCATTCAGGGTAGAAATGCAAATAAATCTTTTGAACACACACTGAGCACAGAAAATTGCAGTAAGACTCCAATATGATTATTATAACGTGAGGGGGAATGGAGAAAAGTATTAGTGTGGCTGCTTGAAGTGAGAACTTTCAAGAATAAAGACACCAGATAAGCACTAACAGAGGTTACACTGCCTTTCAATCTGAATAACAACAATTTTCAAAGCCATATCACAAAATCAAGCAAAATATTACAACTTTTTGTCAACAAGCTGAATATGAAATAACAGGTTAGTTAAAAAAAAAAAAAAAACTGACGTATTTTTAATCCAAGAAAGATGAGAACCACTAGTATGCTTTATAGTTACCCAAGGCTGAGAAGACCTTGTGTGGGCTACAACTGTCAGATCTCATATACCTTCCTTTTGCCTCTTTCTGTTTCCTCCAGAAGATATTTTAGGTAAAAATACTTTAGGTTACTTCAAAAATAAATTAATATAAATTAAGGAAGCTAATTTTAAAAGCATTCTGAACAAGGATTTAATGCAATGTGATGAATGTACTTCAAATCTAGTTAGTGCAGATTAATTATTTGAGTGTCCTTGTGTAAACAAGCCCAAAGACCTTAGAAATATTATCATGCAGAAAAAAATGAACAGTTTTAAGTTCACACACTATGATGTATGCAAGACCCTCTATAATAAGTATAAGCCTTTATTACAGCTTTTCTTTTTCCCTGCCTAATTTTGTTTTTAAAGGGGACACTGGCATTTAAATTATTAAATTTGAAATTTTTTTTACTTTAATAAATTCTCTCTTCTGGTAGAGGTTTTAAAATGAGGACAAGGATCTACTTTTAAACTAATGCTAAACATAATCAGAGAGCAAGAATTCCAGCTAAACCTAGAAACAGTCAAAAATCAACTGTCATTTCCACACTGGGGAATAATTATTTTCACATAGGAAAGAAATATTAGCATTTTCAAGGAAAACATAGATTTTTATTCTTATGGTATGAAAACAAATAGTGCACTACAGGAAATTAGTCATTATTTGCTATTTTCAGTGTTGAAACCTTACTTATATGCAGGCATAAAACAATTCTAAACACAGCAAATTAATATGCTAATTTATTCCATGTAAAAATTCAAGCAGATATCCATCATTTACAGGAAACACCAAGAAAACCTTGCGTACAATAATTCTCAGGCCGTGCACAGCAAGAAGTAAAAGAGGAACAGAAGTTTCTAATATAAACACGGAGTTCTACGAACACAACCTGACAGCCACACAACTAAGGCCCAGCTCTGTCAGCTACAGCAGCCTTTACACTAGGCAAGGTTGGGCTCTGCTACAATGGAACAAGGGAGAATCCTGAATGGATAACTAAGTACATGGAGATATTGAGTATTTCTCAGTAACCAAGGCCACAATCTCCTGTATTTGGTAATGAGTTCTTTTAGTTCAGTTAACAAGAAATCTGCACGCTACAGCAATGCTACCTCCTATTAGCCTATCTTCTTCTCTTGTGCACCAGGATAGTCTTTCACACCTTCCATCCCCTAACTGGCTGCACTTTTATCTGCTCCTGCAAATGCTTCGGAGAGCATTTCAGTAGAAATGTACCAAATTAGCAAAATTCTCCCATACAAACTACTGATAGCAATCTTGATACAAGGTGTGCTGGTTTAAAGGTAAACCGGCAGCAGCAACAAACCCAACACAAAGGAGATTATAAATCAGAGTTACAATTTAATAACAATATTACAATAAATGCAATGGCACAAAGAG
>JAWWEV010000083.1:28991630-29089506 GCA_035583235.1 Hafferia zeledoni | reverse complement strand
ATATTACAATAAATGCAATGGCACAAAGAGAAATTGGTTTTAACCCACAAAACCCAGAAGTATAACCCAGCACTCTGAGGCACAAACACAATGGTGTTTGTTGGCCCCTGTGCTGAGCCCCACATGGTTCCCCCGAGTCCAAAGCAAAAGGAAGTGAAAAAAAAACCTGTTGGTGCAGATGACGGTTGCAGTCTGGTTGAGAGTGGCAGTCTCCTCCTGTCAAGGTTCTCATCCAACAAGTGGTTCCCAGAGGGCTTCAAACTCCAAGATTATGTACCCTCAGGTCCAGGTGGGAACGCCCAGTACCTCCCCCAGGGCAGGGAGTTCCACAATGGGTGATCTCACTCTGTGAGTCATGAGGTATTTTGGAATTGTTGATGGCCCATTAGCAGACACACCCCCACAGGCTGGGTATGGAGGTGCTAATGACTTCCTGGAAGGGAGTTATCACAGCTCTTATCTCACAGGTTTCTTTCACACCCAGCTCACATCCTGAGGGGTCAGGTGTGCCCTGGGCAGGTGCTGCAAATGGCCCATTGTTAACAGTTCTTGGGAAATGAATGGAGGTGTAGAATATCTAGCTTTGGTCACCCCCACACAGTGATAAACTGGTCCCACCTGCTGAACTAGGGCACAAGGGCATGCATGCAGTGATAGGACAAGGAGTAATGGGTTTAGACAGGTTTACATTAGGTATTAGGAAGGAATTCTTTATTGAGAGGGTGGTGAGGCACTAGAACAGCCTGCCCAGAGAGGTTATGGATGCCTGATCCCTGGAAGTATTCAAGGGCAGGTGGGACAGTGCTGTGAGCAACATGATCGAGTGAAAGATGTCCCATTCTAAAAGCACCAGAATGAGGAATTTTCCCTTGCAATGCCTTCTAAGTGAAACAGTTAGATACTTCATGAGGCATTTGTAAAGAAAGTTACTTGTAAAGGAAATTTTAGAAGTTGGAATAAAATCACCAAATTCGGAAGTCAATTATTTGCTCTAAACCTGGTCAAAAGCATTCATTCTTGCTCTTCCTTCCCTTAAAACTAACAAGTTTCCATTGCACAAATAATGTACTGCAAATATCTTTACTGGCACAGCCTACTTCTTTCACATACCCATTCAGATGTGCTGAACAGCACAATCAACATAAAGCTAATTCTATGTCTAATCTTAATCTCCTCAACAGATAAGCATGAAGGGGCGGAAAATGGTAGATAAGCAATACATTCTCTCCTCTACCAGACTCTTGACAAAGGAAATGCTGAAGTCTCAGCCAAAGAGCTCAGATGATCTTACTTTCCCTTCCTCTCTTGCTCTCCTGTTTAGGAGTAGGTCATAATTATCCTAAGGTAAATAGAGTAGTAACCATTTTTAGGTCAGTGACAAAATACTTCAGTGAAAAAGCCTGAAAGCAATCAAATCATCACAGAGCTTTTCCTACAGCTGGGATGATCTAAATCCAGGCACTCATCAGTTTAAGACTGAACGTCATGCATACAAGTACTTAACAATTCATCTGCACAGCTTATCACTTCTGCTGTCAAAAACCAGTAAATTGTTCTAATTTGATTTCAAACTAAAACATCTTAGAAACTGACTCTAAGTGTTACTATTTTAAGAACCACTTGCAAATTGAACCTGCAGTCATGTTCAGGCAAGGACAGATTTATAAGTTCTTAAATCACTGATAGTTCCAGCCAATAATCAAACAGACCAAACAAGAGTAATTTAAAAAAAAAAAAAAAAAGAAGAGTCACTAATTGTATTTTCAAAGCACTTCTGAAAGTTATTTTCATATTGAAATGCTTCCAAAAAATGCCTGTAACCTAGAACTCTGTTTGCCTTCATTTAGTATCAAAAATTACAGGCCACAGAAAGACTGAATAATCCACTTCCTGCAGTTAAAAAAAAATCTCTTGACTCATGAATATGACAGGTGCAACAGAATTAAAGCAGAGAATGCCACACTACCAATTTCAGATGGATTTTAACCGTAAATAGATTTAAATATAAGCATTTAAGAAAATAAAACAAACTCATCTTACCAATCCATCACTAAGCTAGTTCAGGCAGCTAATGCTACTGTCAGAAACAGGTTGGATTTTTTTGTGTGGTTTCTCATATAAGGCTTAAATTTATAAGGTGCTGACAATTTGCATGGTAGACATTGAAGTCGAGGAATTCTGGAAGATTGGATGAAGCAGAGAAAAGAAAATCCCTATTGAACAGAAAGAAAAATTTATAGAGATAAAGGCATTTCATTCAGAAAATGCAATTATTCATTCAATTACAGCAAATATTGCTAAGTCTAAGGAAAAAAAAAAGGTTAGAATATCAAAAGAACATCAAGATCTTAACTAAATCCAGTTATCACAGAAAAAGTAAAACACTGATAGGAGAAGGATCTGGACACATTTAATCACTCAATATGACTGCTGTATGCCAACTGCTAGTAATTTGTCTTGTCTGCCTGTAAAACAGGCACCTTAATAAATCCCATCTTTCAAAAGCCTTTGCTTAAACCAAGACTCATTTTCTGGATATTCTGCACAACTGTCTTCATCTGATATCACTGCTTAAAAGCTGATCACTTGCTTTTCAGGTTTGTACAGCTTGGCTTTCGTTACAACAATTCCTAAAAGAGGCTACTTCCTCCAATACATTCCATCTCCTTCCCCCAAATTTTCTTATAATCATCACACAGGTGTAGGTACAAACGTATGACATTGAATAGCAATTTATATGCACACAGAACAGTCTGAAGCCATGCAATTTCACGCTATGCTTCCCTAGAGGCAGATCAGTAGACCTCATAAATAGAATTAGGATGATTCTGTAGTTTGAAGTATTTGCCTTCAAGACTCCACATCAAAACATAATCCCCTGCCCCAGTTACAGATCAAATAAAGTAGACTTGAGCTTCAGTTTCCCACTTCCTAGACTAGTCACTGAGATTCCTAAAGACAATCTGAAAACAGGTCCCCAGCATTAGGCTGATGAATTGTTGAAACTGTCAAGCCTCAGAACACGTTTTGGATTTAATACAATCAGTTAAGCAAAAGTGTGCAAAGAACCCTTCCTGAAATCATGTGGGCTGTTGTTTGATGTACACTTCCTGTACTTTCCGTAATGCCTTACCCCTGCAAACTCACTCCACAACAGTCCCACTGATTATTATACCATTAATTTAATTTATATTGTTCTTCCTTGCTTTTAGTGAGATTGTTCCCACAATAAGAGCCTTGTACAAAGATGCATAGTTTAAACCAGCTCTTGCTGAATACAGCTGTGAGCAGTTATTGTGCATGCCTTGGAGTTTAGTGTTATGTAACCGTCCTCTGGCTTACCCACGTGGAGAAATATTAAAATAAATTAACATTTTACTGGCTCTCTAATTGGAAGTGTCTGTTCAAAACAATTATGTTTATCAAACAGTTTGACTGGGAAAATACATTACTCTAGCTGCAGTTACCCAAATTACATGCTGTCTAAAGCAAAAAGGGCAAAAGCCATCTGGCTCCATATAACTTACATTTTCTAGACAGCTTGCAGCTGGTTCTGATTAAGCAGCATCTCAGTACTCCCAGAGATCTATTTTTAACTCTGCAACTTTATTTTTAGTACTCGCACATCCAAGGCACATGGTGTTTACATTAATAAATGAACAACCGCCTACGTTAAGAAAAGCTTTGTGCAATTCCTGTCACACAGTCACTGTGCAACATAGATGGATGATTAAATAAAAAATCACGTGTTCTAACTAAAGAGACCCAGCCCACCTCTTGGCTATTTACAGGACTGCAGAAATCATCTCTGGAGGGCCTGAATGGCAAGGAGACAGTGACAGACAACAGGATAATTTCCTTCTTTTGAAGTGAACTTGGGTTGCATGTCCTAGGAAGAGAACACGTATCCCTTGGTCCAACACCCTCCCCAGAAAAATGTCTTTTTTTTTTTTTTTTTTTTAAATATATGGAGTAACTATCAATGTACAGTTCAGAATGACTGCAATCTGCTGCTGAAGCCCTGAAATCATCAGAACAGTGGGTGCTGCAAGACCAGGAAGCATTAGCAGAATTATCTTTTTTTTTTAATAGATAAACTCACATACACACACAGAGTTTATAGATTGTATGATTGTAAAATACCCGATCATTCTTGTACCATTAAATATCCCTTTCATAAGAGTATTAAACACATGCACCAGAAAGGTTAAATGTAGAACATGTTTTCTGCCTTTTTTTAAGGTTTCTGTCTTTTCTTTTTATGATATAACTGAACTGCAACATCATAACTGGGGGTGAGGGAAGATTAAGACAAATAACCAGCTATAATGACCTTAGACAGTTAATCTAAAGATAAACCATGCTACAATTCTACAACATTAATTCCATTTTGCATGAACTTGCAACTTATTCTGTTGTATAGACTACTATATACATGTGACCTTCTCCACTTCTGATCCCTTACTTTTCCAAATCAAAGCAGGAAACTGCACCAGACAGTGTGAGTTTTCAAAGGGACCTGCCAGCACTCTTCAAGAGGGTATGCTCCCAGAATTTGATTCTGGACAGTTATATCGAAAGTACTATTAATCCTGAAAGTAAAAGGTTTTTACTACTTCCAGAAACACTTCTCATAGGTAAGAAAACACAAAACATAAGAGAAGTAATCCAGATTTCCTTTTAACATGCAATTAAAGGAATTTGCTCTTCCAGTCCATATCCACTGAGCTACATCACTAAATAACAGACTTTGAAACTAGTGCCAGCTAAACACCTTAAAATCCCATCAGTGAGAATGTTTTCAGCACCATAAAGTACTGACTAGCTGTAAAATCTTAGTCAACTTTGAAACAAATCTCCATTTCAATGGCTAGGTGCAGAGGACCAGAGAAGCTGGTCCCAGTTCTCTTGTGACACTGGGGACCAGTACCAATAAAAGGGAGGTTATTTCCCCAGGAAATTCTTTCAAAAAATTCTTTTTCTTACTCACACTTTAGACACACTTATTCTCATGTATTCTTACGTTTCTGTATATGTCTTCTCTATATACCTTTTTTCTTATGTCTTTCTTCCTTATTTTTTAAAGCCAAGTCCAGTGCTTTCCCCATCCATGACCCTTAATGTCTCCACTCATTTTGCCTTCTCTATGTTCCTATCAAGTCACTGTGCCACTGTCTTTTTTCCTAATCATCCTATGCATGCAAATACTGTGTTTGTTTCATTATTCAGTTGACTGGCTGGGAAATTTCTTACTGAAAGGATTATATTATTAAATTCCAATATACAGACAGATCTGCACTGTAAAGACAGCCACTGCAGCTGTGTCTCCCTTCCAGAGAAATGAATGGTGTTTCCACAAGTCTGTAGGCACTCCTAATCAGTTCATCAAAATCAAAACACTATTGCAGATTCCTTGGATCGTAATGGCATAAGGAGCGCTCACAGGAACAAACTTTCTTGCGTGTTTTGTGAGGGAGGGCAAAGTAGACCCCCTCAAGTGTATCCAATAACATGGTGCAAAAGGCATGTTCTAATATACCAGTTTGAAACACTGAAACACTGGTAAAGTCACAGAAATAACACACGGGAAAGCTGACACAGCATTTCATACATCAGCACTGTGTTTCAAGTTCCTCTCTCTTCTATTCTTTACAAAATACCTGAACAGAAAAAACAAAGTACTCAGTGGCTATTTCAGGCTTTTCCTGATTTACCTTACACATACCTGTGAATTTATCAACAAAAAAAAAATTGTTGAGGGCAACTGCTGAATGTTTAAATGGATTAAAAACGATATTCATCAGGATCTGAGGCAGCTTTTGAGCAATATAAAAGGAATGCTCTCTGCACCCACAGTAACTACTGAAAGCTGTGTTGGGGATACCTACATGAGCTGTACTCACATTAAGTCACTAAAGACATACTTCAAGACTAGAGAAACAGCTGCATGCACCTTAGAGGAAGCTCAGAAAGATATCTGATGTCTACTCTCTTCATGCAGCTTGAAGTTTATGTATTTTGCACTGGGCTTTATTGCAGGTTATTGCCTCAAAATAGTGCTGTTTTAATATACAGAGTAGATGTCTTTTTCATACAAGTGGTGTGAGTCACACAACGCAGAGCATACACAACATCTCATTGTTTCCATACTTACAGAAAAGGTTTTTTTCCTTTATCACGCCCCAGATCTGTAATCTTGGGAATGTCTCATTCGGGTCAGATAATTCTCCATCTCCCAGTGCAGGAAAAATCAAGAATACAGACAACATGAAACTTATATAAATTAATGACACAAACATTTAATTCTGAAAAACCTGTGAACTCCTTCCTGCACAGCACAGATAGAGCCTTACAGAACAGTACACAGAGGAAGCCACGTGAGAGGAGCTGTCATCTACATAACTCATACCATGGCAATGTCCTGCAGTCAAGCACTGAGGGTTACTTATTAATCCATAATCCAGACAATTCAAAGTGACTTTATGTGCAAATTGAGGGCTATTAAGGAATGAGAGATTAATAAACAACAAGTACTTGCATAATTTTACTTTTATGCAACAGAAATTTTCCTGTCACTTCCAGGTGGTACCTTAGCAATCTAAGAGAAAATTGAAAATATTAAAAGATTTTAAATTGTGATCTATGAAAAAAGATTAAAGAAATGAATTTTTACAATCTAGTAAAGAGAAGACTGGAAAGAAACACTAAAAAATGCTATCCTAAGAGAACATTGTACAAGTGAGGAGGGAAAATAGCATGGCATAGGTCACTAGTTCTCATGTCTTCAGATCAAACAGCCATTAATTACAACTAGTAACAAAGGGAACTTTGGGTAGGAATTTAGAAATTCTAAAATAGCTCAGTGCTTTGTTTTGGCAGAAACCGCCAAAATGTTGAACCAGAATTTTTAAACTCAAAGTATCCCTTGTATAGTGAATGGGAGTTTTGTCCAATTCTCTCATGTTGCCTTTTTTTCCTACCAGAATTTCCAGCTAAAGACCAGCACCTGAAGAAGACTCCATTCTGGAGCAGACATTGAGGTTGACAATGTCAGCAACTCAGATCACAGACCCTACAACTACAGTCCTCACCAAAATTATGCATTACCCCAGGATGCCTGATAGCTGCCCAGCTTTGTCATCACTAAGAAATTTAAAAAGAAAAACAAACAAACAAACAAAAAAAAAACCTAAACAAAAAAACCCAAATGAACTAACAAAAATAGCGTTATCCAGTTATTGCATGACATCAAAATCCTCCCCTGCAGAGAGTAACAGTCCAAAATCTGTTTTAGACCTCATTAAACTTTTAAATTAAATTCTCAGAGTTTACAAATGTTGTATAGCTAAACTGCAACTCAAAACAGAAATAGATATAACTAGTAGAACTTATAAATAGAGTAGAAATTTTGTATAAAATCACACATGGAAAGAGACTGTGGAACTCATTGTGGTGTTAGCTTTTAAAACTAAAATGTGTCTAGTGTTCTTAGAGATGATTTTTTAAAAAAAAAAAAAAGCCCCAAGGGAGGTTCAAACCATGAGCTTCATTGGGTCACCAGAGCTTGGATCTATCCACAACGTGTACATCATTGCCTGAAGTAAAGTGTGACACACACACTTCCCCAAATTTAAATCATACCTTGAGCTCCCTTTAGACATTCATTTGCTAAATACTAAAAAGCAGTGCTTAATTTCTAGACTAAGATATTCCATGCACTCTAGCATTTTAGACTTTGTAATGAAGTTTTGAAATTGTCACCAGTTTCAAAATTAAGGTGTAACAATGTAGTCTGCTTTTTGTGCATTACCGATTCTGCAAATTACCTGTTAGAAGTGTTATAATTATCACTGCAAAAACACTTATGCTGCATCTGGGCTGCCAGAGACAAAATTAGGAGGTGGCGTGTGGGTGGGAAAACAGTACAAGTTGGCAAACATGCCTTTTTTAGGGTATTCCATATAATCAACATTCATGCAGCTAACCCAATAAATGAAGAAACTAAAATAAAGGCTTTATTCATGGTGTTTTATCCAACTTTCTGCCTAATGTAATATTATATGATTTAGTATTAATCATGATATATTATTATTAATATATTATAATCATTTCATAATCCTTCAACAAATTATAATTCCCATAAGACTACCTGCTTTGTGTTGCATTTATCTTAATGAATATGAAAGAATGCCTGGCAGTCAGATGCTGAATTATCACTTTAGAAGTCGTATGCTGTATGACAGATGATGTGACCTTGTTGGTCATTTCTTTCAGCTATAGAGCTGAAAAACAAAAATGTTCACTGAGCCTCCAAATTCTGTGCAGACAGAACTGGTAACGCTTAAAAACCATAAATGACCAGTAAAGTGAAGAATTCCTTAGTATTACTCTCCAGTTTTACCTAAGGCTAGGCAGTTCCACAGTTTTGGAGGCTTACCATGCTTCTCCTGCTCAGGTATCAACCATGGTCCTTTCTTTCCAATACAGAACATGAGTTAAACACTCTTTTTCTCTTCTCTCTTCCTTCCTCACCTTTCCAAGACCGTTGATTGTGTGGTTATGTAGTAAACCTCAGCGAGGAACCAATCCAGGATAAAACCAACCCTTTTTTCCTGGGAATAGCTGAGCCTGGATCAGTTCCTGAATCCATTTCATTCTGTGGCCACACCACTGAGCACAACTGGCACAACTGAGCAGTCAATCAGACGAGTGAGAATAATGGGCAGGCAGTCACTACAGCTACTTATTTTGGCACTGCCACTGAAAGAGTCATTTCTGAAAAGGTAATCTCCCATTGTGGTGGGGGAATCATGCAGTTTGCTGGCTCACAGTCTCCCACCTGCTCTCCTGCCCTAGAGGTGACTCTGTCCTGTCTTCTTCCCCCAGTAAGACAAACACAGCAATGAGTCTTGACACCACATCGTTTGGTAAGTGATTGAAATAACACAGCTATCTGATGAGTACAATCACTCAAGAGATAAAATGTGTTTGCAGTAAGGTAGGGAACCATAAGCATCTTCCACACTACTTGTATTTTCAGATATGAAGAACCCTGCTAATAATGACACCATAAAAGCATTTTTGTTGTTTTTATCTGGATACTGCAACAGCAATTCTCCAAATTTAAATGTGAGGATTGGCAGAGATAAGAATTAGGAAAGTGACTGACCTGCCAAACAGAATATACAAACGAAGCACCTGAAGATACCAACCTTTACTTTATAGCCTCTGAGCTATATTAATTACATATTTTTAAAAACACAACTCCCCACATTCCCTCCCCGTCCCCACCCTCCCAGCCCCCAGGCAAACAACACACTAGACAGTACATTAAACCAAATAATGTTTGTAGAAGACCATACAGCTTAAGGGTATGCCAAGACTAAGAATGGAATTCAGATGATGGGGGCAAGGAGAGAAGTAAAAAAAAAATAAAAAAAATTATATATTAAAAAAGAAATTTAAAGGAACAAACAGTACATAGGAAGTTGAAAGATGGTAGTGAACCCCTCCTTTCTCTAATAATATAAAAATCTAGGCCCTGGACCACATGGAAATGGAGCACAGGAGAATACTTATCAACTGCTGAAATCAGATGGTGAAGGGACATTTCTTCAGTTGAGCTTCTTCAGATTCTGACTTGATTTGGAATTACGCAATGTTTTTGTTCCCAAAGAAATATCCTATAATTAGGGAAAGCTTTACAGGTTAAGCTAAAGAGCTGGCTTCAAGTAAAGCCAAGCTTCCATAAAGCAATGCAGGATGCTCCCATTGTGTAAGCTTCCAGCAAGCATAGTGACTTTAGGATTACACACAGTAAAATAATAAAAGCAGAGTTGGTTAAATATTTCCTGTGAGACTGAAATACAAACTTCTAAATTTGGAGGCTTTCCAAACTGACTTAGAGTGATGGCAGACTTCAGCAAAAACACACAAAAATTTTGTCATACACTTAGTGACAATCAAAGCAACTTCTAGGTGGCTATTGGGATTTATAGCTTGAAAGGATGAGCCACATGAGGAATTAATCTCCCCACAATTATCCAGCGTAATCCAATGGTTAATTATCAACACTGTTATATAACACTGTATTTTCACTCTATAGAGAAAATGCAATCTTCTGATTTGTCTTTTCTAAGGTCACTCAGTTTATCAACATAATACATTTGCCTGTTTAAAGTTCACTAGGTTCCACTGAAAGTCTACCTGTGCCATCTTGGTTGAATGAACTAATCATAGCAAAAATTACGATAACTCTAAAAGGACAGTGAAAAACTGTGTTTTGTTTATGGACAATAACTTTGATGGCTGTTTCTAGAGGTGCATGTTCTAAGTGAACACTAAGGATAAATTATACACTTAAAATGAGAAAAAGTTTTCGCCTCTAATTTAAAAAAGGCCATTCTGAACAATTTTATAAGCTTCATAAACCTTTCAAGATTTATTCCCAGAAAGCTAATTTAGATGTTAAGATGCCAGTGCTCAAAAAGTCAGACCTGTGCTTTGACTACAAGGACCAGCAAAACAGTTATTTTGAGACAAATTCCCAGATAAAAACCAGTCAGCTGCCAATATTAATAACTGATTCCTGAAAGGAAAAAGCAATGCAGTTCTAATTTTCAAGCACAGTATTTGTTTGAAGAGATAAGAATTTTTTATGTATGCATAGGTTAAAGTTTGTATGTTTATATCGTCTTAAAGCACTGCAAAGTTATACCAAAATATACTCTTCAGATCTGTTTTCTTCAGTTAACCTGAACCTGCAGAAAGTAGTAACAATGCACTATCTAGGTGCTGTCATTATTTATTCATGTAAAACCTGAAGAGTTAGCACACAAAACAACAGACTTTCATGAACATGTGCAAGTGTAAAAGCACAAATAAGAGCACGGCCATAACACTTTAATGCTTTGATTATCAATTTTAATTGTAAATGCTGGAAATTACTTCTAAGAGGGGAAAAAAAACCCCCATAGTAAGTAGCTCAATGTATTTATAAACTTCAATTACTAGAAAGACAACAAGATGATTTTTTACCTAATGCCATGCACAGAACATTTGATTCATTATTTGGTAGCCTTGTACATTAAATCCCCCAAGACGGAGCCCATTCTGAATCCAAATTTTTCATTCAAGATAGTGAATTGTTGGGATTTTACCTGGAAACACCAAGATAAGGATGTCAGTCTTAAATTATTATGAGAAAAATACAGACAGAGTCTATAAACAGCAACATCTTTTACATTTCATAAGGGCAAAACGAAGATCTATGTCAGACTGAAGCTATTTTGGAGTTCTCTAAGGAGACTTAAGAGGTCAAAATTCGAGCTGAACATCTGAGTCATGCTTTGCATTCAAAGTTAAAAAAAAAGCCAGGAGTGCTGTGGGGGAAGAATCCTTCTTTTGCAAACTTCATTTTGGCTGAGCTTGTAGATTTTATTGTTTCCCTTTTGATATCTTAAAGAGCTGCAGTACTCAGTCATACACAGACAAATAGACACAGATAACGTATCTATTAATCCTGAAAGTTACTGGGCCATACTCAGTGAATTCACCAAATATGATATGTATCTAATCCTTCTTGTGATGTATTTCATTTTAACCATGAAAAAGTCATCACAAAGGCATCACAAGGAACAAATGTATATGATTCCTTCAGTGTGCAGCCAGACATTCAAAAAACATCCATGCACTTAGCTTCTATGGAACTTAAACACCTGCCAAAACCAACCTACATATGAAGAATAGATTCTAGCCTTCTGGTATTTTTTTTTATATTTTTTCTTTTGGACTCAGAGTTCTCTTAAATATTTTTACCAAAATACTGGCAAAATACATTTTAAAGTAACATACATGAGTATTCATCAAAATATTCATCTGTTCACAACATCTAATACTGGTGGTGAGACAGTTACTGGACTGCCATGTAACATTCACTGCATTTTAGTGTCAAAGTACTAATGAAAATAGTATTTTGAAAAATTTTCTATACTTAGTCTTTACTAATACGAAGAAAATTACTTTTAAAAATGCAGACCAAAGCAGAACAAAAAACCAGCAGGAGCCAATTTTGCAGTGAGAAAAAACCAAGCTAATTCTCATGAGAGACAAACAAATGCCTATCAAAGGAATTCAGAATCAAGACAGCAGAAAAGTGATCCAAAAGTAGGAACTGGCAAAATTTAGCACGCGGCTCCTTTCTATTCCCACTCAGTTTATTATGGAATATCACTTTCCTTGCCAGCAACAGGCAACTCTTAGAAGGTACTAAAGCCCTGAAAAAAATAAGTAATGCTGCTGATGAGCAGAAAGAAGTTAGGACAGAGATTTCCAAAATATGATACCCCAGATTTGGATTTTAATTCAGTAATTACCGATAGATAAAAGAGCTGATTTTATCTAGGTGTATGTAAGTAAACTAGGCACATTTTGAACTTGTTCTCTTCAGCAGTAGGCATTTCTTGATATGTTTTTGAAAACCAAGGACAGTGAAAAGTAATTCCATGAACAACTTTAGTGGTTTGGTGCTTTGTTGTTTTTTTTTTTAATGGAATTGATTTCACTTAACTATTCCAATATTACTTTTAATTTCAAGGTGAAAAGTAAAGTACAAAATCTGAATAATCTAGGTGACAGAAGAGGCAAAGAAAAGAAATGAGATCTCCCTGGACTCACTCTCCTTCTCAGGTTACCAAAAGAAAACTTATGATTTTTATCTTCACAGAAATATTTATAATCCGTCCTTTCCCATAGATGTTGTTTTTCTTAGTAAAAATCTGGGTAACCAATACCGTATTAAACCAACACATGATTTAAATGAATCGATCTTCTGTTCAGATGAGCAGCATTCTTTCCCAAGGTTGGAATCCTTGGAAACTGAGCTGGTAGGCACACAACAGAAACAATCTCTGAGCACATCACCATGTTAATAGAAAATATATTGCAAAGTACTAGACAGACCAAGACAGGTAACTCCAATATACACCTGTGAGTATATTAATTCACCACTGGGAAATATTCAACATTAGAAGTCTCAAAACTCTAAGTTAACTATTCCTCATAAGAGCAGTTCTGCAGAGAAGGACCTGAGAGTCTTGGTGGTTGACAAATTGACTATGAGCTGGCAGTGTGCCCTTGCAGCCAGGAGGGCCAATGTTATCCTGCAGTGTGTAGAGTGTGGTAGGGTGTGGCCAGCAGGATGAAGGTGGTGATCCTCCCCCTCTACTTGGCCCTAGTGAGGCCACATCTGGAGTACTGTGTCCAGTTCTGGGCTCCCCAGTACAGGAAAGACAAGGAACTGCTAGAGAGGGTCCAGCGGAGGTTACAAAGACAATTAAGGGACAGAAGCATCTCTCTTATGAGGAAAGACCATGGGAGCTGGGCATGTTTAGCCCAGGGAAGAGAAGACCGAGATGAGATCTCATTAATGCATATAAATATCTCAAAAACTGGTGCCAAGAGGATGAAGCAAGGCTCTTTCCAGTGATGCCCAGTGACAGAACAAGGAGCAATGACCATAAACTAAAACACAAGAAGTTCGATTGCAACATGAGGAAGAACTTCTTTACACCAAGGGTGGCAGAGCCCAGGGAGGTCATGGAGTCTCCCACTCTGGACACATTGAAAATCCACCTGGACATGTTCCTGTGTAACCTGCTCTAGGTGACCCTGCCTTGGCAGGGGAGCTGGACTAGATGATCTCCAGAAGTCCCTTCCAACACTAACAATTCTGTGATTCTGTAAAATAAATATTTTCTGGTTCTGTTCAATGCTTTCTATGCACAGCCATCAGTTCAGAACCTGCAATGGCAACAGGATGTAAATATTTCCTTAATGATCTTACAATTTATAATAAGCAAAGCGAACATCAGCACCTTTCCCTGTTGGGATTCAGCATTTTACTTTGTAGCTCTGCAGATTAGCAAGAACCTGGTCCCTGAAGGTTCAAAGTGCTGGGATCAATTTAAGAGGTTACAGTGTTGTTGCAAGTAGATGTTGCTATGCTGGAGATCCGTTCGTTGCATCATACAATGCAAGGAAATACTGGTGTGCATTGGTGCTGCAAACAAAATTTATCCAAAAAGGTTCCTCAAATAATGTTTGAATAAAACATTCATTAACTTTTTGCTTGTTCCACATCAGGTCTTTCAACGGGCTTTCTGAGAATTTAGGTATGAATGGAAAGCAATTCTAAAGAAATACATACATATTACAGTATAAAAACAGAAATCTGGTACACAATCCTTGAACCTTTCTACAGCATTTCAGATTTTTTCATTGACAGAACAAGCCACCCATGAAGTGGATGGGCCTATACCATTCATCTACTGAGTAGAACTGGTCTACAAGCTTGCTTCTTGCTTTTTCTTCTTTTTTTTTTTTTTTTTTCTGAAAGTATACTTATCTTTCATGTAAACAGCATGTATGAATGTACATACACAAGCTAGATGTGTGGGCTAGATAAATTGCAAAAAAAATAGTACATTTACCATTTTGCTGTAACTTACAACCACGACTCAAAATATCAACATTTACAATACATTATGAAAACTTTCACATACAAGGTACAAGGTACACAGATTGATATTCAAATAAAGTAGCATCCAGGTGTTACACAGTGGAAAAAGAGTGGGTTTAAATACTGTTTGTATACTGTATGTGCTTAAAGTTTTCTGCTTAGAAATTATTTTAAACTGCCCTAACCACTGGCTGTAACTCAATACAGCAACCTCTTCTTTAAAGAAGCTCAAGATCCATAGGAGTAAAAATGAAAAAGCACAAAACCCCCAACCCAAACACTACTAGACACATCTCAATTAGGCTTTTGCCATTTAAACTATGTGCCATAAATGCAAGAACTGCCTTCCATGGGCCCACCATAACAGGAACAAGCTGCTCATATCACTGCCAATCCAATCATTTTTCTCCTGGAATACTAGGGATACTTCATCAACTACTGGAGCATCTTACAAGTGAGACAAGTGCATTCTGATAAATATTTTAAAGCATTTTTAAAGCTGTCATAAGAATCAGAGAGTCATAAAGTAGTTTGACTTGGAAGGGACAGTCCTTCCACCTCTTTGTCTCATAAAAAACAAACTAGAGCAGAAATAAAAAGAAGGACTAAAAATTGCAATGGGACAAAGATATGTTGGCCATGTAGGAAAAAATGCATGTGCTTGAAGAAGGCTGGGAAAGGGGGACTCAGTTACTATGGACATAATAAGAAAATATAGCAATTTTAATCTCCTAAAAAATTCTAATCAAGTGTTAACTACACACAGAAATGGGAGGCCTCTCCTACCATTCTATTCCCTACCAATCTATTACAGTAACTGTATTTGAACCAGAAATTTGAATGACTGCAGAAAGGTGATAGAACACTGCACAAAACACACCTCAGTCTCCCTCAATCAGAAGGCAGAAGAGATGGCCACATCCTCATCCTCCTTTAGTCCACAGCATTGACTTTGAGCAGGATGCAAGACTTAAGTCCAAATAAATTCCGCCTCATTTCCCTTTCATGGAGGGAAAGAAAAATGAGGATCCTATGCCTAACACTGCCCTTGAATACTGCATTTCTGTACATGCCACAGAGGTGTTTTGAAATGGCTGCTGAAGCAACGTGGGGTTTTTAGAGGAAAACTCTAATGATCAGGGACACTAAGTACTAGATTCAAAGATATTTAGGTACCTAATTCCTACTAAAAGTAATGTTTCTGAACTGTCTGAATATCTTTACAAGTAATCTGATTATACTGAATGTTTCTCCTTTTTTGCATTAGATGTAGTCTGCAGAAACAGATAGCAAATAAGCATTCATGTTTGCTATCTTCTTTCTTCACAGTAGCGAGAGTACTGGAAAATTTACCTCCTTTCTGTGAGAGCCAATTTTGTTTTGGGATATTTCCACAGACTACATCTAACAGAAGAGATGTTAGAAAGATACCCAGTCAGCTGGAGTATCTTGGCATTTGAGCTGCATGTTTAGGAAAGTACAAGATCATTTCATATTAGGCACCACAGGAATACAGATAAAGGTATGCTTTTCTGCTGAATGCCCTGTCATGCTTTGTATGGATAATTCACCGAATGCACCAAATTGCACTGCAAGAAAAAGAGGCCAAGTCTCAAATCCAGCTACGCTTGACTCTACTTAAAAGCAATTATTGCCAGTTTTCAGTATTACAATTATCAATTCCCCAAACATCCTCACTGAATTAAATTTCTGTGAGATAGGGTATCTACAAACAAATACAGCTTACAAAGTATTACAGTGTTTTCCCTGATGCTTTTATAGGCTGTTTGCACAGAACCAAAGCAGGTTTAAAGTAAGCCACCTGTAAAGGGTTATTTCACCAACAGTACTAGGAATAGATACTTCAAGTGTGGGTGAACAAAGTGTGAACCATATGGGATGTTGCACAGATTTGAACTGGGGACTCTCACTCCTCAAAAGACCTGCAATGAAGGCATCTTCCATATTCAGCATTCTTTTCTTGGAAGTTTAAACACTGAGTACAGCTACTCATAGTTCACTTTCTATTAGGTGAACCTGCAGTAACTCCTTTTGCAGACAGGATAAAGCAGATTCAGAGATCACTGTCAATTGCACATATTTAAACAAGGAAGCTCTGCAGAGAATGCCCATTATGGACAAATATGACTTTGGGCCAAAAAGGAAAATAACATAATAGCATTTGCAGTCTTTTTTTAAAAGAAGCAATTATGCAAAGGCAGAAAATAAATTAATGACAAATTACAAATATTAATAATGAAAATGTTATAAAATGCCTATTCATCTCCAATCATGACTAATCAGTTTCTTAATAAAAAACACAAAAATATTTTAAATGCACCATATTTTAAATTACACTAGCTTTACAATTCAGCTTTGGTAAGTTATTTCTAAAATAGCCCTTTATGCCCATATAGTCACTGTTCTGTTTTATCATATCATATCATATCGGATGAAGTGGAGTTGGCATTTCAGTCACTTGCCAAATTCATTTCATTGACACAAATAATTAAGTACTTCCTAAGACAGCACAGTGTTCTGCAGGAGTGAGGTAAAAATATAAACTCACCTGGTGTTGTGGAGCTCATTGTTCTTAATGGAATGGTATCTTGTTGTCAGTGTAAACTGTGGCAGAAATCTAAACTGTGTTTAGATTTTCAGATTCTTCCAGAAGTGGGGTAAATCTGAGTAAAATAAAGAGGGAAAAACACCTTTGACTATACATTGACAATACAGTATTTTTAATATATTATAATTATGTCAAGCACACTTAAATAGAAGTATATTTGACATCCCTCATCCTAAAGGTTCTTTCTATCATGTACATTTTGCTGCAAATTCAAAAGCTGATGACCAGTGAAAACAAGAATAAAATTTAGAAATTCTAAAGCTTCAGAGAAGTCCAGATTCAAATAGAAACTTGTATTATAGTCCATTTACAGTCCCATAAGAATACTAGAAAATAAAGGATGAAATGGCACCCTGACGCCCGATCCCGTCAGATCCCGGAAGTAGGGTCAGTCCCAGTTAGTGCTTCGATGAGAGACCCTCTGGCAATACCAGGGGCTGTAGGTTCTGGTCCTGAGGACTTCACTGTCACCATCCAAGCTCGCTCGGCCGTGGCAGATGAACCTCAGGAGTTAAAGGGTGGGGCCAGTTCTGCGCACGCTGTGCCTCACCTAAAAAATCCACTGTACAGGCTCGAAGGACACACCTATGTGGGGAGAGCCCTGCCCAAATCTTCATTTGTGAAGCCAAGCCATACATACATACATGATCAGGTCACTATACAAAATATAAAATTTGAGGAAGAAATATCTGGATTATATCCTGATGGCTAAGCAGTGGATAATTCATAGTTTTGCTCTTACTGTAGATGTCTGCAGTCAGCATCAAACCATGAATGTGCAGAAAGAAGATCTGCACTCAAATATCTCTCTGGAATAGCTACTACTTCCCTAAGCTCCAGTGTTTAAACAGCTCATGAACAGAACTTGTTGAAATAATTAGCATAGTTGAGTGGATCTCCCATGACTAGCTAATGACATTTCTGACTCCGTGAAGACAATTGTTAATAGTGTAGGCTGCTCAACAATAGGGCAAGGTTCTACAATTTGGCTGAATCCTTTCACAGTCCTGTGGCTTCCTCAGTTCAATGCAGAAGCAGAGGCAAAAATGTTCCTCTAATACTCCCATCTGCTGAAAGTTTAAAGCTGCAGAGAAGAGGCTTTCGGGAAACTAAAATATATTTTCATTCAAGCATGATATAAACAGCATCATGAGAGAAGAGAAGGTTGTAGTGCATTATGACTGTGACTATCCTATTCAGCCACTGCTCCTAAAGCATCTAAGCAGTCAAAGATATTCTTAGTGCTGAATATTTTAGCAGTTTTTGTCACTTTTTTTAAACCACCAACTGCACATTTAGTTTCAAGCTGAGCTCAGCCAAATTCCACATAGTAAATTATATTTTAACCAAGTATAATCACTTAAGTTTAGCATGATTATCATTCAAGAAAGGAAAATCACACATTTAGATAAGTAACTTCTGCTTTTATGCCCCATCAAGCAAGCTGGACACACACTGCTCAAAAAGGCATGATAATTGGACACATTCAGCACTCCAGCAGGTAGCACCCATAAATTCATACTTCATGAAAATCCTAATAATTTTTTCTTGCTTACCTCATGCATCAAAATTCATCACATATCAGAAAGAACTGCTATTAAACTGAGCAGACTCTACACTTAACCTAATCCAAATTCTTTATTTGGGTACCTTCTTACTTTTTCTGAGTCAGGCTTATAGCTCCATGATTCATCAATATAAGGAACACCAACACCCAACTGAGTAGTTTTAAGATTCTACTTAATTTTAGAGAGCTAATTATTATCTTACCAGCTACACAGATCATGAAAAAATACTTTCCAGTGGATCCAACATCCATTCTTTTAGTATCCAGCCTTAGCTGGGACTGTGAGTATCTCCTAGAAAGTGGAGAATGCTTCACTAAAGACTTCTAGAATGAATTTTGAGAATACACTGAAAGTAAACATAGTATTTTGGGGCATTAGGAAAATTCTGGGTCTTAGTATTAGACAATATTTTAATATTCTAAATTCACTTATGATCATGTTAGCTGAAACTATCATTATGTGTAAGTTCACTTCATGCAGAGCCTCATATCTCAGTGGATATTTGAAGCTACTATGGCCAGAGGACATGCAGTCAGTTCAGACTGAATCCTTAGATGGCTAAGCTTTCTCCTCCAAAACAAAACTTCACCTTTTTTCACCAATAAAGATAATTGCAAGTAATTTGGATAGCTGTGTGTGAGAGAGATAGATCAGTAGATATGACTGGCCTGCTCCTGTCAGTGCAAATACTGACATTCCACTCTCAAAATAGCGGTCCCATCAATCCTGTTATGGGTTATGGATACCAGCTTTGCTGAAACTCTGTAGAGGGAAGATATTCCATAGCTCTTCCCTGCTCTTCAGGAGCAAGGATCACTTACCCTTGGAGAAGAATCAGGTTAGAGAAGATTTAAACAAGCTGTACGTACACAAGTTTATGCCACCTGATTGGATAAATGCTCCCCTGAGTGCTGAGAGACCTGGACAGTATCACTGCAAGGCCACTCTTAAAATAGATTTGAAAGGTCGTGAATATGAAGAGAGGTTCAAATAGACTGTAAAAAAGCAAACATCACTCCTGTCTTGAGGAAGGACAAGAAGGAGAAGACAGAGAACTAAAGGTTTGTCCACTTCACCTCAGTTTCTTGAAAGGTGATAGAGAAAATAATCCTGGAAACAATTTTCAAGTATGTGAAGGACAGGATGGCGATGCAAAATAGGTAGCAGATATTTACGAAGGAAAATCATGCTTGGCCAACATAATAGCTTTCTACAATGAAATAGCTAGAGCATGGATGAGCTGAGAATCTTGTTCATCTTGACTTCAGCAAGGCTTTTAGTGCTGCCACCCAGAGCACCCTCACAATTTCTGAAAAGGAGGTAGGAAAGTGGACAGTGACTGAAAATAGGTTGCACTGCCAGATTTTAACAGTTGTGATCTGCATGGCAAAGTCCATCTAGAGGCCAGTAACTCTAATGTAGCCCCCAGGGGTCAAATCTGGTGCCAGTACTGCTTTTCATTAAGGACGTGGCTCATGGTACAGAGCATAACCTAAGCAATTCTACAGAGAATTCAAAATTGGAAGGAGTGGCTGACAGAGCAGATGGTTGTGCTGTCATTCAGAGGGACTTCAATGGGCTAGAGAAAATGGATCTACTGAATGTTGTGGGGAGGGGGTGGGTGGCAGGAAGAAAAGTAAAAAACAGAAGGTACACTAGGTCAGATGAAAAGGAGGTGCTCCATTGCAGAGCAGCTAGGAAAAAAGCAGTGAAGAAGACAGAACAGTACTCTCCTAAGTGATCCCTACTGACAGAAAAAGATGCATTGCACACAAACTGAAATACAGGCAATTCCATTTAAACATTACAAGGCACTTTTTCTACTGTTATTGAGGCCAAACATCTCGGGAACAGGCTGCTCAGAGTCTGTTGAGTTTCCATCCTTGGAGGTAGTACATAATTTTGGGCAAACTGCTTAGTTGACCCAGCCTTGAGGAAGTGTTGGGATAAATACCTCCAGAGGTCTAGAGCTATTTTGTGATTACATGATGTGGAACTTTAAGATTTTTTAAGATCATCATAGACAGCATCAACACTGAATATTCACTGCAATTAAACTGATCAAGAATTATTCCTGTATATGAAAGCATTCTGCTGGGATTCCCATAAAAAGATTTCTGTTAGGAATTTTGTAAAATCAACTGCACCGGTAGTCTTATATTTAATGAAGTGGCAGCTGGCATCCTTCCTGATACTCTATATTACTTGTAAATGCAAAGCTTTCACTAAGCTGAATGTTGTTGTTCAGGTTCAGTTTTAACAACTCCTTGCAAAGATCATACAAGGCTCATATTGTCAAAGCTCACATTAAGAACCATGAAAAATTCTACATCACCATATACAGAATTACATTCACAACAGAGAGACTCTCATTCAAATACACTTCTACTGAGAAACTGACATACTTAATTTCTTTCCTTTTACTGAAGGAATGTCCAAGTGCAAATTAGACACTAGGAACTGCAATGCCATGTATTTTTTAATATAAGCACTGAACCAAAGAGAAAAAAGCACAGCACCAGCCACTGTGCTTTAAAATTTCATGTGAGATACTACACTCACTGGCAGATGCATTTGTGCTCCACCTCCATCCACAGAAACCAGCACACAATTCCTAATCAATCAAATCCTGAAGATACTAAGGTCCTCCAGCAAGTCGCTCCAGGATTTAGTATAGACAAACTGCACTTCTTAAGGTACTACATTTTAACTGAATAATAATTCATTCTTTATTCATTATCAACTTGGCATATTAGGCTATACCCTACATACAATATACAGCAAACTAACTTCTGCCTTCAGATATATCACTGGAGGTGACGCTATAAATCAGTGACTTGAATTTGCTCACCCAGGAACAAAACCTTTCCTTCAAAAGAAATTCAACAGCTCATATGCTGCAAGGACTGATGCACCTTTGAAATTGCTACAGAAGAACAGTGCAATATGGAATGTAGGTCTTCATTACCATCATCCACAACAAACCTTTTCGTGCCTATATGTAGGTACAGTATTTTCAAACACAAGTAAGCACTTCAAGTTAATACTATTTCTTTAAACTGTCATCTCTTGCTGTGTTGTCCCAAAACTATTCACTGACTACACTTTTTTCTATATTGCCTATATTTCAAAACTCTTTTGGGAACTGAGTTTCTGAAATAGGATGCAATGAATACAAATTAACCGAATTCAGATGAAAAATATATTTCTACTTCTATCTTCCCCATCCCCAAGATGAATTTTTCATGAGAACTTCTGAAATGAACCCATAGTGTTCAAAACTACATCCTGGAGGTATCTTCCAGATCTTTCCCATCTAGGAGGGTATTTTACCCAAATGCATAATATCTCTATTTGTAAAGGGGTGTAGAAAATTATTAAAATTTTGCAGATAAAAATATAGAATTATACACTTCATTAAATTCTGACCATAACAGGTCAGCACCCCTAATAACACATCTAGTCAATTCCTTGTGGCATATATTGTTTTCAAATAGCTTTAAGTTACTTATCAACAAAATTATTGTTTGGAATTGAGATAAGAATGCTAGAGGCCATTAGCCTCAAGTGTCACAAGAAAGGAAAAATAATCACTTCTCACATTCAACAGCTTGCACGTTGAAAAACTAAAACATCTAAAACAGCTGTCAGTATTGGTACAAATTCTGTTTCCCAATAAGCAGTTTAGTAAAAACCTCAATTAAAAGAAATCTGAAAGGTTAAAAAAACAAAAACAAAGGAGCAGTATTGTTCTCTATAGAACGTGAAAAAGATGAAGGTTTAAAAAAACCTCTATCTTTGAAATGAAAAACATTTTACAAAAAAATATTATTGAATACCTATTCATACTGTACATAATGAAAATCAGTTTAAAAAAAGAACAAGCTATAGCTCTTCAAAAAAATAATAATAAATAATGACAACATGAAGACTTGAAGATAAATCACAGTCAACTTTTACTGAAGTAATTTGCACCCATGTAAGCCAAACCCTGAGTGCCAAATTCAACCTTTGTAACCTTGTATGAAACTTCTAAATTTGATTAAGAAGTGAGCAGGCATATGGAAAAGGTGTTAAGGTGTTAAGGAATGGTGTGAATTCTAACACAAAGAACTTAAAGACATCAGTTCAAAGAGCAAATGGCTACTCTACTTGGTTTACAACTATAAAGTAAGAAAAAGCTAAACTAAAACCAGGACATGACGCAACATATGCTATTATGCAATAATCTTGATATGTAAATACAGCGTGGATTTACTCAGATGTATATAACTACTTTCAGTAGAATTCAGCAGTTCCACAGCAAAATCTTCAGAATCCAGACCTCAGTGCAGGATTAAGTATTTGACTATAAGGTGTTATTCTTAATTAGGTATATACTTAAAGACTTTTTAAAGTCTACAACAATTTTGCAGTACATACCTTTGAAGGTTCAGTATTAAATAATCATTCTAGCAGCAAGTTCTGGATGGTAATACTCTTTATATTTCCCCAACAGAGTAACTTTTGACATTTTAACAGAAAAGTACATCTTACAGAATCTGTAAAGAATCCTCAGCTATACTATGAACATACAACTATTTCTTTTGAACAGTAGATTAAATTACTATATTTTTCCAATGACCCATGTGCAGTATTAAGCAGTGTTATACCTCACACATGCTGTGAGCACACTGTTTGTGCTAATGTGAGAGACTCAGACTTCTGCCCAGTAAGACAAATCCTTCTTCCCAAAACTCTCCTAAGCAAGCAACAGAACCATACAGCCATTTTCACAATCTCTTCTACACTAACCATCTACTACAAAGACGAACCAAATAAGATTTCTAAAAATCAAGAATATCTATTTCTCTAAATGCATGATATTCAGTGTAATTTTAACCCATGAAAATGATTAGCAACAGGTTACAGAAGAAGGAATGAAGTGGACTGCTTATTCTATGTCTGTATATACATAGAATAAAAAAAACACCACTTCAAAACACATTCTTAATAAATAATTCCACACAAGAAGAAAAAGTTAAGCATGCAAACTTTTACCATTCATGTCATTAAAATACACTTTTCCCCACAGCTTTGGGTAACAACATAATACAGAGCACTATAACTATAAACTTGTTCTTTCAAAGAAACAAGAGACAGTAAATGGAGCACTTCTGAAGTCCTCTGAGCCTATAATATACAGTCCAGAATATTTCAGCTTTGGTTTATATTTGCCTTTTCACCAGCTGAAAACCAAATTTCTCTCAACCACTCCCCCTTTTTTTTCCTTACTGAATTGTAATTCAGCTGCTACTGAAACTTGTTGCACAGCATGGTAACTAACATACAGCTACCAGTAAAGGACTTTAGATAGTAACACAATTTTCCCCTATTCCTTTCTCACACTATCTTTTCAAGTAAAGGGCAGTATAACAAGTTTTTATGTTTTAAATTTAACCTGAGATGCATAGCACCTGAAAAATTACAGAAGTGAGACTTTGTAACTATAATGTATCAGAACACCGAAGCTTCCTTCACACAAGAAAGCACTTTTGCATTTCTGCAACATTGTATTTACTTAGAATAACAGAACATATTTCACAAAACAACAATTACCACTGCCCTATGGAAGTCTGTCCATCTTAGACAGACTCCACAAGAAGAAGAAACTACTTATCTGGAAGAGAAAGCCTTCAAAGGGAATCTCATGCTTGGCTGGGACCTGAATTGCCCTCTGAAGGAATCAGTCTTGCTTTGCTTCTTGGCTCTTAAAGGAAATAAGAGGGTATGTGATGGTTAAGTTAAAAGAAAAAAAAAGTATAATAAAATTTCAGAAGAACAGCTTTGTGTACAAACTTTCTGTTATGGGCTTAGCTAAGTAGACCTAAATTTAAGTTTTAGATTTCAGACTAGGCCTGAGACTATCAGCTGACTTGAGCTGGGCTGGGCTAGCTGACAGCTGACTACTGGCCAATAGTATTCCATACCATATTCTGACATCATCTCAAAGTGTAGGAGCCAGTGTGGGAGCGGCTTGCTCAGTTCTTTCGTGGCTGTGGTCCCAGAAGGATGCACCGTGCTTTCCAGGAGGGACAGGAGGCCCAGGCCCAGAGCACCGACTTACTACGATGTTATCTTAGGGAAGCAAAATGTTTGTTCTTAGTCTTTCTCTCTGCTTGGGTCTGTCTCTGGGGAATTGAGTTCTCTAGAGTGATTTGTAGTTAGAAAAGTGGGATTTGTGTTCGATGCGGAGTAGGGAGTTATTTTTTGTTATTTCTAACTTGTGTAATTGTGTGTTATTGTAGTTTCTTTTAATTTTTTCTGTATAAATATATATAGTTAGTTTAAGTTTAACTTGTTTTGAGGGGTTTTTTTCCTTTCCTCCCTTTTCTCGGTGGGAGAGGGAGGGAGGCTTTGACTCTGTATTGGGCAGTTGGCATTTTGCCAGCTCAACCCAAGACACTTTCTTACACACTATAAAAATTTAATTTGGAATCACCAGAAATATACTTTCAATATAATTGCTAGCATTTGTTTCACTTGGATATACGGTAATAAACTTTCTGGTTTTAAAACAAAAGGACATACTCTCCCTCACTGAAACCTTCCTTAGTATGTAATGATTAGACAACTCAATGTGATTGAAAAGCTAAATATAAACACTTTGCAATACGACCACTGCCTTCAAAAAGGCTAGAGTGAACTCTGATAAATACCCTTGAACACTCAAACACGAGTTTGGATTTTATGTTTATGTAGAGATATTAGCATGGATAATCATATTCAAGAGAACCTGGTTTGCAAACAGTTCATATTTTTAGAACACAATATGTCTCTGTAAGCTTTTCTTTGACATTTGGTTTGGATGAATTCAGATAAACCTCAGGGTGAATCATCACAATATTTTGCTGCTCCCCACCCTTCCACAGAGGCTACAAAACTATTCTGGGTTTCCTTGGAACCACTTTTGCTACTTCCATTAAATTAGGACCTAGATGTCCCTTCCAGGATTCAAACCATTTAGTAAGCCATTCAATGCTCTCTTATTTCATGGAGCTTTAAAAGTTATCAAATCTTTTCTGAAATGTCAAATATGGAAGAGGTCTTACACCATGCCTCAATGGTCTTGAACTAGTACATTCATGTGGACTACAAAACAGAGCTCTCAAACACAACCTTCTCATGTGTACTACCTTATAATCAAAATCTGTAGAAGTGTTACCTCATTTACAGTTAAATTCTTATACTCTTCTCTACTTACATATGTTTCTGATTTTGGGAAAATCTAAGCCATTTATAAGATATTTTTTGAGGGAAAAAAATGGTTCCTGAATTTTATTGCTTATTGGCCTTAAAATATAAATAATATTAATAATAGTAAGACATGCAAAATACGAACTCATGACAACTTTATTGTAGGTCAAGAGTCACAAGAATACAAAGAAAGAGAAGCAGCTGCATGTAGGTAAACCACAAGCCAAGAATCATGGCAATCACCTACAGAAAGCAGCCAACTACTGCCATTACAAAACTCACAGAAGAAGATCATCTTGTATTTATCTAGGACTCAAAGGAATTTCTCCTCCAAGGATTTTGAAACCTGTGCCAGCAAACAAGGCAAAGAGGCTTAGTACAGGCACCAAGCACAATGATGAGTGGCAACTGACATCTTTAAGATTTTTACAAATTTATGAATTCACACTAATGAGAGAATCAACATAGGAGAGGGTCCATACGTACACAGCTTAGCAAGAAGTAGAAGCAAACTCTACGTGGAAACTTTTCATAGTTGCAAATCATTACACAAGATGCTGTCCAATGTTATTTTATGTATTAAAGCAACTGAGATGAGCCAAAATTTTCTATTTAAATCTATGATGGAAAGGTGAGTTTATCTGCTTAGCAGTCAAAGGATTTTTTACTTCACAGCCATCAAGAATCCTTCAGCTTTTGTTGCTTAACAGCCAAGTAGTTTTCTGTTCATTGAAAACAAGTTTCAGTCAAATTTTCCTCAGGAAAAGCATATAGATAGCCAAAGAACATATGAAATGAGTAATTTTATAAAAACTTACCAAACAAAAATATTTTTGCTGTCATTGAATTTTCTCAAAGATTTTTTCTCAATTTTTTTTTTTTATTTTTTTTTTTTTTACACTAGCTTGTAGATACATTAGGCTTCAATTCTGGCTTTTCAATGTCCAAAGAATGATTAACACCAATTGTTTAATTGTTGAAACAGTTATTTGCAGTGTTTGGTAAGCAACAAATTTTGTAGAGCTTGTCTTACAAGAAAACAAACCTTTCGCTAAAGCTGATGCTTTGAAGAACATTTACATTGAATGTCCTTTGACAATAGATTTCTTTACTGTAGAGCTTTACTTGTTTTCACAAGACAAGTTTTCATTCTAAACTGACATTTTTTAAGGGTATGATTCAACAGAGACTAAATGATACATGGAATTTTGGTTAATACTTTGGCATTTTCAGCAGCGGCATACAAACAAAGAAAACAGACTTTCTGTATCAGGCAGTTAAATTGAATCACAGGTAGAAATCCGAGAATTCTTTCTATTTTGATTAGTTTTCTGTGGTTTCACCAATGTCACTGGAACAAAATAAATATTATCTTTCATCATTTATACATTAGCATGATGATATATCTTTCCTACCAGAACTTGCCAGCCACAATGCAAGAGACTTATTAATGCACCTGGGTGATGACTTCAACGCATAAAGTCAAACTTGAGAGGGAATCCTGACCTCTGCAACAAGTGAATATTGTCATTTTGCAATAGCACTATGACACAATAAAGGGAAAAGCTAATGACACTCATAAAGGTCATAGAAAGTAAGTTGGGGGGGGCAGGTGAGAACAAAACACAACCCACATTTTGACCGAGCTCTTGTCCACTCTTGCTTAGTGTCTGAGGGTTGAGCAAATAAAACAAGACTCAACACACATCAAATCAACCAGCTCATTCTGCCCCCATCGGATACTATACATAAACATATATTTGCAACTATTTTTAATGGAAATTTTTTTGTACATACACTTAATTACAAGGACCTTACACTTTGTAAATCTCACACATAAATATCAGTTATCAGTTCCCAAAACAAAAGGTTTAAAAATTTTATCTAGCAAAAAGCTCCAGATTTAATAAAATGATTCCATATCCATGCCCTTTTGAGTGTAGTTACACACATACATACAAAACCAGTGGACTTCTGACCACATGACTCAGTGTCCCCTCTTGATAGGATTAGAACTGTGGCAAGTACTGGAATCTGAAAGATTTCACATGCACAGTTGTTTCAGTTTCAACCGTGTGGGCTTCTTCTTTCAACACTAAAATTCAGTTTTGAATTGCAGATTTCAAGACCTGGAGAAAAATCACAGGTAAACCCACCAAGTTTCATGAAGACCTGGGTGATGAAAAAAGGAAAAAACCAATAAAACACACATTCACAAAAGAACAAAAAAGACCAAACCCATTCCTATGCACATACAAAAAAACCCCACCTGATTCAGGTGAAAACAAAAGCAGAAAAAGCAAAACCAGGGATAAAGATTACCTGATGCTTGTTCTCCATTAAACAAGCAACCTAGACTGGATGAAAGTATTGGAATCAAAACTTCATGGGTTTGGCAAACACTTGAGAAAGAGCACTGCAGAACACTGCACCTGCCACCATAAACATATGAAACATATAAAGATGCTGTTTAAATACATTAAAAGCTTGATTATTTTTCTTCCTATTCTTTCAAAATCAGCAATTTGAATATTCATGGAAGAGACTGCATTTGTGAACACCCAGAAAAGAGATCTGGGGATCTTTATTTATAGCAAGTCGAAAGTGAATCAACAGTGTGCCCTGGAAGCCAAGAAGGCCAACCATGTCTGGGGGGGTGCATCAGGCACAGCATCAACAGCTGGTCAAGGGATGTGATTGTCCTGCTCCACACGACACTGATGTGGCACCACCTCAAGCACTGTGTGCTGGTTTGGCTGCCTCAATATAAGGTCATCAAACTATTAGAGTGTGTCCAGCGGAGGGCAACCAAGACGGTGAAAGGCCTTAAGGGCAACACCTTGTAACTCTTGCCCTGTAAGAGTGGCTGAGATCACTTGGTTTGTTCAACTTAGAAAAGAGAAGGCTGAGGGATGACCTTCTCACAGCCTACAGTTTCCTCAAGGGGAGCAGTGAAGGGAGACATGCTCATCTCTCTTGTGGCCAAAAGGTAAGAGCACAAGGAAATGGAATGAAGATGCATCAGGGGAAGTTCTGGTTGGACATTAGGACAAGGTTCTTCACTGAGAGAGTGGTCGGTCACTGGAACAGACTCCCCAAGGAAGTGATCATGGCACTGAGCCTGTCAGAGGTCAAGGAGTATCTGGATGATGATCTCAGTCACACAGGTTAGTTTTAGACAGTCTGAGAGCAGCAAAGAGTTGGACCTGGTTGGTCCCTTCCTGCTTGAGACATATATTCTATAATTCCATGTTTAACTCTGTTGGTTCTTCTAAATTTGTTAAAGATATGAACTTAGAGTGCTCAGATGTGAAAGATGATTTTGGTTTTCTTTTTTTGGTTTGGTTTTTTTGTTTTGTTTTGTTTGTTTGTTTGTTTGTTTTTAATTGTTATTCTGTAGGAATGTCAACCAGTCAAACAGAACCACAGAATTCATTTTATACTTTACTCCTCTTGCTGCTGCTTCTAGAACAGGTAAAAGAATAGCAAAAGCTATTTTCTCACACATAAAAGAATATTCATTCCTGTCTTGGCAAGTGATGTCTCACTTAATCTGAGATTTATCTAAATCTATATGTTAATTGCAAACATTGAACAATGCAACAATTTTAATTACTGCTACATAACTTTAAGAAACTGATAGAAATTGAAAATGAAAGGGAAATGTGTCATCCTTAAAAAGGGATTTTCAGGTTGTAGAAGCAACTCTAAATCAAACCATCACCTCTCAGGCTAACATAAACAAACTAATGCCTAACAAAAGAGGACATTTCTTAAGCCTTTAGGACTCAAAGAAAAGTGCAGAGATGGTTTAACAAAGGCACAGAGGCAGGAAGTGGCACAATAAATGGAGGGAGTGGAACAGAACGGGGCTTCCAGCATATGCCTAAGGGAAGCAATGTGACAAGCAACTTTTCTATGTAACTTCAAGCAAGGCAGAACTTCCAGTAGTAAGGGGGGCAAAAAAAGCTCAGATACAGTGCTTGTGAGTGTATTAAAAAGTAAAGGCATTTAGGAGTTTACAAGATATTCGATATAGACTTTAACAGACCACTTTTAGGAAAACTCGGGTTTTAAACTCATAGAAATATCATTTTCATCTCTTTTTTAACCACATAAAAATCACATATGATGTCCAAATAAACTGCCACCTGTCATTCAAGCATAAGTCACTTTGGTAACCATATTTCTATACTAAAAGAGAAGTTAATGAAAGCAGTCGTAGATTTTTTCCCACAACAAGCAATACACACAAAAGAGTATAATTAAAATTACAGTGTTAAATTTCAATTTGCTGGCAAATTCTTGTAGCAAGTAAGTCCAGATACACAAACAGGAAAAGATCTTATATTATTTTTACTGGCAGTGTCCCAACAACCTGTCCACAGTCCATGACTGTTCATACAGCTGCAGATTTCCTGCTGCAGACTCCTCACTGCAGGTATCTAACACTGCTTTTGTTTTGTTACAACACCAGTCATATTGAAAATTGAACTAGAAACAAGTTTCAACAGAAGCTGCATCATTATATTCAAGGATATTATGCATGCCATACCACAGATTGGTAAATAAATATCACATTGAAATATTTTCCAGTACATCCAGGGTTATTTTATTTAGTATAAAGATACTACTATATTTTTTATTTTATTTTTAAACTTTAATAGCATGGTAATCAAATCCTTCTTGACTTTAGGACACATGAACAACTTCATGGTTAGATTTGTCTAAACAGAGCTACACTAAGTAAAACCTAACACAAAATTTGAAAGGAAGCAAACCAGCAAAAAAATACTCCCTACCTAGTAGAAAATGCCTAACCTAATTAATTACTAAATAATTGAAACTATTTATTTCATAAATACAGACAACTTAAATAAAGGCACAGACACCCATAATCAGAAAGCTCGTTGTTCAACTACAACTGTACTTCACTGGCAATATAAAAATTGAGTTTAAAACAAGTAATTACAGAAAAACTACAGTGTTCCATAGCTGGAAGAAGCTACTTTCCTCATGAACATAAAAATCTCAAACCATAAACTTGTGGCTAAAATAGTCTATGTAAAACCGGATGAGGTTTCCCAAAAAATGAGTGCAGTGAACGTCATCTCCTTTCAAAACCCACTCACATTTTAACTGAGCCAAATCAGAGGTCATTTCAGGCTTTAAAAACAGCAACCAGGCAAATGCAGCATAAGCCTTCTTTTCAAGGATCCCTAGTCTAGCTAAAGATTGAATAAGACTAAGAAGCAATATCCAGTATCTGTTACTAAGGATTTTTCTGATTAATATATTAATTTGACATAGTAAATCAAAATTAAACCAAAATAATAATAAAAAGTACTTTCCACTTGCCTATTTCCAGAAAGACAAGGAGGGGGATCCTAGAAACTACGGGACTGTCAGTCTCATTTCAGTGCCTGGTAAAGTTATGGAGATGATTCTGGGAAGTACTGACAACATTTCATTGGTCACAGCCAGTGCAGCTTCATGAGAGGGAAGTCTTGCTTATCAAACTTGACTTCCTTTTATGACAAGGTAACCCACATGGCTGATCAAAAGAAGTCAGGTGGATTTCAGTAAAGCTTTCAATACTGTCTCTCACAGGAACCTTCTGGATGAACTGTCCAGCACTCAACTGGATAAACACATCATGTGGTGGGTGAGCAATTGGCTCATGGGTCGGGCACAGAGGGTAATAGTGAATGGGGTGATAGCAGCCTGGTGACCTGTCACTACTGGGTTTCCACAGGGGTCCATCTTGGGCCCCGTGCTCTTCAACATCTTCACAAATGACTCGGACACAGGACTGGGAGGGATACTAAGCAAGTTTGCAACAACACAAAACTGGGAGGAGCTGTTGACTCCCTCAAAGGCAGAGGCCCTGCAGAGAGACCTTAACAAATTAGAGGACTGGCTAATCATCAGCCATATGAAGGGAAAGTGCCGGATTCTGCACCTGGGATGGGACAGCCCTGGATGTAGGTACAGACTGGGGAATGAGATGCTGAAAAGCAATGCCAAAAAAAGGGACCTGGAGGTCCCGGTCAACAGCAAGTTAAATATGAGTCAGCAGTGCCCTGGCAGCCAGGAGAGCCGTGTCCTGGGGGGCATCAGGCACAGCTGGTGAAGAGAGGGGATTGTCCCACTCTGCTCTGCACTGGGGCAGCCTCACCCTGACTATTGTGTGTAGTTTGGGGCACCACAATATAAGAATGGTATTAAGCTATTAGAGAGTGTCCAAAGGAGAGGAATAATGATGGTGAAGGCCCTTGAGGGGAAGCCATATGAGGAGTGGCTGAGATCACTTGGTCTGCTCAGGCTGGAGAAGACTGAGGGGAGACATCGTGGCAATTACAACTTCCTTGTGAGGGGGAGAAGAGCGACAGACACTGATCTCTTCCCTGTGGTGACCAGTGACAGGATATGATAGAATGGCCTGAAGTTGTGTCAGGGGAGGTTTAGGTTGCATATTAAAAAAGGCTCTTCACCCAGAGGGTGATTGAGCACTGGAACAGGCTCCCTGGGGAAGTGGTCACAGCACAAAGCCCAACAGAGTTCAAGAAGCATTTGGATGATACTCTCAGGCACACGGTGTGACTCTTGGGAACGGTCCTGTGCAGGGCCATGAGTTGGACTCGATGATCCTTGTGTGTCCCTTTCAACTCAGCATATTCTGTGATTCTGTAATTATTGAGTATTTGGCTATATCAGCACCAGTCCATAACAGGACTTCCCAGTAAAATGAAGAATTAGCTTCATAGAATTGATATTATCATACATGAGTAAGTTAAGAGAGACCTTACTGCATCCCTCCAGTAAAGGAGACTTATAAAGAAGATCAGAAAGGCTTCTTACCAAGGCCTGTAGTGACAGGACAAGGGGCGATGGTTTTAAATTGGAAGAAGGTAGGTTTATATTAGACATAAGGAAGAGATTCTTTATGACGAGGATGATAAGATGTTGTAACAGTTTTTCCAGGGGAGTTGTGGACGCCTCATCATTGCAAGTGTTCAGATTCAGGTGGGATGGGGCTTTGAGCAACCTAATCTCGTGAAAGATGTCCCTGTCCGTGACACGGGTTGGACTAGGAGAATTTAAAAGGTCCCTTCAAACCCACACCATTCAATGATTCTAAGTTCACATTTACATACACTTTTAGTTTGTGTAAAAGTGTGTGTATGAGTATGTGAAAAGAAAGACTAGTTGATGCTTCCACTAAAAATTTAAAGTTGTTATAGATGTTGCTGTGAGGTTTAGTACTGATGAAAGAGCTAACTACTGATAAAACAGCTACCAGTGTGAAGCAAAGAAAAGCCTTATCAGTTATTCATTGCTTTTCTAGCACTACTATAAGAAATTCCCAAAATCATACAGTAAGCACACAACCAAACCGATGCTGACAGAAGTTAACAGCCTTTTCAATTTTTCGGGCTAAAAAATAGCTGTGCAGATGCTGCAGCTATGCATCCTACGTATTGCAGTAGTTCACTAATACTGTTCCATTTAGTCACATTACAAAGCTTTTTTTCCTTTTTTTTTTTTTTTTTCCAATGCCTGGCATGCTACATTTTCAACCCCTCTATTTTTGTAGAACTAGGAAGAAGACCACTTTCTTAGAGGCAGGTAAAAAGAACCAGTTGTAGTCAGACAAGAAAAAATAACCCCAAAGCTGAGACACAGAACAGGAGACAGAAGAGGACATGGAAATGGTTAACAGAATTTGCTAAGCTGCCAGAAGATGATGTAAGGAACTGAGCTTTATACCAAGATATGCCTTCAGCTAACATAGTAAATTACTATGATAAAGAGACAAGGAAAAGAAACAGTAAGTAAAAGTTATAATGGTGTAGAGAAATACAGAATTTCCATTCAGAAATAAATGAGAGTATGACCACAACAGCTTGGGGCAAAGCACACAGGAAAAAATAAATAATAAAATAAAAAAAGAGCTGCAAGGCAGCTCATAAAGTAGGCAAATTAAAGAATCCTCAGTTTCATGTACTTTTTTGAAGTTTAAATAAAGCAAGATAGCAAACATTTCAATTTCAGCAGGAGGAAAGTGCAAAATACATTTATCAATGCAATAATTAAAATTGATGGCAATGTTCCACTACTTTCATTTCATAACATTTATATATTTATTGACAGTTCAAGTTCTGGAAAATAAAAAGTAGTAGTATCTATCACCTCTTTCAAAGTTTCATGCTTTTTTATCCTTACTTTAATAAAATAAAAGATCTTCACATGCAGACAAAAAAAAAAAAAAAAAAAAAAAAAAAAAAAAAAAAAAAGCAATGTGCCAAGACCCAGGAAAAAGTTTTTTCTGTCTTTCCTCTTTTTCTAGTCTCATGACTAGGGAAAGTAGGGAAAAGTAACTAATACTGGTAACTCACCAGAAATGTGAGGTTTTTTCATGATGCATGGCATAGAGCAAGAAAATTACGAAAAAAGTTAAGGAAATAAAATTATAGGCTTTTCTTGAATAATACAATACCTTTTTCAAGTCAGGAATATCTGTTAGGATTGTCAGTGACAAAGACATTTTTTCCTCAGAATTCGGAGACTTTCATTACCTGTGTTAAGTCACAATTAAATGAAGGCATCTGCCAAAGAAAATGCATTATAGGTCTCTGTTATGAAAGTAGAAGCATTTAAAGCTACAGCTCTGCTTCCTCAAAATGAGAAAAAACTTTACTGTTATACACAATAAATGTTGACATTTTTCTTCTTCAGATTGTGCTTTAATAACTTTCCATAACTCCATTCTTCACTGGCACATTCCCACTCCCAGATGACACATATCCAATCGGTTGAGTGTCACACGTGTTCATCCGGCACCACTTTCTACCTAGGCTTCTCTAATCACCTTCAATCACAGTAATAGTCTGTCTGGTTATCTATGTCAACCTGTCAATCTATGGTGGAGGAATAAATCTGTATATTCCTGTAATATCTTTTTCCTGTAGAGTTTTTCCAGATACGTGACTATATATTTATTTGCTAATAATATAACAAAGATGTTCTTGTTTAGATGTGCTCACCAGCCATTAATCCAATTATTCTGATTTTTAAAAATCCTGTCACTTCAACATTGCCCGCTGCTGTCACCAAATTCTATGATTTGCCTTGCCCCATCTATGTTTTTTTTTCTTTGACGACAGCACTTCCACTGTTGCTGAAACATAAGAATATTAAAAGGGTTCTTTCATTTCATGAGTCACATTCATCACTTAACTGAAAGAAAAAGCATGTAAGAAAACTGACATTCACAAAATAAATCTAAGAGCTTTGCTATCTGTGTATGTGTCATCATTGTTTTCTTCAAAAGGTCTTTGTGGTTTGAAAACAGAGAACAAATTCTCAATCTGTGCAACCTTTGCTTTGAGCTAAAACCCTCACTTTCTACCAAGATTATTAGAAAAAAATACATTTTAATCTCCCTAAATTTAAAAAAATAAAATCACTGAGTAAGTCTTCAAAGACTACTACTATAATCAAACTGACAGGACAAGATCAAAAACAGCAAGATAAACATATTTAAATTTAGACAGGTACAGTTCTACTTTTAGAGAGCACTGAAGTCTAGAATCTGTCACAGGTACTTTGAAAGGTACCAGTCTTTAGTTTGACTTTGTGTTACTTCAATGTATGCTGAGCAGGACCAAATTCTAAATTATGAAATTGAAATTTGAAAAGAACAAACTTCAGAATATATATCTAGATTTAAGAGACACACTTATTTCTGATAACATCAACTAGAAGTATATATGAAATTTAGTTACTGACTATAACTTGCTCACTGCATTCCATTTTCTGGTACTAGATGTGTGACAACTTTCCTCTATGTCAGCATTTAAAATAAAAATGAAAATGAATGAACTGAAATTAGGCAGAGAAGATTTTAAGTTCTGTAAAAACTGTACCTATGACCAAATACATTGTATTAAAAAATATTGCATGTATGTATTTTAATAATGTATTTCTTTTCACAAACTGCTTTTCACCACATGCTTTAATAAATAATAGCTTAAAATTTTTGTTTAGCAAGAGGCTTTGCTGCGCACAGTTTTAGACATACTTTACTACTGAGTCTTTTACTTTCAATTACATTAATTTTATTTTTAAAGGTGTGATGTATCTTAGAAAGAAAGAAGTTCAGTATAAAGCCCTGTGAAATAAATCCAAAGAAGCATGGCCAGAAGATCAATGGAGATGATTCTGCCCCTCTATTCTGCTCTCACCTGGGATCCCACCTGGAGTGGTGCTGAACCCACCTGGGGTCCTCAGCACAGGAAGGACATAGACTTGTTGGATTGAGTCCCGGGGAGGGCCAAGAAGATGATTAGAGGGATGGAACACCTCTGCTATAAGTTGGGAGAATTGGGATTATTCAGCCTGTACAAGAGAAGGTTTAAAGTGAGGAGGCTGACAAGAAAGGTAAAGAGGGACTTTTTACAAGGACATGTGCATAGGGCAAGATGCAATGACTTCAAACTGAAGGAGGGTAGGTTTAGATTAAAAAATACAAAGAAATTTGTTACCATAAGGCACTGAAACAGGTTGCCTAGAGAAGATATGGATGCCTCATCCCTGGAAGTGTTCAAAGCCAGATTGGATGGGGTCTAGTGGAAGGTGTTCCTGCCCATGGCAGTGGGGTTGGAACTAGATGATCTTTCAGGTCCCTCCCAAACCAAACCATTTTATAAATCTATAATTTTATGATAAATCAAGTAAAAAAGGTGCAATATTCAAAAGTCTAGATATCTAAACATTTTTACAGAAAATAGTGTGTTTAAGAATCCTAAAACAAATAAGTCTTCATGGCTTATAGAAGCGTATGAAGAGAAAAGTGCAACCTCTAAGTATTTAATCACAAATACTGAAAAAGTAATCCTTCTTGGTGCAACAACTCAGCAGAGGTACAACTGTGATATAAAGAAAAAATGCCATGGAAACTACTCTAGGGAACAGTGAACACAGCATGAGTGCTTTTACAATCCATTCAAGAAACTACACAGCGCAAAGGAGAAATGAGTTAGGAGAAAGGTATTTTCAAAAACAGGTAGTTATAAAGGGGAATTTGAAAGACAAAAGTTTTATTTTGAAAAAAGCATTCATCCAGAAAATTAAAAGCTCACTTGGAGGAAAGAGGTAAAGAACCACTTTTTAAAAAAAAATCTGGTTATATGCTTACTGTTAATTTCCTAGCAACTGCACATGAATTTTCCCTTATGAACAAATGAAAACAGTTAAGAGAAACTATGTATTACTGTTTAAGAGTCTTAAATTATTTAGATGCATAAGTCTAACTTAAGCCCAGAAAGCTTTGGGCTGTCACTTATCTATGCCATTTTTAGAAGCTGAATTGAGGTCTTTTTTCACATTGCAACGTGTCTGCATATCTACATTTGATGGTGTATCTAATCTAAATGAGATCTGACAGAAGGGATCCATAAATGGTACAGGAGAAAGGATGAATTGTTATGATCACTCTGAACAGAGCAAAGAAATTACTTCTTCAAGTGACAGCAGCGTACATCTCCTCAGAGCTGCAGAAAAGCAGCAGTGATATTAACAAGTTCTTCACTAATGTCCTTATGGATGTGAGACTTTCTGTAGCACTTGCTGAATACTTTGTGTTCTCCCACCTTTTGAATGGTCAATTCAGGAAAGAAATGTATATCAAGTGAAGCAGTGTTGTCATGAATAGAGCACACAACTTCTAGTTTCGAGTGTCCGCTTCAGTCTGAAGGAGAGGAACTTGAATCAAGAGTGTCTCCATACACTTACTCAATTCAGTCGAGAAACACACAAAATAAAGATGGAGGATTATCAAGTTGCACTAAACTGTTTTTTTCTCTAGGTCTCCTAGCCAGGATGTCTTTCACAGTCTGCAAAGCCACAGATGACAACTACTGTATCTGGACATCTGCGCTCTTCCCTGTATTTTAAACACCCCAGACACTGTTTAGATGTATTCTCCCGGACATGAGCAGGCAAAGGATCAGAATCATGTGGGAATTTATCAACCTGGAGAACCAGAGACCTGAGGAATAAATGGTAAATGCAAGCTGGTTTTGAATGTGTAACATGGGCAGGTCATGGTCAAAACTGCTGACTACCCATGCTAGGAGCAGATACTCATGCTGCACCAATAAATAGGACACCCCACCAATATCTCTGATCAAGCTCAGAGCATGAAGTACTGAAGACACTTGAGAAGGCATTCATGACTCTCTATTGTCCCCAAGCTTTGTAGCTGGCTTGCCTAGAATTGTATGCTCTGAGTTAGTAATCACCTGTATGCTGAGCAATGGCAGGATGCTGCTCAGACTTCACTGGTTTCAGTCTGACAAGCTTGGGTTTCTTTGGTTGTCATTTCCTTCCTACCATCAAAGGTTGGCTACATGAGACATTCTCCTAGCCTATACCTGGAGTTTCACGAAAGTTGGACAAGAAGCATTAGAAGTTGCAGGCAAAGCTGAATGGTGGTTGGTACATGTCTTGTGACTGGGAACAATCCACTCATTCAGCAGGTTTTTGTGATTTGGGTGCTGAGCATAGCAGAACCTGTCTCTGGAAAATGTAAGCTCTTTTTTTCCGTTCCACTCCAAGTGGTCTCTCTTGATTCTGAATCACTAAGAGGCCTGTAATCCAATACTCTGCATCATTCAGCATTCAGGACAGCAAGAGGAAAAAACAGGCTAGGACTTGTCCATGTTGGTCGTCTGTGGTTGGTAGAGACCTTTCTGTTCAGAGCTGGAACACAGACCGGAACTCAGGCTGCCACAGGGAGTGGGAAAATGCTGTGGGGAAAAAAATGTAAGGAAAAAAAACCATCCTCACTCACAAAAGGAGGCATCACCATGTGTAAAAAGGTCTTGTACCAGCACAGACTGTATCAATATTGGCTCAGTGTGTACCCTTTGTGTGTATAGGTAATACAATTGTGATTACCCATGACTACACATTCACTAGGCCAATACACCAGCCAGCAATTTTCCCTGGGTAACATGCCTCCTCTCATCATTATTTTAACCAGCTATTTTGTGGTGGGTTTGAAAAGAGACAAGGTACACAGACACCTTACAATATTCCTGGGCTCCAGACCCTTCTTCACAGGATATAGTGCAATGCAGTACTCAGAAGAAGGAAAAAAAAATCAGTAGAAAATTAATTGGATTGCTGGACAATATAGCCAGCACCCTGCATGCTTAAGAATGCTGAGACATCCAGATAAGCCTATAGAAAGATGCCATGGCTTGGGATGTACAACTGAGCATCTAAAGGATCTAAAGTTGTACATATAGGGAACTTAATGCCACAATCAAAAGCCATTTCCCCACACATAAATTCAGATTCATCATTTTAGAGTGGCATCTAACATTTCTCCATGTAGGAAAATGAATCCCACTCTTCATTAGCAATCATGGATAGAACTCTACGTGCTTGGTTACAGCATTCCACTTTATCTAAACAGAATTTATGCCCACTGGACACAGTAATTAGAGGGTTACTGAAATCTGAATAAGAAAAAAACATTCTTTCTGCATGAATCATGCAGAAAAAGTCCTCCTTTGATTCGAATGCAGTGAATGAGACAAAAGCAGAGTTTAGCTCTTTCTTCTATAGATAAGGGCACAGTTTCTCTCTAACTCACTATTCTAAAAAGTGAGGTGTTGGATGTGCCTTCTTTTTTTCACCTTCTTTACTTCCACTGTTAAATTGACTCTAAACTGTCTTACATGCAAAACTGCAATTACCTTCTGTGAATCAGTAATAAGAAAAAAAGGAAAAACACACCCCATCCTACAACAAAATGGCAGATTCACAGAATGCACGGCCCTGCTGTTGATGCTTTCTCATTCTGGGAATTATATACTGAATAGTGAATAAACTCTATTACATTATTAAAACTAATTTATTTCCATTGGATCATGAAAGATGATTCCTGCTAGCCAGGAAATCAACATCAAAATAGAGCAGGCCTTCAGAAAAATCAAGAAATAATCAGACCTCACTATTATTTGATGTTATTGTCTATCTAAGCATAAATTATTAAACTCTATATATTGTATACATTTCCAGCACAATGGGAATATGGCAATATATAAGTAACAAAAATATGGTGTGGTTTTTTGTTGGGGGATTTTTGGTCGGGGGGGGAGGGTGGGGGGTGGTTGTTGTTTTCACTTTGAGACTCTCTTCATTAGCTCTTTCAACATTTACCTTATTCATTATATGTCTCATAGCTAAATGAAAGGAATGTTTTCTTCTGCAGTACATAAGCTGTTGGTATTACCCTTGATCAAGTGGGAGAAAGATAATAGAATAAGACTCTCTGGAATAGGTTCAAGATACTATTCCTTGCAGAACAGTTCTGTAGTGACCTCTTCTTGCAGCTTCCAGTGTGAGGTTAGAGGAAGGATGGAGATGAAGAGTTCTTTGATTACATAATCACTTCCTAATGCTCCAGGTGATACTTCTGTAAGAGACAGTGACTTCTAGCTGCTATCAGCCAAGCCGATCTTGCCTCATCCAGTTGCCTGTGTTAGCCTTTATATTCAAGTCCAAAGCTTCCATTTAAAAAGCTTCCCAAAAATATTTCCATTTAAATCATTAAGATTTTAGTGGCTTCCTCCTCACATGAAATTCTTATGTTTTTATCCTTTTACTACAGAACAGCAATAAAATAGGCAAAGTTTCTATTAATTTTTGGGTGCATTGCAAATGAAAAATCAATGTAAAGAGAAATAACAGAATTCTAATGTATTGCTGTTCAGAAATGGAAACCACAGCACTGAATAACCTTGCAGTTAAGAAACTAAAGAGTTTCCTCATCTACTGCAGATTAAAAACCAATACTTTTCACTTGCTTAAACTTTCCTTTATTTTTTTCTAGCAGCACTGTTTTTCGTGTCTAATCAATACAATCTTGGATGACCAATACAGAATGAAACATAACTGGATTCAAGTCCCAACTGCTACGTAGCATCAATGCTTACTGCCCAAATGCATAGCACCATTTTGACTTCTAACAATTACCCAGGTGCAAAATGGTTAGAACCATATGAATTCCTGATTCAGAGATGACTATTTCTTCAGATATCTTCTACACAAAAACTGTATCTACATTTCTAGTTCGAGTGATGCCACAGCCAACACTATTCTATACCAGGGTAAAGGAAGAGAATTTAGATGTAACAGTCATCTTTCAAAACAGAAATATTATCATAAGTAACGATGAAACTTCTGTAATTCACTATTACATAATGAAGTATTGAAATAGATAATAAAAGAGGTGAAAAGCCTAGAAGTATGCATTTATTATTCATATTAATCCTGTGTCTTTATTAATAGTTTCTGCAAAAGCTTCCTAACCAAAATGGGTACTTTCTTTAAACAGTTCTTAGTTTTTCCAAAAATTTACATGTTACAGTGGAAGTTCCACAGAACTTACATTATGCTCCAGATTTTTAAAAATCACCCTCATACTTTATGAGAATCCAATTACTATTAAAATTCTGGGGACTGGATGATGATATGCAATTAGATTTAATTCAATATAATTAGACTGAATCACTCGTTAACACAATTACAACCTGATGCAAGTCAGATTCTCATTTTATTTACCTTGATATGTGTCAGTAATAACACTTCCGTTAATATCAATATAGTTAATTATTCCTCCATCTAACTGAAGCAGCAACATGAGTGGGAAAATCTGTAGGTAAGGGAATAACAGACTGCATATGAATATCTGACAGATCATTGCACCAATGCACAGTAACTGCTTTAAGGATGAAAAAGAATTGCCTTTGCTTTGATTTATGTGTGCTTAGCACATAGTCCACACTCTGTAAAAAAACCCAAACAAAACATGATATATATAGTTCTGGACTTGGTCTTCTATGCAGCTGCCATTCACTTTAGAATGTAACTATAAATGTAGCCATAAATGGGAGATATTGGTATTTTCATTATCTTGATTTTAACATATTTGGAACAGGAAGCTATATAGTGTTATTTTTCACAGAGGAGAGCAACATAAAATGACCACATACATAACACAGCAATAGCAAACTAAAAAAGTCGCAATCACAATGCTTTAAGAAAAATACTTTAGCTTACATATCACAGAGCTAATCAATTTTATGCAAGATAACCACCCTCCATCAGAGTAAACAAGAAAAATTTAAAACACTTTTTAAATCTAGCTTACTTTTCATTTGTTTTGATTATATTTATGGCCTTTTAATATGAAAAATACGCCTTTTCAATTCTCTCTCCGGAAGTACTTAGACTGAAATCACTGCAAAAAATACATATCTTTTTCTCTTAACATGATAATGGATTTATTATGTTGCTTCATTATCTACACAGAAGTGTCTTTTGAGCTGACATTTCTATGTATAAAACCTAAATTATGGTCCAAATGTCAACTGAAAAAGACTCTCCGTTGTGCGTCCTGCCATGTCTCCCAGTCCTGTCTCTTTGCAAAGACAGCAATACAAACACTGCACAGAAATTAAAGGAGTGAAGACAAAAGATGCATACAGACTCCACAGGCAACTGACATCCAACGGCAGCTCTCTCCAAAGGTACGGATGACCATTCTAAGGACAAATATATGTGAAGCAAGGTCAGAAATGACACTCAACTTGTCACTACAAAGTCAATCAGCCCATCCACATTTCTCACATGTAATGTATAGAGTCTTCATAAAAATTGCAGTGAAATTATGAAAGAAGCTCTGCTGCTACCCTGTGACCTAGAGGGAAAAGGAATTAATTTGCCAGACACCAAGAAAAATCTACACATACCAGCATGCTCTGTTTGCATGTAATCAGAGTACACTGAAGAAGCTACAAACTTATATTTAGCCATCTAGTAAGGAAAACCACTAGTAAGGAAAACTAGTGGTGGAGGGGACAGAAGCACAAAGACAGCTTGATGAAGGAAAAATGTACCCAGAGTGTATGTCAAAATCTGCTAAAATTATTTAAAGGTAATTGATAAAAGATGGCAAAGAAGAATTATCAAGAATTATTTTTATACACTTTTCTAGCTCCTCCACTGCTTTGACTGTCAGTCTAAATTGAACCAGCCTCTTTGTGTTGCCTTAATGACCAAATGAACATTTAACTGGTACTAGATGCAATCCCAGCTTCCACTCTCCCTTTTCTCCTCCTGGCTTGGAAAGAGATATTACAGTCTTCCATGGTATATGTCTTCAGTAGATCTGAACACTGAACAGGGCTTTCACAAACTCTCCTTGTAATCTTATGTTTCTCTCATTACAAACAGCCTCTCAAGAGGTGACAATTGCACATGCAAAGGTGTCACTTGGACCTCATAACAGTCAACACCAAAACTCCTCACAGGTAAGTAAAATCCTCCACCTCTTCAATCAAGGTCCTAAAACTGTCCTCCTAAGCAAATTGTTTAGAAGATGTCCTTTCCACCATCGTCTTTTGAAATACACATTTTTTCATAATCTAGATCAATATAAATGTCACACATTAACATAAGGAAAAAGAATGGTCCATCAGTTCTTATCAGTCTTAAAGGAAGCCTCATCATATTAATAGGCTGGTGCGGTTCCACTCATATGTACCTCAATAAAATGCAGTAAAAACCTAAGGTTACGCACCCGTTAATCACACTAAACCTGTGTCTTTTTCACCAGTTTCTGAAGAAAGCTTCTTGACCAAAAAAACCACTTACTAACTACGTTTTCCAGTCAAAAGAGGAAATGCTAAAGATTGAAGTGGCAACTGTATCTATTTTATATTGTCAGCATGTTCCGGTGATTTTAACCTATATATGATCAACTGAAGCTTCTATCTATGAAACAAGTAAAATATCAATAATTTATACATTTTATGCACAAAACACTGTTACTATGTGCATGCTGCTTATTTCCCATTTTGAATTAGGTGTTTAATTTTTTTTTTCCTTGGAAATCTTACATTTACACCTGCAGTTCATCCACCTCCTGTCAAAGCAAGGTTTCAGTTCAATAGTTAGATACCCTGGAGACTTAATGATAACCGTCAAAAACTTGAATGATCAGAATTCTATATAATTAAAAGCCTAGACATACAGAATGTCTGTGTTATATAATTTTCTTTATATGCTTCTATAAAGGAGATATTGTAATGCATGTTTTAATAAAGTGTTTTAAAATAAAATTCCAATGTCACATTACTTCTCTAGTCCAAAATAATATGATTCAAAAACTTTCCTGAGAAGAACTATCAAATAAATTTGATGCCATGTAAGCTGAATAACAAATTCTTAAAAGCATGAAATAGCTTGTATTAATTTTATGGTTTCAAGACAGTCAAGTTCTGCTTAATGCCTTATCAAGGCATTCAGTGGCTTGAGGACTTTCCCTGGACCTCTTCAGCCTGGACATGAGGAGGCTTTAGCAGGCACCTGACATCAGCCTGTCAGTGCCTATGAGGAGGTTACCAATACGATGGAGCCAGGCTTTTCAGAGACATGTATGGCACAAGTAGGAGAGACAATATTCATGAATTGAAACTGGGAGGCTCTGACTCAACATAAAGAAGAAAAATTGCTATCAGGATAATGAGGTATTGGGTATGATTGCCCAGAGAGGTTGTGGAATTGCTTTCCTTGGAGCTTTTCCAGATAGAATTGAACAAATCCCTAAGCATCATGGTCTGAATTCTATGTTGACTCTACTTTGACCAATAGGTCCCTTCCAACTAGAATGTTTCTGTGATGTAGTGTAATCATGAGCATTACAAATAGGAACAGGAAATGAAGCTTTCAGTTTGACCTGAATACAACCTAGGACATATTAGTGAAGCTTTTTAAAAGAGAGATGGGAGTATTATCACCCTTGGACAAGGCACTAATGAGATTTCCATGGGCCCAGACTACTTTCTGGTCACTTTTGCTGAAGTAATATAAATTTAGATTGTAAAGGATACAGAGAAGGGCACAGAGATATTTGGTAGAATAGAGATACTCTCACACAAAAATAAATCAGAAAGGTAAACTCAGGCTGACTAAATGAAGGCTGAGAGGATATATGACTTCTGTTTGACCAAAAAGTAAAATGAGGAAAGTGACCACGTAATTTTTTTGTACACAGGTATAAACTGGCCATGTATCAATCTATCATCAAACTTACCTAGACTTCTCATTACAAGTCTGTAAACATCTCTACATTTGTTCCTGATGTACTTGCAGAGTTTATAGCTGATGACAAGCAACAAAACCAAAAATAAGTTACTTTCGTGGAAAAACAAAAGGCGGGAGAAGAGACAAAAAGAGAACACAGAAAAGAGGAAAGGAAACTGGAAAAGCAAAAAAAGGAAATGAAATGGGGAAAGGCAAAACTCCCTCCAGTGGCTAGTAGAGAAGAGAACTGACAGGGTCTCCTCAATAAGTATCCTCTCCCAAGTGTCCTCTCCAGTGCATCAGGTGGTCCACCATACTACTTTTCCCATGGAAACCACATAGATTTCCTCAGGAGCTGTTCAAATTCCCTATTGCCTGTTCTCACTTACAATGCTATTAGCACAAATTGGAGTAGTTTTTGATCAGAGGCTGGTGGTGCAACTGGCTGCTAAGTTTTCCATATATTATTGGGGAAAACTTACCAGATACTTGTCTTTCTCCTAATGCAAACTAAAAGCTGCAAAAAGTGGCATAAGAAAAGGATGGTGAAAAAGTATGACTTGGACTAGCGGCAATCATTTCCCTGACGTAACAGGAATAGCACAGTGTGCAGGTGCAAAGCCATGACAATAACAGTATCAGACCAACAGTATGAGATCAACAGCATAAAGACAGGAAAGGAAACATTGCCCTAGAAGCTTTGGTGAAAAGTTACAGAGCTGCAGTGGAAAGGCAGCTGCAAATGGAAGACCCCAGTCACCGCAAAAAGTTGAGGCACCAAAGGCACTCTGCAGCACAACACTTTGTTTATGAGTAAGTTCAGGTTCAAGTCTTCTCATACGTGCATGCACACAAGACTGATCGCTTTCAGGGTTGCAAATTTCTTTAGTGCACCAGGCATCGCCTTTTCTAAACACTCATTAGACCAGGTCTTCTCTTCTCTCACAGGTTAAAAGAGCATGGCAAGAGAAGCAGGACTCAGTGAACATGATGGTAGCAGCTCACACATGCTGAGCCTCAGCCAGATAACTGGACTCAAGTGATGCCTAAGGATTTTAGTATATTTTGTAGATTTTGGGGATTATATAGGTTACATGGATTTTACTGGGTTGCTCACATATTAGGTGGTATTAGAAGTTACTTAAACATTTTCTCATACATTCTTAAGCTCTGTCAAGGACACATTGTTTTGAAGAAACCACCTGCAAGATAGCTTGGAGACAAAACACAGGAAAAAGACCTAGAGGTACTGAGGAATTGGTTTCTCCAAGGGGCAGTTCTGAAGACCTCTATGGGTGGGGCACCAGGGGAAATGAGAACCACGGCTGACCATAGATATCTCATATGCTAATTGCTGGAGAGCTTATAAAAGCCATGACATCCCTGGTCACATGTGTGCATGTGTGAGCCTGTGCATGTGTGTGGACAGGCCTCGGGTGTGCCCACTGAAGGCTTTCAATAAAGGTATACCATCCATCTTTCTCCATTATTATTGTTTCTATTTTCACAGGAACTTAGGCAACAGGTAACACAAGAGTAAACAAAGCCCCTACAGTGACAGTCTTGCACTCTAGAGAAAGGCCACCCTGTATCTTGAACAGAAATGAACTAAAATAAAGACTGAGAGACTCAGAGCAGAAATCAAATTAAGACATACAAAATCCAGCATTTTCTATGCCAAAACTGAAGAACTAGGGACAAATAAAAGACATACTGTAAGTAATCATCCTCTTACAGTCATTTCTGAGCTACCTTCACTGAAGACCATTTCATCTACTTAAACAAAAATAATTTACAGTTATTCAGTAGTTTTAAAACAAACTAAATTACTAAATTGTATATCACCTTGTTCACCTTGACTGGGAAAGAATGTATGAACAGCAAAATCTAATCAAACCAAATACCTGTTCAGTCCAATATCTTGTCCCCAGATTTCCAACAGCAAATGTATAAAGAAAAGTGAGGAAGTGCAATGCAACCCTGTATTGATACCTACTTGGAATACTCTGAAGCTTCCAGAATATTTGCCAGTTTGGAACATTCTGATTTGGAACCATTATCTCTTTACTTTCTAGCCTTTGATATGTTTTGTTATCTCAGAATTTGTCCAAATCATTTTTTTGACCTCATGTTAACTTTTTGCATTGAAAAACTTCATTAGCAAAAAGCTATATAATTATATATTGTATAAAAATGAAGAAGCATGGACAAGTTTGGGTATGTCCTCAGGGGAAAGTTATACTGTACTCTGCAGCTGAAAGGATTCTAAGATTACCTCAAAGTTTTGAAACATCATTTTTGAGCAGTATTAAGCACTACTTCACTGTAATTTTTAAGTTGCTTGAAGGTTAAGCTATAGATTAGCACAAAGAAATAAACTTCATAATTTATTACAAAAGCTGTAATAATTAACTCAACTCTAGTGCAGTCTTACCCAGTATGGGCTGATGTTCACAACGTAATGCATTCATTACAAGTAAGTTATCTAGAATAAAGAATAAATTTCTTGGTCATGTATGATCATCCTAATTTAAAAACTCAAAACCAAAAGGAGCAAGTGAAAGGTGATTTCATCAAGTAATGTTAGCTCTAAATGCCTTACTCACCTATCAGTTTCAGAAAACAATCAAGTGATTCAGCAATGCAACATTCTCTGAAAAAAAAATGCTTATTTATCTGGAACTCATTAGTGAAACCCCGAAGCATGTCAAATATGTTTTATCATGGTATAGTCCAATGTTCTGCCTTTACACGAGAGTTATTTTTAATTTAGCTCATCAGATGTACTATGTACCTTCCTATACAAATGTACCAACTTAAAGAACATTTTTTTATATCTGTTTGAGCAGACTGGAAAACTCTGAGAAATAATCTTTCCTTTAACTTGGATTTCTATGAAAAGTTCATGTAAATTGCATGTATGTAGGACACAGCATATAATCCTCAGCAAATCTGGCCAAATTTTTTTCCGCAAAAGGGGAAAAAACCTCACTCTTGAGATACACTAAGCTCTCTCAGGTAAATGGTTTAACTATGACTATGCTACAAACCAGAAACACTTTCTATTGCAGTTTGAACACAGATACCCTAAGTAGCTTTAAGTTAGGTAATATGAATCCCAACAAATATAAAACAACAATAGACATCCAGTCTGGGAAATATGTGCTTAATTTACCAATTTGGAGATAACTAGGCTACATCCCTACTCTCCCAACCCATTTTACATTGGTTATAGTTGTTCATACAAAACAGGATTTGATTATTCTCAAAGCCACGTTTCCGCTACTAGGCATTAGTTGAATACTAAGTAACTACTTCAGCTACATTTAGTTACCTTCAGTATTCATGGCAATCCACACCAGGATTCATATCATTTTCAGGACAGACAAATAAAAATCTGATCAATATTTTCAGTATGCAAAATGTATTTTTAACAGCAACTTCTATGGAACAATCTCAGCTAGTCATATGAAGAGGTGAAAATTATTTTCCACTTTATGCGCTTTTTAAAAAGCACATTGTTTTTATAACTGAATGTCTTTTTAATGCTATTTTCCATAAAGAAATTAGAAAATACATATGCCAGTCAATCACAGCATTATCTTTTTTCCCCAAAAAAAATCTAATAGGAACAATTGCTCTAAATGAAGCATGTTCAGGGAATTTCAGGATTGAAAATGCTATTTTGCTTTTGTTTTTAAACTGCTCTGGGCACAGGAAGGTGGTGGAGAACAGAAGATATACAACAGCTTACAAACTACTATTGCTGTTTCATGGTGTGGACTGCACTTCATTTGTGGAAAAGCAGGTTAATGGAAAAACAAACACTACTGTTTTGAAAACTGACAATGTAATGACATTCAAAATATTTGGGTGTACTACGCATTCACATAGACTTTGATACCAAAACACAAAGCAAACTGACACCAAGAGCAGTTTTTTGGGTAGGCTTAGCTAACTATGATGCTGCGGTCACATCAACTTGGTCACTAAGAAGCATAATGGCATGTTTTTCTCTTTTTTTGGAACTCTGAACTGGCAATGACATTTTCATGCAAAAGAGAGCTGTTTCAATATTTATATGAAGAAGCTGGCACCAGTGGTAGGTAAACACAACTGATTGCATATTTTCTCTGGAGTCATGACATGTTTTTTTCCTAATGTTTTGGACCACATCTTTGCTATCACAATGAAAAAGACGTGCTAAAATAGTGTATTTTTGCATAATTTACGGAGGAATGTTATATGTAGTTGAGACATGGACATTTTATACAAATAATAATGCAGCAATATGAAGGGATGGAATTGTCTTCCAAGACTGCTCTGGTATTACGACAAAGAACAAGCATGCATCTCTTTTTGTGAACAACAACAGAGGTGTTCAGGGTACAAAACACAGGAGCTGGGACCACTGATACAACAACACATTGCACATGAGAGAAAATTTAGAAACACTCAACAAAAAGATACCTTCAATAGCTGTGGGGATGCTGTTGGGGTTTAGGGTTGTAGGGAGAGAGATGAGAGAGAGGTAATAGGACTGGGAGAGTACTTTTGAAAAACCTTAATGTGAAATACTTTCCTTTTTTTGTTCATGAGTTGCCAGCATAGCTTGTAGGCCTTTGTGAGCTTGCAAATTAAATCCTGAGTAACTGTCACAAAACTATTCTTCTGTCACAGAAAACAAAATGTCAAGGAACTAAAGCTGACAATGTTGAAAGACAAATGTTTAAAATTCCTCGGTTTCTGTGTCAGCCCTTGTTCTATGCTGTTTGTGACAGAGAATCTCAACAGCTTTTGCATCAGAAAAGCACATTCATGCATTTTCATATGTCAAAAGGTCTCCACAATTCGCTTTGCTACTTCCTTCTCAATGATCAGCTTGTTTTAAACATTTCTCCCTTCTTACATTCTCATACAGTTTAACAGTGGGTTGAGACCTCTTTGGAGCGCTTACGAACAAACTGCCGTGGGCTCACGATAGATCTTTCAAGGATGAATACGCATTTTGTGCATTACAAGTAACATCTGCTTTTTCCTGTAACGGTGAAAAGCACGAATGATTACTAATTGCTATTACGTTCCATCTCAGATCAACACTCTGACTCAAAACAATTTTACCCTTGCTGGAAACTACCTGCCCGACGTCCTGCGCTGGCAGCCGGGAATATACCGGCCGGGACGCACACGCGGCTTTGCCACCGAAAATACAATTATACAAAATTCTGGCCACCCAAGCACCCATCCGGGACGGGACAGGACACATCCGCACCCGCCCTCCGGCCACCGCCTGCTCCGGGCAGCTCTGACACCGGCCCAGCGGCGGTACCCGAGGGGCGCTCCCCGCCGTGCCCACCTGTTCGGTCCCCACGGGGCAGCTTCCCCGGCGCCCCCCGGACCTCCCCAGCCGCTCCTCAGCCGACCTTGTGCAGCTGGCACCGCCCGCTGAGCTCCAGTACCGGTCCCTGCCAGCCCCCGGGCTGCCGTGGGTGCCCCCGCCACTCCGCAGGACGTGGGGGTCGCAGAGGACGCCCCGGACCCAGCAAGGCGCACACCCGCCCAGCAGGGCAAGTCGTGCCAAAACTGCTCTTCTACTCACGTTCCTGCAAAGCAAAACTTGCGGAGGGCGGCCGTGTCCCCCCCCCACGCCACCTTGCCCGCCCTTACACGGTCGAACTTCCCGAAACCTTCCTAAAGGTCCCAAAAATACCGCCCTGGCAAGTCAAGGGCAATGTCCGGGCGGCGGGACCGTCCGGCCCCGGGAGGAACGGAGCGGAGGGGCAGCCGCCCGGTGCCACTCACCTTCCCGCGCCTCCGCTTTATCTCTTCGCTCGCGGGCTGCAACTTCCAGCGCTTCCCCCAGCTGCCATCTTCCAGGGGAGCGGCGGGGGAAAGAGCGGAGCGGGGAGCAAAAGTTGCGGCGGCGGCGCTTAGGTGGCCATCGCGCCGGCAGGGCGAGCTGTGCGGTGCGCGGCGGGCGGGCAGGGCGGCAGCTGGCGCGGGGCTGCGCGCTGCGATCGCCGCCCGTGGCGACGAGGGGAGGATTTGCTAAAAATAGCGCTCGCTCGGCGCGGCGCGGCGGGCGGGGCGGGGGAGGCGGCCCCGCTGAGCAGCGCTCCCCGCCGCGGCCGCTGGGGGCCGGGCGGGCCGGGCCGGGACAGGGACAGGGACAGGGGCAGGGACAGGGACAGGGACAGCGACAGGGGCAGCGCCGAGCGGCACCGCGCCAGGGCCGGGGCCACTTCGGGCGGCTGGTCAGGAACCGAGCCCGGGGGCTGCGGCTGCCCGCACTCGCCCCGGCCCCCCAGGCCTGGCTGGCGGGGGAGTCGCCGGGGTATTTCGTGGCCCTTGGCAGCCTTCCCGCTGATAACCTGTGTCAGCCCTCCGGGCAGGGGATGCACCTGCCCGCCCTGCCAGCCAAGGGAGAGGGGTGCCAAACCCCACCGTGCAGCCTCCGCGGGAGAGCAGCGGGGCCCGGCAGGGTTGAGTGAGGACACGCGTCTGGGGCCGCGCCCGGCGCTGCTTCCCGCGGGGCCCTGGCATTGGCCACCGGGAGAGAGGAGGTGTGCAGGCTGCTGTGTGGTCCTTGCGTGGTAGCTGATCCTGTTCCCTTGAGCTGTCACATCTCGAGGTGGTTGCACATTTCTCTAGTAGTGCTTTCCTCTCATGGTCTTTTTATTAGTCTTGATAGCTCTTAGTAACTTCAACTAAAGGATGCCCACCTTTCTAAACCCACATCAAGTCTGTCTGGGAATGTTTAGGAGTCTCCGGAACTCTCTTTTCCTAATACTGTTTTATACAGCATATAAAGCACTTTATAGAATCTGTCTTAGCCACATTTCTAATCTAAATTTATGGATAGATGTCTTCATTACTTAGGAGAGAAGGGAGCATCTCCTTTTATTTCTCTCATTCAGGGGAAAGGTTAGCCTCAAAGGACTTTACTTCTTGGAAATCTAAGCAATTTTTTTTTTTTAAATAGCTATCTTCCACATAAAAGCTTTGCAATTTTCATTTATATATATTGACCTCAGTACCACAGAAATTTTGTTCTGTGTTTTAATCTATTTAAAGATTCTTTCCACTGTGTTGCTTTCAGACATTAGATTTTCTGAAACAAATGTTTAAAATTGTTGTTTCCAAGACTGGTGAAGAACTAGCTAAGACTAAAAGGTAAAGCTGGTGTGTAAAGAAAGAGGTTTTGAATTTAGGCCTAAATGTTGTTGATTGCTCAAGGGATACAACAGATGAAGACTCAGCTGTGGTAAGCAGTGGTCTTTGTGTCCTAAAAATAAATCTCCTTTCTCAAAATCAGAACTGAAACTGAGTATGTTCTAACTTGGAGAGGAGTCCCATTAGTTTGTTTTGGGTTTTGTTTAGTTTGGGAAATTGGTTTCAGTGGCATTGCTGGATGTTGTCATGTGACACATCCTAGCCCAGACTGGCTAATGAAATCACACAGCTCTGTTTCTCTGACAGATCGATACACTTCAAATTGATACATACTTTTGTTTCATTATGTATGGTTGCCCTCTGTTACTCCAAGGAAGCATCAGCTCTAATTACATTTTAAAAGACTGTTCTAATGCTATGTTGGGAACTCCTGAATTCTCACTGGAAAATAACAGGCATCTCTGAAACACCACTATGTTTTGGTTACTGCTGCACTTGCCCCACTTATTTCCGCTCAGTGCTAATAACCATAATGAAGTGGTACATGTTGGTAGTATTCTTTACTTGCTTTTGCTAAATCTACTATTGCTACTCCATTTCTACACTATCTACTTCTAATTCTAGTGACCAAAAGATGATTCATAGACTTAACTGACTTGCTGGAGTGAGTATGGGTAGCTCTTCATTCAAATGTAGCATTCCCTATTTTGTCACTGTCTTTCTGAGTTATTGCAAACATTTACTGAAAGTCATGGGGGTGAGAAAAGAATGTGGTACGCCTGCAGTATAATTTATAAGTTTAATTTATAAAACATGAGATGAGGTGATGCAATCCTGAAAAAAACACACTGAAACAGAAAAATTGTCTTCCCCGTGGTTCCTCACTTCATCAGTGCCTAGTAAAGGCACTAGGAGAAAAACATAAACATTTTTTCTTAACACCCCCCCTCCCCCCAGTCAAATAGAAACACTGAAGATATTGAAAACTAATACATAAAAAACACTATAACATTCAGTAAACCATTTCACACATATTTTATTACCATTATTACTGTGGAAAAATACGTTTCAGAAATTCCATGCCTTTGGAAACTAACTTAGGTATTAAAAAGGCACTGAGGTATAACAGCTCATCATGGAGCACCTAAGACTCATCAAGCTGTGAGCAATTCCCTTGCTATGATACTGAAAGGGAATGTGTAGGATGTTCTGCACTGTGTGACCAATAAAATTAAAATGATACTCATCTATATCTTTTTCCAATCCAGTTCATAAACCATCATTTCACAGAAAGTGATACTAATCTAGAGGAACAGCAAAAAACCCTAAAAATTTAACAAGACCAAACTGGACTTCCAATTTACTTGCGCTTGTTACTTTCCGGATCTGAGTAAGATGAAAGTAATGTGTGTGCAGGAAAACTGTTGAGGAATGAACAAAAGCTAAGTGTGCCCCATTAGTTGACAATATATGCCAGTTTTCTCCTGAAACAATCAGTCCTTTTGAGTGTATTTCTGTTCCTCTATGACCAGACTGCAAATCCTTTTCATTATCTCTGACAGTCATGAGGTTTCAATTATTATTCTTGGGTGCAATCTTGCAACACCCGTGCTTCTAGTCACATCCAGAGCAGACTGACACGAAATCCTTTACAGAGATAATTCCTAAATTCAGCATGAAGTTCAAGGAAGCAGCCACCTACTTACTGAATAAGATGAATAAACACCCTAAAATTTAACTGTTCCTTATGTTCCTGCCCAATTTTCAATGGAAATCATGGCTCTGCTTTTTTTCTTCAAGGTTTGGGGAGATCCAATCCATGTTGTAGTCCTCTGTAGAAATCCATACCAGATGTCTCTTTTCTGTCACCTTATAGGGCTAGATGTTTCTGATGCTTCAGATCACTTCCTTTTTAATGGAATTAATGTACTGTTACATAGCATGTTGCACAGATCATCCATGCTCCATATATGTCTAAATATGTAGCTCTAACCAGTTCTGTGCAACTCTGTCTGCATGTTTTATATATGTATAAATGCTTACAAGAGTATCTGTTGTTGCATTTATTTGTATTATGTTAAGAATGTCTGCATTAAGTCCTTCTCTAAAATTGTCTTCCCTAAGAAATCTACCAAAACTGAGTGAGGAGAAGGGTGTAACTTACTTGTGGTGTCTGTTATTTTAACTGAGAATTAGTTAAAAGCTCTTCTTTTGAGTGAGACTTCCAGTCTCTTAGTATCTTGTTCAGTAGCTCATAAATATTGATATTTTGCATATTTTAGATTGGCTATTATTGTTGATTTTGTTTACAGAAGGTGCTTGTTTTTTTTTCCTGAGAAAAGATCAGTGGTCTAGCTGATCAGACAGCTTTATGCAATTTGTAAATAACCACTTAACTGCTACAGTTAACTGCAATCTAAGTAAATCATCACAGATGCCAATACTTTAAAGATAATGTGAATTTCTAGACTTATATTTTTCAAAAAATAGACTTTTTTTCATATACTTAAATGTCATATGAAAATATATTTCCTTCACACTAGAGATAATTTAATGTGTGATTACCTCTTTCAGTACCTGGCCTTTCAGAAATGTGTACACATACCTACATTCAACAGGACTATTCAAGTGGTTAAAATTAAATTTATTTTAGGGCCAGTGGTTAGCCAATATTTGGAAATTTATGGGCTATTTCTCAGAAACATGATAGAGTCATGTGTGTTTTGATCTTGTCTACTTTTATGCAGAGAATATAAACATACCTCATGTCTTTGAACACAGTAAGTCGTGTAGTGAGTGACCATACTGGGCTGCTCACTTGTAAAGCCAAGCCTGCAATGCAACCATGCACGCCCTCAGCGTGGTTCTTTCACTCACACAAAGCAAAGGATTTTGAACGGTCCCTAATTCTGTGGGGAACTGCGCAGAACTTGCAAACATTCATATGAAAAGGGGATCTAAATAGAAGGCTTGGATGTCTCTTGAAAGATTTACACTACCTTTGGACTAACTGGAGCTGGACCTGAGGCCTGTCCTTACCTTCCTATACTGATCTTAATCTTCAATCCTCTTCTGTCCATATCCTAAACATCTCCAACTGTTGTGGTCTTGCCTGCTTTTTGTCTGATTTCTTTTTTCCCATTTTTTTCTGCTGCCTAATTATCTGAACTTTGTGTTGAATATATTGCCATGTCCCATTATACTGGTGCAAGGGACCTCTCAGTTTTCATAACCCTGCTCTGATCTCTGACCTTATCCTTTATTCATCCTGAACCAGGTGTCTTTCCCAAAGTCATCTGACAATAGACTCCAGCAACAGTCTTATCTGTAGTCTTGTTCAGGCTGAGCAGCAAGTTCTGTCACTCTGTGTCCTGTTTACATGTTGCTGGTGTTCTCTTACTGTCTTCTTGATTTTCTGATGTCCTTGCTTCTTCCTGGCATATGATGTACAGTTCCACCAAAGGAGTGCATTTGTATTCACGCTTCACTGTACAAATGTGGGCTTACAGGACTGAGCACCTTTTTCAGCCTTGTCATGTTTATCCACAATTTAGAAGGTAATTTCTATTCTTTGCCATTACTAAGCTAGCAAGCATTAAAGTATTCCTTCACTTACCCTGAACAGAAACTGGATACAAGGATAGATCACAACTATATCAAGAACATCAGATCATAAATACATCTAACATAAAAAATTCCAAATGCATTAGTCTTTGCAAAAGTGCTCAATAATTACAAAAATAAAATGGCTGGCCTTTGCATTTTGATGTGTCATTTCTTGCTTATCATCGTTTTTAGAGGGTGAAGAGGTGAATTTCTTAAGGTCCTAATGGAACTCATGTGAAAACAAGCTGTGTTTAGGCCAAGAAGAGGAACTCTCTGAGGAACACCCTGTCATTATACCAGACCAAAACGTACTTGTTCAGGTGGATGATTGCATCAGGTTTTGTCAGCTGCATTAGCAGATAATATATGATTCTGAATGAAAGACTGAGTTTGAAATTACACAGATCTATCTCACTATAATGATTCATCAAGTAGTGTTTCAGCTTTCTGATTTATCTTTTTTTTTTTTTTCTATTACCCCACCCTCTGTAGTGATGACAGAATTGTGATGCAGAACAGGCAGAAGTTACTGCTTGGGAGCCTCGTCACTGAGATTGATGCAGGCAGCTTGGTCCTGATGGCAATTCGCTGATGCTCAAGTGCAACGAACAGCTCTGTGAGAGCGTCTGAGCAAGCCATTTTCTGGAGGACAAAGCAATTTACTGTCATTATTATCCCTTCTTGTAATTTCTTACTTCCTGTTCTGAATTGTTAATTTCCAGTATTGTTTCTTGCCTGACATCTCACTAGGGTTGTATGAACCATGATGTCCATGTAAAGAGAGCTTTTCCTGCACAGTTTTCAGCCATGAGAAAAGGTTATCATTGGCTTCATCTTGGATTTCCAGACAGGAATAGATGAGCTGTGTTGTAGATGTTTCTTTTGTCTTGGTTGACTTAAAGATATATTCTGTTGTTATGGCCACTCCGCTGTTAAACATAATTACACAATAATAGGATAGTTTTGTAATAGCATTTGATATTAATATTTAAATATGTAATTTTTATTTTTTATTGACTTCAGTGATGTGAAAGGCTGTTGGAAAAATAAAAATTAACTGACCTAGGTAGGTGGTGATGGGAGAGAAGGGCTTAGTCCCCCTGTCTTTTATGAACTTTTGCAAATGTAGTATGCATTCCCTGCTTACAGGTGTTACTGTCAAGCTGCGTAACTCTTCTTTCAATTTAAGGTAGGGCCACAGGCACCCTGCAGTTATCAGCTCTACTTGACAAGAACCTGTCAGCTCTCTCTTGGTGGTCATGTATTACCAATAAAATAACCCTAGTTTCTGAAAATGACCGGTTCCATTTACATTTCATCATCTGTTGAAAGGAAAAACGTTTGTGACTGAGTAAGAGAAGGAAGGAGCTGTCAACCCTGTTTTGTGATTACTGCCCACAAATGTTCTCACATTTTGCTTTAAGAAAGTGTTCTGACAAAAATATTAGCACTAATAGTACAGTATACATATGTTCTCAGAGTATAAATAGTGCAACTTCATCTCATGAGATAGCTCAGGGCTCTATCCAATGACTTTAATGAGGTTTGAGGTTGCTCAGTATCTCACAGCAGGTGCTCAGCACACAGGAGGAAGGCAACCTGGTAATCACGTGAGGCAAAAAGCACCATCAATACTCATCCAAACCAACAGGAGTCACAGAGCCTTGGTGCCTGCAGCGTCAAACCTTTCATTCTCCAACAAAAGCCAAAAACCGTTTCTTTCTATGTCACACTGCATGAGCATACCAACAGACATCCTACAAACAGCAATGTGTATTGGCATCCTGCTTTCACAAAAGTGAAACTCCTTTATCCCAGCTTAGATGTCTGCATTACCCTCAACTCTCTGTTCAAGTGATGAGAGAAATACTTCCAGAGAATATTTTTCATTCAAATGTAGGTGTCTGCTGCCTTTTATTCAGGTTTTACCAGTTTCTTTTTTATTATGTTGTGTCTTACAGGGGAATTTTTATCAGTCAAGTCAACAGAAAAAAATTATCTAATTTTGTAGACCACCAAGGAGAGACATGTCTCCTCTTACATAAACTCTGGATCTGTAAAGTAAATATTAATTTACAAATGCATATGCCAGCAAGGTGCTGTATTGTGTTCAAGATTGTCAAACGGATACTCTTTCTAAAATGGCAGTGTTTTGCAGTTTTAGTACTACAAGATGAAGTGGACACCCAAAATCAATTTAGAAACATTGATAGACTCCTGATAAATCTGAGAGTAATTTCAGGCAAAAGGTCAGAAATGGTAATTAACAAGGGTTGTCATTTACTTACAGAAAATCCTATTAGCAATTAGCCTATTTTAAATATTCCACTCTATTTTTTTTTTCTGTCCTCTACTGTTTCATTCTTTTCTTTTTAATCATTCACCATGATTATTATCTCTCAGATAAAGAAACTCAGGAAATGTTGCTAACAAGAACCTACCATTTCTTTTTAATGCCACTGAATAACACTGTTGAGGTCACTTTACTGCATGAATGACCAGTTTCTGAAAGCTTTCACACAGCCTGTTGTACCCTGAAGAAAAAAATAAACTTCCTCACTGAATACCAACCTATTCTGTAGGAGTAACATATTCCAGGTTTTGGAGGCTTATATATTAAAAAAATTACACAGTAAAGTATAAAATTAGTATATGCATATATATATATTATGTCAATTATATAGTTCTATCATCTAAATTTGCATATAGATATCATATTTATACATAGGTAGTTATAAATATATTTATAATATTTAAGCATGTGCATACAGATATATTCCAGGTTATAGCTGAGACCGCTCTCAATTCCCCTACTCAAAGTGAAATTTTTTTCTCTACTTTCTGTAGTCTTTTTCCTATAGAAAAGGAATTCATGATTATAATGAAATTCACCAGTACATAACCTTTGAAACTCCTCCTATTCCACTGAGTCACAGTACTAGAATTACATAAGAAGAAAAGTAGACAAAGACTTTTCTTTCCAGATTTCGGTCTTTATGTGTAAGGGAGAGGAACGATGATCTTTGCCCAAAATCTTTTCTGCATACAATACAGCTACTGATGAATATTCAGATATTTTAAAAAGTAAGACTAATAAAACAGCCACTGCATTATTTTTTACAGAATTTGATTAACACACACATTTATTTGTGTAAGCCTGTTCAAATGAAAGGTGTTACATTTTTTTTCTTGAGAATTGCAACCATGCAACTGAAGTCATCACTCTAACCAAAACTCTAGAAAATCTTAAATTCACCTGTAGAATTTCATTTTACACAAGGATTTTTTCACTGAAAAACTTCTATTTATTTACTGTAATTTATCAAAACCTAAGACAAATGTTTTTCTATGTGAATGTGCTGCCTATATATCACATAAAATATCAAAGATATAGCTAAATATAATAATTATCTTTTTTGTCAGTGGCATATATGTAAGACAAAATCAAAGTACTGCAGGTCCCAGGTTTTCCCTCCACACCTTCCCAAATAAGTTTGAATTTGTAGTTTCCTGACTAGGATATAAAGAAGGACAATTGTCTATTCTCTATCAAGCCACATTTTGGTCTTTTACCAAAGCCTTAGGCAGGTACTTAGGCATTTGTTTTATAGTTGTTTGGTGTTCTGATAGTATGATACTATTAAAGTTTTGGAGTACAGACAGTTCTTGGCATAATAAAACAATCTATGGGGAAACCATTATGATGACTCAAACCCATTTTGTCTTCCAAGGTGGTGGTGTGGATTGCTGTACTGGTCAGTAAAGACCAAACGTTTGGTAATCTTGAATTAAAAAGGTTTTTTCATTATCATATCTTATAAAAATTGTCATGCTGTTATAATTGTGTCAGTGCCTGTACCCATGGCTGATGTCTGGCAGGCTTTCATACAAAGCTAAATACTGTCAGCACTGCTGAAACAGAACGATGAAGCTTTGTTCCTTCTTGGATGATAAAGAATGGGAAATCATAGAATTGTAGAATCATAGAATGATTTGGGTTGGAAGAGACCTTAAAGATCATGTTGTTCCAACCACCTTGCCATCGGCGTGGATACCACCCACTAGACCAGGTTGCTCAAGGCCCAGCCAACCTGGCTTTGAACACTTTTAGGGACAGGGTATCCACAACTTCTCTGCAATCTGTTTCATTGTTCTACTGTTCCAGAGCCTCACCACCCTCACAGGAAAGAATTTCTTCCTAATGTCTAATCTAAACGTACCCACATTCTTTATCTATTAGCTGATCCCTGTCTACTCAGACAGTTTCTCTGTATTTTTATCAGGCTACTTGTCCATGTTTCCACTCTCTGTAGGGTGAGTTTGTCCAGGAGATCCTTGTTCATCTATGCAGGTCTCTGTTTTTGTTTGACTTCCTCTTTGTTGGGAAGCATCTCTCCTGAGCTTGAAAGAGGTAATCCTCATTATCAGTCCATTTAAAAATAATTTTCTTTAGAACCCCTTCAGAACCCCAATGCCCAATTGTCTGAATGACAATTACCTTGACAAATTAGAGGACTGGGCAATCACCAACCATATGAAGGTAAAGTGCCAGATGCTGCACCTGGAATGGGTAGCCCTGGATGTAGGTACAGACTGGGGAATGAGATGCTGGAATGCAATGCCTGGAGGTCCTGGTCAAGGGCAAGTTGAATATGAGTCAGCAGTGCCCTGGTAGCCAGGAGGGCCAACTGTGTCCTGGGGGGCATCAGGCAAAGCATCACCAGCTGGTCAAGGGAGGGGATTGTCCCACTCTGCTCTGCACTGGGGCAGCCTCACCTTGAATATTGTGTGCAGGTTGGGACACCACAATATAAGAAAGGTATTAAGCTATGAGAGAGTGTCCAAAGGAGAGGAACAAGGATGGTGAAGGGCCTTGAGAGGAAGCCATATGAAGAGTGGCTGAGATCACTTGGTCTGCTCAGGCTGGAGAAGACTGAGGGGAGACATCGTGGCAATTGCAACTTCCTTATGAGGGGGAGTAGAGCGACAGACACTGATCTCTTCCCTGTGGTGACCAGTGACAGGACCTGAGGGAATGGCCTGAAGTGGTGTCAGGAGAGGTTTAGTTTAGATATTAGAAAGAGGTTCTTCATCCAGAGGGTGGTTGGGTGCTGGGACAGGATTCATAGGGAGGTGGTCACAGCACTAAGCATGACAGAGTTCAAAAAGCATTTGGACAATATTTTCAGGCACAGGTTTCTCTTGGGGATGATCCTGTGAAGAGCCAGGAATTGGAGTCAATGATCCTTGTGGTCCCTTCCAACTTAACATATTCTGTGATTCTATGATCTTTGGCAATCATTAGGTCCAAAGAATTTGGTTTTTTTCCTGTTGCTCTGTCTTAACCAAATCATCCCAACTATATATTTCTGGTGTTTTCTTTATTGCTCTTTACTGTCTTAGAGATCACCTTGCAGCATCATGTTAAGTTGTCAACCTGTCCCAGTACCCTGCTCATATAAGGACTGGCTGCTATATTTTTGTCCAAATCCTGAAGAAAACTAACAAGCAACTCATCAGGATTTGATTATATACTGGGCATTAATATCTTATGCCGTGGATTTTTGGGTTAGTTCTTTGGCCAGTGGTACAGAGGCAGATTATCAGCAATTACAGGTAGTATTTAATGGTAGACTGAGAAGCTGAAATACAAAGCAGCCTACAAATCTCAGCTGTGGGCAGTTGGAGGGTGATGACTTATCCAGTAATTTCTTCAAGATGGATGCTGGTCTTGAGGTTTACACCAAATCCTTTCAAATACAGGTACATAGATTTGAGCACAAAAATTTATAGTTACTCGTTTTTCTACATGGCATCAATGAAATACAGTGATCATTTTTGCTCTGGTTTCACCATGAAGTTCATGTAGAACTTGACAGAGAGTAGATGTGATGCCTCATGCTGCTGGTTCTTCATGTTTCAGATTTCTTTACCTAGTGGAGGGCACCTTAGTCATATACAGGCCAAGGTCTCCCTTGGTTTGGGATTGCAGACTCCCTGGAGATGGAATTGGTGGGTGGGATGGGTCATGGCAGGGCTGTGGCAGCACAGCATGTCATTACCTCATTAGTTCAAGGACTGACAGCCTCAGGAGGAGCTGAAATGGGATTCTGGTTAGACTGAGGTAAGCTCCAGGAGAGGCAAGGAAGGATCAGTAGGGCTTGGTAGTATCCTCCAGTGCCCTGAAAACAGAACAGGGCTTCCACATACATATTCATGAATTCAATTACTGTAGCACTGACTTAAAGGAACTTGTACTCACATGGGTTAAATTTTTCCTTCTCATTGAAGAGTTGTCATCTTGATCCAGGCAGCCTCTGTCACCTCTGTGACACTAGGAGCAGATATAGTGACAGAATAACACAGTATCCTTTCCCTTACCCACTGTCAACGGCAGTCCCATTAAGTAGCATATGTGAGTGTCTAATATAAGAATTTGGAGCTCAGAATTTTGAATAGTATAAATAGCTCAGTATAAATATAGAAATACCTATATCCCTAGGTATTGAAAGATCTATTTGCCCTGAAGGGAAGCCATTTATTGAAAGGAGCCCTAAAGTGTTCTATCTAAACATGGACGTTTTGTTATTGAACTTGAATTTTTCTCAGGTTTGATCAATGGCTCCCTTAAAAACATTATCTGAGAACATGTTGCTTATTTTATCTTTAGAGGAGATATCTTTCCTTTTTTTTACTGTGATTAGAAATGTGTAAGTACCTATAGGAGAACAAGTCTGACAAACCTCAAGCAATTACAATCCTAAAAATTAGTTTTCTGACACTAAAAAGGGCTGAAATGGTTGCTGCTTCTAATTTTCTGATAAGCTTCATCACCATCAGAATTACTGCCTAAAGCTGTAAAACTAGATGGTGTAGTCCCACAGCAACCTGATGATTACCTCTGAAGTAGCTAATTCCATTTTTTTCATTCTGAAAGCATACATACAAATATGACATTTCTTTAAAAATAGTCAGAATTATTTCTCAAACAGACAAATATTTAGTAATATTTTATTATCAACAAGTTTCCATGGATTAAATGATTGAGAAGGAGAGACATTATAATTTATTCACACATAGTTCCAGTAGAATTTATTCACACAGAGTAAATCAACCTGTAAAGTCAAGAAGAGACACTCAAGTTCAGTTCAGTAAGGAACTGAACAAATGAAAAAAATGTAGTTGTTACATTTTAGTATTTTGTGGGAAAATTAATTATGTATACCTGAGACATTCGTTAGTCTTTTCCCTTAAGGGTTTTTTCATACAATTGAATAGAAGGAAAGATACCTGGGAATATATAGCCATACTCCTGAAGAGCTCTGAGATGAAAGATGCTGGTCCCTGTTCTCAAACAAGTATTTGAATGAACCAAATAAGTCTGTTGTGTTCCCAAATGAGGCAATAAATGCTGATGTCTTAGAGCACAGAAACAGTAAATTTATTTTCACATTTGTGAAATAGCAAGCATTTATTTGAATGCATGTCATTAAGTCTAAGTGAATGGTCTGTAACCAGACAGAAACAGGAGAGCTACCCATTCAGAATTCAAGAGCTTAAGCTAAACTACTCAAGATAGAAGAGTCTCACAAATATTTCTGAATATGTTATGATCTTAAGGAATGAACACAAGTTCATCTATATGCTAGTTACATAACACTGTCACTCTTATGGAAATAGAAAATACTAAAACTTCAGCTCTGCAAAAGGTATCACTGCCCACAGTGTTCCAGTTTATGGGTTCAGTCATCCAACGCAAATAAGCACTTTGGTTCCAGTCCAGCAAACAACTCATAGATCTGCTTAACATTATGCACGTGAATAACTGTCTTATGCTAAACTGCTACTATAGCTAAATAAGAGAATCACAAGGTCCTGATATCATAGATTGCATCTCTTCCTCACTCTGTGTATGAAGTGTTAGCATTACACTTACCTAATTCAGTGGGGTTTTATACACCACCATTCATAAAAGTCTATAATGTGCCATATGTGCCATGTGAGAGGACCACAAAATGGATTAGAGGATTTTTTTCTCTTACTAGTTTCTTCCAGGAGGAGATGTTTCTTAGATCTTGAAGGGATTATTGGAAATTGGAGCAGATACTAAAGGAGCTGTTGCTGCCTTCTCTCCACTGTATATGATGCAACGTATGCTGGATACCACATAACTGGGAGATGTTGCCTGTCCCATTCTCACCTCTTTATGGACCTCTGCAGAAAGGGTGAATGCAAAGATTGTCACTGGTTTTGCTGGTTAGCAGATTGAGGCAGTTGCAGTCAAAAAGGCTTATGCTACACTCATTGTGAGATTGAAGCTGCTCCAGCACAATGACCTTCTGAGCTTCCAAAAAAGTTCTGTCTGACCCAGCCAAGACTCTTTCTCATGGCAGCATGATTCATCTTGCCTCTCTTTTCCCCATTTGGCCTCTTAATATCAGAATAGATTGAAATCCATGTCAGGTTTGACCTTTAGTGACACACAAAGTTTATCATCACATGAGTTGTGCTTTGTGCTGCACATTATTATTACTAATAATTCATCAACATCTTGCGCATCTCACATGATGAATGTGGGCTAGTGCATTATCCCATTTTCTGTGTGCATCATGAAGCTACTCCCTTCAATCAGCATTGTTGCAATGTCAGTTATTTGCTTTCTTGCTATCTATCCATCCGTGTATAATATGACACATTTCCTATTCTAAACTCAGTATGAAAACACCAAAAGAATTCATACATCTCCAGAGCATCGTAGGTTACTTTTTACCTAAAACAATGTTCAGATGGCTGTCACAAAGAAAGTTAAAGTGAAATGTCAAAAGCTGTAAGGATGAAAAGCTGCACATGGTAGATACAAGATTCAGTGCACGGCAACTCCCTCTTAATAAACAAGCAAAGATTTATTGGAAGGAAAAATTCCCTGCATTTGAAATTTAACTGCCAACCCTCCACATCCTACACATAACTGTCAGAAAGGATGTCTAAATCTGTCCTCATTTATAACATGTGTTGTGACAAGATTTGACAGTCTCTGAAAGGGCTATAATTGCCACCTAAACATCCAGCATTTTGTCAACTGCGATCATGTTTAGAGAAAGCATTTATTTCACTTTAGAAAAGCTAGCATTTTTTCCTTCTTCTGAATGAGATGACAGATTTTTTTTCTTTTCTCATTAGGCCTTGCAAGTCAGATCTTAGGGGTTTTTTGTTCCTTTTTCCTTTTCAGGTTTTTATCCAGTGACAGAAGTTGGAACTTTTCAGATTAAAAGAAGAATGATTAGCTTGAGGAAAGCAAGAACAATTTAACAGAAATATCTTAAGGATGTCTACTGACACCACTGAAAATTTCTGAATGTCAAGCTGGTTTTGAAAGGCACTCTCCTGAATATCACAACAGGTACCTAGGTCAAAAAATGGGAAGAGTACCCTGGTATTTGCCATTTTGTTACTCTGGATAAATGGCATCCTAGTGTGACCATGAATGTTGCTCCAGGATAGAGACGGGAGCTGCTGGTGATATGCCCCCATACCATGATGGAAGCTGTTAGCGTGAGAGCTGAAAGAACATTTTGCATTAGGGAAATGAGACCTGTCTCTTGGGCATTAACAGTCCATTTAGTCAGAACTGCAACTAATGCATAACCAATTAACTACTCTGGTGGTTCAGTAGTAGACAAATTCTTACCAGGCCTGTGTCTTAATTGTACTTCCTTGAAGTACTGAGCACTAAAAGTCCCTGCTACAACAGTGAACATTCTGCAGCAGTATTGCTTTAACTCTGACAGCATTCGTGGTTCTTCTGTTTATTCACCAAAACCAATCCAGCAATTAAATTTAATTAACAGGAACATTCGCAAAATTAAACAACAATCTGGACTTTGGAGAGTGTGGGTATTAGAACTGGTACTTTTTCTTATGTGATGGATGCAGCAGGGACACAGCAGCAGGACTGCATGTAAAGAAGTCCCGGGGGTCCCCAGTTCCAGACCTACTCATGCTTGCCTGGCCTGCCCTTGCCAGGTGCACTACTGGTGAGAAGTGTTTGTCCCCTGTCATGTCTGTACTGTGTAGCCATGGGGCTTCTCAGGAAGAACACAGTAAGCTCCTTCTCTGTTGGCTAAAGGGGTCAGTAAATGTACTAAACATTTCCTTCTGACTGGAGCTTGACTTGGAAATGGACTGGGAAGCCAAAATAAAAGATTTTCTGTACAAGTGAAGGCACAAGTTTGTGTTAACTTTCTCCACCTGTTTAGTCCTACTTGCAAGACTCCTACACACTATATTCTTTAACTGCCAGTTAAGTCTCTCCAACCCTCAAATCACACTCATTTTTGGTTCCTTCTCACACATTAATTGTCCACAATGAGCGTCCATGCTGCAAACCTGAACGTCAGATAGAATGGCCACACTGTGTAGTCATTCCAAAGCTCAGTTTCAGTTCAAATTATAAGTCATAAAATAATAATATGACACCAAATAGTTTAGAAACAGGAAGAGCCTTACAAACTAGTAGCTGCTATTTGCCAAAAGCATTTCCTTAAATTTAACTGGAAAGGGTAGTCCAACATTCACAAATGCTGCAAGGCATTCAATAAAGCATGAAAAGATGCTTAAAGGAGGATAATCAATTTATGCCTCTGTTAGCTTTTACATGTTTACACTGAGATACTGGCAACCAGTACATTTTGTTAGGAGTATCCTTAAACAACAGAAAATTTATTTCAGGAAGAAAGTAAATAACTGATTCAGGTCTATGATCTTTCTATGTGGGCACATACAATGACTGCTTCTGTTTCATTTATATTTGCCCTCAGTTAATATCTGCCCATAAATCACACTCAGCTGGAGCAGCTAATAATGAGGGAGTTGGGTGGTGTTGCGCTTTTTTTTTTTTTTGTCTCAGATTATATATCCCTTACCTGTAGAGAATTTTCCAACATCCTTGTGTTTCAGTGATATTGCTTGCTTACCAAAGCCAGTCTCCTACCCATATGCTCTGATTCCTGAGTTATATATAATGCAATAGACTTTTTGAGTTCTACCCCTAAGTGGATACTGGGGTCAATGGAAGCTGGAGGAGAAAATACTGCTGGAGGACAAATTTATGAGCTAACATTATGGTCAGATATTCAGCAGCTTCAAGTGCCATGGTGACTGAAGACAGAGGGACATCTCAGGTTTTTCCAGCTAGTAACATCTTCCAGAGAAACAATAGTTTCATTGTCTATTTATCTGTACTATGAAGCTTTTAAGCATTAGCTTCCTGAATGACCTAAACCCAAGAAAATGGTAGAGGGAAGTTGGAAAAGAGAAATGCTAGTATAAGAGGAGGGAATGGAAGTATTTTCTATGGGATGAGGGTAAGAAAGAGCCACATAGAACATATGCAGAAAGCTTGACAAGTTTAAAAAAAAGAACACTTGGCTGGAATTCTAGGAATAAGAGTAAGGAGTTCTTGACATGGAAGTGGATGGAAGGAGGCAGATTTCAGGAAATCTTTTAAATGGATGAGAATGGGAAATGGCACACTGGGACCTGAAGGAATCTCTGATAGATGCAATGCTCAGAACTTTCAGCAACAAAGTGAATGTCAGAGCGCCTTTGACGTCAGGTTTTAAAAAGCTGGACTTCATGGTCAGAAGTATTATCAACAAGTATCTATAAAGAGAATTGCTAATTAAAAAAAAAAAAAAAAGACAGATATATTACAAATTTTAAGTAACCTGCCTTTCTTTTTGAAGGAAATTAATAAACTTCTGCTCTTTCCTAGTAAACAATGAACAATTTAAAATTTAGACTGAAGTTTACCTTTATAATCAACTGTAACACCAGAGCAGTATTGTAATAAAACAAAGCATGGGGTTTTCCCTCTGGTGTTTTTTGTTTGTTTATTTGTTTTTGTTTTTGTTTTATGATTCCTTGTATATATTTGTTTATTCAGACAGTATATCACTCTGCAGTGGGAATACAACCGGGAGATGACAACAAGCAGAGGGAGTTTCTGAGAGGTTCTTTCTGAGAATACTCCCCCACCTGAGTTTGTAAAGGCATGCAATTAATATTAAGCCGTAGATCATGGTTCAAAGCCTTTCCAGACGCTAATTTGGAATTCCCTTTGGGGTACCTTTGTCTGGTTTGCTAAATAGGAGAAAGATAAACCGTTAGGTGTGTGACCCTATGCATCCAGGTCAAGGAGCACAATTAGAAGAGATCCTGCCTACCCTAAAATGCCATCCTAACTAGTCCTAAATAAAGAGGTTTGAATTTGAGTGTAGCTTCCATCAAAATTTTAACTAAATAGATATGGAAAATTTAAAAGAAACCTTAAAATAAATTTTGTGAAAATTCCATTCCTTAATCCAGGAGAGTTTTAATGGCCACAGTCGTTAATGACAGATAGTGGCTGTCCTAATGTTTATGTCCTGATTACTTCACTGTCAGAGACTTAAGTAATCAGTGTTTGCATTTTTCTTTAGAGATCAGAAACATATTATGCCATTTTTTTCTGAGTCACCTTTTTCTTAAAATTGAGCAGCAAGCATTTGGTTGTAAAAATAAGACTAAAATAGCTGTTTTGATGCTCAAATGGATGGAGTTGTGCAGCTCTGAATGCTAATAAGCTGCAGGTAAAGAATGTTTCCTTTTGTGGGAGTTTGCTCAAGATAAAAATAGCCAGCTGACCTGCCCTCATCACAATAACATTGTGGAACTTGTTTCTCCTTGCATGACTGAAGAGCAGGTGATATAGTCATACATTTTAAGAAAAAAAGCTGTTTTTCTTCATCTGGACTGGCTTAATTCTAGAATACAATTATTTATGTATCTGATATAGAAAACCTGCTTTGTGAGTTTGTACATAAAAATCATTCAATTATAAAAGTCAATTCAGGAATTTTCCAATTGTTATTTGTAACAAAACACCTCTGTATTATCCGTGCTTTGCATTCTCTTCTGTTGCTATGATACAAAGATGCTAACTTTAAGTGAAATGGTGCCAGCAGGCTAATGGCCACGAGAGGAGTACAGAGGGCCTGGCATTAGCTGTCCGTCAGGAGGTCTATGGGAAGGTGCTTGTCAGAGGCCTCAGCTGAATGTCCTTGTAGACCATGTGAGATAAAAAGCTAATATTGACAGAAAGTGAGAGTAAAGCTTGCCATCTAATCCTCACAAACATGTTGTAGAAGAGTGAAAGAACTGGGAAACACATACAAAGGACAACAATAAGATTTTCACATTCAGAATGGGCCAATAATCGATTAACAATTAAAAAATTGCACTTAAATGAAAACACATTATCTCTTTTGGCTATGTTTCCCAAGTATGTTCACCCTACATTAATTCCCTCATTGTAGGATGACTCAGCTGCTCTTTGAGAGAAGTTTCACCTTCTGTTTACTCATTCAATTCCAGGGAATGCAGCTGCACTGGTTTATTGTTGTTAAAGACAGTGATGGTGGTGGTGTTCTGTGACTACATAAAGATGACCATACAAACACACTGACAACAAATTAATTCTGTTCTGCAGTTTTTCTCTCTAAGATTAAAGTATTTAATTAAAAAATAGTTAAATGGATACAAGAGTTCAGTTTGGCTTTATTATGCACTCAGAGTTTTATGTGAAAGGTGATGAACTGGAAGTAAATATTTTGAATATCCCATGCCAACAATATTAAATGTTCTGCATTTTCTTTTCTGTAAAAAGCTATACATTCTGGATTTTAGAAAGTAAAATATGTATCACAGAAAAATAGATCATCTGTGCCTTGTCAGACTTGAGAGAGGTTTTGCTTTGCTGATGCTCTCACAAACCTCTAAAGGAGACTATTACACATCCTCCCATGACATCTATTCTAGTACTTAGCAATCCTTACCCCAGGAGTGGCCCGGTCTAATTTAAACTCTCTCTCCTGCTGCTTTGCAGAAGTACTGAGGCAGTTCAGTGACTCATTGTTACCTAACAAGACGAACAATTCTTTTGGCCTAGCAAAAAAAACCCCCAAAGCCATTATCTGACAACGTAGCCTCTACAGTGACCATCTGGGAACTATCGGCGAATGCTGTGCAGGCCTTCTACTTACAAAGCGTAACCCCTACAGTTTAGTTGCCTCCAGATTGCCTGCACACCATTTATATATTAATTCTGTCTTTGACAATACAGAAAACAATTAGTTTACCAGTGGCAACATAACCCACTCACCATGTTACATGAAAATAAACAAAGCTGTTGGTAAAAAAACGTAAAAAATTGTGTACCTTTTCTTAAGAAATAGAGAGACTCAGATTGTGATTTGAAGGACTGGAAATGAAAAATTGCATATAAAATAAAAAGAGTATCACCTACAATCATTATGGGCTTCTCCTTTGGAAAACTGCAGATGGATATCAGAGTTCCTCAAGTAACTTCTTCAGTCTCTAGATTCTGTCTTTCTGTTGCTCCCTATATTCACATATAGAATAGAGGCTCTCAATTCCCATTTTGCCTAATGTTTTGGATTCTCAGGCTCCCAAATCAATGCCCTAACATATTCTCTTTGAGATATTTAATATTACACATATTAAATATAATAGAATATATTAAATATAGATCCATCTAATTAAGCCTGTCATCTCCAATGTATTTTTCACTGGAGAACAACCTGTCATGTTTGAATCCTCTGTAAGAAGGTCATGAGAAAGAGATAGGCTTTGTCTTCTCCAGCAATAATTTGAGAAGAAGCTTCTCTTTTCCCCTGTTCTCCAGGTAAGAGCATGGCCATATGAGCACCCTCATACAGTTCATGCTCCAGACTTCTTGTACTATCACCAATACACATGGGGAATAATTAATTTCTTTCCTCTGTACGAGAGTCTTCTATGTATTTGTCTGGTTGATTACGTGTCAGTATATGAACTTGTGAAACACAATGGTTTCTGAACTTTTCCTATTTTTGAGCAGGTTTTAACAATTCTTAGACATTTTTCCCAATACTAGATTACAAGCCATCCAATTTAATTAAGAATCATATTTCCTAAAATCAATTTTCTTGTACAGAGTAACTGTCAAGTCTTCAAACACAAATCCCACGTAAATGTATATCTTTCTTCATCTTTTCTAGAATTTTACTTGCTTCACATAAAACTAACTGCAACTTTTGATTAAATATAAATTATTTTCTTTGGTTTGAAATGTCTCTTTTTCCAAGAATGTTTCTGCACTCTTCTTTGAAGCCTGGGATTAAATAAGGCCACCGTCATATTTATTTTTAAATTTAAAAAGGCAAATGATGATCCTGACCCCTCAGTGGTTGTGCCCTATACACCATAATCCAGTCAGACTCAATAGCAATGCCCTGCTGTCAAAGCTATTTGAGATTTTTTAGAAGGAATTTAGTATATAGATTTTTTTTCAAGTATGAACTCCGAGAGAAATAACTTTAGTCTGACACTCAGACAGGACCTTCCTGCAAACATAGTAAATATTAAAGGGATTGAATAGAAGAAAATAAAAGTCTGGAAATTTTGCAGTTCAAAGTATAATTTCTTGGAAGTCACAACTCCACTTGACAGTTTCACAGTCAGATGAGGTAGTGTTTCATGTACAACACAGAGCTCAACAGGTTTTGATTTATTTATATGACCAAAAACATTTTTAAAAGCTGTAAACAAGTAACATGACAGAGTAATTAGTAATCCAATACAGCATTTCTCTTGCATAGTTTATTTTCATCATTTGTATTAATCACTGCAGAAAAGAAGTATTAAGGGTGACCCAAGGTTAAAACAAAGGATACAAAATAATAAACTGGAGTCATAGCTGATAACTTGGAAAACTTCCTGACTTACAACTCTGAGAGAGCCTGTTGTGGGTTTCAACATCAACCTCATGCGAGTCTATTTCCCTTTTAATCAGTCAATCTCTGATCATGGGGATGTTTACTCTGCATTAATTTTATCTGCCTTTGGAGGTAATGTGACTGTGACAAGAGCCAATTAGTTTTGCATCATCAAGAAGGACAATGAATTGTGACTTGGCAAAACAAAGATAAAATTAACGGTTTGCCTAAATGGTGCTCTTCATTGTTGTTTTCTCATAAGACTGCTTCTGTAATGTTCAGCTCCATGAACAAAATAGCTCAGGATATACAAGTTTACCTAAAGTAAAACCTGTTCTGAAATGAACACTACAGAAATGTAGCAACATGCCCAGTAATTCAATGCGCATTTTCCACAAGCCATTAGATCTGTCTAAAGATTGTATTTCACACACATGAATAAGTGATGCAGCGAGGAATAAGTGAGCAGTTCAGTTCTTGTGGGTAAGGCTTTTAAAGTAAGAAGTAAATTGAGTTGGGTGGGGAATGCTTCATAACAGCTTTGAAGTCCAACAAGGGCGAGTGCCAGATTTTGCAGTTGTAATGAGGCAACCCTGAATGTTTGTATGGACTGGGAAATGAGATGCTGGAGAGCAGCACTGCAGAATGAGTTCTGGGGGTCCTCATCAGTGGGAAACTGAATATGAGTCTGTCAGGCAGCCCTTGCAGCCAGGAGGGCCAACAATGTCCTGGGGGCATCAGGCAAGGCATCACCAGCAGTCAAGGCTCTGCACTGGGGCAGCCTCTCCTCAAGTGCTGTGTGCAGTTTTGGGCAGCACAATATAATAAAGACATTAAGCTATTAGAGAGTGTCCAGGAAAAGCTATAAAGATGGTGAAGAGCCTTGAGGGGAGGCCATACAAGGACGAACTGAGGTCACTTGATCTGTTCAGCCTGGAGAAGAGGAAACTGAGGGGACATATCATGGTCTACAGCTTCCTTGTGAGGGGAAGCAGAGGGGCAGACACTGAACTCTTCTCTGTCGCAACCAGTGACAGGACCCAAGGGAATGGAGACTATAGGTAGGTCTGAGGAAAAGAGAGACCTAAAAAGAACCATAACTACAGCAGAGGAGAAGATCAGAACTCAAAATCATATTGAGAGATGACAAAAAGAGATGAAATACAATTACAAAAGTGAAAATACTATGCTTGGGGAAGAAAAGTCCACAAATACAATGTTTAGGTAAAGTTACTTTGAAACAAGATCTGAGCGTTATATCCTATTAGAAAGTGAGCATGAGTTAGCAGTTTCATGCTGCTATGAAAAAGCCAAACATCACACTGGAATCAATTAACAGCAATGGAGACTGCAAGAGACCTGGCATAATATTCCTGTTCTGTTCAGATAGATTGATTAGGCTGCCTCCCAAGGTTGCTTCTATTCCTTTTTATAATGCTGACAGATGCACTGCTACAATACTTGCCTTATTTCACCATAATAACTTTTCTTTAAATCACTGTGATGTTGATTTAAGGCTGAAATTTTCATAAGACATAAGTACCCAACTACTAGAGAATTCAAAAAAGTTTGGGTGTTAATGATTACTGGGCACTTTCTGGGATGTTGAAGAACATTAGTGAGTGCATCATTCCAGAAAAATATTATTTGCTTTTTACCATGAGTCAAAATGTTCTCATAACTAATACTTGAATGAGCTCAGATTTTTTTTTTTTTTTTTTTTTTTTTTTTTTTTTTTTTTTTTTTTTTTTTTTTTTTTTTTTTTTTTTTTGTCAATTAATTCTATTTCTGTTAGATTGCTACAGTCTCATTCACAACCCAGACTTTTCTCTTTTGGGAATCTGTAAGGATAACAACAATTGCATTTTGATCAAATTTTTCTTTGTTTGGAGTCTGTGTTTCTCTGATAAATCCCACTGCTTCAGAAAGACATTTCCATCTCTATTTGTCTTCTGTATCTAAACCAAGAATTTGGAAATACCAAAATCCATCTTTATTGAAACACCATAAGATTTTCATTTTTCAAATAAGTAACTATTTATTCTTCAAAAAAAGAATATTTTGGAATTAAACCTGTTTTTTGAAAGATCTTTAAATTTTTATGTATCAGAAACTTTTGTATCTTTAAAATAGCCCTGAGACCAGTTAAGATCTTAAATATGAAAGGAAAATAGTCACATTCCATAGGAATAATTAAAGGAAAGTTATTAATTGATCATAGAAACAGGAAAAAAAAATGGAGAATCGATCTACAAAACTATACTATCAAAAAAAAAAACACATCATAACCTCACCTAATAGGCAGATAAGGCTCATTACAGTTTCTTATTTTCGTAACAGAGAACACAAGATTACATGCAATGGATATCCTAATGCTAAGGGCAGTGATCTGGACAGAAGATAACAAAGCATAGTGTTTCTATACTGATGTTTAAAGAACAGCAGAGAAAGCTGTCTCAGGTTATAAACATAATTTGTTCTCTCAGAATACAGACTAAGGTTTTTCCTGAATTTCATTCACAGACATGGAAAATGAGTCTGATCAAAGAATTAGGCTTCCTATTAGCACATTTGGAAATCTATTTGAAGATGTGCACCTCTGGAGGAATTCTGCGTCATTGGAAAAGGTACAGTGGTAGCTATAGAAAATGTTTTAAGCACAAAGGGAGAACGAGAGAGATGGATCCTTGTTCTGTTGACTTCAGCTTAGTTTACCTTTCTGACTTTATTTCTGGGTATTGATGGCAACTTTCTAACATGCTCATGGAATAGTATGAAGTCAGGGAGTTCCCAAACTCCCAGCCTGTGAGATTTAGGGAATAAGCAAAACTATAGAGGAGTATGCAAAATAAATACCAAGTTACTTTAAAACAATTAGCTTTTCCATGGAAATTTGTGCCTTTCCTAGCTTGTCTCTTTTAAAAGAAAATTTATCTCTGTTCTTCATGTAGTACTGAAAATATTGCAATTTCAGCAGTTAAATCAGTAAAATTTGACACTGTTTGATGTCATAGTAATTATAAATCAAGAAAATAATTTTAATTAATATTAATGCTTAGAGTGGTTGTGACCCATAAAGAAATGCTTTGAAATGAGATTGCATTAAAAAAAAAAACCAGCTCTGGATGCCTCAGCATCTATATAAATAAAATTGTAGGGAAACCCAGTCCAAGGTAAATCATATTTTATCATTCATGCTTTCTGCTATGAGGGTGGTAAAGTTTCTGGCACATTCCCATGTAGACACAGACCTTCCAAAACTAAAAATGTACTGCCTGGAGCTTGCACTCAAAAACCTAAACTGGCCCATCATTTCTTTCACAGCATATATTTTTGAGGGAAAAAATGTATAGCCCTGTAAAACAGTATTTATCTGAGACACTTAACTGAATTTCTGAATCTGGAAAAAGAGATAGAAAATACCCTAGAAGACCTTTCGAGCTGGAAGCCTAAGAGTTCAGGATTTTGGTTTTTTCACATTGAAAATAAAAATGAAAAAGCTGAAACTCAGGAGACTACTATGCCATACAGAAAACTTTTAAAAGCGTTGGAACCAAACTGCCAACCTTTTTTAATGACACTACTTCAAGAACTAGTGGTGCTGTCAGTGCTCAGCAGGCACGAGAGCAGGGCTCCTTGCCCATACTTACAGATCTTGGTATCTAATATTTCAGTTGGTTGCAATGAAAGAGAATAGGGATTTTGAAAAGAGAGATAATTAATGATTGCATGTAAGGAGTTAGTAGGACTGAAGTAGATTATGTATTTTGCCTTGACTTAAATTGTCTCAAGTGAAAAAAAAAAATATAGGAAAGCTTATGTTAGGCTTGTTAGAGCTTGTTTTAGGCAGAATTTGTGGAAGAACCACACCTCTTGGGGAATGTCTTTTTATTTGTTATGTTTGAAACCAAGTCCAATTACATGCATTCTTAAGAACCAATATGAAATTATAAAGAATAGGGAAAGATTCTTAAGCATTCAAAGACTTTCAAGCTATAATCTAAAGCAGTGGTACACTTTTGCTTAGTAAATGGCTCTGAAAATGGGGATCCATTGCTCCTTCAGGTGCTTGTTACAGCCTTGTGTACTGCCACTCTGTCCCCATAGTGGAAGTATCAGACTGCAGCACAATAACATGCTTCTGGTTCTTCTTGGTTGCTTCTGGTACTAAGCCAGCAACATAGCTTAAACCATCATGATCAGCAGTGTCACACTGGGTAGCCAAGCATGTTCCCGGCTGCCAAGGGGGTAAGAACCTTCAGAGGAAGAAGCTAAGAAATGCCAATAATCTGTAAACATCTGAACTAAGTTTCTTAGTCTGCCTTTGGAAGAATAAAGTATGTTTTGTGGATCCATCAGGAGCTAGTTATCAAACCTCCATTGCCTGGAATTTGGTGAAATGGAAATACAGACTACTGTGCAAAGTTAATAGAAAATTCCCTTATAGCATTTAAAGCACTTAGGTTGTGTGCAAAGATTTCAGTGGTCATCCACAGAGAGTTTCTGACTTGTAAAATGGAAAGTAAGTATGTAAATTGCAGGGACTACTTCCCATATTCACTTGCAGCAATCTATTTTATTCCATAGTCATCACAGTCATCTCAATTAGACAAGAGTTTGGGGTTGGATATCTATGAATATGCAACAATGCGTCTTGAAATGAGGTTGTAGCCAGGTGGGGGTCGGACTCTTCTCTCATGTAACAAGCAATAGGACAAGAGGAAACTGCCTCACGTTGCACCAGGGGAGGTTTAGATGAGATATTAAGACAAATTTCTTCTCTGAAAGGGCTGTCAGGTGTTGGAACAGGCTGCTACTGCCTTTGCCACATGGTGGAGTGACCATTCTGGGAGGTATTTAAGATGTGTAGATGTGGTGTTTTACAGACATGGTTTAGAGGTGGACTGGGCAGTGTTAGGTTAACAGTTGACTGAATGATCTTAGAAGACTTTATCAACCTAAATAATTCTATAAAATCAAGATAATCCACTCCTTTCTGGTTTGTGTTTTGTTTTGTTTTGTTTTGTTTTGTTTTGTTTTGTTTTGTTTTGTTTTGTTTTGGTTGGTTGGTTGGTTTTGTGGGGGTTTTTTTGTTTGTTTGTTTTGTTTTTGGGTTTTTTTGGTTTTGTTTGTTTTTTGTTTTTTTTTGTCCAGAATTAATAACTAGAACATCTAGTCTGATCTTAGTGCTGTTTCAGAAAACACATTTTCTGTGACCAGGTAGACTCTTGGCTAAATTTTGGTTTAGTTCGTGTATTAAATACCTAGTTTAGCAGATAGTCCAGAGCTTAGTCCATCAGCAATAACTCCTGAAGGCTTATTGACAACAAGTTATGCTCTTCCTTTCTACCTGCCTGCCATTCTGTCTTCTATTGATGTTTGACAATGGTTTTGCAAAGAAGTTCTCTAGTGAAAATCCCAGCTCCCTTAGTTTTAAATTTTAGATTTTCCAACTGAAAATCACAGTTCTTGATTATTGATCATTGCTGCATTTCAAATGTATGTGCCCGGAGTATTGTGGTATGTCATTTGAGATCACTATTTAAATTCTTCACATAGTTCAGGTCTTTGAAGGAGGAAAAGGAAAACTCTGGTTTTCCTTATGCATAGCACTGATTAGTGCACTGAATAGTACACTGAACCTCTCAATTATGAGTTACATTGTCACTCTCAGTAATTACTTCACATTAATATGAAGGGTGGCCATTCCTTTCCCTTGGCTTTCTTTGCATGTCTAACTGAACACCGGAGTCATCAGTCTGCAAAGTGAACCTCTCTGCAGAGAACAGAGTAACCTGGCTTAATTCCCAGCTGACCATGCTTTGAGCAGGAGGTAGGGCTAGAACCCTCTAGGGCTCTTCCTTTCCAGCTTGGATATTTTTATGGCCCCGTTATCTTCTTCATGTGAAAACTTCCTTTCTACAACCACCAACCCACTGGTACTTATACCTGGTTTCATCTTATCAGCCCCGTCTGAACCCACATTGGTGGCAAACTACTATGACAATGAGATGAGCATAGCTACATGTGTGAAAGGTTGTGAAGCTCAGTAGGGGATAGTCCTGGTTTAATACAAGCCTCCATTCACTTATTACAGTTATGTAGCCTGGTAAATTTGCCTACCTAAATATACAACTGCATTTAATGGTATCTGCAGTAAACCTCTAGAAGAAACTGGAATATAGCTTTCATCTACTGTGTCAGTGCAGAATCATTGCTTATCTAATGATGTTGCCCTTCAGGTGGGTGTACATGGCCTTTGAGGACTCTGCCTGTTACATGACAAATGCTTACCGCTGTCCTTCACAACCAAAAAGCAAAAGGAGAAAGAAGTAAAATAGTGCTGAAAGCTCATTATCTTTTGCAATTGTAGTAATAGAGAAACCTGCCAATAAACTTTCATCATAACAACTATATGCTATGACTGCTCCTACCTGCTTTTTTTTTTTTTTTTTTTGTGTGTGTGTGTGGGTTTTTCTTTGTTTGTTCCAGGGGGTTTTTTTGTTTGTTTTGGGGGCTTTTTGTGGTTACTGTTGTTGTTTGGGTATTTTATTTTTTTGAGTTTGTATTTTTGCTTCAAAATGTCAGTGACCTGATTAGAGTTCCTCCAGAACTGCACTGCCTTAGGTTGACTTTGGACCAATGCAGTGATATTACACTATCACTTGGTGATACACTGTTTGCCCTAAATAATTCTGGTGTCTCATTTCTTTTCTAAAGAACATGAGAAAGTCTTATCCTTAAAAAGGAACCAGTTTTCAAATTTGAAGTGCAACCAGACAAAAGAATTTGCAGTAAACCCACAATGTTGATGCAAATGGCTTGCAGAAAGCTAGAAGAAAAGGTGACACTGCAACAGTAAGTAGCCCAGCCACAGGCTGAAAAAGTGGTGCAGGCTTTTGAGGAGCAGCAACCAACATCAAATACTTGAAGTAGCAGTAGTAAGGATATTAAAGTCAATTTATTCAGTAGTTACTGACTGGTTTGACCCCAAATATGACAAAAAAAGAATTGGCAGAGGGCTTTGGAGTCAGGATCAGACTCTTCCCAGGCCTGAATTCTATTCTTTTTATAGGAAAAACCAACCTTCAGGAAAGTAAAATCTGAGTGATACCCTCTAAAATCCTTTTGGTCAATGACCTGGCTATAGTACATTTTAAAAATCAGAATAACTGTTATCACAGCTTGATCTGCTATCTTTTTCAGCATTTATAATGTTGCATTTACAAAAGCTTGTTGACCACTATGCTGCTGCTAAACCTGCATTAAAAAATATATGGAATAAACTGCCACCTAGAGTTAAATCCTTGATGTTAATATTAGTTATATTTATGTTCAGGAGAGACAGTTTTATCATTACAATATTCAGGACCCAGGTACCACAAGTCAGCATAGCCTTTGGACACTGGCAAAGGGAGTACACATTTGTCATAGACTACAAATGGAATATGATGATGTGCTTAATTTCTTGACATACAAATCTATTTAAAAATCACTATGGAACTAAAGATCACTACTAGCACATGTTATTCTCACTCTGTTAATGGTGATCAAGAGGCTGAGCAAGTATCTTTGTAATCAAGGTGCCACTTTTTCACTTGGCAGTCACGTTCAGTCCACTGGGACTGCATATACATTAGCAAGTTTCCACAAATACATTATCTGATTCATTTCACCCTAGACATGTTTTAAAACAAATAAATATCTCCTGCCCCCTATACCTGCAGCAAGAATTCTGAATTTTATTTTGTAATTTGTATTTAAACTAAAATATTACTAAATATGTTAAGTAAGTGTAGTCAATTGACTTTGGCTGGCTGCCAGGTGTCCAGCAAGCTGCTTTGTCAGCTCCCCTCCTCAATAAGACAGGGAGAAAAGAAGACTAAAAATTCATAGGTGAAGGTAATGGCTGTGAATGAAGAAAAAAAAGAAGAAAAAGGGAAAATTTATTTTCTACTTCCAATCAGCAGGCAGTGTCCAGCCACTTTCTGGGAAACAGGGCCTCAGTATGCATAGTGGTTGCTTCAGAAGATAAATATCTTAATAAAAAGTGGGCCATTTCCACTTCCCCCAACACCCATCCCTTAGCTTTTACTGCTGAGCATGATATCATATAGTATGGCATATCCTTGTGGTCAGTTTGGAGCAGCCTTCCCAGCCTCCCAGCTCCTTGCCCACCCCAGCCTGCTGGACTTTGGCAGAGTAGGGATGAAGAGACAGCCTTGATGCTGTACAAGCAGTGCTCTGCAATAGCCAAAACACTGGTGTGTTATCAACACTGCTTGAGCTACAAAGACAAAGCACAGGACTAAGGTACTGCTATTGGGAAAGTCAATTCCATCCCAACAAGTAACTTGAAAGTGCTGATAAATCCTGTGTTACCCTGTAGAAAAATAATCTCTGCATCAAGGCAGCTGTGACAGCTGAGCACAGCAGTGAATCCAGCAAGTGGTCATTGACCAGAGTCCTGTGAATACCTACCTTCTCCAGACACTGATGGTTTCTGTAATCTGACTTCCCAGAGCAGTTTACACAGATTTTTACATTTAAAAAGTGATATCTCTATTAGAGATACAACAAGAAGTACATGAAAGATGCATCCCAGTCTATGGCTGAAAGGGAAATAGTCCACTTCAATACCTTCCCTTACACTGACACTTCTCTGCCCTTTAATGTAGGACAAGCTTATTACTTTTTCTTTTCTTTTTTTTTTTTTTTTTTTGAGCTAGTTTTCTGATACAACGTGATTGACTAAATAATGTTAAATCAGTAATGCATTGGCTCCTACAGACCAAACCAGAAAGATTTCAATTTCTCCAAGCTGTGAAGAAACCTATGCTTGAGTAAAAAGAGGATAAACCTAAATTAGTAGTCACCTATAAAGGAAAGGCCAACAAAATAAGCCATTTTATCTCCCCCTCTCCTCCCATTTTGCAACTGGATGATCATCTTGTGCATAACTGCATATGTGAAAAAGCACATGGTTTTGGCTTTTGCCTGGTTTGCCATATGGAAGATAAGGTTCAAAGGAATGTCAGAGATAATTGGGGCTATTGCAAGGGAGGGAGGCATTAGGAATAACAAGCAAATCTATAACAAACTAGAGATCATTACTTATGCCCTCAACTGACATTTGTTTGCTAATGATTTCCTAATCCTTGCCTTCTTTTCAATTAAGAGATAGGGACCACTCAAATGACCAATGAAAATGAATTCCAATCAAGAAAATACTCAGCTGTAAGTTATTAGAAAATACTTGACCTTTGAAAAATCCAGTATGTATATTTTTTTCAAATTAATAAACACCCAATAAAAAAAAAATAGTTATCTGTAAGAAATTCTCTCCAGAAGAGAAGAATCCAGAAACTTTGCATAGAAAGCAGTAAGTTTCAGCTAACAGAATCTGCAGTGCTCTTGGCAGCAAGCATGGAAGGAAAGGCTGAAAACACAGCAAAGATTGTGCTGGTATTCTCCAAGATCTCATTCCTGGTAAATAAAGATCAGTACAGCCCCAGGATAGGCATGCACATTGAATTGCAATTACTCATGTATGGGCCAACAACTGGTTGCACAGCTGGGGATTCAGCTCTCATGGTGCGAAGATCTTCAAGGATGGGTAGAAAGAGAATAGGTTCATCTGACCAGATGGGGGGAAAAAAAGCAGCATCTTTGTTAACAGGTCAACCAACCCAGTGAAGAGGGATTTAAGCCAGGGAGATAACAACCAGCAATTGAATGAGGAAGTGCTGGATCATGTTTGGTAAGCAAAGTTGCAGGAAGGCATGGAGGGTAAGGCAGACCTTCAAAACAAGGCAGAAAGGGGGAATAAGGCATTGACAAAGGGGATAGCATGAGAGGGAATGACTTTTCTTGGAAATCAGCACAACTGGGAGCCTCTTGAGTGCCTGAACTAACATTCACAACATGGGGAATGGACAGGGGGAAGGAAAAGTCTGTGTGCATCTACAGGACTTAAGTCTCATCAGGACCATGGCAATATGGTAGAATAGCTCATGTGACTGCAGAGCTGCCATGGGTGGATGTAGGCTTTTTAGGAAAGGTAAACTCAGGAGGACAAGGAGTGGGATCTGCCCTTCATGCATGAGAGCAGTAGGGATGCCTGGGGCTCTGCTCTGCGATGGGCAATGTGTCAGCTGAGAGCTTATGGACTAGGATGGGAGGTCAGGCCAGAATGGGACATTGCTGTGGGTGTCTGTGACAAACTGTCTGATCGGGAAGAAATAAATGAGGCCTCTTCAGACAACTGAAGCAGCTTCCATGTTTGTAATCCCTAATGTTGGTCAGGAAGGGCTGGAACCACACATTATCTGATGAATAGATATCAGAGGAGGGCACAAGAAATCCATAAGGTTTCTGTAGAGTATTGGTGGTCACCTCCTAACACAGACAACTGAGCAATGAACAGAGGCAGACACTCTGCCGGACAAACAGGGAAAAACTGGTTGGAATGTGAAGGTTGTAGATAGCTTTGATTGGAGTGACCATGATATTGTGGAGTTCAGAATCCTGAGAGGAGGAGACAAGGCCAGTGAGCAGAATCACAACCCTGAACTTCAGGAGATGAGACTTTGGCCTGTTCAGGAGGTTACCTGGAAGAATCTCATGAGATAGTACCAGAGGAAAGAGGGGTCCAAAAGAGCTGGTTGTTTTGCAAGGATCCCTGCAGCTGAGAGGTGGGAGGTCAAGCAAATGCCTTCATGGATGAACAGGGACGGCCTGAAAAAACTCAAATATAAAGAGGAAGTTAAAAAAAAACCCCAACAACAACAAAAAGGTATGCTTATTGTGCATATTCACTGTGTGTTGAAAGCACGATGTCTTTCTCCTCTGTAATAGCTGACAGCAAACTTCAAATCCACCAGTAAATTTCATTTCAGACAGTAGCTGACATGTTACAACCATGTTATTCCCTGTTACAAAGCTGTTGTGCACTAATAAGTCTATCACTAGCACTTTGGAAGCATTTGTAGAAGCCATGCTGTTACTGTTCCTATGTCATGGTGGTGGTTTGAGAAGACTTGTCACATCACAGATACTGAAGGAGTGAAAAAGTTTGCACAAAGCCATTAGATGTTCAAAAAGTTGCATCTATTCTTACAATTGAAATACTGAGTTCTCACAATACAGGGAATCTATGCAGTTCAGCTTATGTCAAACAGTTCTGTATCAAGCTATAAGGTAATAAATTATTGCTTCCCTACTTTGTAAGTCTCCTCTCCTTTCAAGATTTTCTTGCCCCTCTCATGCACAGCAATTTCCTTTCGTCCTAATCCTCTTAATTTTGCATAAGTCCAGTGACTTAGAAATGAAGGTTTTGACAGATAGTAATGGCAGATAATCCATTTCACACATTTTGAAATGTTTGTTTAGTTTCATTATCATTAAATTTATTTAAATATAAAAAAGAAAGAGAAAATATTATATGGGATACATCTTGTCTGCAGTAGTTTAAGGATCCTTTACTTCCTTTGGAATGTACCAGGGATATTCAGAATCATAGCATCACTTAGTACTATTTGAAAGGGACATGGAAAGTGATATTTTCCAAAAGTTATATACATACTTTGTATTAAAAATACATTTTTCTTAGTAGATGATTATGAAGTTCAAGACAATACCTTAGTAACAAAGGTGGCATTTATCACAGTAGTCAGCCTTGAAAGCCTTGGATACCTAGGACAAGCTGTGTGAATACCTGCACTATCCATAAATGCATGACTATTCCCTAGAAGCAGGTCATAGTTTTTTTAAAAATGTAGAATTGCTTTCACCTGCAATATTTACCAACAGGTTTTTTCAAGTACTTGTGCATTTCCATACTTAAGCTCAATGACAGACAACTATCGAAACACTGAAAAGCATTTGAGAAAACATACTTTTTCCATTTAGACGACTTAAATCCTTCAAAATCTAGGTTTCTAACTGATCAGCTTTTTTGGTTTGGTTTGTTTTTTTAGATCTATGTAGAGGTTGGGTTCTCCATTACTCTGTTAGCAGCCCAGGCAGCCTTTGTTCAATCAGGAGCCTGAATACTTGCAAGATAAGAAATAGGAGGCATAAAAATAAACTGTAATGACACAATTTTAATATAAACAAACACAACCTATGACCTCCACTGTCTAGAATTTTGAATCTCAGTCCCATCTAGAAGACAAAAGAAAGGGTCGTATATCCATGTTTCTACCTGCCTAACAATTTTGCTTTGCTGCAGTTGATTCACTAGTCACATGCTTTGCCAACTTCATCTAGGACTACTGAAATCACATGAGTGATACTGGAGCTAGTGCTGCACTCAAGAAAGATGCTGCTTCATTCTAAACATGCCCCTGGTTGCAGAAACCCTCTGTATTGCAATTTGGAAGTTAAAAAAATCAGCAGTTAATAACCTGCTCTTATTTCTGTTGTCACTGAATAGGCTAAGACATAAAGATAAGTTCACACTGAAGAACACACAGAACACAAACACATAGCAAATTTTCCTAACAGACCTTCTTCAGAAATTCTAATTCTATTAATTCATACACCAAGTACTGATAGAGAGGCAGGATTAGTTTGGATTAAGACCTTTCTTGGAGAAAGAAGTTCTTATTTCTGAATGTCACAAGCTAAGCCCTGCTTCTCCAGGCACCCATCAGGAAAGTGGTACCAGGTCATGGTTTTATTTGGTAAAAATCTTATTTTCTGACAAAAAGAAACTAAAACTAATAAATAGTCTTAATAGGGGTGTCTGAGCTGAACTGAGGTAGGAGGACTGGAAGGAGCAGTCTGAGTCATAACCCTGTTTCTCACTCTGCACCCATGCCCTTGGCTGCCAGCCCTGCTGAGCATCACCACAGGGTGCTGGCAGAGACCACAGCACTAGGGTGTGCCACAGGGGGATCTTTAACGTCCCTTCCAACCCAAGCCTTTCTATGATTCTGTGGTTTTCCAACACTTCTTGCATAATTACACATGGCAAACAGATCAGCATGACAGTTCATTGCCCCAGTATAAAACCAACAGCACCTGGGGGATAAGCAAAAAACCACATAAGACCTTTTAAAACATAAGGAAGCATCCAGTGCCTTTGATTCTTTTAGCAAAGCATATTCTTGCTTATTTTACTCATATTGCTTTCTGCACCCCTCCTTACTCTACTTTTGCAAATGCTACTGTGGAAACTTAGATCAAGCAATAAATTAGTGGCAGACTTTTAGACAGGGAACTTGTTTTATTAACTCTCTTCTTAAATGTTGAGCAAGAGGGCTTCAGAAGGAATAGGTTTGTAGCAGTTAGACAAAACTGAGAGTTTCAGAATAGTTTTGGACCCATTTACAGTCAATGGTAAGGATCTAAAGTTTGTTGGTTTTTTGTTTTTTGTTTTTTTTTAAAGGACAAGATAGAGCTTAAATAGAGGTCTTGAGTCAGAGGCTGCATCTGTGTGGGTCCAGGTCTCAGGTGATGCTCCTCACAGCAAGTGCAGTCTTTTTGTGCCCTTGGGGCCTTGACATGAACCATATGTATTCATTCACCATGAGAATTCCTCTGGTTACAGAATTACAGTTGTTCTTGCTAAAAAAAATTAACTCAAAAATATTGCTTTGAGTGGCTCAACTGATATCATTAAAGAACCAGAACACCTCTGAAATCCTCTCAGAAAGACAATTATCTTAAAGAGGCCATTTAACATAGGTATACACTTAGCAAGACCAGCTGGGACAAAGACTGGAGAAAATACTTATTTACCATTAGTTATGATCTGCATTGCATCAGAGAATGCAGTTTTTAGTCTTCAAAAGACTTGGTACGAGACAATTGTTGTGCTGAATAAAATACAGTAATTCTTGAAAACATTTTGTCACAAATTTTATGAGAATTGGGGGGTTTGACATGGCTGTCTGTCTGACAGATAGCAACTGCATTAGATAAAATTTATGACCTTTAAATAATTTCCTGTATTTGTATACCTATTAGTAGCTTTCTCATTTGATCGTATGGGGTTTTATTTTAAATTTTTAGTCAGTTTTTCAGTTAAGCATAAAGGTAGAGCCATCACTGTGGAAGATGTAATGCACTAAATTAGGTCTTCTGGGGCTTATATGGGAAAAAGAAACAAGATAATGTGATTAGGAGGAAATTCAGACAGACTGTTATGAAGTTGGCAAAATAAAGAATCTTGCGGTATTCCTGAACTAATGTTAGAAGCCTGGGAGAACATCAGAAACTACCACAGATTTTCATGAATAAACATAATTATAATGGGATTGACAGAGACAATGTAGAATGAGCCCAACTGAAATGCTTATCAGTGACACCCTGTACTCGCAGTCTAGGGATGGCAAAAGTACTGTGGAAATGGCAGACCTGGTCTATTATACGCTTGGGGCCATACAGCAAAGGGTCATCCTGGAATCCATATCCAGGGAGTATAATGTGGCTCTCATAAGAGAAACATATTGATTCAGAGGCTCATTCTTCTTCAGCTTTGTTGGCTTCCCTCTTTTTAGCAGCTCAGAATCATATACTTAACCCAATATCAGTTTATGAGCCAATGCATTAGGCTGAAATGCATGGGCTTCAGAAAGATAATGCTCAGTATTACTTTTATATTATTATTCATGGAGTTTATGTTAAAACAACTATGAAAAAATGCAAAAGAGAGTCAGAAGGTGCTATGACTCTTTTAAAACTTGGATTTTGGCTCCTTTTTTTTTTTGTGCACTTCCCTCAGAAAATGAGGGTTATGAAATGTTTCTTCTTCAAGTTTCCCTCCCGGTAACTTGGCACCTAGCAGCATCAGTGACCACAAAAGCACTGAGGTTTCACAGCTGGTATATGCACTCATGTTCAGTGAAAAAAAATTACATTGGGAGATAGAAAAGAACTGCTACTAGTGTTCATTAGAAGAAAGACACAAAGAATGGAAATATTTTACATCTGATTTAACAGAAGTGCTTGGCTGATCTGCATCCACTGGCCAGGCAGCATATGTGTAGCTGAGCTAGTCATAACATACACACAGAAGGTAAAATTAGGATAGATTTAGGATATGCTGGGTGCTAGGGTATTTGGGTTATATTTGCAAATTATGGTGAATGTTGGAGATATTGCTAGGGGTGAAGCCAGCAAAGATCTTGGAGAAGACCAGATTCTGAAATGGGTGTGCTATATGGACCTGGGGCTGCATGGGATTATTGCAAGAGTATATGACTAGGTCATAAATCCATAGAAAACCAAATTTGAATATTAATTTCCAGTTTAGACAGCTTATTTTGCTCCTTACCATTTATGTCTAGAGTTTAAAAGTAATTTTTTAACTTAAAATTACCAAGAATATTAGGATTTGTAATTCTAAGTCTTGTAGAAGGACAATACAGAGGCCTCAACCACTTTATTTTGAAATCTGATACCTTAACAGAAATAACAAGAAACTGTATCTTTAGTAGGATAACTTTTCTACATTGTGTATATTGGCCTCTGTATTGAAGTAAATATGTATGTAGTTATTTGTCTATTAATATGTTTTTATGATTGAACTATGGAATACATCCACAGATATTTGAAGTTTATAATGAGACTCTGGTTTATATATCAATGGTCTTCCATACAGGTTTCTACAGTAAAATATTTTAGAAATACTGACATTTCCAAAAAGCTCCATAAAAGATCATAAACTCCATAAAAGCTCCCAAATTCTTACTATATATATGCACCATTACATGAAAAAGCTACTGATGTTTGCCTTTAATGCAATAGTTTCATGCATGGATGATGATTACTTCCCCAAATGTCATCTCTAATTACTTTAAAAGAGGTAAATGGTTGCCTTTATATTTTCTTAACATTTTAGAACCTAGAAAGTCTATTGGAAAATCAATGCACCTCAGCTCAAGTAAGAATAACAATAAATCAATCTCTTCTCCCAATTTCTATTTTAAATGCAGTTTCACATAGAAGAAAACTTCAGTAGTTCATCTAGCATTTTGAATATGTTTGCATGCAGAATAACCAGAAAAGACCAAAATACAACTTAGGAAACATTTTTAGTAGAATTATATGCTATGCCAAATGGGCAGTGCCTTTTCTACGCAAATAAAAAGAATTCTAAAAGTAGTATGTGACTGTGGTATTGCTGTTGCTATGGGTGTTCTGCATGTCCTCCTTAACGTCTTTGTCCAGTTAAGACATGCTATTAACATAGAGGACAATACAAGGACATAAAAATTCCTGAGTCAAACCCATAAAACTGGCCTACAAAAAAATCTTAGATTATTTTTATACGTGTGAGGTTGTGGACTTGTTTGTTTGTTTGTTTGTTTGTTTGTTTGTTTTTTAATTTGCTTTTTCATTGCTACATAATTTCTTAAAGCTTTCACTTCAACCACAAAGCTAAGAAACTTTGGGGCTGGGAGGGGTGGCTGCTAAAGAAAATTAAGATAGAGTAAGCCATAGGACTCTGACAAAAGTACGATAGACACATGTGAGACTAATGAGAAAGGATAAAATTTTATTTGGCCATGTAGTATTTGGATTGGAAGTGTCAGACAAATGAAAAAAAAAAAAAAAAAACAAACACCAGAAAACCAAACAACAAAACAGTTGTAAAGTATCAAGTGGGGTACATTCTGCAAAGTTTCTTACACCTTCAATTCCCTTCAGCTATGAGATCTAGTGCTCTGGAGACCTTTGAAGGTGGCTGGTAACACCCAGTCTCTGCTAGTCCACGGATATTGGCCTATGACTTCACAGATGAAAATGGGGTAAGAAGCTTCTGCAAATCTATCTTTATATATTTCAGTTATCTATCTGATTGCAGAGTATTTCCACACACCAGAGGGGACCCTAGCAGATAGAAGACAGGCTAGCAGGGCTGGAAGTATGTTCCTGAAGGAGGCTCTGCCTGTTTGGTGATGCTGTCTGCAGGCAACAAATATCTACATGGGATGGATGGAGGCAAAGGGTACCCTTAAAATTCTTCAAGTAGTTTCATGAAGCTGGGTATTTCAGAGACTTAACATCTGTAAAATCAAAGGCTGCACAGGAATGGAGGACTTGGAAACACTCTAAAGTTGGTAAAGAAAGAAGACATAAACCCCAATACCCATGTAGGTTGAATTCATTTTAACATCATCCAGTTTAGGCATAAGCCAAGAAAGTCTCTTCCATATATGAGATATTTATACAGGTTGTCTTCAAGGTAGATTCCCTAGTGTCTCATAATGTGTGCATTTACACCAGAACTTTTCCATTAATCAGTACACTGATAAGATTTCCTTATTTGACTTGGCCATTTTCCAAGCCTTGGAGGAACATACTTATTTTTAGAACTATGGTCCTAAGTTAATTTGGTTGGAATTAGCCAAAGGGCTCAAAGACATTAATGGAAAATAGAGAGATAAATATGCATGTGTGCATACATACAACACTCAGACACATACATTTGCACCCATGCAGACAATTTTGTTATCTTATAAAAAAAACAATCTGAAAATACAATTTGAAACACACCCTTCAGCAGTAATCTCATGTTATGCAACAGGAAATACATAAACAATGGCTGACTCTTTATTTGGTTTGGAAAATTTTCCTATTGCTCATGAAAAACAAAATTGAACGATAGGATTAAGCTTATATAGAAAAAAACATTATTTTTATAGTCTCAGCAAGATACTTCAACTATATGCAAGTCCCACCATAATGAAAAATTCCCTACTTCTCAAGTTAACAGCATGGTGGTCTGTAATAAGCACTCATATAATATAGGAAGTCAGAGATCAAAGCCTCAGTACTAAAAGATACAGAATAACTAATGGAATCATAATTATTGTTTTGACTTAAACCAGGCAGTTTGCTTAAAGTGTCTCTTAAAGACATGCAAATATTTCAAAGTAAACAATTTTCTGAAAGCAAAATAGGAAATAATCTGATTCCTTGTCCTTCCTCTTTTTACTTTGTGGCACCCCTACTTTTGATATTATATAAAAGGCACATATCCAAGATACTAATTCCCTCATCACAGTTTTCCTTAGTACTACTGTCAGCTGCATCCTATTGAAGTGAAAATAGATTTCTTTTCCATAGGTCTCCTGCTTTGTGCTTAGTATCATATAAGGTATAACATGATTAAATGTGCAGTAATTTAAGATGCAAAACTCCAACTTACTGTTTTGCAGAATCAGGTCATGATTTTACAGTCTGTTTAATGTGATTAAATCCTGCAGATTAGATGCAAAAATGGGTGCATGTGCTCCTTAACTTTTCTATGTCTGCTCTAAGGCTTCTGTGCTGGTACCAATACTAAGAAAAGAAAGTACAAGCATTAGGATGAGAGTGAACAACTGGGTACAGGAGGAGACAGTCAATCTGTGTCAGGTTAACATGAGTTTTTAGCCATCACTGCAGCCTTTTTTTTTGCAAGTTATCAGTATAGATGTAGTTTTACTTATTTCTATGAAGCATTTCATACAACTGGGATACTTCTGAAAAGTGGATTTTCCTTGTTATTTTTGCCTTTTTTAGCTAAACAACTTAAAATATTTATTATGAAGAAAACAAAATTTATTAGTTCAACCATAGAATCAATGCTAATGCCTACACACCTCAAAACTGACCTTGGGACAATTTATGGTCTGCATAACAAGCTATGTTTTTCCCTTGCTTTTCTTGAACAGAAAGGTCTACCTCCAATACTGGTGAAGTCAGCGAAGATCTAAAACGTACAGCTTCTTTAATAATCTAGGAATACATTAAAACTGGGACCAAAAATAAATTTGGGGTTGTGTCACTCACAACAGTAAGTATAGCCTTACACATTAAAATCGAAACTCTTGGAAAGAGATACAAGGTGGCTTGCTCTGTGCCTAAAATTGTGAGAATTACAATCAGTAATCATAGTAGTAGGCCTATGTCCCTGAAGCAAGAAAACATTATCTTAAAAACAGCTCAACTTTTAAAATTAAATGTCATTCCTCATTCGAAAACAAATCACAAAGTGCCACTCACACTGTTTCATTCTGTGTGTTTAAAAAGACTTTGCATCCCTTTTGCAATCTTTTAATCAGAAGCTGTATCCTTTACATACATGACGAGAGTGTTAACTCCAAAGGAGGAAAAAAAAAAAAAAAAAGAAGTGTTCTGTGGATATCTGCAGTACATAACTTAGTTCATTTCAGATTCATTCCAATTCACTGTAAGCCGTTCCACAGTTGAAATTTCTCTAGATATAATGTAAAGGTTTAGGAAAGAATTTACAAAGGCTTCGACAACTTCTGCCTAACTAGTCTAGTCCTAGCTATGTGCATACCAATGAACTAGTGCAATTCTACTCCCTTTTTCCTTACCATCCCAGAAATAAATGTCCTTGTGGAAAAAAGCTCTGTCTCCTTATAGCTATTTTTGGGTAAAGATTGCTAAAGTGATAGAGAGGTATTCTGAGTTCTGGAAATCTCCAGATTTTGGAGAAGATGACTGATGATGTCCTTTGAAATATTAATCCGGTTGTGGAGCATTGCTTGGAATAGAGCTACCCAATCCTAATTAGCAGGCAGGGGGCAGAAGATATCTAAATGTGCTTTTGTCACAACCCTACAGACACCTTAACATGTTTGTGTTAGTTCTGTGCATTTAGTGATTATAAAAGTTATTGCAGCAACAAAGTTTAGAGATGCAAAAGTTTTTGAAGTCTTAAAGCATGAGCAACAAAAATGGAGGGCTTTGAATCAAGGGGTATCTGTATCAGAAAACAGAAATGCATCTTCTCTAATTCCCTGGTTTTCTTAGGCTTCACATAACTAAGCATTTTCGTTCCAAGAGGAAGGGCAAAAACTTGCTTGCCTACAGCAGAATCTTTCATCCTCACATGGCTCAGACACATGCCTTCACAGATGGCAGCTTTAGGTGAAGCAACAAAACCAACCACAGGACCCTCTATAAGGATGAACTCTTTGTTTTGTCTATTTAAAGCTATTCAATATTTCTTGAAAAGCTATACAGTCAAAAGTTACAGAGCAAACATGTCCTTTCCCCATTAGTGAGAATCCAGAAATGCCTTTGGTAGCTACTATGAGCCTTATCCCAGAGCATGTTTCTTCTTGGAGATAGAAGTTCTTTGGCTTGAGGGAGAGGCAGAAGACAGATGAATCCTGTCAGCTTGTTCACTCCCCTGGGATGGTACCCTCCCCAGGTGCCAAGCAGAAGACATTAGCCCATATTCATGCAGAGCTATGAGATATTTCTGCAAGGAATATGGATGTGTTGCCACACCAGGGAGCTGAAAGAATGGGGGAATCATATTCCTTCTATGAAAATGGAGGAATAGGATTTAAAAAGTATTACCTCCAGATATTGCAGAGTGAGGAACAAAACAAAACGGAACAAAACAAAACAAAACAAAACAAAACAAAAACACAAAAGCAACCAACCAAATAAAAACATGAAAAGAAAAGGCACTGAGTGAGCAGAAAAAGTACAGATGGATTAAGATGAACACTGGACTTTGCAGGGCAGATGTTTTTCTTACATAGCAGGATGTAGAAGGGACTGTAATTTTATTTTTTTTTCTTAATTCTTAAATTTGCTTAATAAGTATATTATTCTACCTTGGTTTTGTTTCTTTATCCTGATATGTTTTCTAACTGTATGTTCACTGGACTGCTTCAGAAAGGAACAAGAAAAGATCTAGTGAAGTTGATTTATGTTTTGTGATTGGAAAATCTCTGTTTCAGCCTTGCTCTTTGTCACTTTGGCCAGAAAATTTGCAACTTAAATTAGAGAACTAGATGCTTTTTGGGGTTAACTCTGGAAATACCTGATGGTTTTACATAAATTTTTTATTGCACCATGTATTGTAACTGATGATTATAAACACCAAGAACTTGATGTCTATAATATTGTTTCTAAGTGGAAATTTTTTAACGTAATAGATGAATAAAAATTAAAATAGCAATCTTAAAAGCAGTCATATATTAGCCTTGCACAGATCACTTTTTTTTTTTTCCTCTTTGTCTTTTCACTTTCAAAACACTGGTGAGTTTGGAGTAAATTAGGGTTTTTTTCTGGCAGTTATCTGTATAAATCGAAAAATCTCTTAGTATGATGACTAAGCAGATTTGAATTTCAACTCAAAACTCCATTGCAGACTCCTGTGCACAGCTCTTTAAGAGATTTTAGCTTAGGCTATTACTTTGCAATATCAACCTTGACTCCAGAGTAGTCTGGGTCAAATGATGTTTATATTCATTGTTTCCAAATAAAATCCATGGGATTGTGCTGTTGGTTTAATATGAAGCAATGATTTGACTGCAGTATCTGTACTGCTTGTGACACGGGACATAAATAAGCCTGAAGTACTGTATTCTCAGAGTGAAGAAAAAGTGATACCCTTTGTTAAACCCACTGACATCAAGGTGAAATGGAAAAACAAACCATGCATTTTAGGCTTACAAATCCTATTCAGGTTGGCATTTCCAGAGAAGCTATTTTAAGAGACAACAAGAATTATCAGGAAATCATGGAATTTAACGTGGAAAATGTCATCATCCTACTTTAGGATATGCCTTTGTTGTAAGGATTAATACAGAGGTGTGTGAGTCACTCTGCAAAAGCCTACCTAAGATTATGGCTTTACTGATCCTTCATGACCTTAGATATATTGCTGATGTCCTCATGTCAGCAGCAGTGGCATACAGTGTTCCAGTTCTTTCACAATAAACTGTGGAGAAACCTGTCTGTCTTTTTAGGAGCTGGAGGTAAATTATGAGAACAGACAAGTGGCGATTAGTCCTCTGGTAAAGTGAAGGAAGAGCACACACAATCAGAAAGATTTTTCTTTTTGAAAAAGTAACATCAGAAAAAAAACCCAAAACAAAACACAAAGCAAAAAACCAAACTTGTGAAAAATTTGAGGAGAGAAACAGAATGTCAAAGATAAAGCAAACAAACCACGGAAACAGCTAGAGGTATAAAATCTACCCAGTTAAAAGATTCTTTATAATGGCCTCTCTGACTATGTGTCTAACTATGAGGAAGAGGAGTGCCTGAGGAACAGGTTTTTCTGGAGAAGGAGGAATCTGGTAATCCTTGTAATACATGCAAAACAATTTGGCATTGACACAGGACCAGTTTTTAGTGCTCCTTCAGGGGAGTAGACACTGCTTTGTGTTGTAAAGAACACAGAGGAGAGTACTATGAGTCTGTTTTTAACAAAACCAGAGAAAATGTCATTCAAATAAGAAATGATTGTTGTACTCCTCTATGTTGTCCTCTTTCCAATGCATTACAAGTAGCATTTACTTTCAGGAGTTTGAATTTACTGTGGTTGTTTCCAAGGATTAAATGAAATCTTTGCATTTTGTAGAGATTTTTCTCCGCAGTATTTGTTGTAAAGAAACTGCTGTAAGTGGGGAGCAAAAGAACCAACCAGCAGAATGAAGACAGTTTGCAAATTGGCCTCAAAAGTCTAAAGCATCAACCCTGAGAGTACAGATGGTGCAAATAAAGTCCTTCACCCAGAGAAAAAAATGCAAACCTCAGTGATGCACAATGGAAGAAAAGTATAATAAACCTCCCAGTATTCTCACAGTTTTTGCCAAGTCCTACAAAATTATAGTAACTTAGCCTCCTTCTTAAAGTTTGTGGAGCCTGCATTGCCAGAAGAAAGAAGCTTTTAGAAGAGTTTGTAGCATTTATGATTGCAAAGCAAAGCCTGAAAATATGACTTGACTACTTCTTAGAGGTTCAGGAGACAGGGAAAATGCAAACAATTTACAGTTCCCATCTCATGATTCTTAGAGCTTGGCTAATAGCTCTTAACACCTGAGGTTGCTAATACTGCAAATGGAATATTTATTCTACTCTTAGCTATGCAATTCTTCTCATTTCTTCCCACACATACACACCCTATAAACAGATTAACTATTTTAGAAATTTTGTTGCTTATGGATTAGCTATTCAGGACTTAGTGGAAAACATTACCTACAGAAAAAAAAAAAAATTAGAATCACTTCTAATTCCTCTCTGCTCAGCTTTTGTTTTTAAAATATATTTCCTAACTAAGGACCTCCCATAGCATGTGTTAACTGCAATACAGTTATTCGGATTTCTCAGACTTCTCAGGATGATATCTTCATCTGTGTTTATGTAAAGATAGACACCAATTTTGTAGAATACAAATATTGTAAATGATGCTAAATTTTTAATGCATAGTAAATGACTTTGCTTCCTATTTGTCTTTCTTTTACTAGCTGTTAGTCTTATTAACTGGGTATTTCCTACCAAAATGTTTTAGATATAGCCCATTTTGTGTTCTCCATGTGCCTGGATATCTTAATTTTGTTCTTAAGTCACTGGCAAAGTTCTGTAGTTTTGTAACACTTAATCACAGTATCAGTAACACTGTAATCACTATGCAATCTGAAAATTCAGGCCCAAACACCTGATTGGGATATACACCTAAGGCCTGGAAGGATAACTTGATAGAATGATGCAAACAAATTCTTCTTCCCAGAAAGGTAAACGGAGTCCACTGGGCCTCCATCACCAAACAAAACTAAAAGCCATGTACATAAATTGTTTGCAGTATGTTCTAAAAATGCACGTGTGTGCTTGAGAGGGTACCAAAAGGAGGTACTTTTCAGATCTGTGAGCCCATCACAAAGGCTGATCTACCTGCCTCAGAGGTTGAAATCTCAGAAGACACACCACACAAACCCTTTTGCAACAGGTATTTGCTGATACCAGGTCAAGCATGGGTAACAGCAAATACTCTGAAGAGCAACAGAAATATCTTCAAACCACAAACACGCCCTCATGTGTCTTAACCCACTTGAAAGGAGAGGGATCATTTACCGTAATGTAGAATGAAAATTCCATTTAACAGCTTTATCTTCAAATTATGGTATCATTCAGATAAAGAATTGCCTTAATTGCTTCTAAAGGAATTTTAAGGATTCAGATGACTTTTCTAAACAGTTTGTTGTATTCTTTCTTGCTTGCATTTGTACAGCAGTGTAAAAATAGCATAGGGAGCCTTCTATTTGCATAATTTTCACAGAAAATCCCCAGCTAGAAGCTAAGCAGCTGGTGACTAACACCTGTGTTATGATTCTGACATGACTCTAGTCATGTCATGATAGACTTCTGAAAAAGACACTAGTGAAATTTTGAAAGGGTTTTCTTTGAATTAAAAATATAGTTTATTCTAATACTTAGACACCTAGGATGAAGCTGCTAAAGCAAACAGTGTCTCTCTAGCTGCAGACAGCTCTTTGAAAAGCAAAAAGTTCGCTACAGTGGAGTCATGTAAGCTGGCAAAGGCTTTAAAAGAAATTTAAGGCTCTGGCAAACAATTCTGATAATATGAACATTGGGGAAATATTGCATCCTTACTGCAAATGATGAAGCAGGAATTAAAGCTTCTTCAGTAATTACTTATCTAATGCCCAACATTCATATCATATTGTCTGGAGTGGCCATTTTGTACATACTCTTGCATTTTCTGTCTGTGCTGCATCTCATGTAAGTGTTGAAAAAGTATAAAGTGAACAAGATCTTTAATTGGAAATTATACAGTTGTGATTCTGATCAGAAACAAAACTTCTGATCAGGCAGCTCAGACCAAAGAGCTTAGAATTGGCAACATCCTAAAATAACAAAATATTCAAATTTTACACATAAAAGATGCTTTGAGTTCCCCTTTCAATCATGTTGTTTTGTAGACTTTTGGAGTCATGTGATCTTATTTGAAATGGAATGGAATGTAACCTCACCTTTGCCCACCCAAAGGTGAATCTCAAACTAAACAACTGTATGCAAACTCCAACCATACTGCCAGCCCGAACTACAAGCAATGTTAACAAGAGAAGAGAAGCCAAATTTTGGTTTACATCAGTTGTTATGGACAATCAGAACTAATTTACAGTATTCAGAAATAATTATGTCAAAGATCTTTCTAGACTGTAGAGAAAGGCACAGAAGTTCAGGCTTGCTGATGACATCAGAAACAGTCTTGTAGTCACTTCCATGAAACTGCTTAGTAAAGCAAAATTGGTGTCTGTTGTTCATTCAGTCCGTCCCTCCCTCAACCCTCCCTGTAGTTTCCTCTTTTCTTAGTCTTCCCTTGTTTTCTTGTGTAGGCCAAGAGAGCACATCCTTTTGCTCTCCAGTTGCAGATAACTGCTCTTTCAGAGGTTATCATGATGGCAATTAGGTCACTGATTTCATTTTTCAGAAGCTTGTAAGCTAACACTTATTTAGGTTGTGGAACTGCCCTCCTTTCAGGGCTGGAAAATAATTTGCGCTCCTTTGTGCTTTGCTGCAAGTTGGCACAGTTGCTCTTTTATTGCTAAATCTTGCTTGTGCCCCTGCTTCTGTGTGTTGCCTCCACCCCCTCACAACTATATTTTTGTCTCTTAACTCAGTGCACTTGCTATGCTATACTGTACAAAATCTTTATCAACTTCTGGGTGTAGAGCCTGCTGATGCTATCTCTACCTCTTGCTGCTGTATTTCAGATTTTAATACTGCATTCATCCCTCATTTCAGTAGATAGCCCTGCAGCTTCCAGTGTCCTCTGTGGGATTTCAAAATGTGGATCTAGACTATCAGGCAACTCTTCTTGCTTATAGACAGTGAAAACTGTAATGAATGCAAAGAAAACTAAGATGTTTGGCAAAAGGTAGTGTTTTATAAAGATGAAGGTATTTGCAGCCATCATATTCAGGTACTCCTAGTTTAGTCAAGCATTTGTCTAGGCCTAAGAGAAAAAAATTTTCTGAGTATTTTAAGGACTGGGTGCAAAAACTTTCTGCTGGGTTTGCATTTGATTACAGATATAAATACTTGCCCTAACACAGTTCTTCACACTGTGTTTGCAGGTTTATGGAAGTGACATGAAAAATAAGGCATGTGTTGCTCTTCCTGGATGAGTGTGGTGCTAACGTGGCTGCCCTGCTGCCATTAATATGCTGGCTTGTTGCACCACCAGTCCCAAGCAGTATGTAATAAATGCACAAGGATAAAATGGATAAAACTCTCTAACTCATCAGGTCTAATAGCATTACTGTCACTTGAAGATGGGGTCAAGGGAAACAGATAATTGTTCTAGTGCGTATGGCCTACCATTGATAATTCTTTCAGTCTCTTGAAGCCTTGTTTCCAGAACTGTTCATGC
>JAWWEV010000083.1:28948486-28991620 GCA_035583235.1 Hafferia zeledoni | reverse complement strand
AAAAAAAAAAAAAAAAGAAAAAAAAAAAAAGAAGAAAAAAATTGTACATTTTTCCAATATAGTCTAAGAATGGTAAGAACGGGAACAGGCAGCATTACTGCAGTTTTCTTTTCACTTCCTTCTTTATGCTACTCCCAACAGTTTTTCAAGAAGTCCTTCATATCATTTTCTTTCCAAGCTGCTGCCTCTTCTCACCTCTGCTTTATGATGCTGCCACATCTTCTGCCTTGGGCCTACTTTTATGTGGTTCAGTCCTTCTTCAAAGCCTCATCGCTGCTGTTGTAATTATACTGCCTTTCCCTTTTGAAGTTGAGATAGTATTGACCAAAAATTAGAACAATGGATTCAAGCATTAGTAAAACTTTTGAACAATATTAAGGCTATATTGACTTGGTATAAAATCAGAGAACAGTTTTCAGTTGAAGCATTAGGAGTTTTATTTCAGCAGTACAAGAATGGAAAGTGCTTCCCAGGCAAGTATGCTTTTGGGCTGCCAAGTCCCAAGCAGAACTAGGGGCAAGTTCAAGTACAAAATATTGTGACTTCATTTTGCTTGGAGATTTGCGTAAGATTTGTTCTTCTTTTACATCCAGTGCACTTAGGATATACACAGTTTTGCAAAAAATCTTCAAAGGGGATTATTTCTTTTGAAAACCTCAACTGCTATGTGGAAACATACAAGGGAAAGAAATATGGTGCCAATAAACAGTGTCTTTTGCTAGACCATTACCTTGGTTCAACTACTATAATTTACATATATTCATAAATATAATGGGATTTTTACCTCATGTTTATCCCTTACATTTTATGAACTGGGTAATTTATCTTATCAGTTCATGATACTGTGCCTTGCCCAGAGGGTGTATTGATTCAATAAGATGGCAAGCAGTAGATGATTTAAGTATTTTGGTTTTATTTCCTATCTAGCTAAGTATGTGTTGAAGTTTTTGCATAATTACACTACTGATGGCTTACTGATCACTCTGCAATTTTATGCATACCTTCAGGGTTTCCTCTACCACAGATCTGAGCACAGGGCATTATTTGCTTGAACAGAAGTGTGATAAAAGCCACGAACACAGAATGACAGCTGTGTACCCATATGACTGTCTTCCAAATAAGCACATTCAAAATATTAGGGGACCGAAGCAATACAATGGAATTAGTATTTCACAACTCCCACTGCTCAGTGTTTTCAAACAATTTTTAATTTATCAAGATGTTGAAATACCATGTGCAGGACCACTGCACGGTTCTGTTATTGTCAAGTCTATTGTTTAAAGTAGAGTTATGTGTCCTGTGAGATTTGGATTTTCTCTGAGGGATCAGCTTGGAGGAAAGAGTATTGCTAACATGAAACATTCCAAAATATAGACTCAGAAGTACAAAGCATACCAGATACTTAGAAAAGTTAGTACTTTTTATTATTTAGAATAGGAAAATAAATAGTTATGAATATGAAGGGTCTGCTCTTTTCGATTCATGTGACTAACAGCTGGGTCTCTGACAGGGGAAAAAGAGTTGGATGAGTAAAACTGAAACTCAGTAATATTCACAAATAAAACTAAGGAGTGGGCAACCTTGATGTTCTAAATATTTAACAATCCCCGAGAAAATTTCAGAACTTCCACAAAACCCACCAGCCTTGAGAACTGTTTAATGTACTACACATTTCTGCAAGAAAACAAATTTGACCTTTACTCAGGGACAAAACCCATTGCAATTGAAGAAGGTTGGGTTTCTTCACATTATAATAGCCGTGTTGCTTTTCCTCCATCTTCCCTTCTAACCACGACTATTTCTTTGGTGTGCATGTTGTGCTATTGGCCACGCACAAAAAAATCCCAAGTTGTTTCTACTTTCATAATGTCCCTAAGACTAACTTTATAACTTTAACGTCTAGTTAAAAAGCAGACAAGCAAACAAAACCCCAGAGAACAGTGTTTAAAGGAAGAGCAACAAGTTTCGGACAGGACTCTTTCCCTGTGTTCAAATGCTGAGCTGTGGGGAGCCCTCGCCTCGGGAGCAGGGCCCACAGCACTCGCTGGGCTGCGGCACACACGGCTCTGGTTCCGAGGAGACGTGTTCCAGTTCCGTAGTTTATGTCACGACTTAGCAGTACTGTAGGTGACAGACTTATGGAAGTCTCCCTCACAGAATCACAGGTTCAATTATGTTGGAAAAGACCTTGAGCTCATTGAGTCCCACCCATGACCAAACAGCACCCTGTCAACTAGACCATGGCACTAAGTGCCACGTTCGGTCTTTTCTTAAAAACCTTCAGGGACAGTGACTACACCACCTCCCTGAGCAGCCCATTGTAATGTTGAACCCTGCTTTCTGCGAAGAAGTTCTTCCTTTGTTCAATCTAAACCTCCTGTGGCACTTAAGAATCATGTCAACTTGTTCTATAGTTTAAGACTATATGCTGTTGTCCTATCACTGGTTGTCTGGAAGAAGAGTTCGACACACCTATCTGGATACAACTCCGTTTCAGGTGGTTCTAGAGAGCGATTAGGTACGGCTGAGCCTCTGTTCTCCAGGCTGAACGCCCCCAGCTCCCTCGGCCGCTCCAGGCAGGACATGTGCCCTTTGCTGACAGAGGGTCAGGGACAGACAGCGCTGCACACGTCACTGGTGGATAGCGGCAAGCTGCTTGGGCAGAAATGTAAGAAAATATTTCGATTAGCGCCCGCAGAACAGCTGCCTGGCACCAAAGAGCTCAGAGACAGGTCACACCACGAGAGACTCAGCAATAACCCCAACCCGCCCGGAGCGCCGCTACCCCCGCGTTCCGGCCCGGCCGGGCGGGGCGGGGCCAGCCCCGCGGGGCGTGGCGCGGCGGCGCACGTAGCCGTGCCAAGATGGCTGCCGCTCCGGAGCGGGCTGTGAGGGCGGCGGCGGGGCCGGGACCCGGGCCGGGCGGGTGCTGAGCGGGGACACGGCGGGGCCGGCGGCGCTCGCCTCGCCTCCCGTCCCCGCGGGGTGCGGGGCAGCTTTCCGCGCGGCCGCCGGGCTTCACCATGCTGCGGGGCTAGAGCCGCCGAGGCGCCGCCGCAGCGCAGCGGGGTAATAATGTTAACAGAGGTAAGAGCGCTGCCGGCGGGGTGCGGGAGCGCGGGGAGCGGCGCTCGGTGTCGCGGCTCTGCCGCCCGCCTGGGCCTCCGAGCTGCTCGGCGAAGAGCAGCCCCTGCCCCTTGGCCGCGGAGGGCAGAGGCGCTGTTCGGCTCGCCCAGGGCAGCGCCGGGCCGCGCTTATCCCTGTCCCTCCTCTCCCGGCAGGGTAGGGCGGGACGGGAGAGGGGCTCCCAGCGCCGCGGCGGAGCCCGGTGCGCTGTGCCCGCTCCCTGCGGCGGCTGCGCCGGGCCCGGCCCGTCCTCCCCGCGATCCGCCGGGCCGTGGCTGGCGGCGCGGAGCGCACCTGGGAGCGGGGCCCGCCTCGCCCTCCGCCGCGCCGGGAGGGGCCCCCGCCCGGGCCCCGCTCCGGCTGCGGCCCCTCTGGCCTCCTCCACTGCGGAGGCTCCGTGAGTGCACCGTGTTTGCTTCTTGGAGGGCTTAAGCCGAGCTGTGCTGGCAGGAGGCTGCGGCAATAGGTAATCATTAGAAGTTGGCTGCCCTGGCTCGCCTCTCCCCGATGGGGGGTTTCCGTCCCGAAGCAGCCAGGCAGCTCAGCAGTGAGGCAAGCAGGTATTTGAGGATCAGCGTGGGCTAGAAATATCTGCTGTGTCCAAAGACACTCTAAAAGGGGGAATCTGGCAGGACTATCTGCCAGTGTTTTCTAGTTGCTGGGAATGAGACTTTACCCCGTATTCTGGTTCCTCTACAAAGATCAATTGATTTTCTATTTTTGATTTGTCAGCAAGGTGTCCGGAGTGCAGATACTTCTCCAACATGATGATTGGATTTCCCGTGTTTTATAATTTGCCATTTTATCCTACAGTGAAGGTTATTCCTCCAAAAATGAATTGTCCTAAGTCTTGCAGGGTTAAGGCTTGCTTTCTGACCCCTGAAAAATTTAGCTTTGCTTTCCTGAATGTCATTAAAAAAGTATCCTCCACCTTTCCGTTTGCATAAGGGCATTAAAAAAGTGGTTCTGTAGAGCCACGAGCTCTCAGAATTCCTCAGGAGAGTAAAATTTGCAGTGAATTAACCTGTAAAAATACATGACCTATTTTTGCATTGAGGGTATTTGATGAGTGGTCAAGATTATTAATCTGTATCACAGAGAGTTGATGAGTGTGATGTGTAAGCATTAGCTGTAGTAATTTAGATTATTTTAAGGGTGACAGAACATTCTGTGTCAGTGCCTTATACTGGACTGTTTGTTCCTTTTGATGATGGCTGTATGTGCCTATCCAAGACACTTCATTGTCTTGGAACTGAAATTTTTTTTTCTAATACTGTTGATACAGTGTGAATAGCAGTGTAGATGACACTTGATCCATTGGCTTTTTTAGGTAAAACCTCATGCTTATTAGTTATGATACTCAGCCCTGTGTTAGGAGGACAGGATTCTGATGTCTCTAGTTCCTGTATATAAATTATTTGTAGGCAAAATGCTTCAGGGTAAAGTATTCCAGGTTTGGTCTCTACCAAGGAGATAATTTTAAATTTTAAGAGAGTCTAGCAAAATTGCCGGCTTTGCCTGCCTGAAAAGCAGTGGTAGGGAATTCTTCTGGTAATCAGAAGCCCTTAGTTGTCAGGAGTACCTGCCTAATGTCAACTGGAGGAGTCTTTTTCCAGCACACTTTTTTTTGGGTGTTCCAATGGTGGTTTGGTAGCTAAAACACCCTATGAAAACTGTGTGCAGTTGCACCCATGAAGACTTATCAGACTTTGGACAAAGATGCAGGTTAAGTCTACTTATACATGTATTTCCCCTCCTCTCCTTTTCTTGGTTTTTTTATATATGAAAATTGAGATGAGATGGAATGTATGGTAGGCTGATATTAGAAGCAAAAACTGCACTTATTTTGATGCTAGATATATGTAGACTTGTCTAGTTTACTACTGGCTAGAATGACCCGGATCACTCTAATTTTTTTTAGCCATTAAACGTTTAGATCTATGTTTTATAACATAAGAATGTGGACAATATTGTTTCTTAAATATGTTTGATCATGAAGGAAAGGCACAATCAGATTCTGTATGTACTGTTATCATGCAGTTAAAATATAACTTAGAATTTCTCGAGGTCAGTTCCTTACATCCTTTGACTGTATGCATATATGCAGACCCCAGCAGATTCATTTCAGTTTTGTGTGGATGCAGTTAGGATTAGTACTTTGTAATCAGTAATTTCAGGGGAAAGTCGCACTTCCTGTCAGGAAAAAAGTACTCTGTGTGTTTTTTATTTGGCCATTACTGCCCGTCTTATTTTAGGTGCATTCAGAAATCGTGTCATTGAATGCGAAGCTCATACACGTCTTTACCTTCTTAGCAAATGCCATTTCCCAATTTTTCATCATCTTGGCCATCAAAACTTATTTCTGCAGTCCAGTCGAATACAGTCTGCATTCATTCAGAGTCCTGCTGCAAGTGATTGCTTCCCTAGTCTGTTGTGTTGGCCGTTCTGTGTCTTTTCACTTGTTCCCCTTTTCTTGCTCATCAGATGTCTCCTCTGCTTTTCAAGACCCAGTGTGGCCTGTTTCCATGTGACTGTCTCAGCACTTTCTCGTCTGACGAGGCTGATGGGCACAAGTTGCAATGATCTGTCTCTTGTGTTTTCAGACAAGCATCTTCATCCTACTTGCTCTTGCGCAGTAGCAACTGTACTGCCCTGACTACAGTGACGCAACTGGTGTTTTACAGCTCTGGCTCTTGGTGGTCAATAGTGTCTGAAATTCTTATGGGAACAAACATTGAAAAGGATTTTAACTTAATTTACAAGAAGTTTTAGATTGTCTTTCACATTGATGCCCTGTGGTGTTGGCATTTGCAGCCTGTGCTAGCTCTGAGGAAGGCACTTGAGATAAAGTGAGGAGTAGATTTCTTTTTCCTTTTTATTTTTTTTTCCTCCAGTTAATCACTAAACTGCTTTGAGATGCTTTGTGAGGACTTCCTTCAGAATTTTTGACAACTTAAGTCTCAGTTTAGCAAGAGTACCTTGTTGTGGTACTAGTGACGGTTGAGAAGATTTTTGAAATTTGATGAAGTAGGAAAACTTTTTCTTATCCACAACCAAAACAGAGCCATAAAAAATGAGCTCTGATGTGTTGGTATTTTTTTGTTATTGCCATCTGTCAAGATAATTCACTAACTACATGCAGCATTTCCTTTCCATTAAACAGTCTTTAACAAACATTTTTGTTGTTAGATTGTGATAACTACTAGCCATTGAGAACTACTTTTGAGCAAAACTGAGTAAATTAGCCTGATTTTTAAGAATAAAGGTTGACTGAGCAGTTTGCTTTGACTTACTTTAAAATAATAGTGCATTAGCCTTCCTGCAACAGTAGCACATTGTAATGTGTGTTAGCCCACCTCTGAAAGGTATAGATCACAGTCAATTGGGTGATGTAGTGTAGCATTGCTAACGTTATCTGTTCCTTGATACATGGCAGTGGCAGGTTACTCTGATGTTTCATGTGTCTGAACTATATTCTGCAGGTAGAAAGCTTCAAATGTGTAGACATTTATCAGGGTGTTGAAAGAAATTACTTTTCTGTCCTTTTGTTAAACTTATATGCTGGGGCTTTTTTTAGTGCCAGTGTTTTGCTGGATGAGATCTGGCTGCAGCATTATTTGCAAGTCCTTGGGAGGTAAAAAGCCTCTTTCTCCTTTGGTATATTCTGTACGTAAGGTCTACCCTGTTGCTGGTCTGCATTGTATCCCTAATTGTTGCTATGGCACCTCTTTTAATAACTCCGTATTTTGGAAAGTGTCAGTTAAACTTATGTGAAGAATGGTAAAATTAAGAAAATGAACCTTCTGCAAAGAATGGTTGTCATATGTTCGTGTGTATTTGTTTTCAGGCATTTAACTGGCTACTACTAAAAGACTGTGTCTAAACACTCAGGACTATTAGAGTTTACAGTTGGGCCTGAACTGCTGAGACTGAATGTAGAGTTCTACAACAACTCTAAAATGTTAGTCTGGACTAACTGTGTGGAAGAAGAATAGCGTGAAGTTCCTTACTTCAATAAAAATAGTAATAGCTTGTCTGGTTAGATAGCTGAAGGAGCTCCAAGTGATGATTTCCTCAGTCTGGTTGCACGCTAGGGAATTATCTCTGTTTTAAATGTGTTTGTCCTTTTCTCCCCACCCTTACAAAATGACAAAGCATGTTTTCCTTTGAACTAGCATTGGCAGAATTGCTATTATTAGAAACAAGAAAGCATTGGTGTTGTAACTAAGTTATTTGCAACGCTTAAAGAATTAATATTTAGAAGCCCCATTAGCACTTTTCTGTGTTGCTTGAAGACTGAAATTATGGAAAAATCAATTGCAGTTGTCACTTGCAGTTACATGAGAGAGAAGCTTCAAGAAGCAGAAATCATTGTGCCCAACTGCTTGTTCTTCTCCCTCTGCCAGAGCAGCGTGTGATTTCTGAATTAAAAAAATGAGGCATTATTTCATGATGTAAACACATTGCCAGGCTTTAACAAGGGCACTCTAACCTTGTTTACCTAATTTCTATAGTATTACATCTTTAAATGATGACTGTGTAATTGTGGTTTACAGGTATGAGGTGAAACGGGGGTTTATTTTTAATGTGAGTAAGCATAGTTGATAGGTATGTTCAGCTACAGGGACTGACTCCTTTTATAACTGCCATGTGTTTTGGACAACAGATCCACTCCTACCCTGTCAGAGTTTGGGAGTACCTGTTAAAGATTACTATTTCTCTGAAGCAGGAATAGCTATAAAATCCTCAGAGAGTGGAAATTAATTTCTGAAGAAGTTATGATTGTCTTTGTTTTCTGTATGGAAGGGATGTGATCTCAGAATTGCAGTTAAAGTAATGCGAGTCAAATTTATTGCTGTATTTTAATTGGCATTTTACAAACACCTAAAAAGCCCTACAGATTTGTAACTAGTTTTGTTCAAGTGGGATTCTATGAAAAATCAGGGATTTCCCAAGACAGAATACAGAGTTTAACCATAGTGGTTGGTACAGTAGTTTATTTTGAAACTATTTTACCAGTGACAGTGAAATTTGTTCAGTCCTGCTGTTTTACATATTTTCTTGAACAGTGAGCAAAAGACTAATTTGATTGGAGCCTCACCAGTTCTTCAGTCCAGTAACTGCCAGCAGAAGAAGGTAAACTCATTTCTGCTGGCTTGCTTCCCGTTAAATGCCTGGATGATTCAAATGGCCTGCATGGTGTCCTTTCTGCAACTTCACTTGGAAGAATTTTTGAGAATCAGAAATACTAAATTTCTAGAACTTCTTCTTTTTAAAATTATTTTTTATTTCACTGGTGGAAATAGAGTTGTTTATTCAAGTGAGGGCTAATGTGGCTTAGCTGAAAGTTCACAGGTGCCATTGATGTCTAAAATGCTTAATTGACTATCCCATTGTAGCTGGAGTTTTGGGTAGGAGGGTGAGCTTTGCACATTTTCTTTCCAAGAATGTTCATGAGCTTGGAAATGTAGTTTGAAGATTATTAACTGCTTAAATGTAGTTGTGCTTTTGTTACAGTGTTATTTCTATTTTTGTGTCTGTTCCATCCTCTGCCTTTCTTCCCTTAATCCCATGCTTCTTGGAGGAACTGGGTGATCCCAGTTCTATTTTAATAAAATCTGTTTGTGTCAGAATGCTATTATTTCATAAATGTCACTATTTTAAGATCACATATTCCTGTTCTTCTGTGTGTTTTTGCAGTTCTAAGAAATGGCTGTACTCAGTGTTTCTGCTGGTGTCTCTGGGGCAGTGCAGGTTAGGCTGTGTAAGGGAATTAACTTGAGCAGGAAGTTTGAATTGCTACATATCCTGTAGGATCCTCTGCATTTCCACTTTTCCAGTCAGTGCTGTTAGACAAGGCCAAGTAGAAAATACTCAAGAATCATGAAATTCTTGCCTCAGCTGTCCCATGGATTATGAAACAGTGCCTCAGACTTGGAGCAATTTCTTTCATACCTGTTAATCAGTACTGAAGGCAACGGGGAATGAACATGTGTCATGTTCCCAGTCGTCCTTTATTCAGCATTTGACATTCCAGACTGCAGGAATGAGTTGAGTATCTGGTGGAGTACCTGCTTTGAGAAACAAGTGTCCAAGCACTGTAACTGCAGAACGTGTGATTACTTTAAAGACTTGCTGATTGTCAGGATGATCTTGGAACTGTTTGATCTGGAGAGATGAGGGAGCCTTGCTTGTTGCTGTGCTGCTGTTCTAACAGCTGTTGCAGATGAAATGTCTGAGTCTTGAGTCCTTTCTTTGTGAGGCCAAGTTAAACCTTTGCACTCTGTGTCCTTTATAAATGACTGGAAACTTTGTTATTTTCAGTTCCCTGACTGTTGTACTGTTTGATAACATTGTATCAGCTCACTTTTCTGAAGCGCATGCAATACTTTCTGTGATACTTTGAAAATAATAGGATCAGTAATAATGGTATCTATTCCTTATGCACCAAAGGAACTATTTGTGCATGAAAATTACATCTGTATTTTGGTGTGCGTGTCTTATATTCCATTTCTATTTTTTTTCTAAAAACCTATGTGAGTGGTTCTTTGCCCCAGTATATCTTCGATGATAGATGTCCTAATTTTTATTGAAAAGTATATTTGATTGAGGTATCTAACCTCTTGTAGCATACTTGGAACTAAAATACTTTTTTTTATAGTTTATATACTCAACTTAGTATTTCTGATCACAATGCTAACAAATTGAAATGTCATCAACTTTGTAAAGCAAAATCATCTATTATGGAAATCTTAAGTGTTGTGATTTAGTGTCTGAATTACAAATCTAGTCTGATGGTACATGTAATGAAATGGTAATTAATTATAATTATTTATTCTATAAAATTTAAAATTTTTGTGCAAAACAGATTGTTTTGTATGAATATAATTTTCTTTTTGATAACAAGGTATTGCTTTACAACACTAGACTAGGAGAATAAGATTTTATTTTGAATTTTCACACCAAAGTTTATCTTTTCACAATCGTATTTTTACTAAATTGAATACTTTGCTGTTGGTGTGTTAAAAATAATTTGCTCTTGCTTTTTGTGTACAAACACTTAGTATTAGTACCTTACTTTATGGACTTATGACTATATACTGGATTGTCTCTCTTGTGCTTCATGCTTGTATTAATTTGACTTTCATGTGTGCCTAAAACTTTGAAATAAGTTTTAAATTTATTTCTTTATGTTGGTTTTAAGGTCTAGACTTTAATGGTGCTGGCCTTCTGTCTTTTAGTTGACAGTTGCACCACTACAGCTTCTTAAAAAATTCTTGGGAAGGTTATGAATTAGCAAGAGAGAGACCAACAACAAACAATATTTCTATGAATATTTCTAAGCTCTTCCATTACTTTATTGGATATTTTCCTTTATTGAATTCTCCAGTTAATGATGGTCTGCTGTTGCCCATTGCTGTTGCTTTTAATTGTGGTTTTTTTAGCTGATACTTTTTTTGCTTTCTATCCTGTCCTTTTGAAAATGGGAAATGTCATCATTCCTTCTGAGACTTCTGAATGCATATGTGCCTCCTGAAAAAACTATGCGTGAGGTTTGGTAGCTTTAGTTGTTTGTTGTTTTTTTTTTTTTTATTTTGTTCTTGATCAAGTGGCATTGATTGAAGTTTTTAGATATCTTCTGTTAACTTGCCCTGAGAGCTGGATACTCAAATAACTTAATTAGTTTAATCTATAATTAGTTTGTCTATAATCTTGAAGTGGAAAGAGTTGATGCATCATTTCTGTGGTTTCCTTTCTCCCTCCAAATTCACTGAAATGGGTTGGAAATAATCCATGCCCTGATGTTTGAGAGTGAAGTGCTCCAGTGAGTTCATAGAAATGTCCCTCTATGTAAACATATTTGTAGATATTCATGTTTGCTTTCCTTCTTCAGTGTCTCAGTGGGAGAGGCAGTATATACACCTGGGAGGTATCCAGAGAAGAGCTGACGTGCTGATTCTGGGCCCAGAATTTTTGTGAGGAAGGAGGAGACCACTTGAGTCTAGTCTTCTCCTTCCTCTGTCCATTTGATCTCTCTACGGAAGCAAAGAGGAGTCTTTGTTTCCATAGAGAGGCCAGATGGACAGAGGTTTTGGAGCAGATTCTTGGAAGAGATTGGAGGAGGCTCCACCCTGCTTACACTTACCTGTTTGCTTCTGAGCCACACACTGCAGTGCCTGTGAGCAGTGTTCTGTAGCAATCCCTTGATAAAACTTGCAGAGTTTCTTAGGGTTGTGCAGGCAGTGGACAATGGTTTTCTCAGCAACAACATTCAGGGAAAGGCAAAAGTGCGCAGAGGACCATGAAAGAGATGCACATCCCTTCCCAAAAGGAAGCGAGTGGGTAACGCACACAAACAGTAAGGACTGGAGGAGGGATTGGGAAAGGGGGATATTAAACATGTGAAGGGGGGGAAGATTTAGTTTGTTTTTATTATATTCCCATTACATTTATCCCACTGGAAAAAGACAATAATATTTAAACACTCCACCCACTTTTAAGGGCATTTTTGCCTTACTCTTAAAGTGCTAATTTTTTGTGTTGGCACTGTCCATTCTGCCAAGAGTTGGGCATTAACTGCTTATTAAAGAAGTTGCTGTCTTCCTTGAATATTGCGGACTACTGAATAACCTGGTCACACTTAACTAATCTCTATCTCTTGCCTTGTTTTATGCAACTGGATGATATTCCAGCAGAAACACAGCTGCAAGGAATTGGAAGTTTTGTGGCTTAATCTAACTTCGTAGAGCTTTGTGTCATTTTGTATAACAGCTGTTTCCATGGTTATTGTGTCTTCATCCAGTAAGCATCCTTCATAGGAAATTTGACCTTGTAGGAGTTCAGATGTGCTGTCAGAGACCACTGGGAATTTATAGTGAAGGAGTAGTTGTATCAGTTTCCGTATTTTGTAACTGGAGAAAAGCTGTGTCACTGAAAGAACTGTATCAAATTTAAACTTAAGAAGGAAACAGTGGAGTAACATCACAGTCTTCAGAAGGTACTAGTATTCTGTCAGTTGATTTAAGTTTCTTAAAAAATATACTGTATTTGCAGCTTCGGATCTATTTATTATTTGTATACTGAAAACTGCTTCTTTATGGTTCATACTCTGACCTTTGAAGTTCCTCTATTTTTATATCCATTTCATTTTATATTTAGCTAATTATGATGCTAATTAAAAAGCACTACATACTTGTAAATAATGTTGGGGAACTATCAGGAGATTTTTGACAAGAGAATTAAGGTATAGTGGAGGGATGATCATTGCAAGCAGGAGTCCAAACTGAAACTAGTTTATGATGCTGGCATTGAATGAGTTCTTGGCATTCAAAGAACAAAACAACCCTCCCAAGTAGTAAAATCAGTGAATACGTTGTTGGTAGCTGTTTCTTCAGATTCCAGTGTTTAGGCAGTAGATACCCTTTAGTAAGTTGGTGGTAGGTCTGTAGAGACATCTGCTCTTGCTTATTTTTGAAGATAATGGTGAGAAGAAATGGAGGAAGGGGATAATACTTTTAAAAATTGTGTTACTTGTTAGTCACGTAAAAGAGAGTCAGAATATTAATTCAGAGCACCAACAACCTTTCTAAATCTACCCTTCCCTTGGTGGCCAGTGTAGCCGGTCTGTGGCTTCATTATATGGATATATTTTGTTTTGTCACAAATGTATTTGTGATGGAATTGGATGTGGTACATTAGTTTCCAGATGGATTTATATTCTAATGGGGAGACCAAAACTGGACACAGGACTCCAGAAGTGTCCAAATAGAGAGGAATGATCACTTTGCTGGACCTGCTGCTGACATTTCTGTTGATACAGGGTAGAATGCTGTTGTCCACCTTACAATGAGGGCACACTGCTGACTCATGTTCACCTTATGGTCCACCTCTGGGTCCCTTTCTGTAGAGCAGCTTCTCAGAGAGTTGGCCCCAGAACTGTGGCCCAGGGTTAGTCCATCCCAGATGCACAACTGTGCTTGTTTTTTGTTGAACTTCCTGAGTTTGCTGTCAGCCCATTTCTCTAGCCTGTTGACACCCTCTGAAGTGTCCAGTGTATTGAGCAGTTGCCCCACTTTGGTATTCTGTGCAGAGTTACTGGAAGTTTGCTGTGTCCCATCACCTACACCGTTTGGACATTAAACATCGTTGGTCCCGTGTTGATCCTTGAAGGTTCCTACCTTGTTACTGGCTGCCCACTGAACTTTGCACCACTTATGATGTCTCTGCATCCAGCAATCCAGTCAATTTTTCACAGCCCATACCTCACCAATTTTATGATAAGGAGTCTGTGGGATATTGTTCTGAAACAGGGTGCACATTGTCTGAGCTTCCCTCTTTGTCCTCAGCATCACTCACATCATACAAAGTAGTTGGGTTGATCATACACGATTTGCATTTGGTAAATCTCTTTCAGTTGCTCACAACCTTCTTATGGACTGAGATGCTGACTGGAATGTATTTTCCCTTCCTTCCTGGGCTGGAGCTTCTTTCTTGCTGATCCTTTTCTGCTGCCAGTATAGTCTGGCATTTATGTTGGCTTTCTGTTGAGCTTTGGCTTTCTGAATTCCATGATAGTGGTTGCAGTACTACTGGTAGTCAAGGTGCCATTTGACATTGCAGCTGAGAAACTCAGTGTGGTTTCCTCTTGCAAATACTGCATTATTGCTTAGAGCTTTTCTTCTCCTTTTTTGTAAATTAAAAAAAAAAAAAAAAAAGACTTTTACAGAAGTGATGAGGGATAGGGATCTTTTAACTACATTATTTCATTTACCAAAGTAGTTCTGCAAAGATATGTGACATAACTGACTAGATAAAAACAACTGTCTTGGTCACTAGGGACAATGTGGAAATAAATTTTTTGTCTTGTTGTGTGTTAACTTGTTGGATGTTGTGTAGGAGGATGAATGTTACTGAATTAAGATAGATGATGTGAATGGTCTTCTTCCACTTACATTCTCTCACAATTGTAACCTGACCTAATAAGGCAAATATCTCAGAATCATGTCAATCTTTGTATTTGGTCCAGTCTTGGATAAAAATATTCTGAAGTTACGTTGCTAGCTTAGTATTTTTAAAGTAACTTTTTCATCTAGGTGAGGGATGTTGCTTATTTGGGAACTATTAGATTTGAGTATGTACTATTAGAAGAATACAAACCCCTCAGTAAACCACTACACTGCATCCATAGCAATTTCATCCTAAAGTTAGTGGGATAATGCTAAAAATTGTGCTGCAAGTAGCAAATAGTGCATATAACATCACCAGTGGATTGAAGAACTAAACAAAACTCTTGGATGACTAATTTGATAGCCTGAGGAAGCCAAAGTACTAAAAGGTTATTAAGAAGTTAATGACTAAATGTTTCTACAGTAAACTTAAGTACTGGATTTTGTTTGTGTGTGTAATATTTATGTATATGTGAAATATGTATAAACACGTATAAGTTTAACTCTCAGTAAAAATAATCATGCCTCCTACAGATATGTGTTGCAATGTATGGTTTATCAGTCTGCTTAGAAGAAACTACTGATTTTAAGGAGTTTCCTTCAAAATCATTATTTGCTTATTGATGTTCTCGAGCAAGTCATCAAGTGGTAGAAATGAAAATCTTACTATTTTTCTCAGCATAAAAGTTGAAGGTGTTGTCTGTGGTTTACATGGGATGAGTTATTTAAGAAAAAAAAAAGGCTTGATAGCTACTGCAGCACTGAGCAGTTTCGAACTGTTCAAAATTTTCTGTAGTTTATCTCCGATCTTCATGTCTTTGACTGTTTTGTGTTTGCCAAAATTAGGCACTTTTACTTTCTTCCACTTTTTGTTTTTGTGTGGTTGTTGTTTGAACCAAGATTTTCCAAAGCAGATAATGTATCACTGTGTATCTTTTTTTTTTTTTTAATGAAGCTCATTCTATCTATTAAAGATTGCACAAACTATTTAGCACACAGCCACTGCTGTGAAATGGTGTAGAACCTCCATAGGAAAAAAAAAAAAAGTGTTTATTTTAAGAAAAGTAAGAATTGTTCTTCAGCTGTCTTATAATCTTTTTCCACTTTGTCTTCTCAGTTAAGATCATAGACAGTAATGGCTTGCCTTTGGATAGAAGACTGTGTCCCAGACAATTTATATATAAATAAGCATATAAGTAAGTTAATGGCAGAAATTAGGTGGTATGATGCAGACTTAAGTTCAAGGAATTGTATGGCTCGGCTTGGCAAAGGGCTCTCCCCACATGGGTGTGCCCTTCGAGCCTGTGCAGTGGATTTTCTAGGTGAGGCACAGCGTGCACAGAACTGGCCCCACCCTTTAACTCCTGAGGTTCATTGGCCACGGCCGAGCGAGCTTGGACGGTGACAGTGAAGTCCTCAGGACCAGCCTACAGCCCCTGGTATTGCCAGGAGGTCTCCCATCCAAGTACTGACCGGGGCTGACCCTGCTTGGCTTCCGAGATCTGGCAGGATCAGGTGTCAGGGAGGCATTGAACTGCCTGAAGTTCAAGGAATAGGCAGACATTTATGGCCTGGCAAAAAGGATGCTCAATTGAAGTTACCATACCATGGAAGAAGAGCTTAGAAATAAAGAAATTTCTACCTTTCAAAAGCATAGCTGTAAAGGTATGAAGAACCTTTTTTAAAAATGTGTCCCATGCAATTGTTTCTGCAGTATCCCTGAGCTCTGCCCTCATGTTTTTATTAGAAGAAACATAAACAGGCAGCATATGAGATCTGACTCTTACGGAGAGAGATTGATGTAATGTATTTGAATCTAGATAAAAAATGGGAACCTTAAGTGGTATGAATTGCTCTAGAAACAAAGCTGATTCATTAGGTAGAATCAAGTTTCTTTAGCACTGAAAGAAGAAAATATTGATGAGAAGAACTTCTAAATAACTCCTTGCTGCAGGTGTAGGCAAGAAAGTAAAAAGCTTAAAATGCTGCTTGAGTGGTAGTCACAAATAAAATACACAAGAACAGTTTCTTGACTGAAGAGCATGTGACTTCATTATTTTTAGCTATTTAGGAGAACAGAGGTGTTTTTTTTTTTTCACTTGATACAGATTCTGGGGCTTCTCCCGCTCTCCCCTTTGCATTGTTTTGCACTAGAAAGACTTGAAATAGATGTAATCAGTTTATCCAGAGGCCGAATGTAGAACAGTCTAGATCATCTCATTGGCTTGAATTCAAGGTAGAGTTAGAGGGATTACTTTATTTTCTGACTTTAGATCACCTTAGGTGATCCTGTCAACCAGTAAACCTGGCCCTGTTTCAATCACCTAAGGTGATCCAAAATGCTTTCATCCTTTGTGTCTTGTTTTATGTCCAAATAACTAAATTAGCTTGGATACAAGTCAAAATGGATTGTTAAAATGGAAAAGAATCATTTTCTTGGAAATGGTATTGAGGATAAGTTTGAGTATGTCACGTTTATATTTAAGCAAATAACTGAAATGGGCTTACATCATTTAATTCCTATTGCTATCCAAGATGCCCAAGTGCTTCTTTTAAATTTGACCAAAACTTCATAACCTTTTAAACTAGAACATGATTCAGAGTGGATTTTAATGCATTCATGATATCAGAAAAAATGTGTGTCTGTGAAGGTTGCCTCTTGTTTTCATAGTAAGAGAAATACTTAGGCTCAAGAAACAGTGACATGAAGTGAGGCTTTCTGTCCCTTGTGATAGTTCCATGGTATATTAAAGTAGCTGTTAGGGATGAAAATAAAGGTTAGTGAAATGAAGGTCAGTTTAAAATTAAAATTTTCACTTCCTAATTTCATGTAGTGATCAGCAGTGCTGGCAGAGCAGGTGTGAGAGAGGAAGAAGAAAATAATCTTTACTAATTTTGGCTTTTGACTGCAGGCTGAATTTTACTCTGTTTCTTTTCTCTTGAAAAGAAAGTTTGGTGTTGAAAATACTTACCCTTCCTGTTAGAACTGTAAGTGTTAACCAGAAGATTGGTCCTTTTCATGAAAAGAACCAATTGTATCAACAAATGAAACATAATTTTTATATTTTATTGTAATTATAATACTAATTGCATAGTAATATTCTGACTAGAAAACAGGTAGGTTTTACTAATGGAATTTGTTGTGCTCTCGATGAATACTGAAATTGAAGTAATGTGCTCAATACTTTTAAACTTTCTTGTTACACTAATGTTATGTATTTTAAGAAAATGTTAACATGTATTTTCATTTAAAGGTTTGCACTTCTGAAAATTAGTTTCATGAATAGTCAAAACAGTGCAGTAGTAGTGGTCTTAGAGTATAGATGAAAAATGATTGCCTATCCTTTACAGCCTAATTTGTTAGACTACCTTGTAAAGCTGTAGGGGTAGGGGAAAATGATCCCAAAAGCTTGACTGTTTTGTGCAATGTAAGGAACAGCAGGAAAGTCTGAACTCAATACAGTTAGACATGAATGCATTTGAATTAATCCAGTTGTTGATCAGTTAAGACATCTGACATACAAGGTGAGTACTGAGTGGAAGAAAAGGTGAGGTGGAGAGTGGGCAGATGGACTCAACAGACGAAAGGAGAGTTTCCAGCCTCTGTAACCAGGAGGGATCACCAGGAATACTACACTTACCTAGAAGAAGCTTCATTGGTCAACCTTCTTAACTCTTAACAATAATTGTGTAAATTTTTTTATTTATTTAAAAGATGATCGGTGTTTATTTATATGCTTTAGTATTTTAAGCTTGCTTTGGGAAAAATAATAAATCTCAACTTAGGACAGTAGAAGCAAAATAGACTATGTAAAATTCCTTTAAAAAATTTTAAAAATCCCAAGAGCTTTCTTGTGAGTCCTGCAGTAAATCGTTGAGTGGATTCATTACAATTACTTTTATGTAGTCTGAGGTAGCAGTGGAACTGAGGGCTTTGTTTTGCTTTGCCTTTTGGGCTTATCAAAGAAAAGGGCAAAAGGATAAGAAGAAAGAGGTTAAAAAGAGACCTTTAGTGATGTTAGGAAACCACAATATGCAGAACTCTTCAAAAGCCTGTTTGACATGTCTTTCGGATGCCTGCTGTTACTTTGGCAGATAGGGGAAGGTAGCTACAAAGTTGTTAATGGTTTATTTCACAATTGTTAAATATTTCTCTGAGTAGTGTACTCTGACAATTTCGATGCAGTGAAATTGGCACCCCAGTTGGTACAGCTTTCCAATTTTACTTGTCATGGTACTGAAGAGACAGTAATTTGAAACCTAAAATAGTGTTTTTAATCACTTGACAGAAATGACATTCACTTTAATTATAGAAAGGTTTGTATGTGAACATGCTCCATTTACACTCAAAATGGAAGTGAAATTAAAAGGCAGATGTGTAGAATTAACAAAATTAAACTTGACATCTACTTTATGTGTAATCTCTGACAATTTTTTTTAATGTGAACCCAGAGGAGGCATTAAATACGGTTGGTAAAGTGTATTGGAAAAACTGATAGTTTGAACTACCCAAATGGCAAGCAATGGTTTGATTATGTCTTGTTAGGGATAGGTCTGATACAGTAATTTTTAACATATTAATGGACAAATGTAATTTGATAAACACAGTAAAAGAACTGTGAGCAAAGAACATGTTTTTGTTTTTAAATGACACTATTCTTTCAGAGTTCAGATTATTCTGTTGCAATCATTAAATTTGAAAACATTCACAATTAGCAATCTTCCTAAGTGGTGTGGGCCTGTTGGATGCTACTCTAAGACTTCAGTAGTGTTCTGCTGAAGCTTTAAGATTGGCAAGCAGGTGAATTCAGAGCCTGACCTTTCTGTGTGGATGTTCTTTATATCCTCTCATACTGCACCTCCAAACTTGAAACCACAATTATTCTCTGTGTGGAGAAATGGGGAAGGGAGACAAGTGCTTGGAACAGGAGCTTCTTGCTGGAGTGTGAAGACAGTGGCACCCAGAGCTTTGAGAGGAAACACACATGCCTGCTGTTTGGTGGCAAAGGGCAGGAAAGGAAGAACCTGTCATCTAGATTTCTGAAGTAGCACTTGTTTTGTACTGAACTAGAGACACCCATGTGTCTTACTGCCAGTCGCAAGCTAAAATTGACAGGACTGGTTTAAATCCAAACAAACCTGTGTTACCTTAGTGAATCATTTTAGAGAAAGGTGTGGCAAGGCTAAGGATTTTGCCTAAAGATGGGAGAGGGGCAAAAGTCTGAAAGCTTGTCAGCTGCATTAAGCAAACAAGAAACCTATTGAAGCTACTTTTTAGTAAGACATAATTGTACTTTTTATGGGAATAAATCACTACTGTTGTGGCTTTATATAAGGTCCTGTGTGAATGGTCATGGTAAGTCACATAGTCTTAGTTTAGCTCTGCTAGCCATAATGGTCTGCAGCAAAGACCATCAAACTGTTGCGTTGGTTAGGAAGCAGAAACTAAAGAAACAGAAAGCAGATGTGTACAAGAAAGCAAATTCTTCATGTACTACTTTTAGTCATCTGTATACTGTGGAAAAAAAGCTCAGTGGGAAAAATGGACAAAACCTATTAAAAACAAAAAAAAGAAAACTGGGGGTGTCACTGAGATGATAGTATTGTTATCTCTAAAAACTGAACCAAGCATGTGTGAATATTCACCTTTGTCTTCTCTCACTGGATCAGGCTCTGCAGTGAACTGTTTGAGCTTACAGACAACCCTTTACCTCAACTGCAATTTATTTTGCTAAACCAGTTCCATACTGTGGAAAGCAAACTACCGTGTGTGACCACGATGCTGCATTAGCCCATTGCATATATGACCTTAGTAATACACTGCAGGAGTCGTTGTGAAATGTTAACACTTGAGAGCTAAGAAGTGGTGATGATGGGGCAAACATACCATATCCACAGTGGTGGTAAGCAAAAGTGGCTAAACTGGTAAGATGGAACAGTTGTTGATCTGGAATAGAGATCTTTTATCCGTGTGTGCCTGTGGGTATGCACACAGTACGTACCCAAACACGCCTGCCTCGGGACTAAGGCCTGTGTTCTTCTTTAGCCTTTAAGTAACTGTCCCTGCTTCCTTCAGTCAGTGAACAGCAAGCACTGTGCCAGTTCAGCTTGGAAGTTTGCCCTTCCAACACAGGGAATGTCTGCTTGTTCTAAAGAGTCTTGATAGCTGTGACTTAAATGCCAGCATTTATACCATTTCTTGAGAAGACTGGCTTGTTCTTTCTATGAAGAGTGATAAGCATTTACCATGCAGTTAACTTTAGTAAGCCTGGACAGAGCTTTAGTCATTCTGGGAATCTTCTAAAAAAATTAACTTCATAAGCAAAACAGATTTGGAAATAAATTGTTAAGTAGAGTTTGAATTTAAATATCTGAACTATTTTCATAGTGACCAGCTGCATAGTCATATTTGTGTAATATTTAGACATTCTTTTAGTAGATGATTTTGATGCCTTTAAGGAACTTTAAACAAAATTTTTGTTTTTTTCTTAGGAGTTACACTGCTGAAGTACCTTTTAGAAGTGTGAAGTTTGGATAAATTTTATTTACAGTCCTCCGAAAGTGTACCATCCTGATGATTAAATTCCTTTGAGTGTCTCAAAATCTGCAAGACTATAAACCATTCATTTAGAATATACAAGAACTGGGCCAGTATCTGTTGTGTTTACTGCAGTGTACCTACAAATTTTAAGAAATCCTATTAAAATACCAAATGAGATTTGAACCTCTGTAGCCGTATGCTAAATTGCAAAACTAGAGCGGAGGACAAAAGGTTACTGTTTTATTTATTAGAGTTATAGAACTTTCTTCGTTAATTATGCATTCATCCAACTCTGAATATGCATCCTGCCATCTAGTTTAATTAAGTCATTTAGAGTGCTTACTCCATATTTAGAACTTAAACTTTTTAAAGTGATGCCATTAAGCAAACTGGGTTTTTTGACCAAAAAAGGACCATGATTAAATGTTATTTTCTTTCTTATCTTCCCGATGCTTGAAGTGTTCTGCAGAAGTTTAAAAATGTGCTTCTGAGGGCATGAATAGACAGTCTTCTTTTGTATTGAAATGTAGATGTATAATGAGGTCTCATGTTTACTTAATTGTTACATTAACCAGGTTGGTGTTTGGTTGGGATTTTTTTGGTGATGTCTTTTTCTGTTTGTTTGCTTGCTTTCAGTGGGGCTTTTTTTTGTCTGTTCATTGAGGGTTTTTTGGTAGATTGGCAGGTCTCTCTACTCTTCAAAGAGTTTATCATGGAATCATAGAATGGTTTAGATTGGAACAGACCTGAAAGATCATCTAGTTCCAACCCCTGTGCCATGGGTGGGAACACCTTCCACTATACCAGGCTGCTCAGAGCTCCTTCCACTCTGACCTTGAATGCTTTTAGGGAGGGGGCATCCACAGCTTCACTGGGCAACCTGTTCCACTGCGTCACCACCCTCACACTGAAGAATTTTTCCCTAATATTCTACACCCTATTCTTCAGTTTGAAGCCATTTTCCCCTTGTCCTTTCACTGTATGCCCTTGTAAATAGTCTCTATCTTTCTTAGAGGCTCCCTTCAGGTACTGGAAGGCCACAATTATCTACTTATTTACTTATTGTGAGTCAACAACAAAATCTTCTACTTAATTGTGATCCAGATTTTTATTTTTTTTTTTTTATTTTAGCACCAATTCAGTATTTTAACTGTGTGGATTGTATGGTTTATATCATCTAATAGCAGCACACTTTTTCAGCGTAAAGAGAACTGAATAATTTGCAACACAGTTTTTTAATTGCATTGCTTTAATTGCACTCGTCTACATACTGGTATGTTTAATTTTTCCCAGCCTCAAACATTACGAAAAAAACCAGTATAGCTTACATCCCTTGCTAAGAAACTTTAAGAAGAAAATAGAGTTTCATATAAATGTTCCATTAAACTTATAACTAGGGAGAATTAAATAATTCTGGGTATTACAGTTTAGATCTGTGAAAATGTCTCTTCAGAGCTGTGATTCTGCTTTTTGGCTTTGCTCTCAGAAAATAATCAAAGCTGCTTTAGATATGAGTCTTCATTTGTGTTGTTTTTCATTGTTTATAGTAGGTTTCTAAAAGTTTTTTTTTTTTAAAGTTGATTTAAAAAAAAATAAAATCCTATGCCTAAGATGAAAACATGAAATCTAAGTAGTCTTTGAGAGAAATGAGCTGTAGCCAAGCTTCCCCTCTCCTCCATATTAAAAGCTAAAAAAGGGCTCTCTGCAAATATGGTGTTCAATCTCTTCTTGTTTTCTAAATGTCAAACTGCAAGACGAGTTTATTTAAATACTTCCTTAGTGTTACTTGTTGACATAGCAGTTGTCTGAGTTCCCATCAGGGTATCATTTGTTCACTGTTAGGAAAGGCATAAATTACATGGGGGGGAAAAAAGAGGAAAAAAAAAAACAACAACAACAAAAAGTTGAGAACCTTGGAGCTGGAACAGTTTTGGTGGCCTATGAATACTTGCCATGATTGGTTTCATACTCCTGGGTCTTGGCTGAAACATGCTTTACATATTGAACTAGAGACTGGGTTGAATTAAATTTATAAAAGCTTTGTTGACTGCATGGCAGCATTGTGAAGGTTTGAAAACTATTGTAGCTAAGATCAATCAGGTTTTCCCTACCTTGTTTTCTTAGATGACCCTGCATATACGTATCTGCATGTTCATCTGTCTATGCAGATGGGTCATGCATGTTTACATCTATATGTGTGTGTATAAATGCAGTTATACTGTAACCTGTATTGGCACAGTAGCCTGAATCTTGCTGCTTTTTTTTTTGTGCTCATGGTGGTTCCACCAGTGCAGGTGAAGTTTTACCTGCTGCATTTATGCAAGACATCGACACCAAAATCCCACCAGCCCCACAGGTGTTCTTGTGGCTGGCTTTAAGTGCCCTATGCACTTTTCAAACAGCCCTAGTCTCCCCACTACTGCCTGCTAAGCCACATCTGTTTTAGGAATGTGGTAATTCTGTGTGGAAAACGGGTTAGTATGGGATCTCTCTCTTGCTCTTCTTGGTTTGTTTGTTTTATATATTTATATAGTAAACGTCCTGACTTTAAAAGAAAATCATACTTACATATTTCAAAGAATTGTTTGAAATGCTCTTGTTTTCTATGGTAGTAATTGTTAGAGGTAGTCATCAGTTTTCTCCCTTTTGTTTATGGGGGAGAGTAAAAGTGTACTCACACCAAGTATTTGGTGCACCTGTTGACTCATCTGTGACTTGACTGAAGAAAGGAGCACATTTTTAGTCTTGCAACTGCTTTGATCTAGGGAAGAAATAGCATTGCTTGGTTGAATCAAATAATATGTTTAGGGGTGAAAACAGTGTTGTATTCTGTCTCTTCCTGTTCTGGCACAAAACCTGCTTTTTTATCGAAGTGATGATGAACTTTTCATGGGGGACAAGAAGGGGGGATGTCAAGGACCAAAAGTGCACAAAATGAGGATAGAGAAGAAAAAGAAATGGCACCTTAAAGTGGGTCATCTGAAATGAGAGATGAGTAACAGTATATGAAAGAAAAGTACTCCAGTGTTGGCTAAACTGGTCTACTATCCCATGCATGTTTGATAGCAATGTACTCTTTAAACAGAGGGAATTTTTATTTAATCAAGCAAAACTTATTTCCTATCTAGTTAAAATGTATCGAGGGTTATAGAAGCTACAAATACTGCTCTGGACATTTAAAGATGTATGAATATCATATTAATTGTTCCTTTTCTATGTGTTCTTGTTTGCAGACCAGTCTTTCCATATGGGGATGGGGAAGTCTTGGCCTTGTGCTTTTTCTAGTAACTTTTGGACCCTTCGCTATATTTTACTTTGCATTTTATATCCTCTGCTTTGTGGGTGGGTAAGTATACTACTTAGTGTTTTGTATAATTTGCTGTGAAAGTAAAATTTTAACATGAATATTAGCAAATAGCTTGCTCTGAAAATCTGTAGTGGTTTTATGTAATTGATATTTCCCCATTTGAGCAGCTCTTTCTAAGCAATGTTTTTTTTCTTGAAATCTCAATTTAGCTATTTATAATGAGTGTTAGAGGGCAAATGCTCACATAAACCAATGTTAATTTCAATTCATACTTTCTATTACTGTGTCAGTTCTTTTCCCAGGTACTTACTAAGTAATTGTCTCCTTTTCTATCACAATCTTATTTTTCTACCTATGACACTTGATTCATGACGAAAGCAAGTGGATGTTTTCCTGGGTGTGTGGAAATGGTGCTACACTTTGAACAGGTAGATCAGTTCAGCAGCTGTTTTGTACTTTATGTAGACAGAAAGGGAGCAAACAAGTGAAGTTTTTATAGTCTTTGGCAGCATTATTGCATTGTATATTATGTCTGCCTTGTAACCGTTAAAATTTTCATTTTTAATGCCAGATCAAAATGTCTTAATGGGCATTCTCTCTTATAAGACTAATCTGCAGGATAACAACATTTCTAGGCTCTCCAAGGCCTGCTTGATTTGTAATGGGGTGCATGGGCTCTCTTTAATTTTTTTTTCCTTTCTTTGAAACAGTCTTTTAACCTTACTTGATACAGTACAGAATATATAAATATATTCTTGTGTGTCTCATCAAAAAATGTAATAGACTTTCATAGCTAGAATTAGAGTTGCTGTGCTTGAATTTCAGCTATATTAAGATTGGTATTCCATCTTGGAGAAATCAGAATAGTCAGTCTACTAGAACAGGGGTTTAGTTAATGTAAAACTAACTCTAAGTAAATGGTTTTGTCTTGTTCGGTCTTGATGCTTGTATGACTGTCATATTTTGCTGGCTGTTTGTTCAGAGCAAAAGGCTCTGAGTCTGTCCAAAGGGCAAGAGTTCCTCTGTTTACTGTTTCATCTTACCACTTCCTTAGTATTTGCAGTATTAAAATAAGAGCTTATCCTTCGTTCTTGCTCAATTTCAGTTGCTTGGCTTTTCAAAGCTGACAGTCAAAGCAGTCTCTCATGTAGCCAGCTGCAATTTGCCACCATGAAACTGTCTGTGGTACCTCAGCTCACTCATTATCAAGTCAGCTCTGATATCTCTCTTCTGTGTTTTTTCTGCTGCTTTGGGTTATTTTTGTAGCTAGTCAGTAAACATTGATCTTAAGGATAAATTCATCTAGTGGTAGTATATCTGTTAAAGCAGAATTTGTATCCCTCTCCCTGTTATGTGTTTACTTACTGTGGTAGTTTTAGCTAGGCTTCAGTTTTAGTAGGCCCTGAAAATCTGATGTAGATTAGGAGAGACAGATGTCACCTGACTTAAGTAACCAGAGAAATATTTCATACTAGATGATGCAAACCTGAGATATAAATACAGGAGTAGGAGGTGTTCAGTCAGTTCCCATCATGGTTGCAGTAGAGGCAGGACACACTGCTGCTGTCCTGCTGTTTGGGCCCTGCTGCTGCTACCACTACTTGTATTTTGTTCTAATTCAGGGAAGTAAACATTTTATTGTTATTCTTTCTTTCTGTTCCTTGCTAGGTGACTTTTGAAGTGCTTTATGAATCTAGAGTAATGAAATCTGGTTTTGATGGGAGGTGGAAAATTGTTGTTATGTCTATCTTGTGTGTGTTATATTGTAGTTTTCTTTTAATTTTCTCTTTTCTGTATAAATATATAAACCTAGTTTGAGTTTCCAACTTTTTTTCCTTTCTCCCTTTTCTCAGTGGGGAGAGGGAGGTTTTGACTCTGTGTTGGGGAGCTGGCATTTTGTCAGCTCAACCCAAGACACTTACACAGATAGATGTGAAATCTCAGCCCTTCCAGTAGAATGTCCTCACTTGATTGCTTCAACATACACATTTTGGCTGAGGCTGTGATCTGTCCCTTTTTTACACTGTTAATCTTTTTCAGAGTGGCACACTCACTTTAACATTCAGCACACAGAGCCATGAGTACTAACTAGGTCAAATAGGTTTATATCTAAGTTATTCTTGCCCACTTTTTTTTTTAATTAATTCCCTAGAATTACATAAAATGCTTAGTCATGTTTCTCTCAGAAACAAATTAATGTTATGAACTAACTTTTCTGCTTATGACTTGCATCATTTATATAAACACAGAAAATAAAAATCTAGTTTTGGATCCAGAATATAGTAGTGTCCATAACATTTACTGTATCCTTTGCTGGAGCAAAATAACAGTTTTGGACAGGGATTTTTATGGTAGAATTTATGGTTAATATTAGCATTCTTTAGCATTTAAATTATGTGCCAGTGAGCTGTGCAGGAAGACAGTCATGATACCATATCTGTATCAGTGTAATCAATCTGTTTATACTGCTTAACTTCTATTATGTGCTAATTACTTCTTTTTGATTTTCTCTCAAACAGATCATTTGTAGTAAGTGTACTATTGGGGTTTTGTGTACATGGAAAAATACTGAAGCCATTAGTGTATTTGAATAAAAGTTCTAAATCAAAATTTCTCCTTGTTTCAAGGCTGATTTATAAAATGTTAGCCTTTTTCAGTTCAGGATCTGCTAACTCATCATGTGGGGAACTGAGCTCTTTTCACCCAAAGCAGGAGACAAAATACAGATCTTGCTTCCTTAACCTGTGTAGAGTATTGCAGGGTGTTACTCTTCGTGAAATACTTTTTGCCTCTTTTTCCAATATTGGAGCAGATCCCTTAACTTGAGTTCTGGGCCTGTTCCTTATTATCTGTCTATTCTTTCTACTAAGAATTAATTACCTTGTTTTATTTCCTTCTGTCTTTTAGTCCTAAGGAGGAAAAATAAAAATTACATGAATGTGGCTCTACCACCAGGCTTGGGCTTTTGATGTTGCAAGAACTGAAATTTCTTGGATCATCAGTTGCTTTGTCATTTAAAGGACAAAGTTGCTGTGTCATTAAAACCCATAATTATTGATACTCAGTCACATCCATATATATGTGATTGGCTGCCATCGTGGTGATTCTAAGTGCTGACCAAATCAGAAATGGTTCTGAAGCTGCTTTTTGACTTTCACAAAGCATTCAGCTGAGACTGTTACTTTTCAGGCTTGAGGGGAAAATGATAAATCTATGGTCTTCATTTTTCTGATTTTTACCTTGGCTCTGTTGTTACTCTGTCCTTGAGAAAAGCTGATCTTCCGGTGATCTTTGGAACAATTTTTTAAAAAGTTAAGTAAAATACAATTGTTTCCTTTTCCTGTTCTAACCATTTAGAGAAGACTTAAATGATTTCTCATTTATTGTATTGACACTTCTCTTGATGAATTAGATAAGCATTTACATTACAAGATTCTGGTTAGCTAACAGATGCCCTGAATAATTAGACCATGTATCCTCTAATGCACACAAGATTTTAAATTAGAGAATTTCTGTTGTAGAAGCAGAAGCTCCTAGCATTTCTAGCTTAAAATTGAAAATACTTATAGGCATCTAAGAAGAGGAGCATATTTTTAAAAGATAGTGGTAGTATTAATGTTTTTGAATGAGTCATTACCTTTAAAAGTGTCAAAACATATGAGAGGAAACAGAGATATAATCCTATAGTAGTTATTTCCAAGACTTCAGTCCTTTTGAAGAAAAGAAGCAGCTTGCTGGTAGAAGTTAAAACTGATTTTAGGCCAAATTTGAGTCTACTGCTTTCTTTAAAAGACCACTGAGGTTTCTCATAGAGAAGTCATAGATAACCAAAAGAAACCCCTAACTTTTTAATAACTAAAAACAAAAAACCCCAAAATACTGATGAAGCTAATATTGAGACTTTCTAAGTAAGTTCTTGTCCTTGAACTGAATTATGATGCTACTAGTGCCATTGGTGTAATGATTTTGAAGTCACCCGGAGCAGAAGGGCAATTAGACCTGCTTTTATTTTTTGCTGTCATATGGCAGGTAAAGATGGTTGTATGGGAATAGATTATCAAGTGACCTTTTCTTATGCTTTGTCTAGTTACTGATAATAATTTTTTATTTTCTCATTCGTTGAGTTGTTGAGGTATTAATGACCACCTATTTCCCTGCTTCTGGATTACTGAGCCTCTGGGGGACTTCAAAAGAATGTTCTGGAAATTAAAACCTACAAATGACATATTTTTGTTTGGATAGGAATTTTTATCTAATCTTGCAAGTAAGAGTATCATATATCAACAACAATCTATATTAAAATAATTATTTCACCACATTTCAAGCCTGGAATAGCTTTGTGAGTGTCTGTGGTCACAAACACTGGTCAGCTGGCCTTTAAATTGAGTGCTTGAAGCTTGACTAAAAAGCTCTGTGTATTTAGCCATCCCAAGGCCAGTTTGAGCAGTGACTTCTTTACTATGCTTGGTGTTTCCAAAGCTACGTACTTTACTTATGGTATAAGTGGTACAGGCATTAGGTTTTCATCTATTTCTTAGTAAAACCAGCCTCATGTTTATGTGTTTTTGTGCCCTAGTGCCATAAGCTGTAAATAAATTATTGCTGTTGTAGCAAGTTTGAGTGCAATCTTTAAACACACGCAGTCAGTGGTTAGTTATGCTTACTACATCAGTTTATTCCTGGGCTGTGCTTTTGTGGCTTATGCTACAGTGGAGTGCCCTAAAACTATCAGTAAAGAGTTTATTTCTTCATAGTGGTGAAGTAAAAGAATCTTTGTATAAATACAAGCAGAGCAACTGCTTTCCACATATTCCTCTTTCATATTTGTGAGCATAGGCAGTGTTACATCACAGGGTGTTCTTGAGCAGCAGGCTCTGTGGTATAGACTATGCTTTTCTGAGCTGCCATGTGATAAGAATATATCAAGACACGTAATACAAGACTGGGAAACTTCATACTTTGTTTTGTGCCAGTTATTTTAAGCAGCACGCTACACAGTGAAAGAGTAGAAGAGTAAACAACTGTGATATATTGTCATTTTATAACTTGCTGTAAAATATATTCTAGGGGTGGGGAAAGATGGTGGTTGTTGTAGCTGGTCTTTCTTTTTCTATTTTAGGGGTTTTGTGGTAACTCTTTTATTTGGAAAAAGCAACTCAGAAAAATACCTTGAACAGTGCGAACATTCATTCCTCCCTTGTACATCAGTTGGGATCCCTAAGGTAAGGAAAGTTTTCTGGTCTGAACTTCTAGATCAGATTTTATAACTTGGGAAATCAGAATGACACTAGTAATCAGTTTTAATTTAAGAATTGTGCCCATTTCACACTTCTCAGCTTTCATTTTCTGAATTCTTAACAGATGTATCATTTTGGTTGATGAACCTAAATTCAAGGATCCTCATTGGACAGGTCTGCATCTTTTAGTACAGAAAAGATTATTAGTAGGCAAGAGGTAGAATTTCTAGGAATTCCTGGTTTATGAACCGATATGTCTTGGTAGCTCAGAAGCTTAGCTATATCTTGGCCTAATCCATTTGCACTCATCAGAACAGAGAAAACAGTTTAACACAAAGGTTAAATTTAACATACCTAGCAATCTTACAGCTGTAACATCCTGTTCTTTCATAGCTGTCAGTTAACTACACTTAATGTGGTCTGTGAAAGAGGATGAGTGTTCAACATTATCAGTAGTGCATAGAAATTTATCATGTGATTCAACAGTACGTTTTCTATCACAGGACTTTTTTTGTGACTGGTTCATAGCTTGGGTTGCAAGTGGCCTTTTCACTTAGGTTGTTGAATCTATTGAAATAAGCCTATAACTTAAGTATCTTCTAAACAGTAAATTCACTGGTCCAAATGAAAAACAGTTAAGGCTGAAAAGGGGAAAGTCAGCAATCAACTAATGATTCTGTTCCATTAATGAAACTTCATTTTAAGGACTAAGGTTCTTGGTGCTATATAGACTTTAGTTCTTATGTGGATTGTGGAGTGTTACTTACGTCATTGTGTTTTGAGAGCAGATTGAAAGAAGTTTTTCTGTCTTTAAAATTTCCAATGCATGAATGAAATTTTTTTAATTTTTTTTTTTTTTTGAGCTTAGTACATGTGGATCCTTTTGTTCAGTTTTAAAAGAATAAAATCTTGTGGAGATTTTCGTGTAATCTTCGCAAATTCAGCAGTTTGCCTTATAATTTGAGTATGGATTATTGCCACATCACTTTTTTCAACTGACCTGCCTCAACTAATCTCTGGGTTTAAGTTTTGTAATACCAAAGGTATTTATTTTTAGCTGACTTACAAAATGCTGTTTGAAGTTGTTCACCAAATAAAATGTGTTTGTCTTCTACAATAGTGTTTGGCGTTTCTTTTTTTGCCACTGCATTAAAATGACATTAGAGTTTTTCAGTAGCAGTGCAAGGAGAGAGGAGTCCTAACCAAAAGCAAATGTGTAGTTTGCTTGTGATTCCTATTTGCTATTTCTGCTGACTTATCTTTGTGGAAAGTAATTTTTTTAATTTGAAATTGTTTTCCTGTTTAAAATTATTGTAGGCCTAAGAGATATTCTTTCTCTTGACTAGTCTGTATAGGTTATACTTCTTCCATGAACCAAATAGAAATTGCATTCACCTTAATATGAAATTATGTTCTGTTACCCTGAAAAGTAATCTGGTGATATACATTCTTTATAAGCAGCTCTTTTCAAAAAGACAATTAAAACTTTATCAATTGTTTTGAGGGTTTTTTGTTATTCAGAGATTTTTTTAGGCTAAGATAAATGTTCAAATGATTGATTTTACAGAAATCCTTTATAATACAGAGCACTAAAATTCTGGATGGAGATAATGTGTAGAATGTACTGTAAGTTGCAACACAGGATTTGGTGCCGATAGGTTTCCTTGATTGCTGCTTATTATACTTACAAGCAAATAAATAATGAATGCCTCACATTAAAGAGAAATACTTAATGTACATTTGATAGAACATTATATACCTTCCTACTATTTGTTTTTGTTTGCATACAGGCAGGGAGGCTAAAAAATTAGGATTAGACTTGCTTTTATTTTTGCAAGCCTTACATAACTTTTGTGTCAGAAACACACTCGATGTGATAATGGAATGGCTCTGCAAGATACACAGTTGTCTGCAGGGTTATATTAAAACAACATTGAACAGAGGGCAAGTTTAGAGCCTTCTGTTAACTTGAATGCTATTTGCAATTAGAATTACAGAAATGCAGAATGTTTGGTCATCTCTATGCTTGGGTGTGTTTGGATATCTCTCTGCTATGCCCAAAAGACAAGGAGTTTCTGTAGGCTGGGTATAAGATTGCCAAATTACTGTAAGATAACAGTGATAACATCTTAAAAGTGCTAGTTGCATATTTGATCCCTGACTAGTTTCTGAACCTCTGTAAATCAGTGAGTCATATGCTATGTTACAGATTTGATGCGGATTTGATGCTGTTCACTGTTAACTGATTTGGATGAGTGATACTTAAAGAGCGTCACACAGAACAAACATTGGATATATGGATTATAATTTCTTCATTTATAGTTTTGGCAGTCTGTTTCCAATGTAGTCATAGCTTTCTAGATAAAGAAATTATTGCTTATTTTGAACAGTAGTGTAAGTTGTTGAGTTGTTATTTCTGTGAAAATAGAGGGGTTTATTGCATATTTAACCAAAACTTTGTAGAAAGACACTGTATTAGTCCACTTCGAGAAGCACTGATACAGGGTGCTCTTTTTCACTATGTCACTTACCAAAGGTCAGCTCTGATGAGGTCATTCTTGGAGTTAACTGCTCTGAGCTGCAAGTTCTTCTGTAGTTTCTTTCCCCATCATCAGCTGCTTTCCAAAGACTCATCTATCGAGTAGCAATGGTACAAAAGACTCATTTCTCTTCTGGCATATAGAATAAATTGGATGGATAAAGAAACCAGAAAAACCCAACTGAACCATTACCTGGCTGAGATTGCACAATCAACTAGGGAGCTGGAGTCTTGCACAAAAACTATCTTATGCTCCTGTCATGTCTCCTTCTTCCCTCCTTTTCTGGTTATTTGAGTTTTATTTCCTTCTGATCTAGTATTTTAGCAAACACTTGTTCATTTACAATGAGTAAGAAGTAGATTTTAAGCTTAGTTCCTCACGATTATTTAGTATATAGTGAAAAATACAGATCTTGTGGTTGCCCAGGGAGGTGGTGAATGCCCCATCCCTGAAAACATTCAAAGTTGGGGCTCTGAGTTGAAAAAGTCCATGCTCATTGCAGGGGGATTTGACTAGATGACCTTCTAACCCAAATAATTTTGTTCTGCTGTTACCATCTTTTCTATAAATTACAGCAACAGGGGAAATGTATAAAGTCATTACTAGAGGTATATATATCATGAACAGTGGAGGTGGTGTTTAATTAGAGTTAAAACCTGCAGAGTTACATTTCCCAATCTCTTTCAAGTGCATAGAAGAAATGAAACGTGAAGCCAGACCCATTAAGATTGACAGAAGACTGACAGGTGCAAATATAATTGATGAGCCTTTGCAACAGGTAAGTTCTAACCAGGACTATTTAACTTTTTTTATTGTTGTTCCAAGTACTGACTGTGTCATATATAAATAGTTGAACAACGGATAAAATTTCAAAAATTTTATCGTATTTGAGAGAGGTAAGTGAAAAAACAGTGAAGATGAGCGAGGATATTGGACAATATCTGAGTATGTTTTTCATATATTGTAGTTTGCCGATACAGTAGTGAAGAATACTTGGAAACCAGTATTAATAAGAGGTTTCAGTATGTGAATATATTGTTTCACTTAGAATTTCATAATGGTAAGGGAGTATGGTTCACTATGTTAACCATTTAAGGTAACTGTTCTTGCATTATCAGGCACAAAAAGCTATTGTATATTTTTTTATCCTTTTTCATTAAGTCATTTTTATTTTTCATTCTTTATCCTATTTCAGGTAATCCAGTTTTCCCTGAGAGACTATGTGCAGTATTGGTATTACACACTAAGTGATGATGAATCATTTCTTCTGGAGATTAGGCAGGCTCTTCAGTATGCACTTGTTCAGTTTTCTGCCAGGTAAGATTAGTTGTATTTACATCAATACACTGTGGGTTGTATGGTAGTAAATAAGTTATTTAAGTTAATCTATTGGCATATTTCAGTGCATTTTAGAGAAAGAACATACAAAATTTGAAGATTAAGAACCACAGTCTTTGATCCCTTAAGGAAATAATGGATATGATGATGTTTGTAGTCAAGATCTTCTGCAAAATGGCCATTTCCAAATTTTGTTTCATGTCTAACATTACTGAGTAGCTGCTTTTTTTTTTTTTTTTTGTGCAACTTAAGCATTGAGTTTGTGAATCATCACCTCTGTACTAAGGTCTTTTTCATAGAAAGAGTAGGTAAATCAACCTGAAAGTCTTGAATACAATATGCATTAGCTCAGATAACTTTTAAATCTGGTATCACTCTTCAATATGTTAGAATGGGTATTTTCAAATGAATATTAGTCTGGGGAATGAAATGCTCTGTGACATACGTGAATTATTTTTTATAATATGTGGTTGATTCAGAACAAATGGATAGTTTATCAATTTCTCCATGTTTTTTCTGCTGTTTCTTCATTTCCTGCTACCTGATTAAGCAATTTGTCTGTGAAATTATTTACCTTCTTTAGTATGGCTGATTTCTTAGCCCACGTACTGCATGCCTTTAAATCTACCTACTTTGTTAATTTTTTATTTCAGGTATTCATCATACTTTGCTGATTTTTACCTATTTTCCCTTCAGAAGAGTCTATGGGTCACCTAAATAACATTTTAGCAATTTTAAGGTGGTGTTATCCCATCTTTCTGTTGACTTGTAAATGTAGCTCAGTGTGCTTTTCTGGCAAGAATGGTCAAAGATGTAGAGCTAGGTTTAATACTAAGAAAAATTCATTATAAGATAATATTAGGGATTGTGGAATAATGGAAATCATTGGAAATGGTGTTGGAAATAGTGAAAACTATGCAGCATACACTGTGTGTTACAGCAACCAAACCTGGGTTTGCATGAAATGGACCTGGCCACGCAGCTTCAGTGTTTTTGTCTGTTTGGTGAAGTGACTTCGTTGGGCAGAATCAAGCACTGAGTTTGTGTCAAATCAGTCAAGTTACAGCAAACTTATTTTTCTTTCCTACAGTACTATAGCTCTTCAAAAATAGGCATTGCTCCTGTGCAGTTTTGTTCTGCTGTCCAAAGCAAATCAAATTCACAGGTCTGCAGCAGTTGTTCTTATGCAGAGATGATGATTAGTGTATTTATAATGCCTGCAGCTGAATATAGCTGAAACAGTTTAGATTAGCACCATTGCCTCTAATTTCATGTACTGTGTGAACTTGTGAAGAGAATGAATACAATGGGAAGTTTTTTTCCCTGAGAGCTGCACATTTGGGAACCTGGTGTGATGCTGCCACATAGTGGTTTTGTGTGGTTCTATCACTGTGCGGATGATAGAGCGGGATTCTTGGCTGCTCTTTGCGACAGCTCTGCTTCTTATTCCCACATCTAGACTTTGCAGTAGGCATCTCTTTCTTCCAGAGTTTCCCGTCCCTTTTGAGGGAGAAGAAAGAGAAGGCAAGGGAGAAAACACAAAAAAGGAAGTGTAGAAGGATTCTGCTATAATAAAATAAATGTCTGAGGAAGTTCAGGCAGCCATCACTAACATCAAGTTTCATTAAACCTATAATGCGCAAGAGCATTTTGAGTTTGGCTAGTAAGGCACAGACATCGTAAGAATATCTCTTTATCTTTTTCATACTAATAAGGAAATAGTTTTATGCAAATCTAAGAGTGACTGTATTCTGATATAAACCTATGTGCATTGTTGGAGGTGCATACTAATTACCTGATACAAGCTATGAAAGCAATTGTTGATAATATTAGAATTGCTTTTACTTTCAAGTGAAATATGTGTTTTCTCACTTGTGTATATACTGCAAATTCAGAAGAAAAATATTTTGTTTAAGTGCCTTCCAAAATGGTGGAAAGTATGGCTGAAGAAGACTTGGAGAGCATTTTAGCTTTAGGTCGTAAACTGTTTCTATCAGGATTTCTCACAGCTATTTGGCATGGTCATGAATCAGAACACTATTTGAGATACTAATGTTGATATTAAACTAACTGAAGCATAATTATTAGTGTGGTGCAGGAGTGATATTTTACGATATTTGGTTTGTTTTCAGTGAATAGGCAGTTAGGAGAGTGATTTATTTCTTTGCTTTTCCATGTTTACTATCAGTGTTGTTCTTGGCAGGGAGGAAAGAGAAGTAGAAATTTATTATTGTTCTTTCTCTTCAGGATAAAATAATTCATTTTCATGGATGTCCTTTTCTATTAGGTCAAAGGAAACAGATTGGCAGCCTTATTTCACTACACGACTTGTTGATGACTTTGGCACTCATCTTCGAGTTTTCAGAAAAGCTCAGCAAAGGATAGCAGAGAGAGGGGATCAGATGAAAGGTGATGTAAAATATTTTTGAGTCTGAGTAGGCCACATGTGTGAAATATAGAGCTTTATTTTGTCATGAGGGTTTGCTCTCAGGTTTCTAATCCTTATAAAAGTGTGCTTCTTTTTGTTTGTATAGATCAAGCTGAGGAACTTGTAGATACATTCTTTGAGGTTGAAGTCGAAATGGAAAAAGAAGTCTGTCGTGATCTAGTCTGCACTTCTCCCAAAGATGAAGAAGGTCTCTTCTTATTATTTTCTGAGTAAATATTTTAGTATGGGAGACTAAATTAAAATACTAACAGTTGTGTACACCATATGAGATATACTAAAATCTTGGCATGCGACTTACAAAGTGAGATTATCTACTATACATATATATTTCCTCTAATTCGTACATGCATAATTACAATGAAGCCTATATATATGTAAGCCTTCCTCCTTTTCCTGGAAGAATTTTAAGATATAAATACATGTTCTGGGAGGCAGGGTATGGTTTTGCAGAGTCTTACTGCTTTTTGTTAGATTTGCCTTCCTTATCACTACTCCGTAGTTTTCATTAAAAAAAAATCAGTTAATCTTTTTAGGCAAAGTGTTGAAGGAGGGAAAAACCCCACTGTATATGTTAAGTAGGGAAAATATATTAGGGTTTGGGTTTTTTGTCTTGGAATTTGGCTTTTGTTGTCTTGGTTTTGAGGTAGATCTCTCTCAATTAGGTTAACATCAGTGCTGCTTATATTCCATCTGAATGAATTCTTGGACTGTAAGATACATATTGAACTTAAAATTAAGAATTTATCTATAGGATTTTATAATATTAGGTAAGATGTGGAATAACATAATATAAAATTATTGTTCTCCTTCTTTAGGATTCCTAAGGGATCTGTGTGAAGTTTTACTGTATATATTGCTACCTCCTGGAGACTTCCAGAACAAGATCATGCGATACTTTGTCAGGGTAAATACAGACTCTAAAACCCATCCCAATTCTTTGGTTTAATGCCAAAAAAATTTTGAGTAAATTGCTGCTCTTATTTTCTAAAATTGATCTAATTTAATACTAGGGTATTTTAAATGCAGTAGAGTTTTGATAAGTATTTAGTAGCAGAGAGCAGTTTGTGTGAAACATTTTTGAAGGTTCTTTTAGCTTTAGCAACATTAGAAAAGCATGATGAAATAGATGTTGCTTTTCTTGAGGTATTAACATTTTGTAATGTTAATTGGAAGAGAATGTGCTAGTGCCTATTAACTGTTTTTTGGAATTAAAATTTTTTAATTTAGCCTTTATGCAGTGATTTTTAAATTGTTGCAGTTATATTACTATTATGAATAAATGTATCAAATTATTTATTATCCTTTGTTTTTCAGGAAATCCTCTCCCGAGGAATTCTTCTTCCATTAATAAACCAGCTCAGTGATCCTGATTATATTAATCAGTATGTCATATGGATGGTAAGATGTAAAATGTTTAAAATTAATGGTATTACCAGAATATTTTCAAATGAAGGTTTGTTTGTGTTTCCTGTAATCATGGCGGTTGGACGTCTGGTATAAAAGTTACCAAAGGATATATTGGCAGAGATGGTGAACTTATGGCTGCTATGTTAAATTTTACACACACATACTCACACTCTGTATTATCTGGACTCCTCATTGTGATTGTTTGGCAAAAGTTGCCTGACTGAAGACAAATGTTTGACAGAGTATAAAGCTGACTCCTCTGACTGTTTTACTTGGCTGTTTAGGAAATATAGCAGTAACTGTAGAAGTGTTTTACCTTGACTGTGTTTACAATTTGTCCTTTAAGGCTTTAAGAGGCCTCAAAAATGAAAAGTAGTAAGATTTATTTTTAATTTTCTGCTAAGGAAGTTCAAGGCAATTCTTTTAGTACTATTTGTGGTAACCCTTATTAATTTAACTGAATGGGAAGAAATAAATTCTTTTTTTTAACCCTCTAATGCACCTGCAAAGAGCCCCCAAACTTTTAAAAGTGGCGTTATATAGTGAAGTTAACATGAGTAAAATATTGACACTTTAATTAACATTACTGATTTTTGGCAAAGCAAGGTAAAACTTACTCGTACAGTTTATTATCCCTTATAGTTCATGAATCAGGCTAAGTTTTTTCTTTCCCCAAGTTCTCTCTATTTTTATTTGTGTATTTTAGGCTTATATTGTGCCTTTAAATACTATGCTGAAATCACCCTTGCATTTCAAAATTCTTATGTTTGGAATTATGGAATGAATTCAAGTGTGCATGCACAATGTTTCCTTCACTCCAGCCTCCACCATTTCATGTAAAAGTTTGCTTGCTGCTATTCTACAGGAACCTAGCTTTAGTAAGAGAAAGAATTGCTCGTGTAGGCCAGACTTTTCAATTTTTGATTCCCCTTTCCTCCTACGCATGTTCTTTATTTGTAACTTGGCCTTGTTCTTTATTTACTAAGCACTGCCCCTTACTGCATCCAGAGACAGAATTATGAGATTTTTTTTATAAAGCTTTCTGTTACAATGGTCATGTCCCAAATATTAATTCTCAAAATTGATTTTTGAGATGAGGAAGTAAATGTGCTGAGGGAAAGATAAGGGAACACAAATTCTCTCAGAAATTTAATACAAGTCTTATGGAATGAAGATTGTTGCAGAAATTAAGGTCAGAAGTAGAGATGACTGAAATAATCCTATCTCTGTTTGGAACCTTTGACATAAAATCAGATTTGAATAAAAAAATCAGTTTTTGAAAAAGAGAAGTTTAATTCCAGGTTTCTAGGCATACCACAGTTTGATACTAATTATCTTGCAGTAAAATACAAAGTTTCGATATAAAATTAGAAGTTAATTCAAACTTCTCTCTTCACTGTGAAATTCACATTTTTACTAAATGTTTGAAGTTCAGTATTGATTGTACTATTACTTCTAAAACCAGATTTCTATGGAGATTTTTCGATTAACTTTAATCAATGGTATCGAGTCTTCATTCTCTCTGCTTCGTGCAACTCCTGCCAATGCACTTCTGTGGTACAGACCAAGCATTACATTTTCATATCAAAGTGAGCATTTATAAAACATGTGGATGAAGTGACTTTATTTACCTTCAGATGATAAAGACAACATTAGAACTCAACCCTCAGCACCTGCATACACATGCAGTAAAGCTGCCAACCTTCCCCTGGTATCCATGCTGCATTCAGAAGTTTCCAGTGATCTTGGCAGCACAGCAGGCTTCCTTCACTTGCACAAATTCCTTTGAGTCTCTAGAGCACGTTCACTCTATGCCAATAGTGGTAAAATAGTATGTATTGAAATAGCTTAATAGTATTTGCAAGAGTATCCAAATTAGGGTTCCAGAGAGGATATTAACTCAGTTATTTTCTATTTCGTTTTTTCCCCCTCAGTATGTAATGATTACACTGTAAAATGTTTTACTTCTTTTTGTAATTCTGTATCTTAAGAAGCCATTGCGTTGGGAGCATATACACTTGCAGGAGACCTGGGTAAAGCTGAACCTTTTCAGTGGTCTCACCACTTTCTGCCTATTTAGCTAAAGAAATGCTTAATAGCTGAGAAAAGTTGATTGGGTTTTGGGCAAGATCTTCATTAAGCAGGTTGACGGACTTGCCATGTGTCTGTGTTGTACTTCTTGAAAACAGAAAGGGATGGTGTGAAATAGATTTTGACTGTGCATGCTTTTTCTTTCTTAGTTCATGTAAAATTTCATTTTCAAAAGGAATGTTTAGAAACATCAAAGAGCTTTCAAAATGCCACTTTGCAGTGCTGTATCAAAGTAATTAATGAAACATCATAATGTAGGCTTTTAGCTGTTTTGCATTACTCACACTGTAACACTTTGTGTTTCAGATTCGTGATTCCAACTGTAACTATGAGGCCTTTATGAATATTATTAAATTAAGTGATAATATAGGAGAGTTGGAAGCAGTGAAAGATAAAGCAAGTGAAGAACTGCAATATCTTCGATCTCTAGATACAGCAGGAGATGGTTAGTGCTGCATTGTTTTGTGAAATATGAAATGCATTTACCAGCAAGATTTCTGAAGAATATTCCAAAAATTTAGCAAATAAAAGCTCTGATGCAGTGTAGTATAAAATATCTTATTAAAAAAATAACAAGATTACATGTGAAGTGTTAAAACTTAAATTTTCCTAGGTGGTTGGTTGGTGTGTTTGATTGTTTGTTTTAAATATAGACTATTTGGTTAGGTAATTGTATTTCCACTAAATCGAATGTGAATACTTTAGGTAGCAGTGGGGAGTCAGCTACCTATTAATCTGAAAAAGGGAAGAGAAAAGTATTTCTTCTTCACTTTCATCAGTAAGGTATTTAAACTGGAAAATCCCCTTTTCTTCAAAGGTGATTTGTTTTGTATGTGAATTGTCACTTTTTGGATGATATTTTTAGAGCACTTAAGAAAAAGTGTTTGTTTATTCATCTGCGTTGCTTAATTCTCTTTTTTCTTTCAGATATCAACACTATAAAAAATCAAATAAACAGTTTATTATATGTTATTAAAGTATGTGATTCAAGAATTCAGAGGTTGCAGTCAGGAAAAGTAAGTGTTACTTTTTTTTTTTTTTTTTTAGTTCTGAAAGAGTGAAGTTGCAAATGACTGACTGGACTGACTGGTTGTTCTGTTTGCTTGTTCTATAATTTACGGCTGACAGAGTTGGTATGTTTGAGTTCACTTAGTTTCTTGACTCTCTTAACTGGACTTAGATGTGGCTCCAAGATAATGTAGTATTGGACATATTGACTATTAGCATGATAAAGGATTCTACATCTGGACCCAGAAACAATACTATAGTATCAAGAAATGTCATGTTGACAGAAGAAAGTTGGACAGAGGTGAATTTAAGTTCTGGTAACCTGCAGCCCATCAAATGCTGAAATGAATTCATCCTGTAAATTAATTTTCTGCTGGTGTCACTGTTGGTGAAGGATTTGGAGTTAAATTGACCTGTATAGGATTACATGAACAGCGGTATTAACAGCCAGCTTCTCATGTAGCAGAATAACTGTAGCCCATGTTGAAGACAAATAGTTATGAGAACATGACCTTATAATCTAGTTCTTCTCTTACTATTGCTTGTGAAAATAGCTATCATTGAAAGGCTACCTTATTATTTGTAATTATTTTTTTAATCACATTTACTTTGTGGTAAGTAGGAGTTATAAAAACTAATTAAAAAAATGAAGCCTGTGAACACACTGAACTGTGTCTTACAGGAAATAGATACTGTGAAACTGGCAGCAAACTTCGGAAAACTTTGCACAGTCCCTCTGGACCATATTCTGGTAGACAATGTTGCACTACAATTTTTTATGGGTAAGTGTTTTAATTTAACTGATCTGTTTTATTTATAAAAAGTATGCTTACTCACAGGACTGTATGCTTGGAATTGCTAATTGTCATTAATTAAAATATTTGTCTTCATGGGGCTAGTCCTTTTAATGCAGTAGATGGAAATACATTACAGCAGAGAAGGAATAGTCCAGGAAGTTCATGGAATGTGTGAAAGATAACTTCCTGACACAGTTGGTGAGGAAGCCAACCTGGAAAGGCACCAGTCTGAACCTGTTGTTTGCAAACAGAGTAGGTGTGGGTGATGTGATAGTTGGAGACTGCCTTGGGCAAAGTGATCGTGAAATGAACACCCTCAGTCAGTTTGAAGGTGGCACCAAGTTGGGTGGGAGTGTTGGTCTGCTGGAGGATAGGAAGGCTCTGCAAAGTGATCCAGACAGGCTGGACACAAGGCCAGTTGTATGAGGTTCAACAAGGCCAAGTGCCAGGGTCACAGCAACACCACATCGCACTACAAAGTGTCTGGAAAGCTCATCGGAAAAGGACCTGAGGATGCTGCTTGACAGCTGCTGAACATGAGCCAGCAGTGTGCCCAGGTGGCCAAGAAGGCTGATGGCATCCTGGCTTGGATGAGCAATAGTGTGGCCAACAGGACCAGGGCAGCAATCATCCCCCTGTACTCAGCACTGGTGAGGCTGCACCTCGAATCCTGTGTTCAGTTTTTGGGACCCTCTCTCCAAGAAAGACTTTGAGGTGCTGGAGTGTGTCCAGAAAAGGACAATGGAGCTGGTGAAGGATCTAGAGCACAAGTCTTATGAGGAGCGGCTAAGGAGGCTGGGATTGCTTAGCTGGGAAAAAAGGAGGCTCGGGGGAAACCTTATCACTCTCTACAACTACTTGGAAGGAAGGTGTAGCCAGGTGGGGGTTGATCTCTTTTAAGGAGCAAGTGACAGGACAAGAGGAAGCGGCCTCCATTTATGCCAGTGGAGGTTTAGATTTCGTATTAGGAACCATTTCTTTACCAAAAAGGTTGTCAAGCACTGGACCAGGTTGCCTGTGAAAGTGGTGGAGTCACCATCTCTGGAAGTACTTGAAAAACGTATAGATCTGCACTTATTAGTGATTGTGAAAATAATCACCTTTACAATCTCAGTGACATGGCTTAGGGACATGGTTTAGTGGTGGACTTGGCTCTGATAAGTTGATGGTCTTGAATATCTTTTTCAGCCTAAAAGGTCCTATGCCTGATTTGTTAGAATTTGAGTTTGAACTTCCTCTTCATTTGTGTCATGCTTTGCAAGCCTGTTATATCCACACAGTAATAATGGATTCACTTTTTACATGTGTATTTGAGGCTTTAGTGCTTTTAGTGCTTAGTTCTTAGACTTTGCTCTCAGTTTTGTTTGCTGATTGTCACCAATATGTATATAGTATTTTTTTATTGACTCTATGTGACAAGTATTCCAGCTGTATAACCAGGTCCTGGAGCTCCATGTGTAGTTAATGTCATAGAGAATTCTTGTTCTGAGATGGACAACAATAACTACAGTTGTGTGGTGTCTGTTTTCTGTAGATTACATGCAGCAGACTGGTGGCCAGGCACATCTGTTTTTCTGGATGACAGTGGAAGGATACAGGGTTACAGCACAGCAACAGCTGGAGGTACTTCAAAGCCGGCAGAAAGATGGAAAACATCAGACTAATCAGACCAAGGGTCTATTAAGAGCAGCTGCATTTGGAGTTTATGAGCAATATTTGTCAGAAAAGGTAGAAATAATTTATTTCTGCATTGTTTGGCATTTATTCTTTGTGCAGATATGTCTTTGATAGTTATGGCTAAGTTAATATGAAGTGGTTGTTATGCAGCACAAGTTGTTTACGCATTGACATTTAAGCTATTGTGTGTCTTTATGTCAAGCAGTAAGAAAATGTCGTCCTCCCTTTTTCTCTGTTTTAGAAGGCTCATACTGCTACCAACTATCCTGTCAAATGCACTGGATGTGTTCCTTAGAAGCTGACTCTCTAGAATAGACAAACTAGAGACAATGTGAAGACAGAGTAAAAAATACTCTTTCTTTGCATATGCTGCCCTTTCCCTTCCTTTTACTTTGTCCTCCACTCTTGCTTGTGCCCTTAGAACCCAATATTTATCTAAATTTGGATTAAGATTGGGTTTTCAAATGAAATAACTTCCTGTGGCTCTCTACAGTTGTCTGTGTAAATTGTTCAAATAGCACCATTCGATATTTTCCAATAGGCAATAATGAATTCTTCTGTGAAAGCAACCACTAGTCAACTTGTGTTAAAGCAGCATCTTGGTTCTGAATTTGTGTGTGCATAAAAATCACCTTTCACTCAAAAGCTTCCTTGAAGAAATTATCTCAAA
>JAWWEV010000083.1:28928167-28948386 GCA_035583235.1 Hafferia zeledoni | reverse complement strand
GAATAGACAAACTAGAGACAACGTGAAGACAGAGTAAAAAATACACTTTCTTTGCATATACTGCCCTTGCCCTTCCTTTTACTTTGTCCTCCACTCTTGCTTGTGCCCTTAGAACCCAATATTTATCTAAATTTGGATTGAGATTGGGTTTTCAAATGAAATAACTTCCTGTGGCTCTCTACAGTTGTCTGTGTAAATTATTCAAATAGCACCATTCGATATCTTCCAATAGGCAATAATGAATTCTTCTGTGAGAGCAACCACTAGTCAACTTGTGTTAAAGAAGCATCTTGGTTCTGAATTTGTGTGTGCATAAAAATCACCTTTCACTCAAAAGCTTCCTTGAAGAAATTATCTCAAATAATCTAGCAATGTTCTCTTTCCACATATTTTCCTTTCCTTTGTTTTTTCATCTCAGTAGTCTGTCATCGTGGTGGACTGTGCAGAGCTTGCTCTTGAGCTGACTGGCTGCTCACCAGTTTGAATTCAGGAGCCACCTAACACTTAATTAACTCAGCTTGTCAGCTACACTGTCAAGTGAGCTGTGCTGAATCTCATACAGTGCTGGCTCCCTATCCCTGTTACAGAAAATGGGGGAAGTGTGTGAACTTAGGCTCGTCTAAAAGAATCCTTGATGGGCAGGGGTCTGAAATATGTCATACCAAGGAACGACTGGGAATATCATGAATGCTAGTAGCTGTGGTAGAGTCTGCATGAAAAGCTTCTGTGTTTGCAGTAACTTCTCCAGAAATTGGCAGAGTTGATAAACTGTTAGCCTTTCTTCAGAGCTGCAGGACTTCATCCATTTACCTTCTTATTGACTTGTTCTTGATTTCTGAATCTAGGTATTTCTAGTCATAAATAAATAAAGTCTGTTTTTAAGTCTGAGTAAATATGGTTTAGATACTGCTTCAAAACAGTATGCATAAAATGTTTTTGAGGCAATTCTTAGTGTTTAATTGTGAGACTTCTAAGTGTTAATTTGAATTCAGAACGTAATTTTGGTCACAGGAGTGGGTTTGACTCTTGTATGTTCTAGACAGTTACAGAGATATTTGTCAAGAAGAAATTTAGTTTACTTAGAGAATTGCAGCATTGGATTGGATTTTACTGTGAAAATGCTTTCTTATTTTTATACTGCAAAAGTTGATTTAGATTTCTATGACAGGCATCTCCAAGAGTTAATATAGATGACAACTTAGTAGCAAAACTTGCAGAAACATTGAACCATGAGGATCCAACACCTGAAATCTTTGATGACATTCAGAGAAAGGTATACTCTATTCATCCTGTATTTCATTGTGACTGTTAATGCTATGGGGTATTAGACAGCATTACAGACATTGAAAAAGAAGGAACTCATATACCTAATCCTCTGTTACCATTTTTCTCTTCCATAAAAATCACGCTCTATAAATTGTCAACTTCTGCTTATCCATTTGTTGGCCTCTGGTTTTCAAAGCAATAGACAGAAAGAGTAGGTACCCTGCACAAAATTAACAAGGAATCACAATTTAAAATTATGGTACTTTTATTTGTGTTTATGCACCAATTTAAGCAACATATAACATACAGAGTTACTAAGAGGTACAGTTTTGGTTCAGTTTTAGCTCTGTTTTTTGGAGGTTGATATGATGGTCCCATATTAAATTCTATATCTCTTTCCAGAAGTTAAGCTGCCTAGTGTAGTACTAAGAAGCAGCAAGTACTGAAGAAAAAAAAGTGTATCACTCAAGTCTAATATCTGTATTTAAACAGGAGATGTGAATGCTTAATACTCTCATAGTAACTTCCATACCCAGTCTGGGAGGTTTTAACTTAGGTCATTAAGTTAATGCTCTCATTCATGCTAAAAATCAGTGATATGAGTTGTAGAACTTAGAATCACGCTGTTGTACTTGAGGCCCACATTTAAGACTAAAGAAAACACCTTGTGAAATCTGTATTGCTCAAAGTAGGCTACAAGGGCAATTTATACTAAAAAGCATAAATTTCTCGTGTTATAAAACAAATCAACTTCCTCAGACCTGCATGAATTGATTTGTTTTCATTCTTGATAGACGATAGGACTTGAACTGTATTCCATAAAAAAAAAATCATCATTAAAATATTGTAGAGTTGACATGAATGTCCAAATATTATGAATTAATTTCTGCTCTGTGTAGATACGTGTGTATATGTATATATACTATGTACATTTTTTTTTTAAGTGATGTGTTTAAATCTTTGTGAGTGGGGTTGTGCTGTATTGGCTGAACTGGAAATTGTCAGGAAGGTAGCATATGGTGTCTTCCTGCCTATCCTTTCCCTCTTCTCCCCTCTTGCCCTTCATGTTTGCAGATCTACCTTTATGATTTATCAACAGAGAAGGACTCAGAGATAACTTGTTATGAAATGGATAAAGACCAAATACGTGTTGCAAGGGTTAAGAGAAGAGGATGGAAGTATTTACAACTGTTGTGCTACTTCCCTTCCTATGTGTGCATGTCTCACTAGTTAGATATTTTCTGAGACTGTGTTACGCTTCTGGCACAATTAGCTTTCATAAATTTTTCCATTAAGGGGAAGTCAGAGAAACATATTAGTATTTCTGAAGGTGGCATTTTTGTTTCAATAAGGTGTATGAGTTGATGCTGCGAGATGAAAGGTTCTACCCTTCATTCAAACAGAATGTGTTATATGTGCGGATGTTAGCTGAGCTGGATATGCTGAAGGATCCTAGTTTCAGAGGATCAGATGATGGTGAAGGAGGTGAGCTCTATATCTGTAAGGGCTGTTTCCTGAGGTTATTCTTTTCTCTGCTTTAAAATGAAAACAAGAAAATTATCCGCACTGGTTTTAAGATATTAAATAGTTCCTGTGGTATCTCTGATATTTAAATTAGGGTTTCTGCCTTGTGTTTTTGTGCATAAATTGTTTTGGGACTCAAATAGGGTTTTCTCCCTAGTAACTTTATTAATCTCATAAATTTTTGTCTGGTGTCAGTAACAAGTGTGTTGCTAAAATAAATACATGACTATTCCATCCTATTTTTTTTATTAAGAAATATTTAAGACTTTTCAATATGTTGGGTTGTTTTAATACATAACTATACTGTTCCTCTGGAAATAGAAACTGAAAGTGTGTAGGAGATGTGGCCTTTTAAAGCAAACAAAATCCTTGTTCTTGTTAACTGAATTACAAATCCAATGGAAATATTTTGAAGTATGAAACTCACTCCTTAATGAAGCCATGTCATGTGGGGATATAAACTAAAAAAAATGTTACCTGGAGTATTTATTTAGTATCTATATCTTTATAAGCTTATATTTCTTTATATGTCTTTATTGGAAACTTGAAACACTTGTATGTTGGGTGCAACATTTTGCTCAGTACCACAACTGTCCTTTATTTTCCATAATGTTTTGTCCATGCATTTTTATTTATGTGTGGCCCTACAGCAGGGAGAAATCTTTTAACTGTTTTTTCCTTTTCTATTCCTCACTGCTCCCAGAATCTTTTAATGGGTCTCCTACTAGCAGCATAAATCTGGTAAGTGCTTGGATTTTTTTGAAATTATTTTTCTTGTCTCCTCAACAGTAGAGAAAGTTTAACTTACGTGCATTACAGGTTTTACTTCACTGCAGTTTAATTTCTGACAAAGTTCTTGAATCAAGTTGAAAGACACAAGTTATTACTCTGTAAGATAAAATTGTCCCTTTTGTACTTCACAGTGTTTAATGAATTTTGCAGTGTTTCTCACATAAACAGTTAATTTATGCAAAGCATACTTTCTTACCCCTATTTGGTTTTCTTAAATAGAGATAAATTTGGAGTTAGGAAATAATATGTGAAAACAAATCCTTTGAAACATAAATCTCGAAGGATTTAGTTCAAATAGAGTGTTAAATGAGGCATTTAATTAGATTTTTGTAGGGTTTTCTGTTTGTGGGGATTTTTGTTTTGTTTTTTTGTTTTGATTTGTGGGTTTTTTGTCATTAAGACTTAATTTGGATATGTAAAAGTATCTGGAGTTTATTCTGAACATGAATCTTTGTTTTCTAATCTGACGAATTTCAAGTTCAACTTTTGGTATTTTTTTAAGTGTTTCTTGATTGTGTCAGTTAGTCAGAACCTTTTCTTTGAATGTACTAAACTCAAAAATCATATTTAGTTAAAAAATAAAAAATAATATGATGTATATCCTCCCCTTGCTCTTACTTGTTTCTTTAGGCTATGTGTAACTCAGCCACAAGGTATGCGAGGTTCAGTTTGGCATATGATAATATGTCTCCAAACCTTTTTGTTTTATAAAGGTTTATGTAAAGGTTTATAATCTGCATGCCATTTCCTGGCTTATGTGATTCATAGGCCCTTACAGTTCATTCTTGGAAAATGCTGTGGCTCCTTAGGAGTTGCACTGCATTGATTAGATCATGCTTCCATGCAGAGGAATGAGTGTATTTTGTAAACAAATAGACTTAACATTAATGTCAATGTATATCCATGTGGGGATTGGTTCTTTGTGGGGTTTGATTTTTTGTGTTGGTTTTTTTTTGTTATGTGGGGTTTTGGGGGGAATTTCATTTAATTTAAACTGAAATTTTTTCCCCTACTATTTTCTTCTTGTTTATGTTTTGAAATGAAAAAAAAAAAAAAAAACAAACCAAAGGAGAGGTGATTAACTGTTACAATTTATGCAAATGCCTCGTTGAATGCAGATGAAGATGCAGAAGAAAAATGTAATTTAGTCATATTTTTAATAAATTTACATGTGGTTCTGGTAACATTTCACAAGAGAGGCTTTTAATTTACTAATCAGTTAAAATCTCTTAAGATCTTTCAAATATCTCTTATGTACTGTTTTTAATAATGTTCTGACATATCAGAGCTGTATTTTATGGATGGGGATTTGTCATTGTGGTGGGTTATCTGGCTAGTGGCTGTCTGCTGCTTAGTTTCATATGACTCTGCAATTTAAGCCAGAAAGTCTTAAAGCCTTTACCAAGCCATGTTGCGATACAAATAGATATTTTCATGGGACACTTCAGTCTTGATCTTTGTTTTTGATGTGAAAAGGGTATTTATAGAATACTACATTTATTAATTTTACAAAGAGTGAAGAACATTCTAGCAGAAATGCATAATAAATTTCTATTTATGCAGAACCACTTTTGCTTTTCTGTGGTCCTTATTGTTCAGGGTGTTCAGTGCTTTTACAGGTGTTTGAATACTGGTAGATTAGTTTTTCCTGGCTGAATTCCATGTCAAGAATAAATTTCTGTACACATAGTTTAGCTCCCTTGTGTTAAGTCTGTTACACAAAGAAAACTAGACCTTGGAAAGGTTACTTCAAAGGTCAGGGAATTTCTGTTCTTGCAGCTAATGACAATGTATTAAATAAGATTGAGTTGTGATGTGATATTTTTTGGTTTTTAATTAACTTGTATTCCTGCGAATATACCTAATGGCAAAGATATTAGGTCATATTAAATATCTGTCTGTTGTGTTATCTGTTTGATTCATTTGCTTGTTTTAATTGTTGCTGTAGAGTGCCTTGCCACAGCAGTTTAGTGTTTCCTGAAGTTTCTATTATAAAGTACATTGCCTGCAGTTTATACTTTCACTGGAAACATCTGGAAGAAAGGCTCAAAACTATTTTGAGGAAAAGTTATTTTACAAAAATACCTTAATTTCTGCCTTTTAATTTGATGCATTAGTCTACTATATTAAACCAGTAGGACAAATTTGGGGGGTATAAAACCATTTTAAATATTTACAGCCTCTTGCAGATTTGCTCTAAATGGATCCATAATGTGAGCTTCACATACTGCTTTTGCACTGAGTAAATAGGAGTTACACAGGTGTTACCTATCCAAGACCTTAAAGGGCAGAAATGGCTGGGTTGAACTTCTGACACTCCTTACCATAAGTCAGCTTGAAGTCCATCACTTACCATGAATAAAACTGAACTTGAGTTACAATGAAGAGAAGCAGAAAAACACAAATAATGATGCTTGTTAAAAAATTATAACAATACCTTAATGTCAGTATTCCGTAACAAACAAAATGTTTGAGCAGTTGACAGTTACTTGTCTTATTTACAACATCCCTTTCATCTAACTGATTATCAAATCCTAGAGCTTTCAGAATATCAAACACCCAAGCTTCCACAAATGCCTGCCATTCGCCAGTCTCAGATGATATTCTGCTCCTAAATTTGGACACTGCAGTAAGGAGCAACACACCTTACAGGGTCATTGCTGTCCAAGAGTGACTTGCTTGAGAATGGACCAGGTTGGAGGAAGTCTAGTCCAATGTCCAACAATGGCTGAAAGCAAGTGTAAAGATTGAAGGAACAGCCCACTTGTGGTGATACTTTACCAGAATACTGTCCATCATCCAGTATCTTATAGATTTGGGAATTTTTGAAGTAAAGATGTCTGCTGTAAAAAATAATTTTGCATGAATACATTTGTTCTACCATTAAACAGACAAGAACTTGGAGCACTGTAGCATGCAGTGGCAAAACAGATTTTCCAAACTCACTTTTCTTCCTTCTGCCTTTTCTTATTGTGGGGCTCAGTACTTTAAGTCTGCAACCTGTATAATAAAAATGCTCAAGAGACTCCTTAGTGCGTTACATGTTAAGCATAGTTTTTGTTCAGACCCTTTTAACCCTACCTTTTATTCAGTGTCCAGACCTTATAACAGAAATGTTATATATCTTGCCTTCCATAGTGAATGGTAAGGCAGAGGCTGATTGAGGGGGTTGAGACAGAGAAGAGCCATTCCTTGTAGAGAGCGGCAGGAGGAAAGAGTGGAGTATTAAGCTGGGATATCATGGAGGTGATAAAGATTCAAATGAAGAAGGGGCAAGAACAGAGTTTTTAAATAATTTATGCTTTCAAAATGAACCTTTTTATTGTAATTACATAGACTGGTTTATGTTTAAGGAAACAGGAGTTTTAGAAACTGGATTGATGTAGATTGAGGTTTTAGTTTGACACAGCTATGGCACTGTTAACCTGTAAGTCCCATTCTAGGTAACTTTTTGTGGCAAGTCGCTGTTAAACTGACTTGGTTAAAATGATAAAAAGATAACAGATAGCTATATTCTTTCTGAACATGTTTCTTTGGAGAATTTTTAGAGTTTTGAGGAAAATATATAAAGTATCTGGGATCTCAGTGTCTGTGAATTCTGCTTAAGCAGCTCCAACACTTTCTTAACCTGGTAATGAAAGATTAGTTCATGTGGGTAGTGGCCCATCCTCTGTTTCATTCTTGTGTATCCAAGTTTTTCACTTGAAGAGCTTTATTATGTTAAATCTTAGTAGCCAGATGTATTAATTTTAAACAATAGCAAAGCTTCTTTAAAAGACCCATTAGGCATTTTTTGATCTCAGTAATTAATGAATATGGAAACAGTGAATTAGCCAGCTAAGAATGTACCTGCTCATTTTTTACAACAGAAAACATTCCTAAGAAAGCTTTTGCTGCTTTTTTTTACATACGCAGAGAAATGAAAACAGAATGGTATAAAGATAAAATGAAAATATCTCTTATACAACATCTGTATCTCCCCAGTTGTTTAGGAGGTTTTTTGTTTTCCCTATGTTCAATCAAATACGAGTGATCACAAAACTGTATGTGCATATGGCAAGGGAAATGAAGGGCCTTACACTCTGTAAAAGAAAGGCTTTGGTAACCAGGTAGTACAAACACTTATTTGCCTTGTTACAGTGCATTAATTTATTACAGTAGCGAACTGAAAGTTTTTTAATTAAATAGACTAATCAAAACACATATCAAATGTGATGTATCTCTGATCTTATATTTTTTGCCCCTTTTTTCCTTCTCCCCTTTCTCCCCCACACTGCAGTCCTTAGATGACCTTTCAAATGTCCCTTCTGATGAGACAGTTCAGCTCCATGCATACATCTCAGATACTGGTAAGTGAATCTGTTACAATGTCTGCTTACTTGTTTTCCACCATTTATTTTGAGTTTTATAATATTACAGGCCTTTGAAATCCTAATCTTCTCATTTATTTTGACCTCATAAAACATTTGAATTCATATTTTCCATGAAGTCTTTGTAAGGGAAATCTTTACAATATTTGTGCTGTAGGTTATAGACTGTATATTTGTCCTTTGAAAGTGATTTAGTTTTTGTTGTTTGTGGTAGTAGCAGTAGTAGTATTACGGCTTCTGTCTCTGGAGAATCATTCATTACATTTAATATTGAGTAGTATTTATTTTAGCAATTAAAGAAATTCTGATAGCCATCTCTTTCTTTTCACACAATTAAAATTCTCGACTGTTTACTTCTCTTACTATAATATTTTACCCCTATTTTTTGTGTTTTTTATTGATCTAACTTAATTTGAGGAAATTAATTCAGTCTTTATAGTGGTGGTGGCATTTTTGGTTACCTTTAAAAAATCTCAGATAATATTTGTAAATGTTCTAGTCAAATGAGATTGCACTGGGTAATTAAATTGTGAATTTAACTTCAGATACTATTTTTGGTAGATTTTACTATGGAATAGGCTTTCACATCTATGCATTTATGTAGCAGTCACATGAGCTGTAAGTGAGAATTCAGCTACTTGACATTGTAAACTGTTATTCCAATCTGGTGTGAGAGCATTGTGCAATCCAAGTGTCATGGTAGTCAGTCCTCAGAGAAAGGGGAAGATTACTTGAAAGTTAAGAATCATGATTTTGCTTTTTTATTAAAATCGTATGTGATACTTTTTTCAGAGTTAAAAGTTTCTTTGTTTTGACCTAAGAAAAAGAGGTAATCTTAGAACCATACAAATGGTAAAATTTATAATTTTGCTGGCAGCGTGTATTGGTAACTATCATCTTGACTCTCTGAATCCATAATGCTCCAGTTGAAATAGGGAATATGTCCAGGTTTGTTTGAACAGGAAATGCGAGTCCCTACTTTGGCAGCAAGTGCACCTTGCATCTGTGAGCAGGCTCTTTTCCTTGGCCAGTTACTGTGCTTTACTGAGTTTGTGGGGTGTATACAGACAGGCTTATCTCCATGTGTTTCAGGACTCACATTGTTTTGTGTTGCAAAATCAATACTGATTAAGAGTATGACATAAGGGGCAGTGGAATAACTTCTTTCTTTTTCTGCCGCTCCTGTCCTGAAGTAGTTCTCCTAAAGGTGCAGCTTAGCAGTGCCCCTGAGATGTGGTCTGATGGTTGCATGGCAAAGTGGTCAATGTGAATGTAGAGGTTACAGCTTGTGCAGCGTTTCTGAGCCTGGACTTTCCTGGCTCCATCCTCTGGTCAGCCTTGGCACCTGCTCTTGACTGCCTACTCTTTCCTCTTGGGGCTCAGCACTCAATATTCTTCTAGCGGGTAGATGGCAAAGACAAGATGCTCTGTGTCCACGGTGCACCTTTCTAGTGTATAATTCTTGCGTTGTCGGCAGCTGCCACTATCCTTTAGGTGCTCCCTGGCTGCTTAGACTTAATCATTACACTTCAGAGAGGTCAAGACTGGAAGCACCACAGAGGATGGGACTGATGATTTGTCAGAAAAAGTGTATTGTTTTGGAGCGTGGCAGCATTGAAAAGTTCACAGACCTTGATTACAAAGTGTTTTCCTCTAGCCACGAGGCAATTGTAGGTACTGGATATTGGTTCAATACTTAGAGATACAACATGTTGCCAATTTAAAATATGTGCAGTGTAAACAATATTGGTTCTAGATTATTCTCTAGACTAAATTAAAGGTTTGGAAACAAACCATAGTGGGAAAAATCTGTGATGAAGGAATGTCCAAGAGGACTTAAATGAAGAGCAAAAAGATGCTTGTGGCTATTTTAGATAGCTCTCTGTGTCTTTTTCATTTACAAAATAACTTTTCCATAAAATACGTGTGTACACACAGAGAATATATTATTATATATGTGTGTACACATACGTGTCTGTGTATATAGTTTGTGTTGACTAAAATAGTGTGGGGAGTATTTTTTATCTTAGAGTTAATAACAAACTGCTGATGCTAATAACAAAACTGAAGGGTTGCAGCTTGCTATAATTGTATTTATAGATATTTTTTGATGGGCTGGCTTTTGCAATATGATTAAAGTACTTTGCAGACTTGAATTTCTTCTGTTTCCACAACTGTCTTTCACCCCCATCCTGACTTCTTTAGGCTAAAATATTTTTTTAAAGATTTATTCACTATTTTAAAGTTGATTTTTATTTGTTTGGTTTGCATGTCAGTGAAACATGTCTAACTTTAAAGCTGCTTAATCTCTGTTTACAATTACATAGTAAGTTCTTGGAGGGTATGATTTATACAGTATTTTGGATAAGGGATAGCTTACTTGTCTGCCTGCATGTCCATTTTTATCTTTCAAGTCTGTCATTCCAGACATTTCTTCACTTCACATTTGTGTCCTTTCGTCTTCCTTCTTTCTGTTTGTTCCTTTTTTATTTTTGTTTTTAAAACTACTAGTCTATGCTGACTCTGACCCATATGCTGTGGCAGGAGTGTGTAATGACCATGGCAAGACATACGCCCTGTATGCCATCACAGTCCATCGGCGAAATCAGAACAGCGAAGAGATGTGGAAGACATATCGACGCTACAGTGACTTCCATGACTTTCATATGAGGATCACTGAGCAGGTCATTAATAATGTCATAAAAATCTTTATAGGTGCACATTTCTGTCGTTTAGTAACTAAATAATTGCTCTATGAAAAGGAAATGGAACTTAGAAAGTTCCTCCCCTCTCCCCCTCCTGCTTGATTTTACTTTAAGATGTTTGTATGAAAGTGCTATTGGTCTCAAGCAGTGGTATATTAGTTATATTTGTCACACAGATGAAGAAATAAAAAATGAGCTTGGGAAATAGGTATTTAGGTTTTCAGTGAAGTGTTAAGAATTGGTAGTGTCTCAAAAGGGATAGCTTGGTAGCACTTCATTATACTGCTAGATAGTCTGCCTTTTACTGCTGTACTTTTATTGTCAGCCTCTTAACCCTTCTAAAATGTAAGAAGGAAGAGAGTTGTAATTTACCAGCTGGTACAAAGCAGAACCTGCTGATATGAAAAAATGAGGAAAACAGTGCTTTTAAAAGGAGGCTGAAGTGCTTTTAAGCCTTTGGAGAAGTCAGATTTGACTGCATAACCTTTGAACTAGTCAGAAGCATCAGTTTATATTCCTTTACTCTGTTATTAATAAAGAGGCATAGAGAACAAATTCTGTGCAGGTAGGTTAGCGTTTAAAAGTAACAGCAGTAATAAAAATGGAAAACGCTTTATTGACAAAGCGAATGTGTTTAATATTTGGATTAATGGTAAAAAAGGTCTGACATTCCTTTGAATTTCAAATGATCTTTGTGTTCTGTCAGGAAATTTAAAATACCAATTTTTGCACTCCTTCAAGCTGATTTTTTTTTTTAATTAATTCACTGTTTTGAATGGATCTTGTAATGAGTTAATGTTCTGCTGATATGGGGCAGTCATTTAAAACTAACCTAACTGTAAATGGCTAGGAATAAATGCAAAAGCAAAAATGTTCAAAATATCAGAGCTCTACATTGCTTGTTGCTAAATCTGATCTCTTTGAATTTATGGAAAATAGGAACATCATCCTGGAACACTAAGATTGTGAAAAGTAAACAAACTTCTGTGTTTCGCTGTAGCATCTCAGATACTCCCAACAGTTTTGCTTTGTCTTGACAATAATATACACATTCTTACTGTCTTGTGGGCTTGTCTGAGACATTTTATTGACATGTTAAGGGTAAAGGTTAGAATCATTGGGTGCTGCCATCTCTCCAGGGATGAAAGCTTAATCATTTTCTTAGTAGGCTTGATCAGAATAGGAAAGGGAAGAGATTTTACAAAGATATACAAGTTCTCTCATGGAGTCTCATAACCCTGGTAACTTCAGCCCAAATAATAATGCTAAATCTTGAGCCTAAGCCTTTTGCACACTGTATTGTTCTGTATTTCAAAAGTGAATATCAAATGTGAGTTCAGAAATTAATTTTATCCTTGATAATCTCCTGGGAATTTTCATGCATTTGTTCTCAACAATGTACCTTTCATTTTGGCTTCTTGAGGATTCTGTGTGTCAGGCATGATGCAGAAATTTTTTTATCAGGTGTTATGTGAAGAATAGATGAATGTAATGGCCTTATGGAGATTTGAAACTCTTGAAAACAGAACAAAAAATTTCTCTTTTTTTTCTAGTTTGAAAACCTTGCAAGTATATTGAAACTTCCTGGCAAAAAAACATTTAACAATATGGACAGAGAATTTTTGGAAAAGAGGAAAAAAGATTTAAATGCTTATTTGCAGGTAAGCTGTTAGAGGATTTTACCTCTGTGCTTGATTGGAATTATTTTTTCAGAGGCAGTATCTTTTTCTTTTTTTTTTTTTAACTAAGTAAAAAAAATAAAGATGTGTTGTAGGTAGCATGTAATCCTCAATAATATACCATGAGGCAAACTTATTAGACAATATAAAGTTCTTTTCTCTGCTACTTTGGTTTATTCTCGGCCAGTTCTGTCAAAACTCTTCTGAGCTGGTGAGGTTCCAGCTGTGTTAGTTTTGAGCTTTACACCAGTGATTTTCTTCTGTTAACACACATGTTCGTGATGAATTTCTCTTGTGCTGTTTTATATGGGTTTCTGTGGCACCCACCTTAGTAGTGTAGCAAACCACACAGCTCCTCCATTCAGACAACGAGTTTCAACCCAAGCAAAGGAATTCAGTTGTCTTGCCCCAGAGGGACTTTCTGGGCAATTTAGCACTAAAGTAAGTTGACAACTCAATAGACACATCAACAGGAAATAATGAAGATAAGTAAAACATTATGAAATGACAGTTTTAGTGGTCATAAAGATGTGTATTTTCCTGTGAGATGCTATAATGAACATAATGGTTAAAATGATGGGAATTACCACGAAGCACATTGTTTCCATCTTGAGAATAGTGTAATGTTGGAATAAAATAGAGGAATAAAATTTGTGTTTTGTTCATTATTTATTGAAATAATGTAATAAAAATTATTTTACTCAGCTCTTATTAAATCCTGAAATGATGAAAGCTTCTCCAGCTTTAGCCCATTATGTATATGACTTCCTGGAGAATAAAGCCTACAGCAAAGGGAAGGGGGATTTTGCACGGAAGGTAAGAGTATTTTTTCTGTCAAAGAAACTTTAGAGCATTCATTTCTGCAATGATTGCATTAAACAGACATGTTGAACTGATATTAAACAGCTGTATAGCACTTCGAAAGCAGCTTGCGAGTTACTTTGCCACTCAAAAGTATTAAAGCATCTGAGGACATGTGGGACCAAAAATGAAAAGTTTTGTAACAGGTAAATTTTTTTGTATGACAATGAAGTAAAATTTTCAAATTGTACACAACATCAAGACAACTCTGAAAGCATATTCATTGCAAGTTGCTTTCTGTCAGACATCTGGGATTTTGTTTTTGTAGTCTTACTCCTTCTGTTTCCTTTTTTCAGTTCTTTACTCTGTATTTGCTGCTGTTACCATGCTTTCCACTCTCCAGCCCAAAAGATGATAAGTGCTTCCCTTCAAAAGCACCTGTTTTGTATTTAGGTGTTGTAATCATCCAGAGTAATTGGTCAAATTCAGAGCTCTGGGTTGTACATCCTTTTCGTTAAGCCACCAGAAGTCTCTTCAAACAAGTGATTCTTTGTTGAGTCGACCAGTTTGTGTGGGCATCTGCTTTGCAAATGCCATTATTTCTAAACTTCCAGTGATTTTCATATAAAGAACATCTGTGACTGTTGTCACTTCAAGTTGTTTTTCTGCCTATATTCCTTAAATACTTAACAATGAAACAGTTAAACATTTATCAAGGTTTATGTGATGACTAAGATGTGATTTCCAGCTTATGAGATTCTTTATAAGCTTAACTTTTTAAAGGGCGTCACACTAATATTTGTGCCTCTTTTGGACTGAATTTAGAGTGTATACTGAAAGAAAAATTGTAAGAGTTTCTATAGAACTACTTTATGGTTTTAATTGTACTTGCTATGACACTAAAGCATATTACTCCAGTGCTGTTCAAAAGAGACATGTTTCAAAGATGAAGAGTTGAAAGCAAAAGTGAAACATCTGGAAATAGAAAGCTTGAAGGTGAGAAATGGTATTGAATGGAGAAGAAAAGGAAAATAAATTCAAGGTCAGAAAAGCCAAGGGATGGGAAATGGAAGTGACTCAGGAAAACATCTGTTGAAAGATGCAAATAACTACAGTAAGGCTGTAAGGAATGAGAAGTATAAATGGAAGTGAAGTTAAAACTTTTTTCTGCATTCTCTAATGAAGTTCAGTAATTTGAGTTTGGTTTCATATTATTGTTCTTTGGAGCAGTGTGATACTTCTCATAGTATATTAATATACTGGTGTCCTTATAGATTATGCAATTCTGGTTAAACATCTTCCCCTTCAGATGGACACATTTGTAAACCCACTGCGTAACTCTATGAGAAACGTATCAAATGCAGTCAAGTCTATCCCTGACAGCCTGGCAGAGGGAATGACTAAAATGTCAGACAACATGGGTAAAATGTCAGAGAGATTGGGACAAGACATAAAGCAATCATTTTTCAAGGTAAGAAAATACTGGTAGTTAATACATACTAGTAAATTAATAAAAGATTCACTATTGACTCAGTTAAGCCAATGATACAGAGTCAAGTTATTAAACAGAAAACCAATCTGCTTTGTACCTACACCCTTTTAGTAGGATGTAGGAGCCATTATACTACAAATACGGACTTCTCTCTGCTATTAAGTAGCATGTTTTAAGATGGCATCTACAGACTGTTACTCTGATCCTTCATTTAATTCAATGCCGCCACTTGAACATGAGATTCACTGATTTTTTCTATTTTTTTTAATCAACTATTCTCATAAGGTTAATTTTCTGCATCTGCTGCTTTCATTAGGAAAAAACCCCAACATATTTTGAAATTTAAAACAGGGAGATAGCCTCTTTCCTGCTTACTGCTTATTGAATTCTGATTTTGAATTAAATTTTCTTTCTCTCTTTCTCTCTTTCTTGCCATCTTTCCTTGTCTCTTACATTCCTAAAATATAGTACTTTAGAGGTGGGTAATGGTAGCAGGGCATGCCATTTAAAGGTCCTATGAAAGTAGTAATCCACATAACATGTTCATCTTCCCTTTGTTCTCTTGTCTTCCTCTTTGTGTGTAGCTGTAAGGTCTGTCGTCAGGGGTTGTTCCATTCTGTGTTACCAAAGCAGTTATATATGGCAGATGTAAAACAGCAACTGAGATGAGCAAGTTAACCCTTAAACCATGAAAGGCAATACAAATCAGTAGCAGGGGATGGTAGTGGTGGGATTTTTGTTTTGTTTTTGTTTTTTAAATACTTGTGGGCTAAAATGACTGCCTCTGGACTTTCTCATTGCTGGTAACTTCCTGATGTGTGACTCACAACATACCTGCGGTTATACTCACTGAGAAGTCGGTGACTAGGCAGGACATAAGATCAACGGGAAACACCAGAAGAAATACCAGGCTTATATGAATTTTTAGGTGGGTTTCAGTTGAAGCATTAGGCCCTTCAGAAATTATATATGGATTGTCTTAAATATGTTGATAACTTTGATAGCTATAGGAAAATATCTACAGACTTGATTTTTGGTTTTGGAAGATGAAAGGACTGCTTATCTTATCCAAAAGATAAGATATGCTTATCTTTTGGACTTTTGACCAAAAAGTTTTATTTTTATAAGCAAATTGCGTGTGAAAATTCATCTAATTTATTCATACGCTAAAGTATTTTTTCCTTCATAAACATAACCTTTTTTTTTTTTGTAGGTGCCACCTCTGATCCAGAAAACCTATTCAGATCCTGACCATTGCCGTGTCGCTGCACCAATTGATGACAACGTGAGTCTGACAATACTCCTTTCAAAGTTGACTCCTGAAACCAAATTAATGAGTTACTTATTCTCTGTTAAACAACACTTTTATTGTTTTCTGACATTATATCAGGCACTTACAAACAGTTCTTAATGTTTTTAAAAGAAACATACACACTTCTAGAGTTGACATCTTTGTTAGTACTGAAATGGTTTGCATAACAATGGAATAACTGTGAGTGTACATACTACTGCTTCTGTGTTTTGTGCTTGGGGGGTTGTTTGGGGGATTTTTTTCCCTCCTCTCTCCAATTTCATTTGTTCAAACATAGTGTGCTACCAGACTGTTAGCATCACATCAGTTGGCATTTTATGGATCTGATTTCTTTAGTGGATCAAAAGAAGTGTTATTGTGGAAGCAACCTTTAGAATGTGTTTCTGAATAATAAACTTTTAGTATGTGGACACCTAAAATGTGTTCAGTTAGTAGTATTAGAAACTTCAAAGTCAATTTTAAGCTCCTAGTGTTATCATAGGCTGTGGTATTTTGCTATTGTTTTGATTGAAACATTGATCATATATGTGCAAACAAATGGAAGAAACCCCTTTCTCTCTAAGTAGAACAGAAAAGCCATAAGATTACCAGCCATTACATGCAATTTGCTGTGGTCGTAAATCTGCACCTGTTCTGCCCTTCATGTTTCAGGTTCTTTGGTCACATCAAAGCACTTCAGTTTGTACATGACTGCTATGATGGCTTGTTAGATGTACTTTAACTCAGCTAACATATCCTTAAGTTCTTCTGGATTTTCTTTTTTCCCGTTATTTTTCACTGTATGAGACTGTATCCCCAAGTTTGTAATTACAATTGGAATTGCAAGTATCTTTGATACTCCTGGAACGTCTGTTTTGCACAGGCAAAGCAAAATAATATAACTCAAATTTATGAGCAGCTTCTCTGTAGGTATTTAATTGTTCTTCTGTAAAATATTTAGAAGCTACAATTTTGATATCTTCTAAGTTAACATAGCAGGTTGCTTGAAGGCAGATTTCAGTTATTTTAAAACCTTTCAACTCTCAACTGTTCTCATAAGATGCATTGCTTACAACTTTCAGTCACTAAGTCAGACAAAAATATGGCAATTTGAATGGAATTTTACAGGGAGAAGCAGTACTGTAAAAGTAAGCTATGGGTCTGTACGATCTCCCTCTGGGTTATAAACCCCATTGTCTGTGTTCCAGGTGTATCTAAAGATGAACTTGTGTAGTCCACCAAAATAATCATTCTGACGTGTTTTTTGTAAACTAACCTGTGTAACATCATCTATTAAATAATAAAATTATGATCCTTTTCTTAATCTCCAAGCATAAAAGCACTTAATACCTCTTCAGGTTAGAATGATCCCTAAATAAAAGGCAGTACATTGTAATGAAATGTCATTGGTTTTAGTATCCATAAGAAAATGATGGAACAGAAAAGAAAGCCCCTTTCAGAGTTTTCGTGTTAGGCAGTTGGAAGCGCAGCAACCAAAGGAAGAGGTCAGGGACCAACTCTCTCTGGGATGTGTATTAATTTTATTCAACTTTTGTCATAACTGTTGACTTTTGAAATAACTGTTTCTTCTTGTCTTATTTTGAAAATTCAATGTATCTAAGTTTAATTTTAAATATATTAATTATTAATTAGTTTACTAATGGTGTTACAGAAGATTTAGGAAAGATTTCATATTACAGTAAAATACAGAGCAAAATATTTCTGTCATTGCTGTGCTTATATTGAAGCATTTGACCTCTGGAATAGCTACTAAAACTAGCTTCCTTGAACTGAAATAAAAGCATACTGGGTTTTTTTTCCTTGATCAGGTGGATGACAATATTCCACTGAGAGTAATGCTCCTTCTTATGGATGAAGTCTTTGATTTAAAGGAAAGAAATCAGTGGTTGAGAAGAAACATTAAAAATCTGCTTCAGCAACTTATTAGAGCAACATATGGTGACACAATTAATAGGTACTGCTTTTCTTACATAGAATAACTGTGTGGTTGAGACTGCGTAGTTTGTGTTTATAAATCCTTCTTAGTATTACTAAATTACTGTTTTTTTAAATCTCTGTGCATTCCCCTTTGAAGAGGATCAATAAAGTACAAAAGTGGTGTAAAATAGAGATAAACACAAAACAATGCTGAAAGACAAATTCTAGTAACTCTTATTCTTGGTGGCCAGGTGGCAACTGCTTTCAGATATGTGCTTCCAAGAACATGCTGCCCTGTTGAATGACTGAATACTTTCTGCTGTTTCCAGATTGTAGTATAAGTAGCAGAGTTTGTGCACAGGCTGCTGCTTCCTTATTGCAGAGGTGGCTACTATACTACTTTTTTTCTGCATTTGGAGCCATTCCAGATGCTCATGGCTTCCTCTACTTCAGTGGGCATATCTCATCCTGGCAAGTTTTTGGAATTTAATGGCATTCTGCAGCAAAATTGTGGGGGTTTTATTTGTTAGAAAACTGAATTCAATTTGTGATTAGGGAAACAGTCCTAGGATTATGGTGATACACTAATGTATATATAATTTCTATAAGCATACTGGATTTGGATGTAGAACTGTGTGTATGTGCTGATGAATGAAGTTCTGATGAACAATCAGACTATATCTCCTGTTGAGGATTATGAAGTATCTCCATACAAAAGTATGGTGTTTTGAGATTCTGAACAGATCATTTGCTTACAGAAGCAGAACTTGGAGTGCTCCATGAAGAGGAGTGCTCTACAAGTAAACCAGTTGTCTAATGCTGATGGGAAATGCAACATCAGTTTTGCAACCAAGGTTCATCATCATACACTTACTGAAATAGAAACAAACCTCAGCTTTAGGGAGTGATCAGTGAGCTTAGACTTTTATTGTGAATATCACTCTTTGTCTTCCTAGTAAGCACTATTGTAAACCTGTAAAATTGGAGAAAGTCGAAATTATAGTTTGTTTGCCCTAGAGTGCTCTTTAAAATGCTTCACTTATATGTTCTCTGTTCTAAAAATTAAATTAGAGACTTTGTTGATTTGATTTTAGAAAAATAGTTGATCATGTTGATTGGATGACATCTCCTGAGCAAGTGGCAGATGCGGTGAAACGCTTCAGGTATGTCTTTTATCATAGGTGTTAAATATGAAGTACTTGCCAATTGATGTCTTAATATCTATGTATCCTTCCTAGTCCTCTTACATGAGGAAATCTTTATCACTCTACAGAATACCAGTTAGATCATACACTGTCTTTAACATATGTTAAGTGAGAGAAAGCAATTGTCACAAAAAGAAGAGTATTTTTGAGTTTTCTCCTCTACCTTAAAAACTTGTTAACCAGTCTGGAAGAACTAGAATATGGGTATACATCATTCATCACTACTGAATATAGTGTTTTTGCCTTGATGAAAGCATGTATATGCCTTGCTTTTAGAAGGCAAACAATTAGCACTAAAAGAGCCTAGCTCTAAGATAATACATTTTACATTGGGCAAATACAACAGAACTGAAGTCTGAATTTGAGAGTATCAAAGGTTCTGTCTTTCAATTTCCTAAAAGTTTTAATGACTTCTACATTGTTGTTGAGAAAGACTTTCCCACCTTTTTTTTTCCTGTAGTTTGTTGGGGTGAAAGACATTAAAATAGTGAAGTGTATTCACCGAAGGATCATACTTTACAAGTATTCTGATTATTCTTTAATTAAAATGAGTAAGAATGTGTATTTTTTATTCAGAAAAAGATTGTCATTCACTGAGACAAAATAGCTTATTAGACAGAGGCATGTCTTTTTTTATTGGGCTTTACACTACACTGAAACTACTTGATCTTAGCCTTGTTAGGCCAACTAAAGTGTCAAAGATCTAATGAAGCAATAAATAAACCTAAGCCTAGAGTCTCTCTCTCAGTGACAGTAGAGACTGATGGGTAAAAGCAAGGCTTAGATCTATTTTATGTAATAACTATGTGGTATTTTAATGGTTTTGGTGTTTAATACTTTATTAAAATTTTATTTCTTCTGATTCTTGTACTAAAAAACTACATGGTAGCTGCTAATAGATTGAGTATACTGTGCTAGTTGCTTTTGATTTCTTCTTCACCTTTTCTTTTTCCTCTTCTAAGTGTGTGTTAGGTTGTGTGCAAATTACTTTCTTGTATTTATTTTATGGGGCGGTCCCGTGGTGTAAAGGGGAGCACTCTGGACTCTGAATCCCAAGGTCCTGAAGTTGAGTCTCAGTAGGGACCATCCCCTGGCAGTTCAAGCCTCCCTGCCATCCCATCCCATCAGATCTTGGATGCTCAGCAGGGTCAGCCCC
>JAWWEV010000083.1:28889416-28928067 GCA_035583235.1 Hafferia zeledoni | reverse complement strand
ACCTAAAAAATCCACTGTGCAGGCTGGAAGGGCACACCCACGTGGGGAGAGCCCTGCCCAAATCTTTGTTCGCAAAGTCTGGCCATACATACACACATTTATTTTATGAGATAGCTTTGTGGGATTTAAAAGAGCCTTTCACTTGATAAGATGTTAATGTATTTTGACAGATTTGCTTTTGTTACAGAGATGCTTTTTGGCCCAACGGCATTTTAGCAGAGACTGTTCCACGAAGGGACAAAGCTATTAGAATGAGAACAAGAGTTGCAGGGAAGACCAAATTACTGGAGGTAATGCCAGGTGAGTTAGTCTGGGATTGAAGCCTAATAATCCTTACCACATGTTGTTACTGGAATTAATGTCAATATTCTTGTTGATTAAGTATTGAAAAGAAATACTGATGCGTGAACTGTATTTAAATAAAAAGATTTCTAAGTATTAAAGCATTGGACATTTTCACATTTACTGTGAATTTGCAACTGTAGTTCTCTTAGAGCGAACCCAGTATTTAGTTTCACTAGATGATTTTAGTGTGTGAAATGTGTATATTCCAATACAGTATGATTTCCTGTAACATGGTTGCCGTGTATACAGGGTAAAAGTGAAATAATTTTCAGAAATCCTTTGTGCTGTAAGAGAACTTTTAGTTTAGTCATGTTATGTATAATAAAGGTACTGTTATCTCAAATGTCAGGCTACATGGTTTGTAAGTCTTAATATTCAGTTTAAGTTTGGTAACATGGAAGTATAATTTAGCTTAAACTTCTGCATAACTTCTGTTTTTGTAGATGAACTGAAGCACATCATAGGTGCTGAGACTACACGGAAAGGCATTCTTCGGGTCTTTGAAATGTTCCAGCATAGTCAACTGAATAAGAGAATGGTGTACGTGTTTCTGGAGAGATTCCTAGAAACCTTATTTCCACAAAATAAGTTCCCTGAGCTCTTCAACAAACTGCATTCACGGTCAAAGCAGATGCAGAGATATAAGCAGAGACTGCACTCTACTCAAGCGCCTTCCTTACAGAAGAGGTGACACTTCAAACCTATTAAGCTGGTGTATGTTTGTCCAGGACTAATTACTTGGGCAGATTCTCTGGGGCTTCAAACTCACATGCTGTCATTTCTGCACCAGTCTTTTAGTGTCACATATTAGATTATAAATGTATCTGTAAGACCTGTGGATCTTCTCATCTTCACTTGTAATTCAACCACTACCAGAAGGGTTTGTGTGTCTTAAATGATTTGGTGCGTCTTCATGCAACATTGAGAAGAAAACTGGCCCAATACACAAGAATGCTGATCCCTTCCATTCCTGAGTCGATGTTTTGCCAGCAATGAAAAGTGCCAGACTGTTCAAGTAAAGCACAACTTAGTGATACAATTGAGAAAAAAGGTGTTTTGGCACTGGGAGATAGTGCAATGTGTGAGAGTCGGGTGGAATTGCTCTGCGTTATGACTGTTGAGGCTCCGTAGGGCTATTTTAACATTCCTGTAAAGGCTGACCTAACAGGAAAAGCAGTGTCTGGAATAGCAGGTTCATAGGAGAGGGGAGAAATAGCTATAGCCCCATCATAGAGGTACATTTATTAAAGAAAGGTTAAGATAATGTGACTTTTTTGCCACATTTACATCACCTTTCATGTTTTGGAAATTAAACTAATGTTATATCTAATGGGGGTTTTAGTAAAGGCAGAGGTGCAGTAGAAACAAACCCTTTATTCTGATTATTCTGTAGCTTTAAGGGCCATATGCTGCTCTTACAGCACCTGGCATACATTTTGCATGTAACTTCAGTGGAGAGGGAGCATCATATTTATGTTCAGTTGGTCTATACGAACATATGTCAGGTTGATAGTTGTAGAAGGAAGGGAGTATATGTTTCAAAGAGGATGGATATTGTGTTAGAAGATGAGGAAATTGCACTAAGACACAGTATGTACACAACTCCCCCTTAAAATCTGGAACATTTCAGGGATGTAAAAGACTATGTCCTACTTAATTAAAGATTCCTTACTTTATAGTGTGTAAGCCTCATACGGAAAAATGTTAGAATTAGTTGGTTCCTCACAGGTTAAAGATTTCATTTGTCATATGCAAACACTTGGAAATTTCTGAACGCATATCAGTGTATATATGAAAATAAAAAGGAGATAAAACTACAATATTTTTTTAAATAATTTTTTTATTTTTTGCATAGTGTAAAATTTTAATACAAATTTTTGACATCAAGGCCCCACATCCATCTCTTTAGTTTCAGTGAAGAAGTTCTGTCCAATTAAAAATACAGTAACAACAAATCTTGTTTGGCCACAGCATATCTCAGTTTGTGTTTTTCATAGTCCCCAACTGTTTGAGCACCACTATCTTGAGTGAACAGAAAGTAATCTTAGAGGCCCTTTTTTTTCCCTGAATGCTAAACACAGGGTAAGATACAACTATGGATCAAGGATCCCAAGGATCCTTGTAATAATTTGTGTCTTGATGAGAACAAATGGTCCTTTTATGTGAGAGAGGAACATAGACCTTGTATGAAAGCATTCTAAGAGAAGACAGAAGGCTCTCAAAGGACCTACTTAAATTGACTGAAGCCTCTATATAGATCATTTTTTTCTCATGGACTCTATTAATGAAATGTAGCCTTTTATCATACTACTTAATGATGATCATATTGTACTGTTAACATTCTCATACAGTATGCATGGGCTCAAGTGCACTTGTTTTTTTCTTTATTGCAGAACTAAATGCTGTAAATTAAATCCCTTTCTTTTGTAATCCCTAGGAAGACAACTTCGTAAATATGTAAGAACCCCTCTCCCTTCCTCTCTGCAGGTTCTGTAGAAGTGTGACAGTTAAATGCTTTTGAATTTAACAAAATCCTTGAGTTCTGTGTGAAGTAATCAACATAGCCAGCTCCTATTGTTTACATGCCTGTATCTTCCTCTGATGTCAGGGTGCTCAGGCATAACTGATATCTGACTGATGACAGATCGTTCAGCAGTTGTTCTTGGTGATACAGTAAATATCTCATTAATCCTACCAAATCTAATTTATGTGGTTTAGGTCACTGAATTTATTATGCAGTATGAAAGTGGGAAATTTAAATACTGTTTTGTCAAATCTGTGGAACCTTTTATCTGTCTCTAGGTACCATGAAAAATTTCAAGAGAATAGTGATAATATACAAATTTGGGATTTTTTTTTTTAATTATCTGGTACATTTCTGTACAAAAATAAAATAATATCTCTAGGAATGTGAACTGAACATAATACACCGTGCTTATTAGTTGTCTTAATGAATTTGTTACGTACATATACCTATACACACATTTATATGCTCATGTGTGCATATGTATATATGTATTGAGATTTTGTCTTCTGTAATTACAGAATGTGGCTTCCTAATTCAATGGTGCCTGTTGGCTGGCAAGAACCATCAGAAATTAATACTTTCTGTTAAAGCGAGTTTGTTTGTAATCTTTATTTAAATGGTTTTCCTGTTGATGATTTAAAATACCTACCCTGTCAACCCATGCAGCCTATTATCCTAGAAAGTTTCCAAAACTGAATGTTAATATACAGCACTTAAGTGTCTGGGTGTATCTTCTGGCCTTTGGGTGCTGTGACTGGCCGCTGAAAATTGTGCCATGGTCAACAAATGCACTTGTTTTAGCCTTAATTATTTTTAAGAGAAAATGAGCAATTGAGTTTTTCTTTTGGTTCATCCTCAAGCTTGTGCTGCTGGTGTTTGCTAGAACTAAACAGTAAATTTTAAGTGCTACCAGAATGTCTACCAAAATAAAACTATATAAATTCCACAATCTAAATTTTAATTTTGTGCAATATTTTCATTTAATGCATGTGTATTTGAATAGCTGTAAAATAAATTTTTAATGTTCTGAAGTCTAGGTAAAAAATGTCTTCTCAGCTGAACAATTTTTCATTCTGTTGTTGCGTTAGTTTATTTAAGGACTTGTTTTAAAAGTCTTATTTGTTACTCCTTTCGTAATTCCTTTGTTCTCAATGATCTTTGCTCACCTAAGCAAAGCTCATATATTACAAGGGAAGAATCTGAAGAACACATCTCATAAATAGAGCTGTTATAAATTACTTATGCATATCATTGTACAGTAAGTGTCAGCTGTGTGCCTAATTGTTCTATTGATGCTTTTCCCCTCCCGTCCCCCTCCTCTTGTTTCTGTAACAAAGAGCGAACATGAAACAGGCTGCCATGGTCACTTCTACTGAATGGCAGAGGACTCTGAATTTTTTTGGAGTTTGCATTTATGTTCTGTCCAATAGAAAGCTAAAAAATTACACTAATAAAGTATTAACAGGATTATTATGAGTCTCTGTTTGTTTTTAAAATAACTTTCTTGCTATCAGGTATGAATATTTCACAAGTCTGGAATAAAATCACTAATTATAAAAAAACATTGCTGTTTAAATAAAGCAGTCATTCCTTGTTTTGGATTTGGTTTTTTTTAACATTTTACACTGGTGTTGCTTTAAACTGATTAATCTCTACATTCATTTTTGACCAGTGTTTGTAGAGAGTCCTGTGTTTTAAAAGGACTTACACAGAAACAGTGGGATTCTATGATGTTGGGGGTTTTCTACTGTGGTTTTTCCCCCTGGGTTTATTTTTGTAGCAGCTAGATCTACCATGGGATCACAATTGTTACCCTTGATATGTTTATTCCAGTTGTTTCACATTCATCAAAAAGATGTCCTGAGCTACAGAGATGTTAGTTCTTTGACCCTTGAGTGAAGTGTTTACCACTTTCTCTAACTTGCACACTCTCACTACAGGATATAGACACATCTCAGGAATTTCTTTAGCAAATTGAAAGTTCTTATTTGTTGAAACTGTTATCCTAAGGTAATTTCATGGCAAAAAATGCACTCCATACTAAGCTTGTTTTTAAAAAACTCTTTAAAAATATCTGCCATTTGCTAACTGAGGATTCAATGTATCTGTGGCTTATTTAACTCTTCTGTCTACCACATATTTAATGTTGGTTTTGATGTCTAATGCACATGTGAGTCTCATAAAATTGTTTGAATTGAGAACACTGTCATTTAGTACATGTAGAAGATGGTTGTGCAAGTTACCTGGTTATTTCATGCACAGAATAGTCAGAATTTTTGTCTTTTTTTTGTTTGTTTATTTTTGTTTTTTCTTAAATAGCCAGCCTATATTAGGGTAAACACAAAATTTTCTTCGCAGAAGTCATCTCCAGTTAGAAGCTACAGGTTTCTTATTTTTTCAGTGTGATGGTTAGAATTTGAATTAGAATTTAATTATCAAAGACAAATGTTTTTGTTTTCAAGAACCTCATTGAAAACATTCCTTTATAGTCTGTTTAAAAAAAATTTTGTGTTTTTTATGTGCTGAATTGTGTATTATGGATATTGGTTTCAAATACTGGCTTCCCAGTAATCCCACACATCATTTCTGCAAACAAGACCTGCTTGTATCTAATGTAAGAACACAGGTATCTGGGGGAGAAAAGAATAGGATCTGCATTCAATATTCTGCTGTCTTGCAGAATTGTATCAGTGTGAAACTGAAACTGGGATGTCATACATCTGGAAATTCACCAGTTTTGCTGACTTTGTACAGTGCCATGTAAAGGAAATAGAGGCTTAAGGTTCTCCTGTGTATCACATAGGAAAATGTTAGTTTTCTTTTTATTACATGTAGGTTCTAAGTGGTGTCGGGCTAGTGGTGAGTAGTTGTGCTAAATGCCTTTGAACATGTTAAAGCTCCACTGTTCTACTGCTAAGTGGAGCTTGTAGAAGTGCTTGTGTTACGGACAACAGTTCTTTAAAATCAAGATATAGGCTGTCACCAGTGAAAGAACTTGCTGAAGTACCTGAGTGATACCAAGTGATTCCAAATGTAAACATTTGTTCTATTCCACTTGCTACAGAATCTGTATTTTTTTTTCTGTCTGTCGGTGGTGTTGCTAGTACCAAGAATACTGTGGTCTCTAGAGGGTGTGTCATCTTGAGCGTAAGAAGTGAAGTAATACTTAGTAGGTAGCTGTTTGTGTAGGTGGACTCCTGGCTTGACAGTATTAGGGACAGGAGTTAAGATCATGGATGATTCTATAGAGTATATTAAGTAGCATTTATATAAAGCTGTAGCTTACTGAGTAAGCAAAAGTAAGTACATAAACAATTACTTGAGCAGTCATTTATTTTCTTAAGTTAGATTTTTATTGTTAAGGTACTTTATATGACAAGATTTTAGTGTGATAAAAACTACTAAGATTTAAACACTAGAATCAATCATACAGAAATCACAGCAGGTTATGATAACAGATTATGACTAGCTTGTATGGACTACAGTGCAGGAGGGTACTGGACAGGAAAACATTTGTTGAATTTTTTGTGACTGAGATGGAAAACAGAATCTACTGCATTCTCTGACCATTCAGGTGATATCTTTACTATGTAAAGAGAGAGGGTGCTAGTTACACAGCAAATTGTGTTTTGTGGGCATTACAGATGTTCAGGGCATGAAAATTCCTGAGTTGTTAAAGAACACCTTTTCAGTATAAATGCAAAGTGAAATCTTGGCTAACAGGAGCAGATTACAAAATAGTAATGTACATGCTGGTTGAGCACTGGAACAGGCTCCTCAAAGATGTGGTCACAGCAACAAGCCTGCCAGAGTTCAAGAACCGTTTGGACAACACTCTCAGGCACATGGTGTGACTCTTGGTGTTGTCCTGTCCTGAACCAGGAGTTGAACTCAGTGATCCTTGTGAGTCCTTTCCAACTCAGAATAGTCTGTTTTATGATTCATGAATTTCTGTCAGAGTCTGTTTCAAACATGTATCGTTTTGCCTTCTACATGGTGGCTGTTCCTTTAAGTTAAATGAGAAAGAAACCACATTTAGGACTTCTATTTCTGTGCCCAGTTTTTATGAGCCTGGAATAATTTCATTTAAATGGATCTTCTCTTTTCTATTAACAATTCCATATGTAAGTTAAATTCTATTATAATAGCCTGCTGCATCTTTTAGGTGATTTCAATTCACTGGCCCTAAGAAGACAATATTGCAAGGATAACTACCTGAGATTTTCCATATTTGCCTAGTGTAACACCTCAAGTTAAAAAAAATCCTACTCTTGGGGTTTTTTTCTTTTTTTTTTTTTTTTTTAACTATGCTTGAAGTAAACCAGACAATTCTAGTATTGTTTGTACTCAGTAGAACAATTGCAGCAGCAACTGTCTACTCAGTTTAGGAATATATATGAAATACTGTTTTTTGTTAAACTAAATTGAACTTACAAAAAAAAGTAAAATATTTCCAACTACATTTAAACCAGATAAAACACTTTTTAAAATGTGCTCTTTTTCAATTATATAGTCAAGATTTAACAAATTTTATTTGTTTCTCACATTGTTTTGTTACAAGCACAAGCAGGGAATAGTACGTTTCTAAAAGCAAATTTATTTTGAAGGAGATTGTACAGTGCACATGTAGAGCTGAGTGATGCATGTGACAAGGGGCTTATGAACAGGCAGTGAAGTTATTGAATGCAGTTAGGAAGAAATAGAGTAGAGGAGCTGAAACTCCCTTGAATTGTAGAGGTTAAAAAGAGGTCAGGCAGTGAAGTTCTTGGATCTATACCCCTTCCTCTTGTCCATCCTTCCTACTCCCTGCAGAGTGTTTTGGTTATGCTTTATGGCTTCAAAATTCAAGGAGCTTGTCTCCTGGCTTGATTTGCTGCAGACATTTCATAAAAATAATTGGTCGTATGAGATGAAAATAAATACTTTAGAAATATTTATGAATTTTCATCCAAAACTTCATGGCAGCAAGTTCCAGACCTCTGTTCTCATTTATTTTAGCCCTGAATCACATTCCCGGTCTACATTCCTCTCTCTTCACAACGCATTTTATGTGCTGTGGTTTTTATCAGTGTGTGATGGGCCAATAGTGCCTGAGATCTGCTCAGTATAAAGAAAGTGATTGTGTGTGATCAGTTCATGCGGTAAGGGCGCTGCAGTGAGGGAAAACTGACACACAGCAGGTGTGCAAGAAATAAGCAAAAACATTTTACTATGATAAAGATCATGAAACTGAAGGCCGGAGAATGTCAGCTATTCCTAAGACCCCTGACATTTTCATGAAGTGGTCTTACAGTACACGCTTGCCATCATCTGTTCAGCTGTGGAGGGTTTTGAAAAAAAAAAAAGAAAAAGTTAATTCAGTGCTGCTGTCTTTGACAGAATCCCAAAACTTCATGTTATCACATCAAAGTCTGTAAGCTTAAAAATTACTGAAAAGTCTTGCTTAAAGTATTTTCTCCCAAAGCACTCAGTCTTTGTGCATTGTAGCATGTTTAGGGCTGTTTGTGGGTGGATCATGTTCTGCAGTTCGGTTTGTGACGGGCAGGAATGAGTGGGTCTGTTTCTGAGCCCACAAGATAGGGCTGAATATTTGCAGCAGCCAGCATGGGCATATCCTTGCACAGATTAAGGTAAACTCCACCAAAGGTGTTTGTTCTGATAATTCTGGTGCTTTTGGGAAGAGGGAAAGGTCTACTTTGGAAGTTGCACTGTGTCCACAGACCCTACTGAAGTTCTCTGATCCCACAGACTTTTTGTGTCAGAGGAGAATTTGCTGAAATACCAGGGCTGTACAAGGATGTTGTACTGGATTTAACAGTTAGATCTGATGTATCTTCTGCTTAATATTATCCTACCAGAAGGTTGTTTTTGAGTCGGGAATGTCCTTGGCATCTGAATCAGATCAAGAGAGAGATGACCACTTTGTTTGCAGGTCAATTTGCTGAAAATCTGCTGTAGTTTTCCTGCTAGGAGAGAAGCTCAGAGTAGGAGCAAGTTGTGTGAAGCCTGCACTGAGCAGAAGCCTTGAGAAAACTCTGATGTGTCCTCCATATGAGAGCGGGGCCAGGCTTGGTGCTGAGCTCACAGAAGCCTTTAGGATGGTCCTCATAAGTTTCAGCTTATTCTCGGAACAATAACTAGTAAGACAACCTTGAATGATGCAGATAAATAAATCCATTACTTTGCCAGCCTGTTGCTACTTTAAAGCCCTGTGTTTAGTGCTACTTGCTTAAAAAACAAAATTTAATCCAGTTGCAGTCACCCAGCATATACGCATATTTTTGCCTCGGTGTATCAGTCTGGCCAATCCAACTTCACAGTAGTTGGCACTTTTACCCTCTTGGAAAAAAAGCGTTCTTGCTACAGGTGTTTTTCTTTTTCCATAGGGGGTTCTAGAAGGTCACAGAAGCATGAAATCTATCCTAATTCAGCTTAGCTGCTAATCACACAGAGAGAAAGGAAAGTGTGACTGAGTGTCGAGTAAATGTCAGTTGGCACCTGTTTTCACAATCTCAATTTGTTTTTCTTCTCACACCATATTACACTTCTTAATTTAATTTGTGACTGGCCTTTTCTCCTCCCAGCTGTCCAGGGCTGCAGGGCACACGTTCCAGCTGGTGTTACCAGGGGCTTTGCTCAGCCCAAGGACTGAGCTGAACAAATTACCCAAGTCCCACAGCCACCCGGGATCTGGGTGCTGTCTTGCTGCCTTATCTCACTTACAGGCTGGTAACTTGATTCTCTGGACCTGAAATGGGGTATACATATTTCAAATACCTTTAGAAAGTCTTTCCCATCCTAACTATGTTGTTTTGGGATTAAAATGGACTTTAGCTAACAGAGTGGCCCATTCATCAGCTTTGCAATAATTACAGTGCAAATGTGGATTTAAGTTTGTTTTTTTGAACAAAAAGATTCCTAATGCTATTTGCGGGAGGGTAGGCTGCCTGTCAGTTGTACTGTGAGTGTGTCACATGTAAGGGCTGCATTCTCCTTCCCTCCCGTGTGAAAGCACAGGAAAGGCAGCAGGGCTGGAGAAATCCAGCATCCCACTCCGTGCCCCAGAAAAGTTTAAGGCAGTCCCAAAGTGACATTCAGAGAAGTAACAAATTTTATTTCTTTGACCCCTGGCTATGGTAGCTTAATCCTTCCTTTCCAGAACAGCTATGTTCAAAAATAAGATGCTTGGCTGTCTGGCAACATTAACAAACAGATTGAAAGATGATAAATTTCTAAGATACAGAAGCCAGTGTTATCTCCAGAGCTTCTCTTTGGTGTTCCAGGTCAAGAAGAAAGACAGTTGCCCAGCCCTATTCTCCTTGAGGAAATGTTTCTTGTCTTCCATCAGCTCCATGAATTTCTAAAACTTGTATGTATATCATGGTGCATATTATTAAATAGGCTGTTAAATTGCACTACAGAAGCTAATCTCTTACAGACTCTGACTACCACTGAAACTTACTGTCACAATTACTATAACTGCTGTTGCCAAGTTGTCCTGTTTTAATCTGGGCAAAGTCCTGCAGAGTGTAAAACAGTCCTGTATAGCACTAAACAAAGGGCTTTAAAGTAGCACCTGTATAGTAGTAAATTTTCTATGTTAAATGATGCTCCTCCTTTTCCTCTCCAAAAGGGTTGTTCCAAATAGTGACTATATTAGCACTTGAATAAGTGGTTAGACTGCAAACATATTTCTGAAAGTAGGTCCTAAACTGAGGAGCTGCATGAAAGTTGTTTGATTTGTTTTGTTTGGGATTTTGATTTATTTTATTATTTGTTTCATTTTATTGGTTTTTGTTTTAGTTTTGGTGGTGGGGTTTTTTTGGTTGTTTTTTTTCTTGTTTGGTTTTGGGGTTTGGGTGGGTGGGGTCTTTTGGGGTTTTGTTTTTTGGAAGGAGGTGTTTGGGACTGCATGGGAAAAAAACCACCAGACATTTCATTTAACAGAGTTTTGGTCAGCACAGGCTGTGGTTGCAGATGGTTTTGGCAGAGCATAATCTTGTAGGTGGAAAGGCCAAAGATCTGGATGGAATGGCAGTCAGCCTGGCTAGCTCACACGGACTGTGTAAAGAAGCTCTAGAAACTCCTTCATATTTTCCCGAACCCCAAAACAATTACATTGTTTGCATTAAAGATGGTCCAGTATTGTACTTATTTTCAGCAGATCATTCTTTCTTGCCCTTCTCTATTACTTTCTTGCCTCTGTGAATTTATAAAAGTTCCTGGTGAGCAAAGGATCTGACATCTATTGAAATGTTACCCCCATTCTGCATGTATTTCATGGATGTGGAATGGATATTTGAGAAGAAACAATCTTTCAGTCTTCAGGTCTCTGCTTACATATGATGACTAAAGAGGAATTTTTAGAAAAGTCACTCCTGTCACAGCCGGTGACTGCTTGAAGCTTGAAACTTAACATGTGTCAAGGCTATTATCATACGGGTTATTGCAGCTTGCTTTTCCCCCCAGCCTTGGCAAGTGCAACCTTACTTCTCCAGACTGCTGCCACAAAGACCATATTTTTAACTTGGGCTATTATCATTTTCTGCTTTTCCTGCTGTAGTTGTTTTCAGAGTACCATGGTCTTCTTAGTCCCCCAGAACCTGTAGAAGCAGTAACAGGAAAAATTAAGCTGCAGAAAGACCCCATAACAAAGTCAGAAAAGTCCTCTTTGGCAGTTTTTGGCAAACAATATTTTTAAAAAGGCACTGCATGCTCATTTTTATTTGCAATAGACTTTTTTTTTTCTTTTTTATTCTTCATGAAACTGTCTCAGCTGTACCACTTTATAGTTCTCTTAGACCTACTCTCTTGTGTACGGCAAATGCTTTTCAGGCAAATGTCAAGCAGGGAGTCTGGTGCCCAGGTGCAGTCCAGTGGCTGCTGCAGCAGCTGGTAGGAGACCTGGGTCTGCTCTTGGAATCGCCTTCCTAATCACCCAGGTGTGATGCATGAGACAGATACATCTACCTAGTGATAAATGTTATTTTTTTCTTCATTTTTTCTGATGTTTGCTCTCCATATAGTGCCTGATATTTGACAAAAGCATGCCAGAAAAATTGGAAGCTTCTCTATGTTTTGAATTTCCATATGTTCTTCATCTCTCCCAGTCTTACAGGTTTGCCATAAAAGAATTATTAGGTTGACTATTTTTTTTTTGTTTATTTGTCTATATTTACTTATGTTTTGTGCTGATTGCCCTTCTTCAAGTCAAAAATGTGCAGATGGTAGCTCCTGATTTTCACAGATTTCTGGTTCAACTCAGAAAAGTATGATTTGTATAAAATGTTGAAAGATATTTCTGATTTGCTGGCAGTCTTTCCTCTCTCTTGCCTCACTTTTGCTTGTTTATTTTAACCCTTACATTAAACCCTGCCCTTTTTAAAAGGTATCATAGGTATGATATGGCAAATGATTTTACTTGTGTGCCTCTTGCTGATGACAGAAATGTCAGGTAAAACTTCAGCATGTACAGTTTGATCTGTAGAAGCTGCTGAATTTCTCTTCCATTCTTTCTAATGAAGGATGTTTCTGCCTAAGATTGTCACACTGGGACAGAGAAAATAAAAGTAAAACTTGGAAGAGAAGTAAACACTGGGAAAATATATTTGCCTAATTAGCCCTTGTGGGAGTAGACTGGATTGAACTTCCTAAGATCCTTGTGTATCCTGGTGAGCTTTTATTTTGATAAGCACAGAGAAATTCCCTAATCAAAAACAAAGACTAAGGCACTTGGCTCTAAAGTAAGACCAGAAGAAGTCTTCTCCTTTTCCTGCAGTAAAAGTTGCTATTTGACTATTTCAGCCCCAGCATATCTTGGAAAGTCATGGAGAATAAGTTTGTAAGGAGAGGTGGTGCATCCTTTTCCTGCAAGGCATGGGGAGGAAGAGGCTTCTATTGAGCTTGTATGTTCAGTCAAAAGAAGCAAGAAGGTCTCCCAGTTGAAAATGCAGCAAGATTCTCTAGAGAAGAAAATAGAGAGATTTATTTACCAGCTCTGAATAATTGAGTCAAATCTACAAAATGAGACTTGTAAAATAGTTACCTTTCTGCTATAGAAGGCCCCTGGTGCATGGGTACTGTAGCGTCTATACAATTTTTTTCTATCAGACTGGAACTCTTGCCCTGTGTCTGTTAAATTGCTTGTACACAGCTCCACTTCCCACCCCAGCATGGTGCAGGAAGAAGGCAGTAGGCCTTATACCATACAGCAGAACAAGAGCAACAAAGCTGATGAAGGCTCTTCAGCATAAATCTTATAAGGAGCAGCTCAGGGAGATGGAGTTGTTCAGCCTGGAGAAGAGTCAGAGGAGACCTTATTACTCTCTACAACTGACTGAAAGGAGGGTTAGTGAGGTGGAGATTCTCCCAGATAGCAAGAGACGGAACAAGAGGAAGTGGCCTCAAGTTGCTCCTGGGAAGGTTCAGATTGTATATTAGGACAAATTTATTAACCAAAAGTGTTGTCAAGCACTGGAACAGGCTGCCCAGAGAAGTAGAGGAGTTATTTAGAGGGCGTGTAGATGTGGCAGTTGCCACCCTGACACCTGATCTGATCAGATCTCGGAAGCTAAGCAGGGTCAGGCCAGTTAGTACTTGGATGGGAGACCTCCTGGGAATACTGGAGGCTGAAGGTTCTAGTCCCGAGGACTTCACTGTCACCGTCCAAGCTCTCTTGGCTGTGGCAGATGAACCTCAGGAGTTAAAGGGTGGGGCCAGTTCTGCGCACGCTGTGCCTCACCTAAAAAATCCACTGCACAGGCTCAAAGGGCACACCCATGTGGGGAGAGCCTTGCCCAAATCTTCATTTGTGAAGCCTAGCCATGATGATGGTGATGGTGAGATGTGGCACTTAAGGACATGATTTAGTGGTGGACTTAGTTAATTGATCAGACTCAATGATCTTAAAGGTCTTTTTTAACCTAAATGATTCTATGATACTCTGAAGATTATATGAAGCCACTGCTGCTGGAAGGAGATGACCTAGGCACTCCCTGGTTATTCTTGTCCTACTCTCTGCCTAAAGGACAATATGAAGGACTCCAGTCATGAAGCACTTGCACTATTTGACTGCTTCAACCAAATATGTCCACTTGGATCTTTTCGCATGGCTGAGAATTAAAATTAGTGTTTAAGGTCTTTTGATGACAGCACTTAATAATTAATAGCTGATTTTTTTTAAGCTATCTTTGTTAAACACACCTCTCTGTTTCTTACTTTTCAGGTTTTATAAAAATGGATTTTTAGGTTAGACATGCTTCATAGCCAAATCTACTCATTAAAGGAAACTTTGCTGCCTCAGGTTTTTATGGCTGACTACCTTAACTTAAACACAGACACAGGTTTTCCTGGAAGAACATATTTTCCAGAGGAATTGTGATTTTGCTTTTGACTACTAACTCCTGTATCAGTATCACAGTGTATAACTAAGGTAGGAAATATATAACTATAGTTGTTGCCTGTCTCGTTCTTGCACTTGTTACTGACAAGCTCTCAGACAAATGAAATGTTCAGAAAAGAACATTTGGCAATATTCACTGCAAAATCAGAGTTCAAGTAACAGGTAATATTAGGGTGTATTTATTTTTTTAAAAAACTGCATTTATTTTAAAAGTTAATATTTTATATAAAGAACTTCTCAAATAATACTTAAACTGATGGATATGTAGCATTTACTGAAAGGTGACCAAGGCTTTCCACATGTAAGTATACCTAATCTAAGGGGACTGAAATATAATAATACTACTTTTCATGTTTGAAATGTGCAGATACTGTATGTATCCCAAACTGCAAGCTAGTAATTGCCTTAGAAATCATACCTAACTCATTTTATCAAAGAAATACTTGATTTTGCAAAAGATTTGCCTAGCTGTCTAATTTGATGCTTTCAATCTCTTTTATCTCCAAACTCCATAGAGTTAAGGGAAATGAGAAGAAAGTGATGATTATACAAAATTTTTCAAGAAATGTACACTGTCACCATATATTCTAGATCATGCTTTTTCTCTTCCTTCTCACTGTTTTTTCTAAGGCTGTGCTGGGCTTTGGGCACATTGCCACCAGTGTCCCAGCCTGTGCTGTACCCTCTCTGCCTTGACAGGTCTCCCATTTCACACAGGTGCCATAGTCTCAGGGTGAGGAGGAACTGCCAGGGGTTGCCTGGCCTCTGGGGTGTCCCTTTGGCACCCCCACGCATGGGCTGACAGGCAGCAGAGCTCTGCATAGGGAGCACTTCAAAATGGGAGTGGGGCAGCAGCTCTCTGAGCAAAAGTTAGTGAGAGGAAAAGTGTTCTCATGCCCAGAAATGTTTTTGTGATCCATTTCCAACTCTTCTGTAAATATGAACTGTTCTGTGTTTGCTTCTGGGCACTCACGGAAAACTTGGCAGAAATTTTTCTCCACCCCCTTGCTGTAGCCTGTGATACTCTTCTATCAGTGAGACAAAGGACAGCTTCTGTCACACTATTTTATTAAGTGTCTGTGTGACATATTCCCTGTTCAAGGGGAGAAAGTTTATTGTCTATTTTGCAAAGCTTAGCACAATGGTGGCACCCCCCAACATTTTCCCTCACAGAGGGTTGGCTGAAGGGCTTTCTGGCTGTGCAGAAAGAAGTATGCTGCTGCTTTTTTATTTTCTTATATTTACCAAGGAGGGATGCTAGCAGCAACCGTGACAAACTTGAGCAGAGGGTATTTCCCAGTGAGCTGATGACTGACTGGTTTTAATGACCCGCAGCTTTTTTCTGGGTCATTAACTCTCCTAGGTAGTTATTAATCCCCAGGAAACATCCTGGGTCTCAATGTTCAGTGCTTAAAGACAAGACAGTCTCTTGCAGATATTTTCCCTATGAAGCATCCAAAACAAACATTCAGCTAAATCTTTTTTTTTGCTTTCCAGATGTTCCAGTGTTTTTCAGTCTCCTAGAGGAACATTCTCTTATCTTAGTGATTTATTTTAGTCTTATGTTGAGTTGTTATGCAGTTAGTATATGTCTGCAGATTGAAGGTTTCCACACCCTTTGGTTTTGTGCCTTCACTCTCACTTCATTAAGTGAACTGGATATGTCTGTGCACAACATAATGATTGTTGTGCTTTGAAATATATAATTTATTGGCCTAATTCTTGTTTTCTATCCTTTAAAGTCACTATGCTGTGCTGATGCCCAGAACACAGCCACCTGCAGAGGATGGAGAGACTGATTCTCCGACAGGCACAAGTTCACCCTCTGCAAGTAACTATTAATCAAGTACTTTCAGAGGCAGAGGATGAGGGTCTCTGCACCTCAGCAGCCACAGCAGGGCTTGAATGGATGATGCTTCAGAGAACCAAAAATACTTTTATTTTACTCTTGTGTGCTCTTATTTCTTTTAAAATAGGACTGCTTAAAGTATCTGGAAGGTTCTTTGAAAAAATTTACATGATTATGAAAAAGCATCTGCTGCAAGGCACAGCTGAGCCTCAGAGAAAACAGCCCATTTCTGCTACTGTCTTAGTAGGTGCAGCCATGCATTGGTGCACCAAAAGTCTGACTTGACATTTGTCCAAAGTACGGTGCTGGGAAATCCTGACACTGAGCTTATTTTGGGACACTGCTGAGAAGCCTCAGCTCCTGGTGCTATTTGTGGACGAGTTCTTCCTTCAGCATTAAATGCTTGGAAATCTGTAACATCTGAAAAGAAGTGGTTTATTACTACCTGACTAGACCTCTGTAGAGATTGATCTCTGGGTTTTACACACAGCTTGCAAGAGGGAGTTCTTTTCTCCAAACCAAGGACTTCTTGAAACATTTCTAGGATGGAAAATACCAAATTATGTCACAAGTATTGCTTGTGTTACCCTAATCCTTTTAGAGAGCAGAAGCACATCTGTGACGCCTCTCAAAGCTTCCAGTAAAAGTGTTCTCTGTGAGACACCTCTGTCTCTCAGCATGTCTCTGTCTGCATGCAGGACCATGGAAAGGCAAAATGACCAAACTTTCCCTAAATGCACAGAAACGCTGTGGGCAAAGAGTAGAGCTGAGGAGTGAAAAAACAGCCCAGCCTTGTGTTTCCTCCAGTTCAACAGTGATCACAGATTTTACTGTGGTGTATCTCTTATTTCCTTCACTGAATAAGGTGTTTCAGGTGGGAGTAGGCCCTGTGTAAGAAGTAACTCCTTCACGCTTTATTTGGGGGAAATTATTTTAGTCTTCTCTGCAAATCAGGTCTGAATTGCCTTGTTGTGTATGCATTTTTTTTTTCTGAATACCTATTCAAATAACCTGTGTGTGTGTGTGTGTGTGTGTGTGTGTGTGTGTGTGTGTCAGACACCTATTAATTTTTTATTACTCTGTGTTCTTCCAGGAAGCAAAATTTACAGCATTATTCCTATACAGAGTTCTTCTGTGCTCATTTTGTGAGGAAGGCAAATCACACCTCCAGTAAAGAAGTTTTCCATTGCACCTACCCCCACTTTAAAAGTTCTGCCTATAAAACAGGCCCATGATCAGTTTTGCAGCCCTAAATGTGATTATAAATAAAAGAACAGATACAAAATAAATCTACTTACCAAAAGCAACTTTTAAAAATTATATTATTTTCAGTTGAAATGCTCAACTTTAGAATATATTTATTTCTAGAGATGGGGGTTTGTTTCCTTTTCTTTTGATGTTTTCCCATAATAAGCATAAGCTGCTAGTTTAAAATTGACTTGATTATTCATTATTTGTTCTGCAGGCACACAGGTCGCAGTTCTGCTGCCAGAGTCTGGCTGGAAAAAAGCACAAATACGAAACAAGATTGCCACCTCCTGGTTGGAAACTGAGCTAAATTGGATGCATTGCTATTTTTGGAATTTCATGTAATTCCCCAATCTAAGCCTGTAAATAAACTGGCAAATACTGGTTTAAGCGCTGTGATATCTCTGTATTCAATGTATGGCTATATGGGTAACCACTTGCAGCCTGTTCAGCTCCAAAACAAAGGTTACCTCCTTGAAAAGTAGGAACTGCAGTATCAGAACTGAACCACTCCACCAGTGGATCACAAAATGTTACAATTACCTTCCTACTGCAGATACTGGTTTTAAAGACATATTTTTAATAGTTGTCCTAAGTCTGTCTGAAGAAAGAGGTACTAAAGACCTTATGACAGTGTTTTATAATAAAACTGTATTCCTAATTTTAAAGGGAGTATTTTTCAAAACTGCCTGGCTGGGACCACTGTGGGTGGAGAGCCCTGCTGCAGATCCCCTGTCTTGGCAGCTGCCTTTGCCTTGGTCATGTGCATGGGTGACAGTGGTCAGTCCTCTTCCAAGCTGCCAACTTATGCTTGTGCTGTTTCTTGGCTACTGGGTCTCGCTGACTAATCTCTCCCTCAGGGCACTAATAACAGAAACAAGCAACGTGTTTGTCTCTCTGCACAGTTTGCATTAAAACATAATTTAGTCTTCTTTCCCTGTTGTCTGGAAGGGCCTCACTCACTGTCAGCTCTTTTCTGCCATCCAAATGCAACCTGAAGTGACACTTTTGCTATACCATCATAATTGAAAACTATTTATGAAGGTTGAAATTACTTCCCTGACCTTTTTTCAACAGTAAGGCAAGGGCAGACAGATTGTATGGAAGTTGTATAGATGTACATCCAAAATAAGGAGAAATCCACTTCTCCAGAGTGTATGAGAAGTGGTTAAATGCTGTATCACCTAAATAAAATTAGGTAAACTCCATTTACTGGCCTCTGAATGGGCTAGTGCATTGTATTTAATTTTTACGTCATTCATTTAGTTTGCACAAATACAAATATTTATATATTGCTATAGGTTACAATACCTCTTCTCAGGTGAATCGAGCTTGTGTCTGCTACATACAGCCTCCTGAAATTCTCTTACATTGTTGCCTGGCAATAAGGAGAAGGTACAGCAGAAAGCCTACTCATGGAAGAAATTTTTTCCTTGTGTATTTTGTTAATGGAGTCCAGAAAATGCAGTTAGAAATGACACTGAGGATGCTAATTACATATTATTATTTATTATTGGTTATTAAAGAGACAGAAAAAAAGAAAATTCCCAAGCTTTTGAAAACTAAACCCTTCCAGTGCTCAAAGGTGACTCTGGTTTTATCCAACATTGTTTCTGAAAACTGAAATAGTCTCCTACAGTGCACATAATGTGGAAGATCCCAGGTAATGTCTGAAAGTACCCTCAGTGTTGAGGATATGGAGCATAATACTCTAAAATGTGTTTAAACTGCTGCATGTTGGAGACTGTTAGTGCTCTTTGGTCGTTTGTTTGACAGTGACATCCAATCAGACTGTGGCTGCAAGGTTGTAGTCGCAGGGTTAATCTCACACTTACTGGGATACAGCTGGTTGTGTGCAGCTACAGCAGGACGAGGCTCACACACGCTGTTTCCTTCCCCAGCCTGGGTAAAGAGCTGAAGGGTAGGTATATCTGCTATTATTTATCTGCTGGGAGTTGGGCTGAACTGACTGACTCACTTAGCAGAGGTCATTACTAACGCTTTGCAGCTGTTTCAGTCACATTGCTGAGAGGAAGACTTCAGCCTCCCAGGCATGAAGCACTTGCAAAGTAATGCATTAACTCCTATTACATTCAGCACTTGTTCTTCCTTTTTCAGGATTTGCTTGTTGAAACAGCAAAACGAAAGTGTACACCTGGAGACAGACCTATAGCATGACGCATTTCTGCTGAAAATTTGAGGAGAGCTGCCAGCTAATTAACACATCCGAGCAGCTTTGCTTTCCTGCTGAGTTACAGCTGCTCAGGGACTATTGGAGGAGCTGACTGCGAGCACAGTAGTGCTCTGTGCCTTTCCTGAACTTCTGGTATGTGAGCAAGTGACAAACTGGAAGAAGAAAAACGTTCAAATAAATACTTTTAAAGGACCTCAGAAATTACTCAGAGCACACATTCCTGTGAATAGTAATACGTGATTTGGAAAAAAAAAAAAAAAAGTCCTGCATAGAAACAGTGGAAATATGCTTAATACGGAAGAGTTCTTTTAGCAGGGATTTTCATCCCTCATATTTATGATGTTAACACCTTCTAAGAGTTAGATTTATTCTATCTCCTACTTCACCACCTGAGATCCAGATTTTCAGAAGTAGTCATCTGAAAACGTAATTCTAGAGGCTCTTGGTCATTTAGAAACACAGTGCATGATTTACTTTTTAAGAAAGGTTGGAGTTTGTCCTGTGGGAAGTCTGTAACTTCCACATGTGAACGGACCTTTCTTTTCTGTGAAGCTGCACTTAGATATGAATTGTGGCCTTCATAAGTCTGTGCAAGAGCTTGTGCACCTCTCACCTGGGTACCTGCCAGACCCACCCAGGCATCCTGGCCTCTCCTTTTCAGGTCTTACCTACAGCAGCATCTGCCATTAGCTCTCATTTACAACTAGACCACAGACCACTTAAAAACTTTTGCTTGTACGGGTAGACCCTTTCCCCTGTGGAACTGGAAAGAAGCTTTATAGCAGAACCTGTCCATGACTTTTATGCAAAAGACTCCTAAGGGGAGTGGGCACTGGCCTTCCATGGGCAATCATTGGTCTTCACTCTGATGGAGCAGTGCTGCAGCTATTTCTTAATTTGGTTTTACTTTGCTTTTCCTCTGCATGGGCTGGTACTGGATACAGACCATGCCAGCTCCCAGCTGTGCCTACTGTGTCCACAGCCTGTGAAGACACACTGTGGGAGTCTTCAGGAAGAGTAATCCACCAAGAGTGCTGGAGACACATCACAGTCAAGCAGCAGGGGCTGCTGCTTTCCTTTGGTATCAAAACAAAATCAACTTTTACTTTCCACCTTTCTCTTTGTAATCAGCCTTGCTACTCATTGACTTACTGAACAAATCAATGTTAGAGATTAGCCCAGGTTTTGGAGCATTTTGCTGCTCCTTTGGCCTCACTGAGTGGTTTTGTGAGGAACTCTTGGGCTGGCACATCTGCCATCTCTGTTAGTGTATAGTCCTCACCAGAAAGTACTGGGCATTGTGTCCCATGTTATTAGCTCTTCAGATTAAGAAAAGTCAGGTTCTAACATCAATTCCCCTCATTTTCACATTGTTTTCTCAATAAAGAGCAGCAAACCTACTACATGAGCTACCATTTTAAGTTTTAATAATCAATAACTAAATTGATACAAGCAAAATAAGTTGGTGGTATTATTATTACTACTACTACTACTACTACTACTATTACTACTACTACTACTCCTCCCCAGGCTCCCTAACTGAACATTTAGAAAAGTCAAACTTCAGATACAAGTTAGTTGGTTCTTTCTCCCCCCATGCTGGATCTTTCAGTTTATGTGGTTATATTGCCATTCTGTACACTACAAAGTAATATCTTTATGTGCTGCATTTCGAGGCTTTAATTTCTCTTTTAAAAATTGCTTTCCTGTTTAACATGACAAAACCTGCTAAGGTAAACTCAGAAAAGCTCTTAAACAAGGCACATAACAGTGCTTTTCAGACAGACGGCTGCATCAACTATAGGAGAAAATACTGACAAGCTTTAAATTAATTAGTGTAGACTGATGGACTTGTAGTGCCACCTAGTGAATAAGGAAGAATTAGCCACTCTATACAATCCTAAATGAATTTAGTTTCTACAATTATATCAGAAAGCATGAAAGAGCAGCTGTAGGATTAAATATATTTTCCTTAGATTTCAAGCTTGGAATGCTTAGACATTAAGTAACAGACTTTATTTAGACTACTGTGGTAAGGTTTGTCTATTTGGCAAACTATTGCCATAAGGTGATTTTATCACATTATTGACTTCTTTTTCAGGTATGCAATTTCCCATGAAGCCCATGCAAGTTATTTTTTGTGACCTCTTTGAAAATTTTCCCATTCTATGTCTTTATAAATTTGTTTTACACTCAATCCTGATCACAGGGGTAGCATTTGCTTTTAATGGTGTTCCTGAGTGCCATTTTCACTGGTGGAATTTAAGGATATGACAGCAGGAAATCATGATCAGGTGGCCTGTGCTTCTGTTTATTTAGTTGGATTATTTGTGTATGGGTTTGTTTATGGAGTTTTGTTTGTTTGTTTCTTTTAATAAGAAGGAATTCTCAGATCTCAGATTTTTATTTGTGATATTAAGCAATACTTTGTATCTATCATCTCCATAGTGACCTGGGGGACTGGTTTCTGCCTGATAGTATGACTTTGCACAGAGCTATGTGCTGTAAATATTAGGTCTTACACACACAGAGGATATATACAGGATACTCAGTGTTTTGCTTTTCTTATCACAACATGGGTAAATGCCAACAGGTTTTTGAAGGTATTGACTTAAAAATGTGCACACAAAAAAAAGTAGCTATTCAAGTAACATGGAAGGAAAAACAAGAGAAAATGTTGCTGTTATGTACTTGACAGAAGTGGGGGGTTGTATTTTTTTCTTTTATTTAAGCTACCTTAAGCACACATTTGAGATTGAAATAGTTACTGGAAACAAGATCATTTGCCATCAATAACCTTGATCTTTCACAGTGTGTGCTTCCTGCTTTGAAGTATTTGTCTTTTGCAAGAAAAGAGATATTTAAAGAAAAAAAAAAATTGATAGTTTTAATCTATTTGTTTCAATTATTTAGGGAAAATTGTCTTTATTTCTTTCTTGCAGTTTTGGTTGATTTTGGTATTAAATTCTGTTAATTTTCTTCTATATCAGTGTCCATATGCTAGGAGCTCTCAGCCTGTAGTTGAGTGTAAGTAAAAGCTCCCTTATGACCCTGAACATGTTGACTGGACCCTGTTGTGGGATAGCTCTGATTTAGTTGTATATTATTACTGGATTTTTCCCCTTCCCTACTCTGAATTGATCCCTTTGGTTAGTTTCAGTGGGATGTGAAGGTTTGTCATTGCTCTGCTTGGCAGTTCTTTTTCAGTCAGAAATAATGGAGCACACTCTATCCCAAGTGCCTCAAAAGCACTTCCAGGTTGGATGAACCTCTTTTTGAGTGGGGCCACAGCAAACTGTTGTAGAAAGGAAATGCAATTAGGGAAACATCAGCCTGAGCACTTAGATATGAATCTTCAGGAAAACCAACCAACAACAGACGTATAGTCTATTGCTGACCTCCAAGGTCAAAAGCTGGCACATTTAAGAGAAAAATGCTTTGGTGACTAATGGAGCCCTTGCAGTAATATTGTTTCCCAGCCCAGAATAGTGGCCATTCAGATTCATCAGAAAAATGCCTCTGAAATGTATCACAGCCTTGATAACTAATCCTTTCAAAGAAGAAACAAATTCTAAAGCATTCAAAAGGGTCTCTAATATTTTATCTTTATGCTGTGGGTAAAAGAGTGTGTGCACTTTGGGCATGCTATGAATAGGAATGCCATAAGTGTGCTGGCAGGTATTTTTTTCCAAGGAGGCCATTCTGCTTAATGCACTGAATCTTATTCATATGAAATTTAATTTCAGAAATAAAACTAAAAAGTGGGAATTTAGAGTTCAGGTGGCTTGTTGTTACCTTAGTAATAACTCCCTTGTGAATAATGTGCATTTGTTTTGATATCGGAATCTTTCAGGATACATGATATAATCATGTAACACTGACTAGTCTCACCTACTAATATATTTTATGCTCAACATATAACTTTTCCTCTTCAATGTGTGTATATTTAGAGTGTAATGGGAAAACAGTGGGATCAAAGTCTTAAGATTTAGCCCGACCCCACACAGCCACTTGGTCACTCTGCCACCAGCAGGGTCAGGGAGAGAATTGAAAGGGAAAAGCTAGAAAATGCATGGTTTGAGATAAAGACAGTTTAACAGGGAAAGCAAAAGCTCTGTACACAAGCAAATCAAAACCAAGAATTAATTCGCTGCTTCCTATGAGCAGGCAGGTGTTCAGCCATCTTCAGAAGAGCTGGGCCCCATCATGTATAATGATGACTTGGAAAGACAAACACCATCACTCCAAATCTCTCTTCCTCCTTCTTCACCCCTAGCTTAATATACTGAGTCTGATGTCTTATGGTCTGAAACATTCCTTTGGTCAGTTTGTGTCATCTGTTCTGGCTGGGCCTCCACCCAGGTTCCCAAGCACCCCCAGCCTCCTCACCAGTGTGGCAGTACAAAAAACAGAAAAGGCTTTGGCTCTGTGTAAGCCCTGCTCAGCAATAATGAAAACATCTCTACACTATCAGCCCTGTGTTCAGCACAAATCCAAAACATAGCCCCATACAAGCTACTGTGAAGACAATTAATTCTACCCCAGATGAAACCAGCATAAATACTTTACTAAAATCTGAGGTTCTTGTCTCCAGACAACACCAGAAAAAATCCAAAGCACAAAATGGTGAGAATACCAGGCTGGCACCCAATGTTTATAGGCACAGCATGGAATGGGAAGCTCCAGTGGGATGGGGATAGATACCTTTCTCACCTCTTCTTACTGACAGACAGCACAGGCATGGGATCACACAGCTTTGTTGAGTCAAGCCAACAGATATCTGGATGCTATTGAGTCAATGACAATTTCCCAGAGTTCAGGAGAGAATCTTGTGTTACATCACTGTCTTAAATGCCCTTTGTGTGCCCCATTCCTAACCTAGAATAGTAGTGTTTGAGTAGTTTCTCTTCATATTATCATAATAGTGGCACTTTGTTCTTCTCCTTCTTGCTAGTCTAGGTCCATCTTGAAGGAACAGGTTCCCTCACTAGAACTGCAGGTTAGCTTTTAATACTGGCTCTGCAAAAAGTCCAGTTTACTCCAATGTAAATAAATAAATCAATAAAGTTAAATTAATATGTTTGAAGAGATCTACTGTGTTTTTCCAGTTTTGCTATTTTTGGTGCTATCAGTAGCTTCAGAGGCACTGTAGCTTTCTGTGCACTCCCTCTTTCAACTTCTGTTTGGTTAGCTGTGTGTGGGCTGTCCTTTTAAAAGACAGAGCAAAAACGTTGTCAATAAGCTTTGTAGATAATTCAGTTTTTGTTCTTTCCAGCTGAGATAGCTATCTTTAGTCTTAAATGGCTGTAGTCAGATGGCAACTAGGGACTGAAGTAATTCTTTGCTATGAAAAATATACTAACTGTCATGTATGGCCATCACTGATTTCTGTAGGCTACTGTAGGCAGCTTGCTTCAGTACTTTTCAGAGGGTCAAAATGAGAAACCTAGATTTTTAAATGCATTGCAGATGGGTGTAGATATCAACTGTGTATAGCCCCAGACAATCGCTTGTGCTGATGTGACTCCAAGAAAAATTCATCTTGCTTCCTTAGCTTTGACTTATATGCCAGCTAGAGCCAAGATTTGTGTGCCTTTTTTTTTGTTTATGTGCAGTCTGTGTTTCCACTCTGAATGAAGGAACAGGATTATGTTTTTGTAGTACTGTATTTACTTGTTTGCCCTGCTGAAGCTGGTGCCAATGGTGGAAGCATTTATAGTTTAACCTGACTTTCCTGAGCTGCTCTTATCAAGCAATGATTATGCTTTGACATCCGGTAAATAGTTTCATACATGGCTTTCATAATAATTCTCAGTGACTCTTGCTGACAGACTCTAAAGAGATATTCCTACTGGACCAGGATTTGCAGAGAGATGCTAGGAACTTCAGCCACTAGCTGGCTGGCAGATGCTGTTTTCCTGCTGATGTGATGCCTGTGCATGCCTACACCAGCTGCTGGCTGAAAGGTAACTCCTTTTCCACTGCTAGATGTCTGTACCTTGGGGTAGAAAATTCTGCAAGACTCTATGCTCTGTTCTATTAACATGTTCTTTCATTTTATTCTGTGAAGAATAAAATGTTGTTTATTTCTTTTATTTTTCCAGCTGGAACATGTTTTTATATTATTATGCAAAATCCCTATTCAGTTAAAGATGTGTTAATTATGTGCTTCTTAATATGGGGGAAACTGTATCTCAGGTGCTTTATTTATAATCACTACTTTCTAAAGGTAATTTGCAGCCTCAGCTTGGAACTTGGCTATCTAATGATGTGCTAATGGGCAGAGTTGTACCTTTGGAAAGCTTTCATTCTGTTGAGGAATGATTCAGAAACGATGCCTGTTTGAGGTGTTTACTGGCTGGAAAAGATGACTTGGGTACTAGAACATGTACCTTCAAATTGAAGTCATCCATTCCCACACCTCGTAAGCTCTTGCAGACTAATGTAAAAATTAATCTACTTCCAATCTAGGCTTGCATCATCAAGGGCTGGTGTGCCGAGAGAAAGGAAAAGTTACTCAAGGAGCAAAGAAGAAAATTTATGGCTTCAACTGACAGAGGCTTGGCACAGTAGGCTGACTTCAAAGTGTACTAATACTCTGCAGAGATCAGTAAGTATGATTAATATAAAGTCTGTGGGATATTATTTTCTCTGTGTGTGAAGTTACATGAAAACAAATACAACTTTTATGCTTAAAGTCTAATGTATTCCATCTGAGGGAATGTGTATCAATATGTTCCTATTAAGGGACAGATGAGGGACAAAGTGCACAGCTTACTAGTAACTTAGTCTGCAAATAGTGCAATAGCACTCTTCTAATGAAAAAATAATTAGCATATGAGTTTAAATTTCCCATATCAATATGTTTAGAAAAACACCAATACGGTCCTCCAAATTTTCTCCTCTGGTCTTGTCTAGCAGACAGCCTGGGGAACCATGTAGTTCTGATACTAATTTTTATTCTGTGGCGGGTCTCCTGTGGTCTGTACTACTCATGCCAGTGTGGCTTTACTGGAAATGCTTTCCCAGAAGCCAGTCTTCCTTTGTGCATCTTAATTTAGCTTATTGGGTGATACATCATCTCATCAGCGGATGTGATTATCCTAGAGCAGTGCACTGGTGGGTCTTGTGTCTCATTTAGTGACCATCTGATTCAGGTGTTCTGAATCATCTCTTCATCTCCCTTTGTTTCTTTAAATGTCAAAATTTCTGGGATTTCTGAATTTGTATTTTGTACACTGAGAATAGTCTCCTTTGGCTATTTGCAGGGTAGTTAAATAAATTCCAGTCCTTTTCTCGTCTAGTTAAGGGTATAATCTGTGCTGTTCTGTTATCACTGGTCTTTCAGCTGGTGCAGAAATTTGTTGTCTGTAAATGGCCATGTCATCGTCCTGTGTAGTCCTTTTACTTCCTTTTAAAATTGGGTGGAGCAAGGTGTGTTTACTGTGTTTTCTTTCTTCCTCAATTTCTTCTTGAAATTATCTGTACCAAAGATGTTAAATTGTAGAGTTTCCCCATTCCTCCTCCTTTTTTCTGCAGTTGCTGAAAACTGCCAGCTGTGGCTTAAGAGGAGAATTTTGAGGGCTTTTGTGATTTTCTGCTGGCCCCACTTGAGTTTGCAAGCTTTTGTGCAACATGTATGTGCTCCCTGTGTCCTTACTGCTGTAATTACTGTGACCCTGGAGAACACAACCTTTTCCCACTGTTATATAAACTACCTTGGCCAGCCTGTGTCAGCTGTCCTTTCATCCAGAGGCATAGCCTAGCATGGCCTGTCAATGAATGCAGTGAAGGGTGCCTTGTTTTTCTTCATTCAACTTATTACTCCTTTGTAAAGGGCCGCTATCCAAAGTAAGACATTAACTTTTGAAAACTAAACATTGAAATTCTGTGGATTCCAACCTGAAGTGGACAAAATGCTTGTATACATTGTGCTAAGAATTGCCCAGTTGTGCAGTATGGATTACCCTTTTCTTCTCCAAAGACAAGGTCAATTTTTATCCTTTAAATAGGAATTTGGAACAATTAATCTATGTAACAGCAATACAGACAAGATTCTTTCTGGTTTGGGACTGTTATTTAAAACAAAGCATTTTGAGATTTAAGTCTACTGCTGTGCATGTCCAAGAAAAGCCAAGAAGGTGGATTTCATGACAACTTCAGTGAACTCTTCATCTGTACACTACTGTAGCAGGCCAGTTCATCAGGGTGGCAAGAATGGGATGTGGCCCTTTGTTATAACATCCTGCCATTGCAGAAGAAATACCACTCTCTGAATGTCACTTGTCCACTTAGAGACAGGCCATGGATAACCTGCATGTTGGAGCTACCCCATTCTGATTTTAATAGTAACGTTGCCAAGGGAAGATTTCCAGGACTAAGTTTCTGGAGGAAGACCCTTTTTTGTCAGCCTGAAGGGTGGAATTGTTGTGGAGCATGGCTTTCTTGCAAGATGGAGATAAATGGTTTAGGGTGTTTCCAATGCTATGGAGTTACCAGTCATTGTGAGGATTTAAGTGATGCTTGTGAGGTATTATGTTGCGATTTTTATTTCTGATCCATGACATGAAGTTAGGCTAATCAAAGCAGTAACATTTCCAAGGATTTAAGTTTGTTACAGTTGATTTAATTTTATGTCACTTACTGAAATTTTTATCTACAATTTTTAAATGTATTTCTATTGTCCTGTAATTTGACAATAGATCAGAAGAATAAAACCCTATTATACCATGTTGGCACTGGATATCTGTTGAAGATCTATTCAGTCTTCTGAAATCTTATAGCAATTAGGAGCTTTACTCAATAGCAACAGACAATTAACCCAGAAATTTATTTATGCAACCTTTCCAATGCGGTTGCCTTTCTTGAATAAGCAGCAGTGTGCAGGCTTTGACTATTTAGTCAAAGTATATTTATACTCTGTACCCAAGATGTGCAGAAAGTGGATACATGGGGTTTCTGCAGGGAACAATGAACCCTGGGATGGAAATATTAATCCTATTCATATTCCATCACAACAATAATGATTAGGTATATACTATTTGTGTTATCAAAAGCTACTTTTCTATGGAATGGCAGCTTGTTCAATGGAGTTCTTCTGTTGAGGATGAAATCAAAAGGCTCGAGGCACTATAGGATGAGGAGAGATCAGGCAGTGACATTTTCCACAATCTACAGAAATCTTTAAGATTGAAATCCATTCCTCTCTGCCATCTGCTATACCAATCTTGATTTAAAAAGCCTTAAATGATCCCAGGGTGCAAAGCGTTAATTAAATATTAAGATGTTTTAATTAAGGATTTCCCCCCTCTGGATTTCAGTCCTCCATCAAAGAGAAATACCACAATGAGCTAAATATTTTGGAAGATATTTTTCCTCTGGGAGAGAGACATTTACAGAAATTCCGGACATTAAAATGTCAAGTGTTACTCATGTTCTCTGTGGCTTTTTTTCCCCCCCTTTTTGAAATACATTTACTTCCACTTGGTAGCTGAGGGTGTCACTGCTTGTTATTTGATATGTGGAACTGGGGCACACAAAAGGATGACTAATCCCATTTACTGGAATTTTAGAGTTTTCATCAAGGCCACATTTTCCGTTCCGAGCTCTATAGTAAAAGCAAAACACCAACTGGCACATTGACTCCTGTTATTGATGCAATAAATTAATATGGATTACTATTACAGTAAAAGGGTTCTTTTTGAAGGTTTCTTTTTAAATTGAAAAGAAACTTACGTATAGATACTTTTTTCAGAGGTAGTTTATAGTAATTACATAGACAGTACAAAAGGCTTCCTGTCGTTCACCAAGCAATACGAGCAAATATATTGTGTCCTTTCCAAATATACACATTCTCTTTTTCTGTGTCTCTGTCTCCCCCTCTCTTTCTCTCTTTAATTTTGTGGTTTCAAGACCAATGGTTTACATCTAGGCTGAAATAAATTTCCTGTTATAGCTATGTGACTCACATAGTCATCAGTGAAAGATGCATGCATCACTTGTATCTTGAATAATTTTTGCTTAACATTCACAGATCTTGAGGAAAAAGAAAAACCTCATAGTCACTGTCTTAAGCTATTCCTTGTAAAATTCTTTTCTTCTTCCAGTTTCTCAATGCTTCTATGGCAGTGGTGTTTCTAGAGCATCAGCGAGGGAAGCTATTGCAAGTCTTCAAAAAATGGTCTCAGCTTATTGTGAAAAATCTGACTCCGCTTTATTAAAAAAAAAAATGTTTTAAGATAGCCATCAGTTTGCATTCCAGCAATAAGTCCGTTTCACTTATATTACTGTACTGGTCTCTCCTCACTAGTCTCAGATCATACCTGCTGCTTATCCTTCTTTCCCTTGCTGCTTCAGTGAGCTCTAGAGAGTATATGTTATGTTTTATTCCATCTTGCACTCTTCATAATACACCTGTTGTGTACAGCTTTGGGACCTGCATTGAAGTCAGTTGCTACAAAAGCGAACAGCCTTTTGAATAAAAATGCAGACATAACGAGATCAGTTATATGTAGAAATAAAATCAGGATTCTCTCTTTGCTTTATTGCAAATCCTACAGTACCTGGTACTTTCAAACACTGTGCTGCTGCAGGTTTGCCTACGTAAGGTTTGCCTTCTGGGTGATACTGGAAAACCTAACTAAATCAGTTCTACGAGACGGAAATCACAAATCTGGAAACGTCATGGGTTTTAAACCAAATCTTTGATCAGTCCTGATTATATGAGATCTTTCTTTATTCCACCATGGATTTTTCTCCTATTTTCTTCTGGAAACTGTCTGCATAACAGCACCAAAAGGGCAATGGAAACTTTGGGAGATAAGCTAAAGATTGGGCAAATCTGAGAAGATCTGTTGTAAATTCATCAGACTCCTGAAGACTGAAGTCCTCTCTTGCTGGCAGCACTGGGACAACTTTGTTCCTTGAGACTGAATGCAGGTGTTAGCCATATGCTGGTTCCATGTTGGGACTGGACAGACCAACTGTGCTGTCTGAATTGCTTTGGAGATGGGAAATCTGGGATGTCTCCATGTCAGACACACTGGGTACAGCCTATTGGCATGGTGACAGGTCAGGCCAGGGTCTGTCCAGCTGCATGGCCATCCTGCCCCATCTCACAGAGTTGAGGGCTTGGCAACAGCAGCACTCAGTGCGTGTTTTGCTCTGGACTGAGTCAGTGCCAGCCAAGCTGTTGTGTTTGGGCACAAGGTTCGGTCTCCTACAAGTACAGCCAAGCTCACCTGACTAATACTTTATTTTGACAGTTATAATGACTCTTTCCCATGTGATACAATTTCCTCTCCCACATGATCCTGTGTCCAAATTAAAGGTCAAACCCTCATCTGGTTTAAATCATTATAGCTATGCTGATTTCATGCTTACGTATACTAACTAATGAGCTGGAAATTTACAGCTAGCACTGTTATACAAGTAAATGGAGACTCATGGCATAGGGATCATCAGTGACAATGTGAGTAAGGATGTTGAGACATTTTGGAGTTGGTTCTTCTGACATCAATAGTTGCGAATTTGGAAAAAAAACCCCTGCAATACTCTTTGTGGGGGCCTAATGGCTCTGCTTTTGGTTAGATTTCTGCTTTTTAGAATAAACTGTCTTTACTCCTACACCCTTCCTGGACAAGCTGTTCATCAGAATAGCACTGCTAGGAAACTGAACATGGCCACCCCCAGATCCCAGACCTTCTTTCTAAAACTTGTATTTGCTTAAATGGCAACCAACCTCAATGACTTTTTTTTTTTTTTGGTAAGTCTAGTGAGACACAACAGAGCCACTCTCATGACAATATATTGCAAGTGCTCTCAGAAACTACTGTCGATGCTGGCATAACTCCTTTGTGTGTGAAACACTGAGGGAGCCTCAAATGAAACTGGGAGCTGTGCCATGACAGTAGATTGTCAGCAGCTGAACTGTTCTCTAGAAATGGAAACTATTTTCACATTTTCTGCTATTCTCCTCTAATGAATTTTCAGGGGTTTTAACCTGTTTTGCTTGCCAGTCCAAGCAAGTTGTCTAACCAGCTGAAGCCTGTATACTTCAGGTACTCTTCTCCTTTAAAGACTTCTAGTATTAACACAAGTGTCTCAGCATACAGCATTACTTTTAGTCAGTATTTCCAACAGAAAAATCTTCAATCCAGCAAAAATATTTACTTCTGGTTTTATTTGCTTTTATCTTTGCAAGATGTTGAGAAAAATATGATATTATGACCACCCTACACTTCAGTACACTTTTATGGAAGAAAACAAATATGAGCAGATTAGATTTGTTTTATTAAAGAGCTGAAGCTGTAGGGTGGTTGCAACAGCACAGTGCATATATTTGAACATCTGAAGTCTGCAAGGAATGAGAGGTCCAAAGCTGATCTGTGTTGATTCATATCCGTCCTACAAACACTCTCTTCCTCTACAGAACAGCTTTCCCCCTCCTCCCAAATTTTCCAGAAGGTGTCACTGTAATGCAGTGATGGGCAAAAGTCTACAGGGTTTAAAAAACAGGTGAAAAGGAAATAATGGTTCTTATTTTCTTGCAATGATTATTGAACTCCTAATAAATCAACAGCAACAGTTTAAAACATTAGAATAGGAACAAGAATTGGGAGTATCAGTGTTTCTTCATAGTTTGCATAACAGTCTGTCTGAGAACATGTCATCCAAATAAAATTCAGCTGCTCAGGCCATTAGTTCAATAGCTGAGAGTGCAAAATTACCAAAATGACTGTGCAGTTTTAAAGCCCGCTCTTTTAATTCTCATTATGTGTGTGCACACAAGGGCATATCTGAGAATCACATGTGCACACCAGAGAATGCAACTTCATAAGAAAAAGCCGAAAACAAAAATATCTTATTTTCCAGGTACTCAGGGAGATGTAGTTTGTTTGCAGATCTCAACTTCCATTTGGCTGGAGGTTCAGCACAACACACTCGAGGCCCTTACAGAATGAATGAGTGACACAGATTTGGGAAGTATTGCTGTTGTGAGTATAAGGACTGGAGTGTAGCACTGTGAGAGTGGATGAGCATGGGGGTTCCAGACATCCAAAGGGGATATACATATCAAGATTGAATACAAACGCTCAGACCTAGGAACAATAAGCCAGAGGCATGTCCATAGGCAACAAGTGAAGAGACAAGAAGAAAGCTTAAGTTATGGTGGTGTCTAATAAGTTACTGATATAATCTGTCATGAAAAGTAAGTATGGGCTGGAGATACCTTAAGATCCTTAAAGATTTGCAATATAATATTAATAATTATTTTAATAGTATAGCTGTATAACGGACACCAACCCTGGGGGAATGGCTTCTCAGAGAACACACCACACACAACATGGGGGTGAAACCAAAAAGTGTTTATTAATTGAGAAACTAACTTTTAAGTGGTCGGTTCAGGGAGAGGCTTGGAACGGGTTAGAACCTTAGAAGGGATTGGGTGAAAGGGGCGTTACACATCCAATGAGAGGAGATCTGAGGGGAGGGCTCTGGAACTTGGTCACGATAGGTCGAGGGGAAGGGTGAACTGGATAACTGGCAACCCGATTAACCAATGGGGAAACACCCATCAAGTGACAGGGGAACTGTCCAATAAAAGCTCGGGGATTGGGGCTGGATGGGCAGAAGAGACAGGCGCCATTTCTGGTGGACCGCTGCTCACGTGGGGCAGGGGAGGTGTCCCCGGGAGAGGCTGCCCCCGTCTGGACCCGCTGGCCAGTCCCAGATGCTGTGGCAGTGGCGCAGCACTCACAGCCATTGCCCATGCCACACAGTGCAGGCGCAGTGACGTTCCCTGTCAGCGGCAGAGGGGCTATGGCGCTGTTGCTGGGATATGGCAGTGGTAACAACCTGTCATGGTGGCAGTGGGATTTGGGTGGCCCTGCAGCAGGGGACGTGCCCAGGCAGGACCAATCCAGCCCAGGAGAGATGGCACCAGTGCCTCCTGGTGCTGAGGCTTGTTAGGAGAAACTGCAGGGGGAAAGGAAGGTGGGGGGATGCAGGCATTGTGCAGGGGGAAATTGTGCAAAATTTTTCAACATTTAAACTTGGGGAGCTTCAAATCCAATTCCCATTGATTCTGCTTCTTCGCTGTCCTCCTCCATCCATTGCTGGCAACACTGTTCCCATTTTTTGTGTGACATTTGTTTCCCTACAGCTCTGTAGTTTCTAACACTTGAGAACAGCAGTTAACAGTTACTAAACCCCTTTCTCATAGTTTGTATCAAATTCTCAAAATTCTTGAGATTTTGTTTAATATTATTTTCAAGGAATAAAGATTTTTGCAAGGACAGCTAGTGTGGGACATATACATAGAAGAACATAAAAAGATATCATTGTAGTCAAAGCAGAAGGCTCAGAAACCTTGGAGAAGCTCCAAGAAGGCATGGGATGTGAGGATGATGATGGTGAAGAAGTAAGAGGTCTTGAGACCTTCGACTCAGTTCTGGGGAGGCATGCCAAGGGACAGACCTGAGGGAGGTTCTAGGGATGTACAATTCTCAGGTTGGATGTACTCATTAGAAATTATAATTAATTAGCATTATAAATTTGTAAGAACCTTATACTGTGGTGTGCACTTATGTATATTGCACCTAAAATGCTTTTAATTAAAGGACCTACTGTCTATTTTATCTATACTAATATTGTCTGGAAAGTTCTTTCTTCCATTTTAGGCATCACTGGAATCAAGGAGTTTTCAGTGAAAGTGGAACAGGTTTAGCATCTCTGACCTGAGGCTGGCTGAGCACTCACCTGGAAGACTTGACCCAGCTGCAGTCCTTTGCCTTGGGAGGTGGTGAGTAGGGCTGGAAATGGGAAAACACTAGCATGCTTGGGGAGCCAACTGTAGCATGCCAGAAACACTTTCAAGGGTGCAGGAAAGTGGCAGCACAGTCTAGTTGGTGGATAGTGGCCATTTGAGCTGGAAAGCAAAGTAGAGTTGTGACAGAACCTTCTCTGTTTATTGTAAAATTTACTATAGGCTATATGATGTTTATAGTTACAACCCAAGTTAACAGTTCTGCAGGGGCCTGTGTCCTTCCTGTTTCTCCATGAGATAATAATATGCCCACACGGGGTAGGTGAAGCCCCTGAAAAGGTGCCACATGACCTATGATCTGTCTCATGATGTCCCAAGCATAAACCACCATGGAGTATTCTTGGGGAGAAGGCAGAGGAGAGCAGCCTTTCTGCTGCACACTCTGTGCAGACATTGGTGTGGTGATGGATTAGCAGTGAGGAGATGATGCCTCCAGGCTTCTGCCAATCTCATTCATTTGTTGCTTATTTTGAAATGGACCCTATAAAATAGGACAGTCACTTTGCTTTGGTCATAGTTTTCCTAGAGGAGCTCTTTCATGTGAAAATACACTGTGGCAGGAGCAGATTTGGGGCAGAGGTGGATGGGTGAGTTCCTGAGGCTTCATTGACTTCAGTGGGCAGGGGATGCCTCCACAAAACAACCAATAGTGACCATGACAGTCCTGATTTCCCTTTGTACAGGCTTGGTTTGTGGGTCCTTTGAAGTGAAAAGCTGACCCAAAAGTCATAACCCTCCTGCGATTTCTTCTTCTCAAGGACAATCATGGGAGAAGAGAGAGGAGGGGACAGCAGGACGGAGTAGGGAGGAGGTAAGACAAACACTGGAGTTATGTCCCTAAGGACCCTACCAGGGTAGAATTTCAAACACTCATTTTTACAGTACATTCTTTAGCAACAAATTTTCTATTTAACCAATGTGTTGACAAATAAATCCTGATTTGAATTTGTACATTGCTTGATTCTGCAGGCAACTCTTGGATACATAGTCAGATTCTTAATATAGAGGCAACTGGAAGTAGGTAATTTCCACCCTTCAAACACCATTAAAAAAATTCTCTCTGCTATGGAAGAGAGGGAAAAGTTTTCCCTGTCTTTTCATCTTCCTAAGTTTTACTGTGGAAAGTCCCCAATGAAAATAAATTGGCATCAAATAAAAATTGTTATTTCCTTTTTCCTTAGATTTTACTCTTCATCAGGACAGTTTTAATGAAATCCATCTACTTAGTTCATGGGATTCTAGTAACATACCTTCTCATTATACCATAAATTATGGTGAAGTAAGAATCTTACAACTATTACTTTTAAATCAAAGTTATGGGTTTCTTAATGGATTCCATAATAGAGATTTCAAAGTTTACAGTAGTTTAACCATAGACAAACATTGTACCCTTCCCTTCTTAGTAATTCAGCTGCTCTTTACTTTTCTTTTGCAGCTTCGTATAGTTTAAACATCTGGGCCTTCAGAGCCGTTATATGCCTGCTTGGCTTATTAGAGGGTTTGATGCTGGAGCCTCCAACAATGCCAGAGTCCTTCCCTTTGTGTTCCTCAGTGACGTACACAAGGACTTTGAGGTGGTGTAAGAACAGAAGGATTCATGGCTAATAAATACTTCATCTAAATGGGTGAGTGTTTGAGCTCAGCTGTTAGCTTAATTCTAACCATAAGGAGCAATAACTGCAGCATACTTTGGGTGGGGGAAGACATCAATCACTGTCACTTTTCAGCAGAGGAAAATGAGTGGAGAGGGAAGAAGCTGGAGTAGATTTTGGCTTTTGGAAACCGGGATGTAAGCTTCTCATCCAGATTCTGGGTTGTGGTGTTCCTAAAGTTTTTTTCAGTGGTAACATTTCTCCTACTAGGTAAAAAAAAAGTTGATTAATAAGTGTGTTATGACAAAGGCTGGCTGCTGATATGTCACTCAATTGTGTTAGATCTTGGGAAGACCATATTGGACGATGGGTGTGTATGGAGGTTTTCCACAGTGTGTTCTTTGACATACCAGAACTGGCATACCTCAGTTGTGCTCTGAAGTTTATTCCTAATTATTCAGCCATGGAAGAAGTCTTCTGTCTCTTGTCACAAGTTAACATGCTGCCATATCAAGAATTCAGTGATTTCAGAAGTTTCTTTCTCATGGTCATTTTAAGCTTAATTTACATCACTGTTAGTAGGCAATGTAAAGATTTGCTTTTCAATCACTGTAGTATATTTACTGGGGGACAGTGTAGTAGAGGGGTCAGGGGTGGGGGATTCCCTAGCAGAATTCTTTCTGATGTGGAAATTATTTGTTCCCTTTAGTAAGTTTTGCATTAACTGACACTCAGAGGGTGAGCTCCTGGCTCTGCAGATGCCAGAAGTTTAGCCCTTGACTCCAGAATTTCAAACATCACCTTCAGTCTTCAGTGGAGTTTGTATCCCCACGACCCTCCTTTCCCTGACAGTCTCCTCAGTGTTCCTATGACTAATAAAAAACTCATTGACACTGTCCCTTCCTATTTGATCTTTAGACACTATGTGCACCCAGGGAAATATCATTTTCGTCAGCAGCATCCCTGATGTCAGTGGCATGGGGAGAGGGGCAGCTGCGACACTGCATCGTTGTCTGTGCCCATTACCTTCAGAAGAAAGAGATTTTGTATGTGTCTTATTCATTTAGAAGGGAGCCTTTTTCAATTGCAAACCTTCAGTCTCTTAACTATAATCACCATAGATGTTTTTTCTTGCAGACATATTCTGCCACGTTGAAGCAGCCAAGTTTTTGTAAAGAAAATGTGTTTTCCTCTTTCTCCTGGAAAACTGCTGGCATTCAGATGAGTTGCTACTTCTCTTAAGTCTCTACCCCTGCCCAGTTCAAGAGCCAACTGAGTCATATAACAATACATAAATGAGACTTAAATGACAAGGGATTTTGCTTCATATTTTCCCCAAGTCATTATTACTCTATCCATGTCAGCTTCAGATTTACAGCAGATTAAATTTTGAATAGAAGGAAAGCTGACACAATCCAGCAGGACCTCCTAATTAAACTCTTTCAATCAGTTGTAGTATTTTTTCCTTTTTGTTGTAACTTTTCTAATTTTCGTGGCCTGATCAGCTTAGACATGTTCCATTTGTATCTTTTGTAAAAGCATGCATGACATTTCTGTACTGAAATGATCATATGCAATTATGCCATTCACTTCAGTAGAGCTAAGATCTTTTTTGCATCAGCAGAAAACCTGTAATACCTAGTGATAATGTTTTTACTTAGAAAGGAAAAAAAAAAAAAAAGAAAAGAAAAAAATAGAAAAAAAGCACATGGCTTTTAAGGGCAATAAAAATAAAGTTTCATGATGTATTTTTTCCCCCAGAAAAAACATTTCCTAAACAGAACTTTTTAACTGAAATTATAGGGATTTTTTTTCACTTTTAATTTCAGCCTGACTGTTAAAAAATGTCATTGATTGAATGGTTTTTTTATATTTTTTACTTTTTTTTCTCTTTCATGCCACTATTTCTTTGAATCTTCCTTCTATATTCCATTTGTTTTGTCTTCTAATTAGTGTCCATTTTTATTTGCTTATGTATATCTGTTATATCTTTATGTATGGATATGTTTTTTCCTTTTTGCTTTTTGTATCTCTCCACTATTTGAAGTCTCCATTGCCTTCCTGCCTCTCCCATCTCTTTTGTTCATAATCATATTTCTGCTCTGTTACTGAGGAAGTGACTGGAACCTCAAAATATATTTAAGATCATGGTTTTACTCCTCTCATTTGAAAGACTGATTTTCTTAGTTCCTCTATCTAGCATGCAGCTGCTAAGGAAGGCAGGTAATTCACCAGGCAGCTGGGGCCTGACAGTAATACCTCCTCAATGGAAATGGACAGTAAAGCACGATTCCTGAGCTGGTGTTAATAATGTAAGTGTTGGAGGAAAAGAAGACCATCAAGCATTGTACTTGGCCTCCCTTGTGGAGATACTCAGCATAAGGCTGAACTCCAGCGGACAGCTGGCATGTGAAAGTCTAGCAGAAGCCTTGGAGAGTGTTGAATGCTTTTACTGAGTCTTTCTGAACATATCTGTGCATGCAGAAGTGGCAGTTTGCTTTGATACCTGCAAAGCTTTAGATAAATGCTTGGGGGCCAAGATTTACAGTAGTAGTTAAGCTGCAGTTTTGGTACACATGCAGATGATGGAGAACTGTTGTAGTTTGGAATTATTATGTAAATTCTCTCCCCTGCCATTAACTGTCCATGCCAGTAGTTAACAAAGAGA